>JANUSC010000086.1:0-600000 GCA_025200525.1 Camellia lanceoleosa | reverse complement strand
TTCAAACCATTTTCAAGAACAATGCTCAAACATGACATGCATGCATTCAAAACAATTTTAAGCTTCCAATCATGCTCAAATGAGCTCAATTCTTTGAAAAGCAAGTTGAAAACATGGACTATAACAATACTATGAACATGCGTATGACAAATTGCCATGAACTTAACTCAAAACCCAACAATATTAACATGCATGCAAGAATTTGACTTCAATCTCATATGCTAAGCTTAAAACATGACTTAGTTCATCAATTTAGCATGAAACATGCAAGAACAAGTTTAAACTCAACAAGGAGAAGATGAATTCACTCACCTAAGTCTCAATCACAAGTCTAGGAGCTCAATCTAGCAATCCATGCCTCAAATCTTCAAGTTCTCTTAGCAATTTCAACAAGAATAATCTCTCTCTCTAATCTCTTCTAGGGTCGGTTGAAAGCAAGAAAGGGTCGATCAAATGTTGTGACCAAAGTGTAAACAAGTCTCTAAGTGTGTGATGTAGTGGCCACTAAGTGGCAATAACGTAATTAAATCAAACTCTTTAATTGGCTTTATTTAATCTAATTTAATCATTCCTAATCAATTTTCAGATAAATATACCATTAAATCACAAATATTCTACTGATCCTAAAACTTCAAACGGTTTCTAAATCGTCACGATAAGGCCTTCAATTAGCAGTTAAACACATAAACTTAAACAGATAATCATTCAAGCAAACAGATACAATATGCAATATAACGCATACAACTTATTAAATTTCGCCGCCCATTCCATTCACTGCTCAAGAGAGTTCATCCATTCACTTATCACCATTATCGCCAGCTTTAGCAAGAATCGAGATAATTCATGGTTTAACTAAGAATCAAGACGGCGGTTGTTAAGGTTACAGTCATGGCTCGATTTTGATGGTTCGGTTTGTAGTTTGGATTTGCCCGCATGTCTATGATTTGGAAAAATTTTAACTGCAACCGCCACGCTAGAATTGTGGTTTGTGTAGATAGGGTTTGCTGATTTGCGGCCGATTTGAGGATTAGGATTTTCGTTTAAAAATTTATTTTTAGACTTGTTTTTTCCTATTTTTTAAATATTCTTTTTGGGCCTTTTCCCCCATTTTTAAAATATTATTTTGGCTCATAAAATCACATATTTCTTATCATGAAATCATTATTTTCCAAGTGATTTATCGTAAATAAATTTCAACCTATCTATCCAATTTACTTCCAGAAAGAAATAGACCATAAGCACAAGCTAAGATCAATCAATTAACTCACATTCCCTTTGTAGAAAAGGTATAACTTAAACAAAATCCATAGTTGTTTTAATAAAAATGGAACAAACATCTCTTCTGAAAAATTAATTTTAGAGTTTGTTGAACTCACTAACTAATGAAAAACAAGAAGCATAACCATGAATAAGTCCTTTTACTCATTTTATTACAAGTTACCCATATTTGTTGTGTTTACACACTTGTAATGCAAAATAGGTTGCAAAACATTTGTTTACTTGCAAGTGAGTAAAAGAAGAGCAGATTAGGGTTACAGACTTACAAAACTTACAAGAAAATCTGACGGTCCAAATTTTCAAAAAAAAAAAAAATTATATACAGATATGGGCAGGTGGGTGAGTGCAAGTGTGGGTAAAATTTGCGACCAACAAAACAAGAAAATCCTAACCCACATCTGACCCTAATGATTATGCGAAATTACCCAAATAGGTACGGACAGTTTAGGTTGGACGGTTTTCGCAAGTCGGATAAGCTATGGCCAGCCTTACTACTTACCCATCTGTTGTCGGAGCCATCGCCAAAGCCATCTCCGATATCCTTCTCTACCCATAATCTGTTTCCCTTCCCATTGCCTTCTCTTTGCCCCCTATCCCCTTTCCATCACTCCCTTCCCCACCACCCTTTGCAACTTCATCATTGTCTCACCTCCTCATTCATCTTCTTCTTCTTCTTCCTCATCATTACACTGAAATCCCCTTCCTCCACTCTCTATAAATCGTTGCCTTACACCGCCTTTTTTTTTTTTTTTCTTCTTCTTCGCGCTGGAACCCTCTCCCGTTATTCTCATCTCCTTCTCGCCACAAACCATAACCCTAACCTAGACCCCCACTCTCACTTTGAATTCTTCTGTACTGTCGCTAAACCCTAAATCTGAAAGCTTTAGATCTAGGGTTTTCAGATCTAAATTTTATGAAAGAAGAAGGAAGAAGAGAATGAGAAAAAGAAGAAGAAAAAGAAAGAAATGACAATAATGGGAGACGCTAGGAAGAACAACAAAAGGAGGAGGTATGACGGCAATGAGGAGCAGAGGAAGTGTGATGGCGATGGAGAGTGGATGACATATTAGCAACATAGAAAGAGATATGTAAGCCAGTAGCTGGCCAGAGGACAGTCAAAGCTGGAAGGGGTAACTGGAGGGAGATAGGGTTAGAATTTGGTTATTTTGATAATTTGATTAATGGGTAGAATAATATTTAAAAAATTGATAATTGAAGTGTTCAACCTAAATTATGGGATGCATTTAGAGCCCCCATAAAGAAGTGCTTCCAAATACACTGAATAAAAAAGAGTACAACTATTAGCACCCCATCAATTATTTTGGACCCCCAATTTCTTTGGACCTTCACTTATAAATTGTAAAAACCCTTAAATTTTCTTTCCCCCTATATAATATCAAATTATCCTTTTAAAAATATTTCACCCATTCAAATGTACACCCCTCATACCCTAGAAAGCCTATCTCTTAAAACCCTAACAAAAACAACGACGGTGAAACCTCCCAAAACTAGTGAAAAAAATTTGTAGTAAGAGAGACTAAGTTGAAAGCTTATGATGACTTATATACTAGACTAGATAGTAAGGAGGGAGTAAAGAGAATATACAAATTTACTAAGATAAGAGAGAGAAAAATAAGAGATTTTAATCAGGTAAAGTGCATCAAGGGTGAAGACTCTAAGGTGTTGGCGAAGGATACAGAGATTAAGGAGAAGTGGAAGAACTATTTTGAGAAGTTGTTAAATGAGGAACATGGAGGTGAGTCAAAAGGAGAGGAAGTAGGCAGTAATAAGGAAAACTAAGACTATAGGTTTTATCGTAGGATTAGAGACTTTGAAGTAGAGTTTGCACTTAAGAAGATGCAATTGAATAAGGATTTAGGACCCAATGATATACCTATTGAAGCATGGAAATGTTTGGGTAAGAAAAGGGTTGTTTGGTTGACTAGATTATTTAGTAAGATTTTGTTGACTAGGAAAATGTCAGAAGAGTGGATGAAGAGTATTTTAGTGTCAATATATAAGAATAAAAGAAATGTTTAGAATTGTAACAACTATAGAGGAATCAAGTTAATGTGTCGCACAATGAAAGCGTGGGAGAGAGTGATGGAACATCGATTGCGAGATATAACAGAGGTGTTAGATAATCAATTTAGGTTTATGCCTAGCAGGACAACAATGAAAGCGATCTATCTTTTGAATAAAGTAATGGAAAAGTATAGAGAAAAGAAAAGAGACATTCATATGGTTTTTATTGATCTTGAGAAAGCATACGATAGAGTGTCTTGGGATATAATTTTAGGAGAGTTAGAAAAAAAAAGAGTGACAAAAAGTTACATTGATGTGATTAGGGATACGTATGAATATGTGGTGACCACTATTAGATCGCTTACTAGAGAGACGAGTGAATTTCCAATTTCTGTAAGGTTATACCAATGATTAACCTTAAGTCCTTATCTTTTTGCTTTAGTTATGGATGAGTTGACGCACGATATTTAGGATGATTTGCCATGGTGTATGCTTTTTGTAGATGATATTGTATTAGTGTATGAGATTAGAGAATGAGTTAACACTAAGTTGGAGATTTGGAAGAAAAAAAAAAACACTTGAATCTAAAGGATTTAGTATAAACAGAACTAAAACAAAATATATGAAGTGTAATTTTAGTAATAGTCACAATGGAAGCAAGGGAGAAGTGAAGGTTGAGAACCAAGAACTATCTAAAAGTGAACATTTTTGTTATTTAGAATTGATTATCACAATGATTGGAGAGATTGGAGCAAATGTGATCTACAGAATTAAGGTCGAGTAGCTTAAATGGAGGAGTACTATGCGATAAACGAGTACCTATTAGACTAAAAAGGAAGTTCTATAGAATGGTTATTAGACTAGCGATGTTGTATGTAATGAAATGCTAGACAACTAAGAAATAACATGTAAAGAAAATAAGTGTTGCTGAGATGAGGATGTTAAGATGAATGTGTGACAAGACTAGAAAATGCAGAGTTAGGAATATGTATATTTGAGAATGGATAGGAGTAGTACTGATAGAAGATAAGTTGAGAGAGAATAGATTGAGATGGTTTGGTCATATACATTGGAGACCAACAGAGGTAGCAGTGAAGAGATACGATACAGTGACGCTAGATGGTAGTGTTAGGGGGAAATGGTAGACCTAGATTGACATGAACTAGTAGAGTAAATAGAGATATGAATCTCTTTAATTTAACTAAAAAAATGGTTTTAGATAGAATCAAGTGAAAAAGAAGAATTCATGCAGCCAACCCCATTTAATAAGACTTAAGGCTTGGTTTGGTTTGGTTTAAAAAGTTTTTTCTCTGCTTCATTATGAGGTTTGTCAATCTGTTGATTTTTTTTTTCTTTCTATTACCTCTTTTCACACACATAACACAATCCACTTTAATACTTCTCTAGTTGGTTTTTTGTCAATCATCTATGGCCTCACTGTACTTGTATGCTCTCTATGTGAGCAAAACTGGATAGGATTTTACCCCTGGTCGACCACCCAAGAGTGGTCCAACCTCTTTTACTTGTCTGTTTCTATTACAGCTTTAGTTATCTATTCTTAAACAAATAAGAAATGTTTAGTTACCTGTTTCCGAACAAATAAACAATGTTCGGGCCTATGTTCTCGAATTTCAGTTATATGTTCGGGAGTTTAGTTCTAAAAAAATGACCAACAGTTTTTATTATTTTTGTCATTTTTTTTCAAGAAACCTACTTTTACAAGGGTAATCTCCTCTGAGCTAAGAACACCACCAAAGCTATGAACTTCTTCTGATTTTATTGTTGTACTTTTCTTGTCTCATGGAGTTCTAATTGTCGAAAAAAATTTCACTTATTATCATTGCCGGAGTAATGTATATAATCAAATAGTTACCATCGTTAACGTCAGAATATTGTCGCAAAAGGGCTTTCAAGGTTTCGATGGTGGATAGGTTTTGAAAGTGAGATTTGGGAAGATGGATGGATGGTGATAGATATGGATACTCTTATAAACTCTAACTAATGATGTAGGTGTGCGGGTTTAATTGTGAGATGTGATGTCCCAAAATTATTAATGTCATTTCTAATAATTTCATTTGATCAAGTTATTATTGTAATAAAAAAAACTAAAAATAAAGAATATAAAATAATTGATGAAATGCTAATAATACCGCTCATAAAAAAAAAATAAAAATAAATTACACCTAACACTAACACTAACACTATCACTATCATTATCACTATCACAAGGAAATGAACTCATTAATGATTTTCCTCAGTAATATTAGGTGTAGTTTTGGAAGCAACTTGTAAGAAGCATCAATGAACACATTGATTATTGTCCTCAGTAATATTGGATAGGGATGGGCGCGGGTTGATTGCGGCCACAAAAACCTTCAATTCGCTATCTGTCCACCAGATTGGCGGATTGGAGAAAATCAATCCGCATTCGTTCGCCAATTCGGCGGATGTGGATTGAGCAGATTGGCGCATGGATGCAAATCGGTTTGGCGGTTTAAAATTTTATAAATTTTTAACATAATTCAACTTGTGCACTTTCTCAAAAAAAAAAAAAAAAAAAAAGTATTACAGTTAATGACTTAAAAAAAAATTACAATTACTGCATGCCTCATCCACATATTATAATCACAACATGCCTCATCCACATAAAGTATTACAATATGTGGTTCTTAAAATATAAAAGGGTGAATTACACCAATGGTCCCTATAGTTTGGAGTTTGTGTCACTTTGGTGCCTGACTTTTCAATTGTGACATATTTGACCCTGAGTTTTGAATCTTGTTCCAAATAAGGACAATTGAAGATACTATTGGATTTTTTAAGGGCAAATTCGTCAATTTGATAAAATATAAATTAATTTGACAAAAATAAATGTCAAAAAATTAGTTTTGAATTTTTTAAAATTATTTCTACCTACTAAAGATAAAATTATATAAAATTGATAAATCTTTTAAACATTTATTTTTTTTTACCAAATTAATTTTTATTATGTATTTGGATGATAATCATGTAAAATTAAATTTTAAAAATTAATCATGTAATTTTTATTTATTTTTATCAATTTTACATAATTTTATCTTTCGTGGATAGAAATAATTTTTAAAAATTTTAAAATATTTTTTCGACATTTATTTTTGTCAAATTAGTTTCTATTTTATCAAATTGACAATTTTGTCCTTGAAATTGAGTAATAGTATGTTCAATTGTCCTTATTTGAAACAAGATTCAAAATTCAGGGTCAAATATGTCACAATTGAAAAGTCAGAGACTAAAGTGACACGAGTCCCAAACTATAGGGAATATTAGTGTAATTTGCCCAATATAAAAACAATTCAAACCACCAAAATCATAAACACAACAATAGTAAAGATTGTATGCCTCTGTATTGCTACATCTATATCTGTTTTTGAAAATAAAAATCAACTAGCATATATCATCTTTTTTATTTATTATTTTTAGAGTTAGATTTAAAAATAAAAAAATATAAATAAATAATACATTTATTTTTTTCAATACAAAAAATATATTCAAGTTAAAAATTCTTTTTTCATAGAATATTTAAATTCTTTTTTAATTAAAAACAAAAACAGAATTAAACAAATTGAAAACACAAAGTTTTACAAATTACTAGGGGTGTTCGCAGTTTAGCGGTTCGGTTGCGGCCAAACGAATCTTAAATCGGCCATCCGTCCAAAACTACACGGATTGAAAAAAATTAATCTATAACTATCTGCTTATTATCACGTATCCATCCAAAATGAGATGACTCAGTTCGATTCGATCGATTTAGATAAATCAATACATTTATTGTTCACCCCTAATATTAGGGGTAGTTTTGGAAGCATCAAACTCCAAATATGGTTTAATTTTTCTTGTGGATTGTGTCGTGGATTGTGCTGATTAGGGCATTCACATATGATATTACCAAAATGAGCTTTCATGGGACCCCCGAAAGTCAATGGCAAAGTTTTTATTGACAATTTCTTTTCTCTGTCACCCATCACAGGTCTGAAATTCCAAACACTACCGATGGCTTCTTACTAGTTGGACTCTTTCTCCAAAACTCATCACCACTCTCTTCGCCATTTGTGTGTTTTCACTTTCCAACCTATGTGCCCACACAAATAGAAGACTATGCCCAACCCGCCCAACCACCCCCCCGGCAACAAAATCTTGTTTGCAAAGTAAAGTTTTTAATTAGAAAATTAAAAAATTATTATAATTATCGATTTATTCTCTCTATTAGCATATCTTTTAGTAACAAATAAAAAATTATTGAAAAAGCTAATTCCCAAATCAGTTAATACAGCAGATCAACGTGACTCTATTAAGGGATTATTTGGGGATGTCTTAAATAAGTGTATTTTTTATTTTTTTAGACTAAAAAATTAAGAAAAAAAATATGAATGTTTGGGTTAATTTTTTGACTTTTTATAAAAAATAGTGTATAAAAAATTATATAAATTAGTGTGTAGGAAAAATTAAGATTGAGAGTTGTGTAGCGTAATTATTGACTTTTAGTGAATAGTGTTAATTTTTTAATTTTTTGAATAACTTTTTAACTTTTCAACTTTCTATGGACTTGCCAAACTTGACCTAAATTAGACAAAACACTTTCCTTCACTAATACTTAAAGAATTATTTAAAATATTCTAATAAAAATCAAGTAAAAAGGTCAAAAAGCAACTCAATTTTGGGAACTCGGTCAAAAGTTAATTTATTATTATTATTTTTTTTAACTTTTTTAGATCACGTTATCTCTTTATTTTTTTTACTTTTTTTAAGAAAAAAAAATCAAAAAATCAACTTTTATTATACTTTCCAAAATAAAACTTAAAAAGCCACTTAGACCTATCAACTTTTTTAGATTTTGCATTTTATTTTTTATTTTTTTATATTACTAAAAGAGCCCACCACAAAGGGGGTATTTGTTTAGACATTTTTTAGCTAACTTATAACTTTTAACTTTGAAAATGTTATTTTGGACTGTTTGGTTAAACTTATTTCAAATAGCTTCTGATTCTAACTTATTTAACTAAAAAAAACTGATTCTGAAAAGCTGCTCACCTCTTACTTCTGATTATCAACTTCTGTTATTAATTTACAGTTATATTCTTAGATTTTTTTTATTTTTTATTTTTTAAAAATAGAAAAAGATTCAAATGAATTATAGATTTTTTTTATTTTTTATTTTTTTAAAAATAGAAAAAGGTCTAAATGAATTATAGATTATTATTACATATATACATATATATATTTTTATTTTTCTTTAATGATTTTTTAAAAATATATATATATTTTTTTCTATCATTACTACAGCTAGGATCTTGTCAAACCACATTGGGGCGTGACAAACAATAGCTTCAAAGCGAGTGCAAAGTTACCACAAAAGACCCAAAGGCTCCAACATGAGAAATGCTATGCTACACACGCAAATTATATCATTTATAAATTTTATTATCACAGATAATATAACTTATTCCTACGATGAGAGTCATTATTAAAAAAAATGATTTATAACTAAATATCACATGAATTATATAACTAAAAAATTCTTAAACTAATTAATATCATAATGTATCACAAGTAATAACACAGTAAGATTTTATCATTAATACAAAAATCATAATCAAATATGTATATGGACCACGGATTTGTGGTGGCATGGAAATGCGTTGACGTTTCACACATGTGAGCATGGTTCGATTTTTGGGACACAATTTAGCATTTCATTTATTTGGTGAAGTTAACCGTATTGGCTTATTTTGAAAAGATGGTAAAAAGTGATTTTTTGACTTTTAACTAAGTTTGTAACTTTTTTAGACAAATGATTTGGAAAGTTAATAAAAAGTAACTTTTGACTTTTTTAATTAATATTTGTTTATGATGTCAAATTATAATCAAATGACCAAACTACTCATATTTAGTTTAAAATATTACAACTTCACTCATATAGTATATTTTGATTTATGAGGGATAAAATTATAATTTTACCCTTATCTAAAAATCACCTTCTCAAATGAAAAAAATTCAAAAAAGTCAACCTTTAACTTTTATTACAAATAAAAAAAAAGTGACTAAAAGTCAACTTTTCAAAACAAGCCATTATATTCCACTTGTAACTCTACCTTTTGTATTGGAATTGGTGCATTTTCTGCTTATTTCGTTTGTGAATCATTTCCTTTGAATTGAAAAAAATCTGACCATAATACTGAAGTATGAAAATTACAATGATGCCTCCGAAAAAACACCATTTTTTCAAGTTGCAAAAAAAAAAAAAAACATAGGATACATACACCTTAGAATTTCCCTCCAACATATACATTTCTTTACCAAACCAAAGAAAGTAACAAAGGAGTTGCTAAATGCCAAACGGTCTCTCCTCATCTAATCTCTCTCATCAAGCCTTGTCCTGCATTCAAACCCCCCTCTCTCTCTCTCTCTCTCTCTCAAATCAGACCCATCAATGGAAACCTCACTAAAATTCCAAGAAAATCAAAACCCATCTCTGATTAGATCCCCAAACAGCCATAGCACCAACACCACAAGCAGCAGTAGCAGCAACAGCAGCAGCAATGGACTCCACCACCACCACCACCACCACCCATCATCACTACCACCACCACCACCAACACCCACCACACCCAAACCACCCATTACCAGATCCGAACCCAACAACCCATACCCAACAACCTTCGTCCAAGCAGACACTTCCTCCTTCAAACAAGTAGTCCAAATGCTCACCGGATCCTCCGAAACCGCCAAACTCGCCGCCGCCAATAAATCCGACCCCCCAAAGAACCCGATCCCACCCATCAAAACCGGACCCAAGAAACAACCCTCTTCCAAGCTATACGAGCGGAGGAACAGCCTCAAGAACTTCAAGATCAGCCCTTTGGTTCCCGGATTGGTCCACGGATCCGAGTTCTCGCCCAGGAAACCCGAGATTTTGTCTCCGAGTATTCTTGATTTTCCGTCCCTGGTTCTCAGCCCGGTCACTCCCCTCATACCAGACCCGTTTAACAGATCCCCGAACTTGAATATGGATGCTGAGAAGCAAGCGATCGCCAAAAAGGGGTTCTATTTGCACCCGTCTCCGGCGAGTACTCCGAGAGATTCGGAGCCCCGACTGTTGCCTCTGTTTCCGGTAACCTCGCCCAGAGTTTCAGGTTCTTCTTGAGAGAGTTTTTATTAATTTAAGGTTTTTTTTTTTCTTTTTTATAATATGTTTTTCTATATATATATATGTATAATTTGGAATTAATGAGGCTAATGTTGTTATATATTTGTAATGGACAATTGAGAGAGAAAAAAGAAAGGAAAAAAAGAAAGACAATCTTTGCTTCAATTCTATAAGCTGATCTCTGTTTCTTTCATTTGTCTTTAATTGTATCTCTTAATTATTTTTATTTTTTAATTATCAACTATTTTTTGGACCTTTTAGTTCAATTGTTTCGATACATTCTTAATTATTAAATTATTTTTCGAAATTTATGTTTTTTTAAAATTCTGACATAATTTATTGATTAAGATTACATTAAAGCAATAAAAAAAAAAAAATTTGAGAATTGAAAATGTTTAATTGAATTACAATTCTTCTATGTATGCAAAATTCAATTATAGAATCGTACACACTTTTTATACATGATTAGTGGTTTTTTTTTTTTTTTTTTTTTTTTTTTTTTTTTTTTTTAACTAACTAGCCTGATTAATTCAGGACTTGAAGTTAAACAGTCAGATAAATTTCTAATTTGTTTAGGTCCTAGACAAACTTCTAATGACCTCTTCAAGGGTCTCGTCTGAGAACATGGTAGTTTAGTAATTTTTTATTTTTTTATAAAAAAATTGTGTAGAAAAGAATAAAAATAAAAAATATGATAATTTATATTAACTTTTTAAATTTTTTTTAAAAATACTTATCTTATTCTCACGTATTTAAGGCACAATCAACCTCAAATTTATACAGGAATAGTTTATGTGGACTTAGCATTTTGCATTCAATTATTCAATTATGAGTTGCAAGATTTCAAAGTTGTGGAAAATTCACACTTTTTCTGTCTACACATGCTCCTTAGGTATTAGACAAACTTCTAATGACCTCTTAAAATAAATCAAACTCAAAATTAAATCTCGACTTGGGATTTATACATGATTAGTTTATGTAGACTCAGGCGTTGTTTGGGAAGTTTGGTTTTTGGTTTGTTTTTGTTTTTTTTCATTAAAAGACAAATTGGTTACAAAATCAAAAAAAATCAATTCAAGCAAAATATTATATATCAAATTTCATAATCATTTCATTTTTTATTTTACAAACATTACATCTAACTATAAAAAAATTTAATTATTTTCCCGAACATTTTTTTTCTCTAACAAAATTTTACAACTAAAAAATTTTACAAAAAAATTCATTTCCCAAACACCCACTTAGTAGTGTTTTGAAAAGATAGTAAAAAATTTATTTTTTAACTTTTTTTTTTTTGATAATTTTTTTTTTTATTTTTTTAAATATAAAAAATAAAAAGATAATATAACTTAAAAAAAATTAAAAAATTAACTTTTACCGCATTGGCAAAACGTCCCTTAGCATTTTGCATTCAATTATTCAACTATGAGTTGCAAGACTTTAAAGTAGTGGAAAATTCATACTTTTTCTCCCCACACTCCCTCTTTCTTTAAAGTGAATGGATGGATGAATGATATATATATATATATATATGTGGGTATATAAATATATTTTTTGGGGTTAGAAGAAGTGGCAATGAATATAAGGGTGGGAAAAGAAGGGGTTAATCAATGGTGGGGCAAATGGGGCTCAGCTGTCAATGAAAGAGTAGAAGAATGGGCAAGGAATCTTGACCCTTTCTTGTTGTCTGTCTCAATTTTTTAAAAGATGCCAAAGAGAGAGAGGGAGAGGTATACTAATGTTTTTGTTTAAGATGAATTTTTTTAGTTTGATTTTGGTTATTTAATTATTTTAATTTGACTGAAAAAATTGTGTTTGATATAATGATTGACTTTTTTAAAAAGTTAATTTAATAATAATAAAATAAAATAATTATGATTTAAATGTGATATTTTTTTTTATTGATTAAAATAATTTTTTTTATCTTTATTAATTAGAATTAGTCCCAAATTCACATCCCAAAAGTCGCATATGTGATTGTTGTATGCACTCAAATGATTTTTTTATCATTCATTTTGTATCACCATATATTATTCTGTATGAAGGATGTGCCACAATTTTTAGAGCACTACCATCTTTTATTTAACTTTGATGTAGATATTTCTAATCTAGTTTACCATAGAAAATAAGATCTTTTATAATTAAATTAAAAAATATTAAGAACGTATATATCAATACAATAAGACATCTTTTTTTTTTTTATTCTTTTGGTGGATAAAAATGATAAGAAAACACGAGAATGAAGATAAAACAAATTACATCATTCTAGTGGGCCTCATTTATATTTTTTGTTTTTTGTTTTTTGTTTTTTGTTTTTTGTTTTTAATTATGTATATTTAGACTTTCTCTTGCCAAATATGCCACAAATGTTGGTTACCCATCTTCATACACCTTGTGAAGTTGTGATAGCTCAATTTTCAAGATTCATGTTGAAAATAAATAAATAAATAAATAAAATTCAATACATGAGGGCCTTGTGTACTAGTTTTAAGGTTTAAAATTTGAAGATTGGCAAGTTGTATGCAATTTTTTGGGCGGAAATTGTTGTAGGTTGCATAGTTATGCAACGTAATTGAAGTCATGAGCCTGTCCACGTACACAGGTGATTGTTCAATAATTTTGAAATATAAATATGTGATATTTTATATTATTGTAATATTCTGTAATAATATAATTAGTGAAGAATATGGGTGAATGGAGTATTGTGTTAGGTGATTGAGAGATATGAAAAGACATAACAAATGATAATTGATTAAAGAGTACATATACGTGATATTCTGAGAATATCTTATAAGAAAAATGATTGGTGGCCCTAAAAACTGTGGTCCAAATGCCTCTAATTGCCAGTTTTGGTAACTTTGTTTTTTTTTTTTTTTTACCTTATAGGGAAATTCGGGCCATTAGGGGCACCCAAATTCGGGCCCCCTAGCCTTGCCGTATCTTATAATTTCCCTCGTTGGTTTGGGAAGTGGATTGACATTTTGAGTTTTTGACTATTTTAATCTGGAGTTAAAAAATTTCGTTTGGAAATAATTTTTTGACTTTTTTAACTTTTTATGAGAAAAAAAATATAATGATTACAAGTTGAATGTGAAATTTTATCTTATTAAATTAAAAAAATTATTTTATTTATTTATTTATTTATAACTAAAATAACCCTAAATCCAATCCAATCTTTCCTCCCAAACTAACCATAGAAAGTATTCCATGTTCCAGGCATTTGATGTAGTTGATGTGATGTTTCTTTTTCACTTACAATTTGTTATGTAGTAAACAAACGTGATGTGCAGCTCGAATTGGGGCAGCTCGAAAGCCCCGAAATTCCTGTTAAGGAAAGAAAAAAAAAAAAAAAAAAACAGTTATAAAAAAAAAAGAAAAACAGTTACCAAAAAGGAAAATTAGTGCCATTAGTACCAGAAAAATTAGTGCCACAAATCATTTTTCATGTAGTAAAAGATATAATTCAAATTTGATATCGCTGAACATCAGTAGCTCGAACTATGTACAAAATAATTTCTCGGGTCTACATTTAACAGAAGATAAATAATAAGTATAAAAAAATATATTATGTTAATTGATGTATTCATCACATAAAATATTTAAACAAAGTATATGAAGCTCAACGTCATGGGCCACCCATGGAAGTGCTTTTAATCTCTTGCAATAATTAGGAGACTTGACCAAATTGGAACAGTTTCAGCCACATGAAATCTTTTAGTTACAGCCCATACATACAGTGAACCGCACTTAATTTTCTTGTGAGATGAGAGTGAAAGCAATGGCCTTTTTTCAAAAAAAAAAAAATGTTTTTTTTTCTTGAAATATAGAAATTGTCAAGAAAAATTTATTTGATAATCCCCTTCTGAAAAAAAATAAAAAATAAAAAAATCTGAAGACATGTTTAATTTTTTTTTTTAATTTTTTGAACTTTGATTTCGCACAAAAAGGGAAAAACGGTATAATGATTGGGTTTTTGGATTTTTTTTTTTAATTTTAATTTTTTTTTTGAAAAACATGAATAGCAAAAATGAGGAAAATTAATACAATAACCAAAGAGAGTTTGTTGGGTCCTTTAGTGCAACTTTAAATTTGTTGTAAAGAAATTAATGAACGGTGGTTCTTTTCTGCTCCATAAAACACTCGAGTCTTTTTTGACCCAAAAGAGACCACAACCTAATGAGAAAGTGAGGGTGGAAGAGAGGTGGGACTTGTGATGATGAAAGGAAAGAAAAGAAAAGAAGAAAGAGAAGAGAGAGAGAGAGAGAGAGAGAGAGCGAAGAAAACATGGGAGGTGGGGGGTGTCATTTTGTGTTTTGTTTACTTGTCTTGTTCTGTTTGCTTGTTTGTTGGTTTTTGTGGGTATGATTTGTGTAGACTTTGAACCTTATGGTTGGTGGATCACTTATTGCAACTTCAAAACTTGCATGTGCAGTCTTTGCTAAATCCCCATCACTTGGCTCAGTCATCAATCCATCTTTTTGACTACTAGCAACCCTAGATTGTTCCATCAAAAGTATATACTGATAATTTATTAATGAAAACTAGAATAAAATATCTTCTAGCATGACAACTTTGACCAATAGATTGGACTTAAAAATGTTTATTACCCATCCATGACTCTTCAGGCTTCTTTTAACCTCCCCCTTTTTTTTTTTTTCTTTTTTTCTTTTGAGTATTGATTATGGATAAATTACAATGAACATTGAGTAATGAAAAAAAATTAATTTAATTTTATAAATATTTTTATTAAAAGAGAAATATTTTTTTCCCCAAATTTGAGCCCCCGAATCCCCCGAATCAAATAGAAGAGAAGAGAGGGGAAGAGGAGGAAGAGAGGGGAAGAGATGGCAGCCCCTCCGCCCGCCGTCGCCTCCGCCCTATTGTTGCCTCGTCATCGACTCATCGCCATCTCGCCGCCGCCTCTGCCTCCGCCTCCGCCTCACTTGCCTCCGCCTCTGCTCTGCCCTCCGCCTCACTTGCCTCCGCCCCGCCTCCGCCTCCGCCCCGCCTCCGCCTCGGTTTAGTTCTTCTTCTTCTTCCTCCTTCTCTTCTTCCTCTTTCCTTCTCTTCTTTTGATTTTCTTCTTCTGAAAAAAAAAAAATCAAAAACGACAAAAACGACGTCGTTTTTGAATTTGGGGGGATTCGGGGGCTCAAATTCGAGCTACCAATCACTTCTGTTATTAAAATTACTCTGATCTCTTTATTTTATTTGTAAACGGTTGACTCATTATATTTTAGTCAAATTATTTTTACCATTTTATTCACCTATTATTAATAAGGTTAATGGAAATTAAAAGTAAATTTTGATAAAATTATAATGATACTTATGAAACAAGAAATATATTACATATGTTTCAAGTGATAATTTTTGTCAATATTGTTAACGGGAAATGAATGAAATGGTGACATTGTAACTTAATTTAAATTATAAGGAATTGACTATTACAATTCAAAATGAAGGAATGAAAGTGAGATTCTAACGAAAGTGTAAAGATTTGGCACGACAACATTTACTATTGGAAAAATGGTCTGGAAACCATTAATAGTTGAATGAGAAATTGATTCCAAAATGCACCATTTGAGAATGGTTTTAAGACAATATATATTTAATGTAAAATTTGATTTTATTTAAATAAATTTGTTAAGTTTTTGGGTCAAAATTGAACATGATTCGATTCAGAATTCGAATTCTTTTGAAAGAACAATCATGTCTTTTCTAGTTGCACCTTTTCATGGAAAAAAAAAATATCTCTTTTGAAAAATCACCATGACCATTTAAAGAGCTATCAATTCATCTATATAAACAGGCCCTCATTGCATTCATTTTAAAATTGAATTCATCTTGTGTTTCTTTTCTTTTGTACTCTGTCTTTTCTGTAAGAGAATTCTACGCAGTAAGATTTGCCAGACTTGCCGTGATAGTGTTGCTTTTGCAAGGTTTGATCGTTGTATCTTAGGAGACAAATATCCCATAAAAACTCGTAAGCACCATAGCGGGGGACAAATTTGTATTAAGGAAATTAAATCTAACACAAGTATCGATCAAATTGTTATCGATTCGAGATTTATACAATCTTTTTACACATAAGGAGTTTTTTCCTACAATCTTAAGACAAATTCGAATACTATATTTTTACAGATTTCAAGTTGTTTGGTTAAAATCTTATTTTTTATACAAAATATATTTTCTGGTTTGATTTTGTTTTTTAAAATTATTTTATAATTCAATTAATTTGTTGCGTACTGTAACTATTTTAATTTATTTGATACAATCAGTTTGTGATTTCATTCACCACCAAATGTGAAATGTTACTTACCATCACAGTAGGCAATTTATAACTTTGCCTTGTGGTGTTCACGAATAACGGCGATTACCTCAATGTAATTTTATTAGATTATATTTGTGCAATTTTTTGGTTCAACGTAATTCTTTATAAAGAATTTGAACTCTGCCTTAACTACACAATAGATTTTTGGGTTTGGTTATGGTGTGCAACTTACACCTTACACCTTATTCTTTACACTTACACCTTATACTTACACCTTTTATACCTTACACCTTTTGTGTAAGTGGCACATGGTGTGCAACTTACACCTTACACTTACACCTTACACTTACACTTACACCTTACACTTACACCTTTTGTGTAAGTGGCACATGGTGTGCAACCCACTTACACCTTTTGTGGGTTGCACACCTAAGAAAACTCCTAGATTTTTTATGTGTTTGTGTTAGGTCTGATTTGTTTATTCATAGAACTGTCATTGTGTATATGATTAATCTACTGTGTACTATGTGTATTTAACAGAAGCCGTTTCAGTTTTTATTCTCATTGATTGATTTACTTGTGGGGATTCATCGATTTTCCCTAACAATTGGTATCAGAGCTTATGATTTATTTGGATTTATTTATTTGTGTAAATCAATGGAGGGGAATGTGTGTCGTATGTCTAGCTTCAATGGAAGCAATTGGGTAACTTGGAAAACTAAAATGGAGGACCTATTATTTTGTAAAGACTTGTATGGACCCATTGAGGGTGATAGTGGCAAATCTACTGATATGAAAGATGATGAGTGGAAGAGGCTTAATCGAAAAGCCGTTGGTGCTATCCGTCAATGGATTGATGACAGTGTGTTTCATCATGTTGCTACTGAAACTTCAGCACATGATTTATGAAAAAAATTAGAGAGTCTTTATGATAGAAAATTAGCCACAAATAAAGCCTTTGTGTTTCGTAAGTTGGTTAATTTAAAATATAAAGAGGGCAGCCCTATTCCGGAACATCTGAATGAAATAAAGAGTATTGTTAACCAACTTGCTTCTATAAAAATTATTTTTGATGATGAGTTGCAGGCTTTGATGCTACTTAGTTCCTTACCCGAAAGTTGGGAGACTTTAGTTGTGACAGTTAGTAATTCAGCACCCGATGAAGTTGTCACAATGGGCCAAGTCACTAGTAGCTTGTTGAATGAAGAAACTAGAAGAAAATCAGCCGGTTCCTCTCATTCGGAAGCATTTGTTGTGAGAGGCCGAAGTAAAATAAGGGGGAGGAGTAAGACTCCTCATGGTCGTGATCAAAGCCGTGACAAGTCAAGAGATGGTTCTTTTTCAAAGAAAGACGTTGAGTGTTATTATTGCCATGAGAAAGGGCACATGAAGCGGGAATGCCGAAAGCTCAAGAATAAGGAGAAAAGGCGTGACAAAAGTATAGATAAGAAGCAAGAAGACACAACGGCAGTTACTACCGATGATCTCATGGTTGTTTGTGAAAATGATTGTATCAATTTTGTGGGCCAAGAGAGCAGTAGGGTAATTGATTATGGTGCTTCTTTTCATGTGACTTCTCGAGTTGATTTCTTCACTACTTACACTGCAGGAGATTATGGTTCTGTTCGAATGGGTAATGAAGGTTTGTCCAAGATTATCGGCATGGGTGATGCTTGCTTGGAAACAAATTTGGGCTGCAAATTGTTGCTTAAAGATGTGAGGCATGTTCCCGACATTCGCCTCAATTTAATCTCTACTGGGAAGCTAGATGATGAAGGCTTCAACAACAAATTTGGTGATGGAATATGGAAGCTCACAAAGGGTTCTTTGGTGGTGGCTAAGTGCAAGAAGACTCATACACTTTATTTGATGCAAGGAAAAATTTGTAAAGGTGTTGTCAATGCACTTGAAGATGATACTTCTACCGAATTGTGGCACAAGCGGCTTGGCCACATGAGTGAAAATGGGCTGCAAGTATTGTTCAAGAAAGAGCTTCTACCCGGTTTGAAAGGTACACATCTTAAAACTTGTGTTCATTGTTTGGCGGGTAAACAACATAGAGTTTCTTTTCATAAAAATGTTGCTTCTAGAAAAGAAAATGTGTTGGAGTTAATTCATTCGGATGTTTGTGGTCCTTTAAAAGTTAGAACACATGGTGGTGCACTTTATTTTGTTACTTTCATTGATGATTATTCAAGGAAAGTCTGGGCTTATCTACTAAAAACTAAAGATCAAGTTCTAGAAGTATTTAAGCATTTTCAAGCCATGGGTGAAAGAGAAACAGGGCAGAAATTGAAGTGCATCCGATCAGACAATGGTGGTGAATACATTGGGCCATTTGATGAGTATTGTCACAGCCAAGGTATTCGGCACCAAAAGACGGTTAAGAAGACTCCTCAACAAAATGGCGTTGCCGAGAGGATGAACCGCACCATTGTAGAAAGAACAATGTGTTTGTTTTCACAAGCTAAATTGCCAAGATCCTTTTGGGGTGAGGCAATGAGTACAGCGGTTGACGTGATCAATTTGTCTCCTTGCTATCCTTTGAATGGTGATGTTCCTGAAAGTGTTTGGACTGGCAAAGATGTGTCTTATGAGCATTTGAGAGTGTTTAGTTGCCGAGCTTTTGTTCACATTCCAAAGGATGAGAGGTCCAAGCTTGATAGTAAGTCAAGACAATGTATTTTTCTTGGCTATAGGCGTGATGAGTTCGGGTATAGATTATAGGATCCGATCGACAAGAAAGTCATTCAAAGCCGTGATGTTGTGTTTCTTGAAGACCAAACAATTGAAGACTTTGGCAAAGGTGATCAACCGGAGCCAAAAACTAGTGATCTCATTGACATGGATCCATCTCCTTCATCTCCAGTTGATGATGAAAATGGGGAGATGCAGCCACCTATTGAAGATGTGGAGGATGATGCTAATCCTAATGAAGTTGAGCCAGAAATTGAGGAAGAGCATCCAACTCAAGTACCGTCACCACAACTTGAGTTGAGGAAATCTACAAGGGACCGACAACCTTCAAGAAAGTATCCTCCCAATGAATTTGTGCTGATTTCTGATCAAGGGGAGCCTGAGAGCTACCAAGAAGCAATTGAGCATGCAAAGAAAGGTGATTGGAAAAAGGCCATGGACGAGGAGATGAATTCCTTACTTGAAAACCAGACTTATGATTTAGTGAAGTTGCCTAAAGGGAGGAAAATTCTGAAAAATAAGTGGGTCTTCAAATTGAAGAATGATAGGAAGAATTTGAGGTACAAAGCGCGTCTTGTTGTGAAAGGCTTTGGGCAAAAGAAAGGTATTGACTTTGATGAGATTTTCGCGCCGGTTGTGAAGATGTCTTCTATTTGGGTTGTACTTGGCATGGCTGCAAGTATGAACCTTGAAGTTGAGCAACTTGATGTGAAGACTGCATTTCTTCATGGTGATCTTGAAGAAGAAATTTACATGGAGCAACCGGAAGGTTTTGTGGAGAAAGGGAAAGAGAAATTTGTTTGCAAATTGAAGAAAAGTTTGTATGGTCTCAAGCAAGCTCCGCGGCAATGGTACAAAAAATTTGACTCTTTCATGATGAATAATGGTTTTTCTAAAACCACTTCGGACCATTGTGTGTTTGTGAATAATTTCCCGGATGGCAAATTTATTATTCTTTTGCTTTATTTGATGACATGTTAATTGTGGGTCAAGATTCTACCATGATTAACAAGTTGAAGTTGGAGTTGAGCAAGTCCTTTGCTATGAAAGATTTGGGGCCGGCAAAGCAAATACTTGGTATGAAAATTGTTCGTGATCGCAAAGAGGGACTGATTTGGTTGTCTCAAGAAAGCTACATTGAGAAAGTTCTTGAGAGGTTCAACATGAATAAAGCAAAACTGGTTGGTTGTCCACTTGCGGGTCACTTCAAACTTAGTTCGAATCAATGTTCTACAAGTGAGAAAGACAAAGAAGAGGAGATGTTGAAAGTTCCTTATGCTTCAGCAGTTGGTTCTTTGATGTACACCATGGTTTGTACAAGGCCGGATATTGCTCACGCTGTTGGTGTGGTGAGTCGATTTCTCTCTAATCCGGGTAAAGAACATTGGGCAGCGGTAAAATGGATTCTCAAGTATCTTCAAGGGACTTCGAAAGTGTGTTTGTGTTTTGGAGATGGTAAGCCGATACTTGATGGGTTCACGAATTCTGACATGGCCGGTGATGTTGATTCTAGAAAATCTACTTCGGGGTATTTGATAACTTTTGCAGGGGGAGCTGTGGCATGGCAATCTAAATTACAAAAATGTGTTGCTCTCTCAACTACCGAAGCTGAATTCATTGCTATTACAGAAGCTTGTAAAGAAGAGTTATGGTTGAAGAAATTTTGCAAGAGTTGGATTTGAAGCAAGAAAAGTATGTGCTTTATTGTGATAGTCAAAGTGCTATTCACTTGAGTAAAAATTCTACCTTTCATTCGAGATCGAAACACATTGATGTGAGTTACCATTGGATTCGTGATGTGTTAGATTCGAAATTGTTGTAACTCGAAAAGGTTCACACAGATGATAATATTTCAGATATGTTGACAAAGACTTTGTCGAGGGACAAACATTTAAAGTGTTGAACTTTGGCGGGTATGGTTGATGTCTTTACCTAAGTCAGTAGGGGGAGAATTGTTGGGTATACCTCCTTATTGGAGTGTGAGACCCAATTGGTTTTGGAAAAAGAGTTTTAATTTGGCTTGGTTTAGTATAATATATTTTTATATATTATATTTGTGGAGGCCCAATCCAATTTGGTTACAGTTAGGGTTTTGATAAAACAAACCCTAGAATTAACAATATAGAAATATATTGTTTATGTGAGCCGTTTTTGTCAAGGAGTAGCATATACTTGTCTTTGGTGAGATAGTGCTTCGAGTGGCTTTTGTGAAGCAGCATCAAAATTGATTTGAGTGCATCTTTGTTTGGGTGCTTTGGTGGAGTTGATTTGGTTCGTTATTTTGGGTCTTCTTCAACTCTGATTCTAAAAATTTTGGTTCATCTATTTGGTGAGGTCTTTCCTCTTGTTTATTTGTGATTATTTAGAATTCACCTAAGGGTGGTTTTATGAGACCATTAGTGTCTCGTTTGTAATCGTTTGGAACTTATTTGGTTGATAGTGGAATCGGATTTCGATCCCGTGGACGTACCTCACATTGAGGGAACCACGTAAAAATTCTTGTGTTGCCTTTGATTTAACTTTTCCGCATTAGTTTTTATTCTTATTGATTGATTTACTTATGGGGATTCATCAATTTTCCCTAACAAGTTGGAGTTTATGTTTCTGTAAAACATTTATATTTACTTTGTTATGAGAAACTGTTTAAGGTAGAAATTATTTATGTTTCTTGAAAAATCTTATTTGTTCAATTTTTGTCTGAATAAATTCATTTTATTTCGTATTATTTGTCAGCGGTGTTGAATCTCAAATTGTCTTTATCTTAGTTACACCAAAACTCGAACAGTTTTGGTTTTGATTCTCATGCATATGTTATTTTCTGCAACCACAATTATATGAAAGTCACGCTATGCATACTTTTTTTGTAAGTATTTATCCCATAGTTGTAATTGGAAGAACCATCTCTAATATATTTGTGGTGAACCTTAAGGATTGATTTGAATTTGTGTATCAGAATATGGGTTTACAAATTTCAGTTTTTTACGGTTAAATTTATAGGAACGGAAATTTCGTATTTTCAAAGTTCAACATAAAGTTTGTTTGTTTGTTTGTTTTTTTTTTTTTGGTTTGTTGAATCTGTTGTATAAATCATGCATGTTATCATCTAGTATTGGTTGTTTTTCCATAATTAAATTGATACGACTTGCAGATATATGAAATTATAATTATAAATATTTGTAGTGATTGCCTTATACATGGTAGTTATTGTTTTGAGTGATGGAACTTTTATAAGAATAAATGCAACTCTTTTGTTTGTAATTTTTGAAAATTTCGAATTTGGACTTTTTCATGTTATTGGGAATGATAAATTGATATATTGACTCTGTAAATGTGCGTATTAATTTGAGTTTTTTTTTTAAAAAAAAGATTTAATTTGGAATGAGTTTTATGTGTTATATGTTGCCATGAAATCTTTCATGAAAAAAAAAATGTGATATGTGTGTTTTTTTTTTTTGACTGATTTATTTCCAATGTTATGTCTGGGATTTAACTGATTTTTTTTTTAAAAGTACATGAAATTTTTAATTAATTTTTGATTGTGATGACAACATACCACTGGATCTCTTATGAAATATTATGTGTAATTTGATTGTGGTAGTAATATTCTTGTAATATCAAAGCAATCATTAACACATGTGTTTGGTTAGCTTCTCCAAACAATTTCCACCCCTTGTTTTGAGTGTCTTGTTTGTTTAGAGTTTTCAAAAATTAATTTCATATCCACTTTTGAAAACTCTTTTCAAGGCGAAAAAATTTGGACTAATTAGTTGTCCTCCCGGACGTCCGGCCAGTTGATTAGAACAGTGCTCTATATATACATATATATATATATGTATATTTTTACAATTGGCACCTGTTATTTTTTATATTTTAAATATAAAAAAAATTAGAATTTTTTAATATTTTTTATGAGTTTTGAATAGAATTTTGAATTGTGTGTTTAGTTCTAAGTTGTAAGTTTTTATATCAAATTTCATATGTCACATTAAAAATTCAAAACTCCTAACCAAACAAAATTTTCACTCTCAAATCATAATTCCAAAACTCTCAAACTCAATACAACTCTATTATCAAATCATAATTCAAAAACTCTTCCAAACACCACCTTAAACATGATGATTTAAATAGTGGTGTGGTTCCATTTAATTGGAAGTAGATTGAGGAATCTTTTATGTTGATTATTATTTCATTAATAATCAATTGAAAGTTATTTTAAAGTAACTTTGAGTTTTGTGACATAAATTGTCATCAATCATTATTTTACTTGTGTAGTAGAATTTGTTTAACCATGAATCATTATATTAATGAATTAGAAGAGATAATTCAATTTTTGTCACAAATATTTTTGTGACAATGACACTTGTTCGTAAATGAGTCATGTTGTTTGTACTAATTTATGTATTATCACAAATGTAGGGTAGAGAAGTAGAATTGTCTGCTAATCATGATTCATGACAAGTTACTCATAGAAACTCGAACAATATATATATATATATATCTCAAAATTAAGAGTTTAAATCTTAATTTCGAGGTACAAGTATTTTTCTTTGTTTGCATTGTAAGAATTTATACAATCAAATAAATTTTTTAAAATTGTTTGGTTCTTAAGCAAAATCTTTATTAAAATATGATTTTATCTAAGCATTAATTCTGACTTGTGTAGTCATAATTATTCAGGGTTTTATATTTCATAAATTTGATTTAGAAATTTGTTATTCAACACCATAATCAATAAATGATGAATGTTATATTCTAATTTATATCATAATTGTGGGGGCGTATTGATATTTTCGTGTGGTAATATCTTAATAAGAAAATTAATTTTTCTTAGAGAACTTAAAATATGGGGGTGCTTGAAGGATTTTATCAAAGTAACGGTTCTGATGACAGGTCCACAAAGAATCTCAATTCTTTTTATAGGACAAAGTTGGAGTAGAAGCAAAAATGGTTTTTTAACTCCTAAGGAACACCTCTATGTTTATTATTTGATTTGAAAAATGGGAGTGACATAAAGTAACGGTAAGTCTCGACAAATTTAACAACTTAATACCATATGACATTAGCTCTCAGATATGAGTATTGTTTAAGAACAATATAATGGATCTATTAACTACTCAATGATATATAACTAAGAAGGTCGAACGAAAAATAGCGGCCGTAAACAAAAGGTTTGACTAGAGAGCAAATAAGGGAAAGTTCATCGAGGAGAATATGATTAAAGCCTATTAATTTTGAGTCGCTATAATGGCAACCCAACCTAACTGACTGGAGATCTCAAGATCTATGTTCAAAGGGACAACCGTATTATGGATGACTCACTATAAATCACTAAGGGAGCCTATCTCCTATCCATTCTTATGATGAGAGTGATATCTGCAACATGTGTTGTATGCAGGGGACTTCGGGTAAGTTATACTTTTAATGATCACTTATAGCTTGAAAAACCTAGAAGGGTATCTTTCAAGAGGAGTATTTAAGAGACTCGAAATAAAGATCACCTATATGAGTGTGAAGAGCCCGCTTCTATGAGAATTAGTAAGACTAAATTCTCTAAAGAACTCATGAAACACCAGGACATGCCCAAGGCGAAAACGGGTACAACCGTGAGAATTAAGCTATGTCTGGAGATATTCTGTGTGAATTCTATTTGTAGGGACATATTTTGAGAGGGACAACATGTGGCCAAGGTGACGCCGAAGTGTCAGCCAAGGTGCCACGTGGCTTGGTTTTGACGCCAAGGTGATCTCGGCTAGGCTGAGGTTATCTGCGGAGATATCAGAATTCGAGATGAGCAGATAAGGGACGAGAGTCCAAGAATAGGGAAGGATCTCAGTCTGGATAAAGATAAAGCTCTTAAGGAGTTTATTCCTATCTAACTGAGAGTCCAAGATGATCATTAAGCCTGAATCCACAAGAGTAAGACTTATAGGGGAAGTTGGACACTGACTATTATAAAAGTGAGGCACCCTCATGGATCTAAGATATGTTTTTATGTATGATATATTGGAAGCAGTAAGTTCTTTCTTGTGAGTTAAGCACAATTGGTTATTTTTTAGAGATAATTACTGACTTAATCATCAGAGTGCCCCCAGGTGGACGAACCGTCGCCGAATTCTCATCTTTCTATGACAAGTTGTTTGGGCTTAATTTATTCTGCTGGTGCTCTCTTGCTAAGTTTCCCTGTTTGGTTGTGTGATCAAAAATCAATACCCATAATTTGGCGTCGT
Source organism: Camellia lanceoleosa (assembly GCA_025200525.1). Lineage (NCBI taxonomy): Eukaryota > Viridiplantae > Streptophyta > Magnoliopsida > Ericales > Theaceae > Camellia > Camellia lanceoleosa. The sequence continues at coordinate 574,319 of JANUSC010000086.1, read as the reverse complement.
CTGTAAGAACGTAAGGAGAATAAATGCCCAACGGCGGGTAAAAAGAAAAGATCGGGGACGATATCCCTAGTGAGAGTGGCAAACACGCCGATCCTAATATGGAAGAGGAGAACTGTAATGAAGGACCTCAGGATCAGAATCCCAGGAAAAAGGACGTCGGCTAAGAGGGAGACGCACTGAAGAAAGCATGTCAATGCGGGTATTACAACGAAAGCGACCTTCAAGTATGGAAAGATAAATGCTTGAAGATGGACGGTGAGATGAAGGGAATGGAAAACAAGTTGGCAGACCTCCAATCGGTTGTCAACTTCATGATGCAGAACAACGTCATGCAGCCACCGTTTCCATTGAAGGACACGCCGATTCCAGCGGCCAAGAACGATGCCCAGAAAGGAGGGTAGAATGCCATCCCAATAGTCCCTCAGCATGACAGGGTGAAGGAACGCTCACATCGGCCTTCATGAGACGCCGGGCGAGCAGAGTCAATGAGGGGAGAGTCTCAGAGGACGCATCGTACCAAAGGAATGTATGCCAAGGAACATCGGGATGTTCAAGGGAACAAACTTTGTTTTGATACGGTGAATGAAGAGAAGTCCAAGAGAACTCATAACGACACCGGGAGGAGCACACCAAAAAGGCTGAAATCTGTTGACAGTCGAGCTCCTGGCCGGACTAAGGAGGATTTGAGGGACTACCTCCAGAGGAAACGGCAGAATGTCGAGGTCACATCCCCAGTCAAGCCAAGAATGCCATTCTCAGTAGAGTTGGATAAGTTTGAGGCCCTAAAAAGGTTCCATATGCCGAGGTTCCAAATATATGACAGTAAGTCCGATCCAAATTTCACGTTATCTTATATTTAAATTCAATGGCACTATATACTGGGAACGAACCGTTGCTCTGCAAGGTGTTCCCCTCATCCTTTAGGAAAATCGCATCAGATTGGTTTCATAAGTTGCTGAAAGGAACTGTGAAAAGTTGGGAAGGCTTGGCCGAGATGTTTGTGGCCAGATTTGTTACAAACAAACTACAGCTGTTGAGGGTAGACTCCCTGATGGCTTTGAAAGTTGGCGAGGGTGAAAGCCTCAGGGCTTATGCCAAAAGGTATTATGATGTGTTCAATTGAATCCCAAGATGCAACCAGGAGTTAGCGGTCGTGTCTTTTAAAAATGGCCCGGAGGATGATTGTATGTTATGGAAATCGTTGGCAAAGACTCTACCAAAAAGTATGGAAGAACTCATGGCAATGATCGAGAAATATGCCAGAGCAGAAGAGGATACGCCGGGAACAAAGGCGTCAAAACAGGAGAAGAGAAACGGCTCGCCGAAGCGAGGCCGAGGTAATACTGGATATAACAGGCAAGAAACAAGACTGAGGGTTGCACAGGCAGTCACCATTGTGTTCCGGATCCCAGTTTATAAAGTTCTAGAAAGGATCAGGAACCACCAAGATACAGGCTTAGGAAAGGATCCCTGGCGAATTTATGAAGAGAAGTCTAGGGAAGCACTGTGCCTACCACAATAAAGATGGACACTTGACGCAAGGTTGTAGAGCGCTAAAGGCGCACTTGGAAGATCTGGTCAGACAAGGTCACTTAAGGGACCTAGTAGATGAGGCCAAAACGAGGGAAGAGCAGGCAAGGTTACCTTAGGCACCGTCAGTACCACCTCCACCAGTACCACAACTACAAGCATACGGACCTCGAGTGATCAATGTGATTCATTCGAGGGTCAATGAGAACAAGGTACGTGGGGAGACTCAGAGGGTGAAACACTTACAGCTTGTGTATCAGGTCCAGCAAAAGAGGCCTATGATAGATGAGTACCAAGGACCAATGGTGTCTTTTACTAAAGCAGACCTAGACATGGTGCAACATCCACACAATAATGCTCTGGTAGTAACCCTTAAGATTGGAGAATGCCAGGTATAGACGTCCCCGAACATCCCGAGAGGGAAATCCCGTTTTGTTCATTTGGGTTCACTATAGTTCAGGACTCAATGTCACGGTCCTGTATCTAATCTCGCAGAGTGCAATGCAAGACCGATGAATCATCAAAAAGTCCAAATCTGGCAAATCGTTTTTGAAAATAGAGTTTTTGAAAGAAGTGCCAAACATGGATTGCTTTGCCAGATATAGAGTCGCCACCTAAATATTTTATTTTTGGGAAAATTTAGGAAACCCTGACTCGTTGCCTAAGGTCACGTGTCTGTCATCACCAAAGTTGCCTCGACTTGGGAACTTGGGTACGATTGTGGAAGGTCACTTGGGTACGATTGGGGAAGGTCACTTCGTGAGCACCCCCGCTCGCCCGATCAAAGATCGGCCTCTACTAACCATGATATCTAGTTTTGAAAACATTATGCGTTCTTATTTCGGTTATTAGCCTAGATTTACTATGTGATGCGCACAGCATACAAGTATAGACTGGATCGCCTGAATTGGAACAAAACATCTCATGTTTGTTTTGAAAACGGTTTGCTACTCGCAAGTAGGCTAAAATGTGGATTTGCCACCCTCAGGTGGGCTTAGAAAACAAGATGTTGCCACTCTCAAGTGGCTTAAAACTCGCAGTCAATGAATTATTCCAATTTAGATAATCCAACCTTCACCCACAAGCATTCAGGCAGGTATATCACATAAGCACATAGTCTCATGGTAAGCATGCTATCATGGCAGTCACTCACACGCATGCATGGATGCTAAAACATAAATACTTACCGAGTACTCCCAGCCAAAGAAAAAAGCTAATTAGAATGCATGCATGGATCCTAACTATGCTGAGATGCCTAATGCAATACATGCAAAAATGCAACTACAATAGGCTCGACTATTCTAAAGATGGCATGTGAAATGCTACAACTAACAAGTATTCAACTCGGAATTGAAATACAATGCAGTTAGTATGATGCGCCGAGCCCGGTGCATGCAAGACAGATGAATGAATGCAAACATGCTATCATAAGTATGCTAATTGAAACATGCCCTAATCTAACCATCATTAGCTGGTAAATAAAAGGGAGAAAGACGTGAGGTTGGAAGACATGCATCACACACACACACACTTATTACAACATTGCCCTCTTGCAGAGGGTCCGAATAAATAATACAGTCCGAATAAATAATTACAGTCCGAATAAGTACAAAACCCCAATTAATTAACAAATTAACTAAGAAATGAAATAAACTAGTATGCAAATCCATGGACCGCCTCAGCTCTGTTCCAAATGATGAAAGATGCATGCTTGAGTCGCCTCGTCGGAAAATTCCCCGTGATGCCCCGATTTGCCTCTGTTTGCAATTGATCCCGGAATGCTGTGCAAGGCTTTGGAAAGTTGCTGATTTCTAGTTTGCTGCAACAGAGAGCAAGAAAGAGGCATGGCAAAGTATTTTCACATATGTATGCACACCTCGATCCTCGTGTCACCAATCACGCATCTCGATGCATGATGGCCGAGGAGTCGAATTGTACGACTCGATGTGAAATGAATGCACATGACAACACAACAAGGCCTAGATTCCATCATGGGTAATCCCGAGTGTCGGCGACTGGGAATTGAGACACGTTTTGTCACTTGGAGTACAAAATGTCCCTCGTTTTCCGCGTTTGGGCTAACTCCTATCCCAAACACAATGCAAATGAGATGACATACACAATGCGACTAACATGGCATACACAATGCACGTGATGTAACATGGCATACACAATGCTGTAACATGCAACCTAGCATACGCAATGCTATGGACTAAAATGGCATACACAATGCACGATGGACTTACACCAATATGAGTGGACCTCAGCCACACTCACAGCAGTGGCCATATGATGGAAATGAGACAACCGAAATACATGCAAACATGCACGAATGCAATGGACCGATCTTAAGGCACAACATGCAACTCTAACAAGGCGTGGCAAAGGATGAAACATGGCATAGAATGGGACATGATACAGCTCTAAAATGGCATAAAAGATGGTCCTGAAACATGCAAATATGTCACACAATGCATGCTAGGTGGCTCAGGTACCGAAACTAGTGAAGTGCGTTACACTAGAGGTACGCAAAGCAATGCACAAATGGAAAAATCAACCCCAAATAGACCCTAGGCAGGTCTGAAATAGTGGGGAAATGGCCTAGAATGATGGCTCGGAATGCAAAGAAATGGAGTTCATTCAATGGTCGGTAAATGAGGCATACAAGCCCGACTCTCAAGCACACTTAAGAAGTATAAAACATGGCAATATGGCATTGATACAAGCTCTGAAATATGATGTATAATGGACCTAAAACATGAACACACCTCAGTATATGCATGGAATGAACCTCAAAACTCAAAGTTAAGCATGGGTATTGAACTACAAGCATGCAAAACCAACATCATTTAACCATGAGACCCAAAATCAGAGCTAGGGCAGTCCAAAATAAGCACAATATCAGTTTAAGGCATGGCCAAAAAGTGCTAAAATCAAGGGTCAACAAAGCATGCAAAGAAAGCTAGTGAACCATGATTTACACTACACGTATATGAAGCACATGAGGGCTCACCAAACCAGCTAAAAACAGAAGTATGACATGCCAAAATATGCCCAAATAACCACTGAAACTCAGTCAATGCATGCAAGAATGATGGGCTCCTTTGAAAGGCCAATAAGAGGGTTGTTCTACACATATAAGATAGACATGCAAGATGATAAAACAACCTCTAGAAAGAGGTTCTAAGGGTCCTAAAACCCACCAAAAAGAGCCTGAAATAGGTCTAGGAAACATGCAAACAAAGGCCCATTTGCAAGGCATTGAATAGGATTGTTTTACACATGCATCAAAGACACAAAATATGGCCAAAAGGGCTCTGGAAAGAGTCAAGGAAGACCTTAAAACTCACCAAATAGAGCCTGAAATGTGGCTTCACAACATGCAAGTAGGAGCCCCTTTGGAAGGCTAAAAGGACCAACAAACAAAACAAGGAGAGAGGGGGTCACCCCCCCTCTGATTTTGGCTCTCAAAATAGTATTCTAGCCACTGAAAATCCATTGGATTTCAGTGGCTAGAAGGCCAAACAAAGCATGCAACAAAGGCCTAGATGCAAGGCTCAAAACAAGAGGCAAACAAATATACAAGGAAGTAAATGACCTCAAACAAAAAAAGGCCCTTAATCAAACATCAAGAGGGGCTCAAAATAAGACTCTTTTCAGTTTATGAAAAATCTTGAAAATGCTCACAAGTAGGGCTAAGATATGAAGCAAAATAAGCCTACAAAGAGGGATAGAGCATACAAGGAGGTATATGACCTCAAAAAGAAAAGTGTCCTTAATAAAACTTCAAGAGGAGCTCAAAATAAAACACTTTTCAGTTTATGAAAAAAATCCAAAAATGCTTGCAAATAGGGCTAAGTTATGAAGCAAAATAATGCAAAAAATGGGAAAATGAGGACTTACCCTTGTAGCACAGCAATGCAGCAAGTTCTGGACCAAGAAGGTGAGTCTTCAACCTCTGAAAAATAGCTCCAAGATGATTGAATGGATGGTGGAGGTGGTAGGCTATGAGGTGTGGTGTAATGGCCAAGAACAATGAGGTATTTGAGCTTGGATGAGAGAGATATAGAGGGTGGAGTGTATATGCCTTGGCTGGTTTTTCTAACCCTTGCAAATGGAGGGGGAGTGTTGGTTTTATAGAGGAGAAGAGCCAAGACTTCTTGGAGAAGCCTTAAGAGAGGGTCAAAGCTTCTCAAAGAAGCTTAACCAAAAGGGTCAAGCTTCTTGAGGAAGCTAGACCAAAAGGGTCAAGCTTCCTCAAGAAGCTTGACAAAAGAGTCAAGCTTCTCTAAGAAGCTAAGCAAAAGGGTCAAAACCAACTTACAAAGACCAAAAAGTGGGTCAAAAGGTTCAATGAGAAATACTGGTCGGCCATACCAGAAAGGTGGCCTCCCAGATGAGTAAAATACAGCTGTATGGTGGGAAACCAGAAAATATGACCCATGAGAGAGGAAAACCAGCTTTCTAGCAAGGTTCAAAAGGGTCAAGAAGAAATACTGGTCGGCCTACCCATATTGGTGGCCTCCCAGATGAGTACAACATAATGGTGGTATGAAAAACTAGAAATTATGGCCCAAAAGTGAGAAAAACTAACTTTTTGTCAAGAAAATCGGCTGGAGGAGAGAGAAAATGATTTTCAAAAGAATTGCTGGTCTCCCACCATCCTACCACCTTCCTAGTAATGAAAATAGGGTTTATACAAAAAATGAACCCTAACCGATGCAAAATGAGGGTTCGGGGGCCAAAACGCGTGGTCCGGGACCCCGAAAATAGGTTGTGAAGCACCGAAGGTGGCGTACGACCACGAAGGTGGTCTCTTGGACCACAGTGTCACTCTAAGGAGTGGAGACAAGGTGTGTGCCAAAAATCGGAGCAAACGGAGGAAGTTAAGTGGTCTCGAACTGAGGCGCACGGCTGACGGCTCTGAAAATCAGAAACTGGCCTCCAAACGGGAAAAATGGCCTAGGACCACGAAACGTAGCCTACGGCCACTAAGAGATGGTCTACGAGACCTCTCCCTCCCTTCGGGAAGAGAAAACAGAGAAAACAGGACCTGGTTCGCAAATCGAGGCAAAGCATAAAAGAGCTCCGAAGTCCGGAGGCAAGGCTCGTAGCCGAGACTCTGAAATCTCAGAACGAGCACAATATGCAACATCACCGAGCGCTCAGTTGGTGACGTCTAAGTCTTAAGGTCGATCAAAAATGGGGTGTCTATACCAGGTAAGCGCATTCTAATTGACCAAGGCAGCTCTTATGACATCATGTATGTTGGATGTTACAAGGAGCTCAGCCTTTACCGAGATGATTTGGAATAGTCCAATAGCCCAATGGTCGGGTTCAATGGAACGCCGACATAGCCCCTGGGAGCAATAAATTTAGAGGTGCAGGCAGACACCAAGAAGCTAAGCACAAAGTTCATAGTAATTGACACCTCTTTCCCTTACAATGTTATCTTGGGAAGGCCATGGTTACACGTAGTAAGGGCTATTCCCTTAACACTACACTAGCTGTCGCAGTTCCTAACGGAGCATGGAATTGAGGAGGTCAGAGGGGATCAAGTGTAGAAAAATAATTGCTCTATGGTAGTAATAAAATCCGCCTGCACCGTGCGAGAAGCAGAAATAGTAGAGATTGAGGACGAGGACATGGAGGTCCTAGATGACGTCGGCAAAGAGCCGGCCAACAAAAGTGAGGAAGCCTTAAAGAAAATTCTAGTCCAACAAGGAGATGAAGAGCGTTTCTTCCTTCTCGGCTTAGGCTTGGCCGAGGAGAGAAAAAGGAAGTTAGAAGCATTATTGTGAACAAAGATAGAGGTGTTTGCTTAAACACCCGATGAGATGCCTGGCATTGATCCCGAGGTTACATGCCATAGGTTAAATGTGGACAGGTTGGCTAAGCTTGTCATTCAGCGAGCAAGGAGACCAACATTGGTTCATGTGGAGGCAGTAGAGGAGGAAGTGGAAAAATTGTTGGAGGCCAGAGCCATTAGGGAGGTAAACTACCCGACTTGGTTGTCAAACACAGTTGTTGTGAAAAAGAAGAATGGAAAGTGGAGGGTCTGCGTGGACTTCAACAGCCTGAATAAGACTTGTCCCAAAGACAGTTTCCCACTCCCCAAGATCGATCAATTAGTAAATGCCACTTTAGGATATGGAAGGATGAGCTTCTTAGACGTTTACAGGGGATGCCATCATATAGCAATGTATCCCCCCGACAAGGAGAAGACTGCATTTATCACCCTAAAGGGGTTATATTACTACAGAGTGATGCCTTTCGGGTTGAAAAATGCAGGAGCAACCTATCAGAAGTTGGTGACCAAGATGTTTAGATATCTGATTGGTAAAACAGTGGAAGTGTACATTGATGACATGGTCGTAAAAACCAAAGAACCTAATAATCACCTAGTCGCTTAAAAGTAGTTTTTGATATCCTTAGAACATATCGGCTCCGACTCAATGCTTCGAAATGCGCATTTGGATTTAGGTCTGGTAAGTTCCTGGGATACTTGGTTACCAGAAGGGGCATTGCCGCAAGCCCAGATCAAATCAAGGCTATCTTGGACTTGAAAAGCCCGACATCGACAAAACAGGTACAGATGTTGACTGGGAAGGGCCGCAGCCCTGAACAGATTTATAAGCAGAAGTTCGGATAAATGTAAACCATTTTTTCAGTTTGTTGAAAAAGGCCATAGATTTCTTGTGGACAAAGGAGTGAGAAGTCACCTTGGCTGACTTAAAAAAGTACCTGACAACAACTCTAGTTCTGTCAAATCCAGTACCTGGAGATGAGCTATTCTTATACTTGGTCGTTTTAGAGCACGCAGTGAGTGCAATGGTAATCAAAGAAGAGAAATGAAAACAAAAGGCAGTGTACTATGTGAGTAAAACCTGAGCAAGTGCAGAGACGAGGTACTTACCCTTGGAAAAATTGACATTTGCCCTGGTAATGGCTTCAAAGAAACTGAATCACTACTTCCAAGCCCACAAGATTGTGGTACTGACGGAGCATTCTTTGAAGTCTCTATTACAGCAAGGAGATCTGACAGGTAGGGTAGCCAAATGGGCAGTAGTGTTGGGCAAATTTGACTTAGAGTTTAGGCCCAGAACAACAATTAAAGGCCAGGTTCTGGCCGACTTTGTGGCCGAGTTCACCCCTGGTGCCATTCCGTGTCGAACTCCAGTGAGCTGAGGTTTAGGATGCCCAGGGGAGCAAGAAGAAACCCAACTGGGGCCCAAGAACCCCGCTCAAGCAAAACAAACGAAAGAAGAAAAACCAAAGCCCTGTGACATCTATATCGTGGACTCCTTCTGCCTGTTTGTTGATAGAAGTTCAAACCGTTAACGAGTGGAGGCAGGAGTAGTGTTAGTATCGCTAGATGGAAAATGTTAGAGTAGTCTATACATTTGGGGTTTAAGGCTTCAAACAATGAAGCAGAATATGAGGCACTGATCACAAGGTTGAAGTTAGCAGCAGCAATGGAAGCCGACGAGGTGGTAGTCTTCTGTGACTTCCAACTTATTGTGAACCAGGCAACAGGCGAATATGCAGCCTAAGATGAAAGAATGATAGCCTATGTCAAAGAATTTGTTAGACTGCTAGCCTTGTTTCAAGATTGCCGACTACAGTAGGTTAGCCGAGGTGATAACAGTCATGCCGATGCCTTGGCTAACCTAGCTAGTGCAATGAAATCAGGAAAGGCAAGGACAATAATGGTTGATTGTTTGTTAGGCCCAAGTGTGGAACCACTAATCACAGAGTACGAAGCAATGTGTGTGGAAATGGGACCAAGTTGGATGGATGCAATAGTGGTGTTCCTTAGGGATAGCAAACTACCAGACGACCGAAGAGAAACACATAAAATCAGGTTAAAATCGGCTAAGTTCAGCCTAACAGCAGAAGGACATCTTTACAGAAGGTCTTTTACTGATTCCCTTTTGAGGTGTGTGCATCCCTCCCAAGTTAACGACTTCTTATATGAAATACATGAAGAAGTATGTGGAAGCCTTGCTGGGGGCAAATCACTTGCTCATAGGGCCATTACTCAGGGGTACTGGTGGCCATACATGCAGAAGGATGCTGGAGCCTACGTCAGAAAGTGTGAAAAATGTCAGAGGTTCACACCTTTGATACATCAACTAGCAGCAGATTTGAACCTAATGTCCAGCCCTTGGCTATTTGCCCAGTGGGGCATGGATCTTGTTAGACAACTACCCCAGGCAACTGGGCAAATGAAGTTTCTGCTGGTAGCAACTGATTACTTCACAAAGTGGGTAGAAGCTGAACTGTCATGACCCGAACTCGCGCCCTAAAAGTTTGGGTCATAGCCAGTAATCCATAGATTATCGAAGGCCTCAAATGATCACATAGAATATTTATGTTAATGGGACCATAAACGAAAGCATATAATAATGAGAAATCCATTGAGTTGTGCCAATCATGAGCAAAATCATAGAGTTAACCATGTAACACAATAACACATATACATGCCCATCAAAAATATAAGTGCCACAAAAAATTTACACATATTATTTACAAACCCAAGGCCATAATGGCAAAAGCAAAATAAGGTTAAGGTGTGGTGTGAGTCAAAGACAAAACTCCATTTCAAAGGCATGACTCGATTGGGTTACAAAATAGCTTCTGAAGCTAACTCTAAGGATGTGGTCCATGCTGCTGATCACCTACATGTGCATACATAATTTTCGGTGAGCGAAGCTCCATGAGTAATAATACAGTAAAATAGTGTAAATAAATGATCATAAGATTCTCACAATGTCCATATTCATATATTCATCTATTCAAAATGGCCTTAGGCCTAATCACATAACAAGCAGCCTCGGGCCCAATCATATAACAAGCGGCCTAAGGCCCAGTCATATAACAAGCGGCCTCGAGCCCAATCATATAATAAACGGCCTCAAGCCCAATCATATAACAAGCGGCCTCGGGCCCAACATATAACAAGTGATCTCAGGCCCAATCATATAACAAGCAGCCTCGGGCCCAACATATAACACGCGGCCTTGGGCCCATATTGTACATGTCATATAATATTAATGAAGTTCCTTCATTTCGATCAAATGATACATTTAAGTCTGATTCCAAATCAAATTAAAGCTTGTTTCAAATCACATAGTATCAAATATTGCTTACCAAACCTTTTATCAAACCTTTCATAACTCCAAGTCGTGGCACAGTACTCGAAGGCCTTAATTAACTTGTTGAATTACCATACAGGACAATCGTCAAAGGTTGACATCATACAGAACGTTTATCATGAATCATTAGCTTATGCAAAACGTTTAAGACGGATCATAGACAAATAACAAACATTGAGGGTCAAAGTGCATTTTTCCACTTTATTATAATCATTGCTCAAAACGAAACTCATTCATTCTTATCAAAACATTATTTCAGAAACTTACCATAGCATAATTACTCCGAAGATTTCAAACATATTTTATTAATTCAAAAACACTCGTCAAAGCACATAATTTATACAAAACATAAGTTTCACAATTCTAAAGTATTTCATATGAAAATACCGTTACAAAGAAATTACTCACAATACTTGGTCGGATAATACTCCTTAATGACTCAGCCTGCAGAAACATAACCAAGCATAACATTTCAAAACACATTGCCTTCAATTCACTCAATTGATTTATTCATTACATATCCATTCAATCATTCCCCATTCTTTAATCCCTTTCAAGTGTTTAATGCTAAACTTCTCTGCCTGTGATTCACGAATAAAGCTTGTGTCAAAGATGTACATTAAACAGCCATAACTATTTATGACTTAAATTAATGTTTCCTACAACAATCTCATATGTTTTTCATTGAAATTATCATGTTTACATATTTAAGCTCTAAGGAAACAACAAGAAGCGAAAGGAAACCAAGTTAGGATAGGAAATGGCATGAAACGGTTAAAAGAAAATAAACAACCTTCACTAATTTGAGTATATCTATTTGTGTACTTAAAATTTGAATGTGATACCACACCATTAGAAACTAGACTTCAAGGGCTTGAATTTAGGCTCAAGAATCGCTTAAAATGAAGTCCAAATGAAGGAGATATGCCTTTTTGAAGTTGGGCTGAAAACAGGGGTTCTGCACGTGTGGAAGTCTTCATCGCTCATGTGGCCCAAATCCACTCGAGCGGAAAAACCGGCCGCTCGAGCACCCAAGGAGCAGAATAAAAATCTCTTTTTTTCTTCATGCTCCGCCACGGTTTCGTCTTGATGTCTGGGCAAAATCGAACATCAAAATGGCACAAAAATGCAAACTTCCCAAACTCATTTCCAACCCCAAATTCATGCAAAACTAACCCAAAAACACGATATACTAGCATGATACAAGTGTAATTTCACTTTAAACATGTCAATCTTGCCTCAAATTTAGATTCATGGTCTCATCACTTTCTGATATTCATAAACTACATATACAAGTTCAATACACATACAAACATGGTGAATCTTCCAACAAATCTTGGTTGTATAAACCATCTAGAGTTTGTTTCATGGATCAATCAAAAGAATGAACTCAAATCAAACAAAATGAGGAGATTAAGGTTGAATTTCATACATTTAGCTCAACCATTATATATCTCAAAACGCTAGTTCAAAATTCCCAATTTCCTCTTGATTTCAAGCAAAAGTTGAGCAAGATTTCAAGTAGATTAACATACGTTAGCTCAAATTTAGGGTTTGTTCTTTGAATCTCTATCAAAACCCTAACTTTCCTTCTTCCTCTCTCTCTAACTCACTCTCTAGAGCTCTCATCCAAAAATGAAGAACCAAAGGGGCTAAACATATATAACTTAACTCATAAATCTTAATTTATTCATTATGAATCGTAATTTTTCAAAATTTCACCGTAAGCTTTATAAATCATGCTAATCACAAATATGAAGTCGGTTTTTGTTTATCGTGCCTTTAAGGCCTTCAATTTTCAGTTTAAAGTTTTGATTGCGACAGATATTCCTACATTTGACAGATATTATTCTAAATTTACATAATTCATATACTTAAACTTGCAAATTCATATCAAACACATAATCACATGCATAATTAAGCATAGTACAAGTTGGGTTATCACATGAACCCCTTGCGAAGATTCGAGATATTGATGTGAATAACTTCATAAGGAAGAACATCATCATCAGGTTTAGGATTCCAAGGGCAATAATAACAGATAATGGTACACAGTTTGATAGTAAGCTAATCAAAAGCTTCTGTGCAAAGTACAAAATCAAGAATTACTACTTTGCTCCAAGTTTCTCTCAAAGTAATGGTCAAGCAGAAGCATCCAACAAGACTATCTTGGATGGGATCAAAATAAGACTGGAAATAGCAAAGGGAAAATGCGTGGAGAAGTTACCCAATGTACTTCGGGCATATCGGATTATGCTGAGAAGATCAACTGGGGAGTCTCCATTTGCCATGGCTTATGGCACTGAAGTAGTTATCCCACTAGAAGTCGGTATTCCAGGGATCAGCATCCAGGGAGTGAAAAATGGTACTAATGAGGCATTTCTAGCCCGAGACCTAGACCTACTAGAGGAGAAAAGAGAGAGAGTAGCAACTCGGCTGGGGGCATATCAGCAACAACTTGCTAGGACTTACAACAAGAAGGTCAACCGAAGAGAGTTCAAAATGGGGGACCTTATGCTGAGGAAAGTGGTCGGCAACAAGAAGAATCCTGGAGAGGGCAAGCTAGGCCTAAATCGGGAGGGGCCTTATAGAATCATTTCGGTCGCCGGCAATGGGGCATATTGACTTGAAGACAGTAATGGCAAAGAGTTGCCGAGACCTTGGAGCACTTGCAAATTGAAGTTTTTCTATCATTAGATTTTTTTTTTTTTTGAAGTTTATGTCATAATTTTATTAGCCGAAGTGATAATAAAATTTTAGTTTGATGAATTTGAAATTTGTGTGATAGGACTGACCAGTCCCATGGCGATGTTTTTGAATGAAACATAATGAATAACTTAAACTTATTATATGGCAGAGTTGAATTATACTTGTATATAATAGAGTTAAACTAAGTTGGCAATGTTTCCGAATGAAACATGACGAATAACTTAGACTTATTATATGGCAGAGTTAAATTATACTTGCATATAATAGAGTTGAATTAAGTTGGTGATGCTTCTGAATGAAACATGATGAATAACTTAGACTTATTGTATGGCAGAGTTAAATTATACTTGCATATAATAGAGTTAAACTAAGTTGGCGATATTTCTAAATGAAACATGACGAATAACTTAGATTTATTATATGGCAGAGTTGAATTATACTTGCATATAATAAAGTTGAACTAAGTTGGCGATGTTTCTGAATGAAACATGACAAATAACTTAGACTCATTATATGACAGAGTTGAATTATACTTCCATATAATAGAGTTAAACTAAGTTGAATTAACCTGGACTTGCCATATCGGCAGAGTCAAACTCAGAATGGAACTAAGTTCATTAACAGAGAAACCAAGGTTGAAACACCTCGGGAAGTCTTTGTTTGAATCTGACTTCGGCGAAAGACCATAGACACATGCTTAATGTGAACTTAAGTGGAACTTAGGTTCACATTAGGGGGCAAGAAACTGGAGAATGATGAATAAATTTAAAAGTTTAAGAGCTTGGGACTTGTTGAATTTGTTACAAGCTAGAATTAGCTTAACACTTGTTGAAATTTCAGGAAAATTTACAAGTTAAAGTTAGCCGATGTAATATTGAAAGAAGTATCCGAGATACACACTAGCCGAGATGACCAACCAGGTTACCAAGCTTGGAAAGGATGGAAAGAAGAAGTCTTGATAGAAGACAACAAGTAGAAGTAAAAAAGTAATACTAAATAACACTTGTAAAAATATTTTATTTTTGAAGTGTTAGCCGAGGTACGAAAATGGTTAGCCGTGGCAAATAGACAAAGTTTATATCCGAGGTATTATATCCCAGAGTTATTATATAGTTAAGGTACACTTTGAAGAAATGCAGAAATATTCTAAGTTTGGAAGAAAACATGCATAGAAGAAAAGAAGGCATACATTCAACACTTGGAGGAAAATATAAGACTTGCATTCAGAAAAGAAACTTGTTCAAAGACAAAAGAGGCACATCGGCCAAATATAAAGCTAACAATGTTCAAACAAAAGATTACAGCTGTTCAAAAGTAAGAAAGAAGAGTACAAAATAAAGAAGAAATATCCTAAACACTAAGATTGGTCTGGGATTGCTCAACCTCAGCAGTTGGAGTTTTATCGACCTCGGTTGGCAACATTGCATTCTTCTTCGTCGCTATCTCGGCATCTATTTCTAGCAGAGTTTGGTCCAAACTCTTTTTCGCAAGATGGACCTCGGCCTCATAAGTGGTTGGTTTGGGCGGAAGCCAAGTCATCCTCTCCATCTTGAGTCAAGTCAAGGACTTGCTCATTCAGGTTGGGAGACTTGGCATTAGTGGCAGCCTCCTCCTCCTCTTCATTGGCATCACCATCCTCGACATCATCCTCGTCGGCTTTGTCGTCAGAGTCTTTAGGCTCTGGAGGGAAAGGCACTTGGAGTTGATTGATGTTTTGGAGGTCGGAGTTCATTGGAATGGATAATTTGTTTAGTGCCACCATCCAACCGAGGTAATAACTTTTGTTACAAGCCTTATTGACTTGTTCTTTGTATTGGTCACCAATGGCGGCTTGACCCTCTTCGAAGGCCTTCTTATCGACTGCTTTGACCTTATCTTCCTTTGATTTGATGGCTTCATTGAGCTTGGCCTCGAACTCTGCTGCCTTGGCCTTAACAGCCTCAACCTCGGCCTTAGCAGCCTCGACAGTTGCCTACGTAGCTTCGACTTTGGACTCAGCTTGGCCTTGTGCAGCTCTGGTAGCCTTGGCCTAATCAAGCAGCTTTCGGTTGCTAGCCTCGGCGTGGTTCAATGATGACAGGAGTTTGGCAGCGTCTTGGGTCTTTTTTACTAATTCCTTCTTCGTCATCTCGGTCTTGACCGCATACAAATGTGCATGCTAGATGGCCTACAAGGAGTAAAACAGATTAGTTAAGATCCTGGCTAAGTGTTGAAAAACTTTAACATTGAAAAAGAAGAGACTTACCAAGACCAAGTGCTGTATCATAAAGCAAAGTTTTCATACTCATGTAACTCATCCATTCAGTTCAAATCTTCTGTAAAAGAACAACTGTTGATAGGGTTGCGCCGACTTCAATATCCATCGCGCTGTCGCCAACTGTCAAGGGTCTGTCCCCCACCATGACCTCGGGAGCCTAGGTCATATTGCGAGGGAAGCTGCGGCTACCCTCAGGTTAGTCAGACCTCGGCCTCTTGAGTGGTTGGGAATTGGAAGCATCGGCCTCGACTGGTTTCTTCTCAGCGGCAGCTTGGCTTTTCTTTACCTCGGCCAATTTCGAGATCGGCACAGTGTCCTTGGAGTCAATCTGAGTC
Organism: Camellia lanceoleosa; assembly: GCA_025200525.1. Classification (NCBI taxonomy): domain Eukaryota; kingdom Viridiplantae; phylum Streptophyta; class Magnoliopsida; order Ericales; family Theaceae; genus Camellia; species Camellia lanceoleosa. The sequence continues at coordinate 558,330 of JANUSC010000086.1, read as the reverse complement.
ACTATGGCCTTAGCCTTGGTTCTTTTTACCCTTTTTGGCTTTGACTTAGTTTGGGATAAAGAGGGGGAGGATTGAACAGCCACCACTCCTGGAAGGGTAGTAAGGAGATCTTCAACGACGGCTGATTTGCGGCCCATATTGTTGGTTGTTGCAACAATAGTGACCTTGGTATTGAAATGAATTGCTAGAAGCGTAATTGGAGGGTTTGTTGGGTTGTATGCCGAGGAGATTGATTCTCGGCATGTGCGGTTACGATTCCTACCAACTGGAGCATTCGATAAAGCTCTATGTCGGCGTTGGTGCTGAGATAGAGGGATTAATTGAGCTGGAGCAAAAGTAGAGGGCAGCTCTAGTGAGTTTGATAAGGAGGCTTGGTTTGGCCTTGGGAATGATGCAGCTAGTGGAGTTGTCGCAGATGAAGAAGTTTTGTTTTGGCGGGTGTAGCATGCCCGGGGGGTACCCGCGCGCGTTAAATAGTTCGGACCCCCGAGATCTCTTTTTGATCTAGTCTCACGAGTGCAATATGAAACGTAGATGAGAGTCCAGATTTGGCAACTTTTATTGAAAATCCATTTTATTGTAATTTTGTCAAAAATGGACTGCGTCATCAGATCTCAAAGTCCCCACCTAATATTTTGGGAAATTAGGAAACCCATGATTCAGTGCCATGGCCACTGTTCGTCGTAACCAAGGATGCTTGGCTCGGAACCTTAGGTATGAGAGGGGAAGGTCAATAATGAGCTCCCCCACTCACCCGATCAAAAGATCGGCCTCTACTAAACCATGATATGAATTTTATTTTCTTTATATGTTCATGTTCTGATTATTTAGTAAATCCTAAAATTTACTATGTGAAGTATACAAGTATAGACTAGTTTGCTCAAATTGGAATAATTCAATTTCATGTTTGTTTTTTTTTAAAAAGGGTTTGAATTTGCCACTTGACAAAGTGGGATTAAAGTTTGTGAATTTGCCACTGCAAAATGGGCTTAAAACGTACATTTAATGAATTATTCCAATTCAAACAACAAGCTTTCATCCACAGGAATTCATACAGTTATAACAAGTAAGCAAGTAGCTTCATGGTAGAATGCTAACACATAGTAAGAAAATTATGTACAAATGGGATGCTAAAGAATAAAAACTCACAGATTTACCGATGTCCCTCGAACACCTACAAAACAAAATTAGCGAAATATGCATGATCTTATATACAAAATCCTAATGCAATTCACTCATGAGATGCAACTAAAGATTCGGCTTCTAAGATATGGCATGTGAATCATTGCAACACTTGCGATAGTACACAAAATCATATAAGAATTGATGAAATCCACTCACAAAGATACAAACTTAGCCGAATCAATATGCATGAAACATGGATGCAAAGCATGGATATGCATGGCATGTCAGATATATACATATATGTACAGTTAGGGAAAGCGATTAAAGAATAGGATAGAAAGAAGCGGGGTGGGGGAATTATTACAATAGTTTAAATATTTCAGATCCAAGAGAGGTGGATAAAAATAAAAATCCTCACAAACACTCAAAATAATAAAAATAAAAATAAAAAAATAAATAAAATAAAAGTTTTAAACCTTGAGCATTCAGCAACTAGCAAAGCTCCATGTCCTCACTCCAATCCAGCCCATGTAAACTCATCTCCAATGGAGGGCCCTCCAACCACAAACAAATAATTGTGAGCCCAAATGAACAGCAAACCATGGGCCTAAGAGCTTAGGGAGCACATGTTGGTGGGCCCAACTAAACAAAACCATGAATAAATAAAACACCACATGGCCCTAAGCCACCCTTTACCCATATTTCGTAGGTCAGACCCACATTTCCATCACACTACAGTTAATCAGCTTCAACAGGTGGCTATTAGCACACTGCCACATAACCCAAAACTCAATACCACCATGGAAACCGATCATCAACTCCGGCAAAACACCCAGAACACGTCCCATGCACCTGCAACAACTTAGCTACCACACCCTCCCATGTGATGGACTGAACCTATAACTACCATTTCGGGTAGAACAGCAGTACACTAGGTATGATATTTGCAGCTCAATCCGACATACTTTCTGCTGGGTGTGAAGCCACACTGTGAGTTATATCAAATAGACCGCGAAGGACAGCAAAACTCAAAACCAGAGCACTACCAATGATCTTGCAACCAGGTTGAGAGAGAATAGAGAGGACTTGTTTTTCAGCTAGAGAGAAAGAGAGACTAGCCATACATGTGTATGTTTTTCGCTCAAAACCAGCCACAGAGAGAGGTGCCGAGATGGGAAATTGAGGGAGAAACTTGGAGAAGCTATGGGTGGCTGCAGCTTCAAACTCCACAGAGAGATCGATCATGCATGGTTGAGAGAATGCATGTATATGGATCTTCCCCCTCAAAACTGTGTGCGTCTGTGTGTGTTTTTGCTGTGTGACTGGTCTGTGTGTATCGTGTGTATATGAGTGGTGAAGCTAATGTGTGGGTGTGATCCGTGTGTATGGTCTGCTGTGTGTTGTGTATGGTGTATCTCGACTGTGTGTCATTGTAGACACCCCATTTTTGATCGTCCTCGAGACTTGGACGTCACCATTTGAACACTCGGTGATGACCCATGTTTGTGTTCGTTTGGAGTTCCCGGAGTTCTCGGCTACGCGCCTTGTCTCAGGATCTCCAAACTCGACGGTTTTGTGTCTGGTTTTGCACCAAACACTTGTGTTTTGCCTTGGAAGGGCAGGGAATGCCTTTTGAGGCATCCCTACACACCACCGGCACTAGCTAGAGGCAACCGGCTAGTTTTTCTTGCCACCGGCAATATATATTGCCGGCCAGCATTCTTTGTTGCCGGCCGGCCATCAATTTTTTCAAAATGACAATTTTGAGTGGCCAACCACTGTTCATCTACTTTTTGTAGATATTTCTTGCCAACTGTGATTGCTAGCACCCACCCCATTCCCCTCCATACACGTGTATGGAGGGATTTCCCTCCTGGATGGCTTGTTTTGTAAGCTTTACAAGAGGGAATTGCCTATATAAGAGAGGGTCTTCTCTTGGCATGAGGGTTAGACACTGGTTAGACATTTTAGACAGCTTTGGTGAAGCTTGAGTTCTAGGGTTAGGGTTAGATATATTTTCTATCTCTATAAGTGTGTGTTTTGTGCCATTTTTGCTCACACACACACACTAACACACCATGTCTTGGACTTGAGACCCTTGGAGGCTTGTTTGAGTGTTTTGGAGGTGGATTCAAGCCAAGAAGGGCTGTTGGAGCATCATTTGTGAAGGTGGTCTTCAAGGGTAAGAAACTTCCCTTTTATTCTCCATTTTTGCATCCTATTTCTACCTATCTTAGAGCTGTTTTTGTGTTTAGTGTATAACATAAAAAAGTTCTGTTTTTAGGCCCTCTTGATTGTTTGTTAAGAGTGTTTTGTGCTTTGGGGAAGTTTGACCCCTCTTAGGCCTTGTAAGGCCCTTGTTTTGTGCTATTTTGTGCAAGTTTTGAGACTTTGGTGTTTGGGCCTCTTCACCACTGAAATCTTGAGGGATTTCAGTGGTGGAGATGGTCCCTTGAAGTCTCCAAAAGGGGAGGGCCACCCCCTCTCCTTGTTGTCCTTGAAAGGGACCATTTTTGGCCTCTTGAGGGAGCCTATGTTAGAGTGTGTGTTGATCATGTCTAGGCTGCATTTCATGCTTATTATGCCATAATATAATCATGTTGTGTGTTGGTTTTGGTACACCATGCATGCTTAGCATACCTACCATGTAATGCCTTGTAATTGCCTTAATATGCCTTAGGTTGTTAGCCTTTGTTCGAGCATGTTTTAGGCTTAGCCTTGTGAATATTTTGTGCTTATTTTGCTATGCTTTAGGTCTGTCCATAGTTGTTTGGATCGATTTTGGCATGCTTAGTATAGCTCCTTTGCATTTGTGGCTTGTCGGGCTTGTATGCCTCAAGTATGAGAATGTGTAGCATGTGTTGATTGCATCATTTTGGTGGTTTGGAACCATCCAATATGTAATTTCAGTCCCTTTGGCATGCTCATATGCTTGCCTTACTTGCCTCTTTGTTGCTTTGAGAGCATGTGTTGTATGCCCTATGTTTTGACCATTGTGCATGCCTTTGAATTTGAGCCACTTAGATGCCATCTAAGTAGTCCTTTGGCCTTGTTTTAACATGCTAAAAATTTGTTTTTAGTTGTTTAATGCATGCCATGTTTGTTGTGCTAAATGTGCTTCAAAGCTTCATGACTTGCCTCAAGTACTTGGACCATGCTTGCATGCTTATGCTTGTCTCATTTGGGTTGGTTTGGCACCACATTTTGACATGATTTTAAAGCTTTTCATTCCATGCCAATTGTCCATGTTTAGCCTCTTTCAAGTGTGTTTGAGAGTTGCTTGTTTAATGCTTAGGTTTGTGCTTTAACATGTGCATGCGTGTGTGTGTGCTTAGCCTTCATTTTTGGGCACTTTGGCCACTGTTTTAGGCCTATTTAGAGTTGCCTAATTCATGTTTAAGTCCCTTTTTCATTTGGTTTGCATGCTTGCCTTGCATGCTTGCTTGTATGTTTGTATAAGTGCCTTGCATTGTCCATATTGCATGCTAGCCAACATGTCTAGGATTGCATTGCATTGTGCATGCTTGGCCTCTTGAAGTGAGTGTGATGGAGGTTAGGCTTCCTTGTGTGATTATATGGTTTGCATGCATTTGAAATTGAAAGTGCACACTCGATTCTTTGGGCCATCATGCATGGAAATGCGTGATTGGTGGTCCGAGAATCGAGGCACATCTTCCCTTGAGTCATTAACATGATAGGGAGTGTGATTGGTGCATACATAGCTTGAATAGCATTGCCATGCAAGATTCTGCCCTCTGCTACTGTGAGTTGCAGGTTCTGCAGACATTTTCAGCCGACCGACAACATTTAGTGCCGACCGGCAATGTATTTGTGGCCGATAGTCTCATTTGCGTACCGATGACCACATCCTTCAAAGGTGGTGTTCCCTTTCAGTCGGTGGGATCCCCCAGTATCCTGTGAGGCATTCTTGAGACTTCGGTTTGAGAGGAGCAAAGCAGGAAAACAGAGGCATGGCGGTCGCGATTCCGAGCAAGTCCCGAGCATGCGCTGCATCTGACCCGCTTCCCGAGGGCTTTACTGTTTTAATTAGATTAATTAATTTGTTAATTTAATTAATTTTTAATATTTAATTAGCTTGCGTAGTTAATTAATTTGTATTATTCTTTTGGTCCCTCCGGGTGAGGGTAAATCTGTAATAAGCGTGTGTGAGTGGTGTGTATGTCTTCCAACTCCCACTTCTTTCTTTCCTTCTATTTACCTGCTTACGATGGTAGATTAGGGCACGTTTATTTTAGCATACCTTATGCTATGCATGCGTGCATACATACATTTGTCTTACATGCAGGGCTCGGTACATCATACAAACCGCATTGTATCTTCAAATCTAACTTGAATACGTGCAGAATGATTGCATTTCACATGCCATTTTAGGGTTAGAGCCTATCCTAATCACATTCTCAGATGCGATGCATTAGTCACTTAACATGAACTAGGACACGCATGTTTGCTAAGCGGTTTATTGTTTTGTACGGAGTCGATGTAAGTATTTACGCTTTAGCATCTCGCATGCGTGTGAATGTTAACATGACAGTAGGCTTACCATGTGGCTAAATGCTTATATGAGATAAACTATTTGAATGCCTGTGGATGGAGGTTGGATTGTTTGAGTTGGAAAAACTCGTTGAAATCCGTGTTTTATCCTACTTGCGAGTAGCAAATTCCAAAGCCTTTTCGAAACAAACGGATATGCAATGCTTATTTCCAAATTAGGCAATCTAGTCTACACTTGTTTGCTGTGCGCATAACATAGTAATTCTAGGCTAATAACCGGAATAAGAACACGTAATGTTTTCAAAATCGGATATCATGGTTAGTAGAGGCCGGTCTTCGGACCAGGCAAAAGGGGGTGCTCATAGCTGACATTCCCCGATCGTACCCAAGCTCCCGAGCCAAGACAACTTTAGTGATGACGGACACGTGGCCTTCGGCACCGAGTCAGGGTTTCCTAAATTTTCCATTTGAAAAATATTTAGGTGGCGACTCTGTATCTGGCAAAGCAGTCCATGTTTGGCACTTCTTTTCAAAAAAAAATCTGTTTTCTCAAACGATTTGCCAGAGTTAGACTCTTTGGTTCAGATTAAGAACCGCAACAAACAAAAAAGGGGAGTCCGAACTGTAGTAGCCGAGGTCCCTCGCGGGCGCTGTTACAGTTTCTGGCGACTCTGCTGGGGATTTTAAAGAGCTTGACTCGAACTCGTGATAGCCTGTATTGACTACACTTATGTGTTTCTTTGCATTGCATGTGCATTGGTGCGCCTAGGACACCGTGTTGGCCATCTGCTATTCTGGCGGTTTCTTTGGAGGCTTGTCTTGTCAAGGCATGACCATAAGGTCGACGGTTATGCGGCTCTGCCGATATGGGAACACAAACCCGGTTTCTGGGACACCCTTTGACCATGCGACCTAGTACATATCGAAATCCATAGTGACCATTCCAAACTAGGACAGGTTGCTTACCCGATATAGGTTGTTTGAAGTCATTTGTGCGTAGTGAAACCCTAGCTCGACAAAATAGGGCAGAAACCCTACTCCAACATAGGGGTGTGTTGGCTCTCATTTACTTGCTATGTGCTTTTAGAGTGTATCTCACAGGAAATGCATATATCGGTTTGCAAAGTTTGAGCATCGAACTGAGGGCACTAGTATCGATGTTGTTGAGAATCGCTTATGTCTGGTATCGATTCGATTTTGAGCAGTGATTACGAAATAGTGATCGATAGTAGAGTGCGATTGTTCGCTACACCGTGTTTGATCTGTTTGAAATTTGAAATCGCTTGTTTTCCGTTTGATTCGAGATTGAGGGTCGATCCGTAAGCTAGTATCTTCTCTTTCTTTGGCGGGGTCGAGCATGACGTAGAATTCAGAAGAGATCGTGGTCATGACGGCCGCGTTGAGTCAAGGAATCACCCCGCAAGGTGAGGCTAATGTTGATATGCCGTATCCACCTAGGTCGCCTGCCGCATATCCAGTTTGGACCCCTCAACTATATCAGACTCGCGAGCCTACTACATTTGAACTAATGGGAATGATAGGTGATCTTCAAAGATCCGTGGCGGATCTCGCCTATGGAATGTCTGTTTCGCCACCAGCCGCACCATATGCCAGAGGCTTTATACCCCAGGAGCCCCCGATATTGGGACGAATTGTAATTGAACTCAGCCAACCGGAGATGACCTCCAGCTATGGCAACCACGCATCAAACCAAATTCTAGATTAGGTTGAGGCCAGAGACAAAGGTAAGATGAAGGCAGATGCCGACCCTATCGAACAACTGTTGTGGGCAGTAGAGGCTTTGAAAGCCGGGGGAATGAACAAGCAACAGATATTATGATTATGTCAAAAAGCGTGGAGGATGCTTTCCACTCACCGAGGCGATTCGATCAATTAGAGAACCGGGATAGGCCCCGTCATGCCAAAACAGTTCTTCCCGCTCCCAACCTTGCATCTGGAAAGGATCAGAAATCCAAGGCCGCACCCGCCGATCCGTTCGCTAGTGCATCTAGCAAAAGTGTTCAGGCTCCAAAGTACCTGCCTCGAGGGCGCAGGGTCTTCCATGCTCTCTACATGCCATTGTCCAAGGCACTTCAAATCCTTGCCGAGAGGGGACACCTTAAACCCCTGGAGCCTCGACCTCTCTCGAAGAATCTCCCTGCCACACATGATCTTTGCTCTGTCTTTGTCGTACCACCGTGAGACAAAGCCATGCTACCGACAATTGTTTCCGCCTCTGGCATGAGGTGCAAGATTTGATTGACAACGAGGTTATCCTCCCCCCCACCTCAGCAAAGTCCGTCACCACCTAGTTGTTGGATTTTGAGGACACAGACACTGCGAGTATGTAATCAGAAGGTGAACCGCCTGTGGGCAGTGCCTGGCGCATTTTTGGATGTGGCGTTTGGCACGCATTTTTGGGCATTTGTTAATGTTAGTTTTGTAAATTCTGGCTCGGGTGTCGAGTCATTGTTTTGTTTTGTCTTGAGTCTGTCTCTCTGTATTGAGTCAGCCTTTTTGCTTACAGGGTCTGTCTTGTTGTAATGAGTCAGTCCCTCTTGTATAGAATACCAGGCGATTCCGGGGTTGTTGCCTCAAACGCCGTTTTGTAATTATCCTTTTGCTTTTCCTTTTAAGTCTGTCTCGGTTGAGGAGCCAGTCACAATCAGGGCATCTGAATGAAACAGCTGTGACTATCACGTTCCGTACTTGTTGCTATTTGAGTCAACCGTGCCAGAGGATGTGAATGGAACGACAGTACATACCACCTACTCTCTTGTGCCTTAAACATCGTTATAATGACCTAAACTTTTCATAAAAACCCTTTTCAAACACTACAGTGAGAAAAACGAAGAGGAAGAAATTCCTCGGGTTTTGCAAAATTTTGATCATTTTGAGGGAAAGAGAGGTGTGCTAAGCTTTTAATGAATGAAATCATGCTTGTCGGCGTGAGTACTGAGAAGGATCCTGGTTCGATCCAGACTGGTTCCACACTATCTTTAGCGCGAATGATTTGTCGCTTTCCTAAAAACTTTCAAAAACAAAATGTCTTGCGCGGTCTTGTGAAGACTTGTGTGGAATCGCTCTTGAGATTGTGCAGCCTAGGATCGCTCTCAGCCTCAAGATTCAACTTATCTGTTCAAACCTGGAGTCCGTTCAAAACATTCAGTGCCATGAAACGCCTGTGTGACCTATTTTGAGGCAGCCCTCGAGCAAGAGGCACCAAAGCCAAATTAAGAAGATCAGAGCCCACCAGGCAAGGCTCATGAAGTAGCCATGATGGACTTTTATGCAAATCAACACAACAGTCATTCTCCTCGACACAGAAAGGCTTCAATCTCAAAACCATTTGGCATGGGCTTGCTACACTTTTTACCCTTTGTGAGGCTCATTGGGCGAAAACCGGAAGGCGGCCTGTGCAAAAGTTAGAGCAAAGAAAAAGAAAAGAAAAAAAGAAAAAAAAAAAAGCAAAAAAAGAGAAAAGAAAAGAACGAAGAATAACAAAAGAAAAGAAAGAAAAGAAATGAAAATGCAAAAGAAAAGAAAAAGAAAGAAAAAGAAAAACATAGCTCGCAAGGTCGAAAACCCGCATTGGGCACCTTGGCAAAAGTTAAAGCCTAAACAGTGAAGGTTAAAATACCCGAGTGTACCTTAACCGGAACTACATAAGGCTTGATTCCCATGTTTGGGATACGTAGGTAGCTTCATCTTGAAGTCCAGCCCCAATGCTTCCATAGCGTCTCAGTCCATGTCATGGTTTTGATTACTTTTGCCTCCTCCGAATCCAAGGTCTCGGTTGCAGCAACCCGGAATTACCTGACCAACTTCCTCTTGAAGTCCAACCACCAATGCCTTCCAGGTGACTATGTCCATATATTGATTCAAACTGCCTTCGTCTCCTCCGCGTCCGAGGATCCGCTCGTCATCAACGAGGACTGGCTTACAGCATGCCGCGGCAGCATCCAAACAAGGGGCAACTTTCTGTTGCCATGCATTGCCATAAGTTGCCCTGAGTTACCGTCCAAACCAGGGGCAGCTTTCTGTTGCCTTATCCCCCCCTTTGAGCCAGGGGTAATTTTCCATTGCCTCCGATCCGAGGTTGCATATCTCGAGGGTAAGTTTCGCACTCGTTGAGCGTTGATTGTTTGCAAAAATAGTTTTTGAAAATTTTTACTGAAGTTGACTATTTTCTCGAAAACTATTTCATTTTCCAAAATTGGACCATGTTTGGACCCAAAAAGGAGAATTTTCAGTGCTCACAGCCTGATTCGCATGATTTTCAAATCAAAAAATTGAACAAGCATGTTAATCCAACTCTCATTTTGGTCAAAACTTGTTTTAGGAAGGAAACAAAAAAATGGTCAAAGTGACGAACTAGGGGCACAATTGAGTCAAGTGTTCTGTCTCCCCCCCCCCCCGCGCCGGTCAACATACTTGCCAGAAGGGCACTCTATCCACCGGAAGGAAATAGCCGTGAGCTAACAGTGCTGGACCTGAACCTGCGACTTCCTATTCATCCATTAACCACCCTAGGAAGGATAAAAAATGAGAGAATAAAGAATAGAGAGATGTAAGCAGAGAGAGAAGTGAGAAAAGGGTTTTGAGAGAAAATCCGAGTATGAGGGCCGAGTGATGTGAGTATCACAAATCAGAAATGGTGGGAATAATACCCGGAGGAATTGGCTCCTCGAGATTTGAGGTCTTTTTTTGTAACATGTCCGTGTGTCGTGTCTTTTTGATTTGTCGGTCTCGATTTTGGCTTTGAGTCTTTTTCAAGCATGTGTTGTTATAATAGGTCGCGTGCCTCTTGTTTCTTAGTTTGAGTCCTTCCGCTATGTTCTGTGGTAGGCTCGACACCCTGGTTGAAAACCCTTCCTTATTTCAAAAAAAAATCGTCTGTGCTCAGAATACTGTGTCATTCTCTACATTCGTGCAAAGTAAGAGAAGGAGGGGGAAAATTTGGGACATCCGGGTGTGTTTCAACTGCAACCGTGTCAGTTTTGTGATCCGTCTTGTCAGATTGGGTTATTTGTTCAGGGTTTGCTGTGTGCAGAATAAACCGAAATCTTGTATTATAAATTTGTATCTTGCAGATCAATCCGATGAAGTATGGGCTACATTATGCAGTTTGAGTAGTGGTTTGTATGAGTTGTTTGCTGTTAGTTGGTTGGTTATCTGATTATCATAGTATAAGTGCTCAAATTACAAGTATTCACTTTTCAGACAACAGATCAATATCATTTACATTTGAGGTGTAATATGATGCAATACAGTGCAGGGTATGAAATATACACAAATGTAAACACTTTTTCAGACAAAAAGTTTGTTTCATTTCATATAATCTTTTCAAGTACATAAGTTTTGGGAAACAAAATCTACCTGCGGTAGTACAAAAGTACCCTAACTACTAACCAAAAGGGGAAAATGCAAAAGGAAGAAAAAATAGCAAAATCTGTATCAAATGTCAAAATGGCTCGGGGCGTCAATGCATCTGGTCCTCTTCTGGGACGAGGTCGAGGCGTCATCACTGAGGGCACCACCAGGGGCATCGCCGTCAGAGCCATCACGATCTCCTCCGCCTCTGTCTCTGCCTCGGACTCGTCATCAGGCTGGAGCCATGTTGCTGCTCCCGACGTGGCCGCCCTCCTGTGCTTGAGGATATACTCTGCCGTCCGAGTAGAAATAGGAGGTCCAATGGGCGCCGCCCACGGAGGAGAATCTGGAGGAGGTGAAAAGCATGAAAGGCAAATGCATTAGTATATATGGAGGCGGTGAATCGGTCTGAGAATGCAATGTATAAATCTGATGTGTGGAGTCTTTGTGAAGCGATGAATCGATCTGAGAATCTGATGTGTGTAGATGCGTGAGTAGTGGATCGCTCGAGAATGCAATGTGTGAGTCTGATGGTATTAGATCCGTGAAGCGGTTTATCAGATGTTGTGTCGTGCATCAAATTATATGAAGCAGTTTGTGTATGGTTTGAGGTTGTGGTCAGAAAGAACATACCGGAATGCTGTAAAGGGCTAGAAGGTCGAATGTCCGCTGTAGCATCCCCATCATGGAGGCATTCATCTCCAATGACTGCCGGGTATACTCAGAAGACGCCTGCAAAAGTATCAGATGCATCAGTATTCTGTGGAATATCAAATAAACTGAAATGAAATGACTGTATGAAAATGCAGTAATACATATCGGAGGCAAGTCGGGGATACCGACAAACTCATGATCAGCCGGCGGAGGGGCGAAGGGGATCTGATAGGTCGCCCCACCCTACCCTCGAAAGTCAATAAAGCGGGCAGAGCAGGCCAACCGGTCCCTCGCCCCCGCTGAACTCCACCCCTGCCACGGACTCGAGCCCTCCTCGGTGCTTCCCCTCCATCCCCCGCTTCCACTCCAGCCGCTGGCGCTGCTGGTCCCTCTCCCTCCGCTCGGCGGCCGCCGCTCAGAGGTCGCATGATAAAGGTCCGGACGTACTCCGAGTAATCGCCCTCGCCTCTGAAGTCGTCTGCCTCCCAGCCAATGGTGTAGTCCGCCATCAGCTCGGCAGTGAACCTCTCCGCATCCCGCATGTGCTCAAGAGGGTGCACCGGGACTATCTGCTCAGGTAAGCCTAGGGTCTGACGCAAGAAACGCTTACCCAGGTACCAAGCTCGACAGACCGGGCCCTCGAGCAGAATCCGGTAACGTGAGGTCTCATCGGCACCGGCAAACCGATCCCGCATCATCGCTGACAGTGGAGCCCATGGCCGCCAGGTGATCTGAAAATGAAATACAGTTTGTTACCTACTGTTATTGAAATATGTAGTGAAAAGGTGAAACCTAAATGAACTGCAAGTAAAACATACCTCGGCGGGGGTGATAGTGTCAAAGTAGCGGCGGAAAAAGCTGAATGTCTCTCGCGGCCTCTAGGTGCATCTCCCGTCAAAGCGACGCGAAAAAGGGATGACCAGAGGGGTCTTTGCATCGGGTACGGGAGCGAGCCTAGGAAAGTAGGCATAAACCCACAATTGCAAGATAACTACCAGTGCATTTATCAGATAAAGCAGAATATGGAATAAAAGCAGAAATAGCAGAGCCGTGTGTTGTGCAGTGTATTGTGCAGAGTGTACAGTGTGAAGCAGAGTATGTGTGTGCCGTGTATACGATTATCTGACAAGTGTAAAGCGGACTACGATGTGTGCGAGTAATGCAGTCTGAAAAATATAAACGAAATGAAAGCGAGAAAAAATGTACCTCCCAAGCTTCGATAGCCTCCGAAACAGCTGCCACGGAAGGCTGAGCTCATATATCCATAAAGGGTGGCCAGAGCGGCGCCACCCCAGTCATAATGTAAAATGTCTCTGACATCCACCAGTGCGCTGAGAAGGCAGAGAGGCACGGTGTTCGCCCGGTCGGCGAAGATGGTCGTCCCGAACAAGAACATGAGGAAGCCGCGCGCGTATCTCTCCACGGCCTCCTGAGTCATCGGGGCTGCATCAACAAGGAGGGGCTGGACCCGGAACTGCACCTCGAACCAGGAGTATCGAACAAAGCCGGGACGTGCAAGAGGCGGTGCTGCGCCAAGCAAGTAGACCTGAGCCGCGGTCCACTCATCCATGTCAATGTCAAAAGGGATCGGATCACCCCCTACCCCGATGCCTGTAAGCATCGAGAAGTCATAAGGGGCCATCGTCATGTCCCCGGTCACAGACAGGTGAAATGAATCGGTGGTGTCCCACCACCTCTCCACCAGAGCGGCAATGAGAGGTCTGCATGTCGTAAGCCTGGAGAGTCCTCTGCAGAAGGCGCCAAAGCCGACCTGGTCCACAATACGGCGAACTGCGTCGGGTAGCTCGGCGTACCACTCGTGAGCGACAGTGTTCCCATACCCGCGGATGGTATGGGAGTCTCCCTGTTTTCAAACAAATAGTTGCGAAGCAATATAAAATGTACAGTTTTGAAGAAACAGTCAAAATCAGTGCAAATTTGGCATGCGTGCATATTTTCATATTCAAACAGATACCGGGTGCCGGTGTGCTTATAGTGAACTACAACGTGTGATGTGTCAATGTGTTTGAGTGGTTCAGTGCAAATTTGGCATGCGTGCAAGTTTATCAGATTCAAATAGATACCGAGTGCCGGTGTGTTTACAGTGAACTACAACGTATGATGCGTCAGTGTGTTTGTGTGGTTCAGTGCAAATTTGGCATGCGTGCAAGTTTATCAGATTCAAATAGATACCGGGTGCCGGTGTGCTTATAGTGAACTACAACGTGTGATGTGTCAACGTGTTTGAGTGGTTCAGTGCAAATTTGGCATGCGTGCAAGTTTATCAGATTCAAATAGATACCGGGTGCCAGTGTGTTTACAGTGAACTACAACGTATGATGTGTCAGTGTGTTTGTGTGGCTCGGTGCAAATGTGGCATGCGTGCAAGTTTTTTAGATTCAAACAGGTACCGGGTGTCAGTGTTTGCAGTGAAATACAGTGTGTGCCGTGGTTTGAGTGGTTCAAGGCAAGTGCAGTGTGTGCGCGTGTGAGTCTTAAACAGATAATCAGTTGCAAACGCATTTGTAATCAATTACAATATACTGTGTATCAGTGTATCGGAACTAAGCAGTTAAAGAATGTAATCAGCTATGGCAATTGGCAGTTAAACATTCTACATTGTAGAAAGTAAAGCAGAGAAAGAAGGTTACCTCGGAAGCACCGGAGGATAGGTGGGAGGCAGGCTCGCGTAGCAAGAGCTCAGGATCCAACGCCATGTCGAAGCTCCTGAACTGGCGTAGTCCGTCGGGTGGTAGAATGTGAATCGCCGGCCGGTAGGTCGCTGGGTCGAACGGGCACTCGCTCAAAGGAAGAAGCTCAACCTCGAGATCCATCTCGTGATCCGAGGGAGTCCCACCGCGTGGAATGTCGTTTGCCATGTCGAGAATGATGAGAAAATGGTCAAGGAATGAAAATCGGGTCGGAATACGAAGAGTCAACCGAAAAGTCAACCCCCGGGAGGGTGGAAAATGGCCGAAAAGGTCGGGATGTGAAAAGGCACGGAAATGAAGAGCGAATCGAGGGGAACAAGTCCCAAAAAGGTGGAAATAGCAAAAGGAGTGTCGAAATGAAATTTCAATCGGTCGAAAATGTTCGAAACGCGATAAACTTCGCGAATCAAACGATAGAACGGGTGTAAAACGCGAGAAAACGGAGGGATCAAGGAAGGAAAAGGCCCTAGAGAGAGAGGGTCTGGTTTTTCGACGGAGGAGAAGTGAAAGAATAGGGTTTTGAAACCCTATTTTAAAACACCCGAAGCGAAAAGTCGAATCTGCCCCGACTCAACAACTTTTTGCCGGTCGGCAACATTTTGTGCCGGCCGGCAGAATATTCTGCCGATGGAATTGTTTTGTAGCTGGTGGACAGCTGGTGGCTTCCCCTCCCGGCCGGTGGTGTTCCCACAGCCTTGTTTAGGCCATATGAGGAGTTTCTGGTCTTCATAGCTCAAGAAAGTGCAAGAAAGTGTATCTCCGATGCTCCACCGGCCTCCGTTTTGACCTCGGACCGCGCCTTCTGTGCGTAGCACTCAAATTCACACAATGATTGTATCCTTTTGTATCCTTTTGTCTTTTGCAAGATTCAAAAGCTGCCCCGTGTGCGTTGCACGCGTTCATCGCAGTATTTCGGTGCATTACATCGCGCCGTCATGCGCCTCACAGTGGCATTGTTATGCACCTTCAACACGTATTGTAACACGCACCCCCTTGCATTGTCATGCACATCTCTCATGCATTGTCATTGCATTTTTTAAAACAAGCATTGTCATGCATTTCAAATACATATGTCGCCTCGCGCATCGTTCGCGTTGTCGTACATTCCCTTACCATGCATCGTCAGGCGTTTCGAAACACGTGCGTTGTTACGCATTCAAGGCCATTTGCATTATTTTGCATCCTTTGAGGCATGCGTGTCTCATTTGCATTGTTTTGCGTCCTTTGAGGCATGCGTGTCTCATTTGCAGTGTCTTGCATCCCCTTGTGACTCGCATGGTCTCGCTCGTCGTGTGCGTTGTCTCTCCCCCCCTCCTTCTGAGAGGCCTTTTCTCTTTCCCCTCCCGCGTGTACTACGTTGAGAGGTTTCTTTTTCTTTTGCTCTTTCCTCTCCTGTGTACGATACGCTGAGAGATGTTGTGTTTGAGACTCCGGGTGTTCTCGGTAGTCGTTTTTAGCCTTCTCCGCGTGGGACGCCGTGAGAATTGCTTAATTCTCTTAATCCTTTCTGCATGAGATGTAGTTTGGTTCAAGTTTATTTGCTTGCAATGCATTCGCTTAAAATGTTGTATAATTGCCCCATGCTGGTCTGGCGAGACCTTAAACACGCACGGTCCAGGAGACCTAAAATCCTTGGGAGGTGCAAGACCTTCATGCGCGTTATTCGAACGCACCGCGCTGTTTTGCGCATCTCATTGCATTTGGCATGCATTCTATCACGCAATCCTACACATCGCACTGTCTTGTGCACTGCATCTCAACTCATGCATTGCCCCACACCGGTCTGGCGAGACCTTAAACACGCACGGTCTAGGAGACCTTAAATCCTTGGAAGGTGCAAGACCTTCGATGCATCATTGTAAAAAACACATGCATATGTCATGCATCATTGTAAATAATGCATATGTCATGCATTTAAAAAAAAACACATGCATATGTCATGCATCATTATAAATAATGCATATGTCATGCATTTAAAAAAAAAAAACATGCATATGTCATGCATCATTGTAGATAGTGCATATGTCATGCATCATTTGTAAATAATGCATATGTCATGCATTCCAAAAATCCAAAACTGCATATGTCATGCATCATTGTAAATACCGCATATGTCATGCATTCCAAAAAAAAAAAAAAAAATCCAAAAACTGCATATGTCATGCATCATTGTAAATACTGCATATGTCATGCATTTCAAAAAAAAAAAATCCATGCATATGTCATGCATTTCATTGTAATATAGTGCATATGTCATGCATTTTCTGTAAACATCTATCTATATTGCATTATAGTTTGTATGCATCCACTGCATTATCCACTCGCATTGTCGTGCATTCTTCACGTGCGTTGACGCGCATGTTTCACTTCCACCTTCATTGTTGTGCATTCTTCACGTGCGTTGACGCGCACGTTTTGCTTCTACCCGCATTGTCGTGCATTCTTCACTTGCGTCGATACGCATGTTTCGCCTTCACTTATCCATTGTAAATATCCATTCCATTGCATATTGTATATATTGCATTTTAGTTGCATGCATCCACTGCATCATTTTCCATCTACGGCTTGCGCCTTTCCTTGTTGAGCTTGGTCTGGTATGTGCCCTTACTTCTCACGTTGAAGCACAATTCTGCATGTGTACGCGCCTATTCCTTGATGAACTTGGTTTGAGGGTGGCGGCACATTTTCTGTGTTAAACATGGCTTGTACGTGTACATGGCTTTCCTAGGCAAAATACGGTTTTGGCTACACGCCATATCCATTTCTATTGCATTGTAGTGTAATTGTTGCATCCGACATTAGGATCATTGTTCTTTCCTCAGCGGGTTGTTACCCCACTTATGTCATTCCACCCAATACTTGTTCTTGTGTCCGTCTGCATCAGTCATAGTTCAGACATCGTTCTATGGTAGACGGACTTGTTACCTCCATCAATTTATTTGACATTTGTGTGGTTTCGAACCGCTCATGATTGAATCATGATTCAATTGCTCTGCATTTAGTTTGCATAGTTTCAATTGCATTGCATTATCATTTGCATTGTTTATACTTAGTTTTTGTATATATTGCATATCATTTTGCATTCGTCATTGCATTGTCATGCATGTTGCTAACGACATTGTACCTGTTAAGTTCGCTTTCTTTGCAGGCACGATATTGTATGTACGGTTCATTTGAGGCCGGTGCAACGAGCGAACGCCAGTATTGTATCCTCCGAGTGAGACGTGTCGAGAATTGCATAATTCTCTTACATCCTTCTGCATTGTAGTGTAGTCCGGTGTATGCTAGCTTAAAACAATGTCGCATGTGTTAGCCGTTCTGACTTTCTTTGCATGATCATAAGTTATGCTCGGCTTCTTGCATTTTCGGTTGCATTTTGTCCCTGCCTTCGGGCGCATACCTTGTTTGTCTTGCGTGTTTGTCCAAGTCTTCGGCCTTGTCAAAAATGGGTCGTCTCTGGGCTTTGACATTCACTCTCGTCATTGTTATGACTTTCGAGTTCTGTCAAAGAGGGGCAACTGTAGACACCCCATTTTTGACCGTCCTCGAGATTTGGACGTCACCGTTTGAACACTCGGTGATGACCCATGTTTGTGCTTGTTTGGAGTTCCCGGAGTTCTCGGCTACGCACCTTATCTCAGGATCTCCGAACTCGACTGTTTTGTGTCTGGTTTTGCACCAAACACTTGTGTTTTGCCTTGGAAGGGCAGGGAATGCCTTTTGAGGCATCCCCACACACCACCGGCACTAGCTAGAGGCCACCAGCTGGTTTTTCTTGCCATCGACAATATATATTACCGGCCGGCACTCTTTGTTGCCGACCGGCCATCAATTTTGTCAAAATGACAATTTTGAGTGGCCGACCACTGTTCATCTACTTTTTGTAGATATTTCTTGCCAACTATGATAGCTGGCACCCACCCCATTCCCCTCCATACACGTGTATGGAGAGATTTCCCTCTTGGATGGCTTGTTTTGTAAGCTTTACAAGAGGGAATTGCCTATATAGGAGAGGGTCTTCTCTTGGCATGAGGGTTAGACACTGGTTAGACATTTTAGACAACTTTGGTGAAGCTTGAGTTCTAGGGTTAGGGTTAGATATATTTTCTATCTCTATAAGTGTGTGTTTTGTGCCATTTTTGCTCACACACACACACTAACACACCATGTCTTGGACTTGAGACCCTTGGAGGCTTGTTTGAGTGTTTTGGAGGTGGATTCAAGCCAAGAAGGGCTGTTGGAGCATCATTTGTGAAGGTGGTCTTCAAGGGTAAGAAACTTCCCTTTTATTCTCCATTTTTGCATCCTATTTCTACCTATCTTAGAGCTGTTTTTGTGTTTAGTGTATAACATAAAAAGTTCTGTTTTAAACCCTCTTGATTGTTTGTTAAGAGTGTTTTGTGCTTTGGGGAAGTTTGACCCCTCTTAGGCCTTAAGGCCCTTGTTTTGTGCTATTTTGTGCAAGTTTTGAGACTTTGGTGTTTGGGCCTCTTCACCACTTTGAAATCTTGAGGATTTGGTGGTGGAGATGGTGCCTTGAAGTCTCCAAAAGGGGAGGGCCACCCCCTCTCCTTGTTGTCCTTGAAAGGGACCATTTTTGGCCTCTTGAGGAAGCCTATGTTAGAGTGTGTGTTGATCATGTCTAGGCTACATTTCATGCTTATTATGCCATAATATAATCATGTTGTGTGTTGGTTTTGGTACACCTGTAACAGCGCCCGTGGGGCCTCTATGCTACAGTTCGGACTCCCTTTTTGTGTGTGTGTTGCGGTTCTAAATCTGAACCAAAGAGTCCAACTCTGGCAAATCGTTTTGAAGAAAAACAGATTTTGAAAAAGTAGTGCCAAACATGGACTGCTTTGCCAGATTACAGAGTCGCCACCTAAATATTTTAAAATGGGAAATCTAGGAAACCACGACTCGGTGCGAAGGAATAATAAAATCATTACCAAAGTGGTCTGGGCTCGGGAGCTTGGGTACGATCGGGGAAGGTCAGCTATGAGCACCCCCTTTCGCCCGGTTCGAAGACCGGCCTCTACTAACCGTGATATCCAATTTTGAAAACATTACATGCTCTTATTCCGGTTATTAGCCTAGAATTACTATGTTATGCACACAGCAAACAAGTATAGACTAGATTGCCTAATTTGGAAACAAACATTGCATATCCGTTCGTTTTGAAAATGCTTCGGAATTTGCTACTGCATAAGTAGGCTAAAACACAGTTCAATGAGTTTTCCAACTCAAGCAACCCAACCTCCACCCACAGGCACTCAAACAGTTTATCTCACATAAGCACTTAGCCGCATGGTAAGCATACTGTCATGGCAACATTCACACGCATGTGGTATGCTAAAGCGTAAAATACTTACATCGTACTCCGTGCCAAAACAAGAAACTAGTTAGCAGACATGCATGTCCCTAGGTCATGTTAAGTGGCTAATGCAACACAGGCAAGGATGCAATTTAGAGTAGGCTCGGCTAACCCTAAAGATGGCATGTGAAATGCACTTTATTCGATGCACGTATTCAATTTGGAATTGAAAATACAATGCAGTTTGTATGATGTACCGAGCCCGATGCATGTCAACAAATGCATGGATGCACGCATATATAGCATAAGGTAAACGTGCCCTAATACTAACCATTAAAAGCAGGTAAGTAAAAGGGAAGAAAGAAGTGGGGGTTGGAAGACATGCACACACCCACGCACACTTATTACAGATTTGCCCTCGCTCGGAGGGACCAAAAGAATAATACAAATTAATTAACTCATAAGCTAATTAAATATTACAAATTAATTAAATTAACAAAATAATTAATCTAAGAAAAATAGTAAAGCCTCGGGCGAGGGCAATGCATGCACACTCGGATTCGCTCGAATTGCACTACCATGCCTAGCTTGCCTCTGTTTTCCTGCTTTGTTCCTCTGAAATCGCCAAAGTCTCAAGGATGCCTCTCTGGACCTTTGAGAAATCCCACCGGCTGGAGGAAATGACCACCGGCACTAGGATGTAGCCATCGGCACAAAATATATCCACCGGCCATCGATTGATCAGTCGGCACTAAATCTTGCCGGTAGGCCTTGAATTCTGCGAACACGCAACCCACGTGAAGAGAGGGCAAAACTTGCATGGCAGCTCAATTCAAGCAATGTATGCACCAAACACATTCCTTATCATGTTTGTGACTCAAAGGAGGATGTGCCTTGATTCTCGGGCCACCAATCGCGCATTTCCATGCATGATGGCCAAAGAGTCAAGTGTGCATTTTAATATCAAATGTAATGCACACCAAACATACAAGAGACCTAACCTCAATCATGGTTGATTAAGAGGCAAGGCAATGCACAACAATGCACATACAACCTAAGCATGCAAGCTAACATACAAACATGCAATGCAACTACATGGCATACACAACGCTAACAACATAACATGCACAACGCATTGAAACATGGCGTACACAATGCAACATGGACTTACACCAACACAAGTGGGCCTCTGCCACACTCACATAGGAGGCCATTGGATAAAAGTGAAGTGCCTCGAAATGCGTACACACGGGCACGCAAACCGAGGCAATGGCATATGGAATGCAATGATGCTAAAATGACATAAACAATACAATATGGGCTTACACTAACATGAGAGAGCCTCAGCCACACTCACATAAGAGGCTGAGAGATGAAAAATGAGATGCCTCGAAATCGTGCACTGCAGACGCATAAACCGAGGCAATGGCATACGCGATGAAATGGCATGGAAATATGATATGCAAACATGTAAATGAATTTCAGCACTAAAATGTGGGGCAAAACAGTCCCGAAACATGGCCAAAGTGTACCCGATGCATGGAATGATCCCGAAACATGAATTTTGGCACCCCGAAATGGCCTATAGCTACACCAAACATGCATAATTGATACATGACATGAAAAGGCAGAAGAAAGGCAGCCCCATAACTCACATTTTTACAGTAAAAAACATGGGCAAACAGCAATCACAAATGGGGCTAACATGGCATACAAAAATGGCTCCACAAGGGAGGCTATGAAGCAAGTGGTATATGCAAAGTCCAAATGGAAAAACACCCTTCTACAACACTGAAGAGGGACCAAAAATATGACTACTCACAGTAGATGACAGCCCCCAAATCAATATGCAAACATGCCCGAAATGCCATGCAAGATTGAAGCCAACAAAGGCTATAATATGAGGTATACAAAACATGCATCAAAAAGCAAAAGAACTTTAATGAGATATGCCAAGAAGGTTAAAATATGGCCATTTTCAGTTCTGATAATGGCCTAAAAATAGAAGCAAGACAGGCCAACAAAGCATGCAAAAATGGGGGGCAAAGAAGGGTATAATGGTAAGCACAACATGGAGGCCCCCAATAGTGGTGGTCCCTTCTACAATGTTTTAGAGGGACTCAAAATAAGCCTACTCACAGTTCATGAAACACTCCAAAACAATTTACATATAGGCCAAACAAATCATGCAAATTTACAGTAAATAAGAGGGATTATGAAGTAAGTGCAAGATAGGGGTCCCAAAAAGGGTTGAGCCCTTCTTGAATGTTGAATAATGGCTCAAAATGAGCCTACTTACAGTTTACATTATGCTCAAAAACAGATCACACATAGGCTAGAAATTTCATGCAAAAATGTGGCATACCAAGGAGTATTGAAGCAAGTGCACTATGGAGGGCTCAAACAGGGTTTAACCCTTAAACAAACATGAAGAATGGCTCAAAAGAATGCCCATTTCAGTTAGGGTCGGAGCCCAAAACAGTAAGAAAATAGGGTATAAAAATGTGACAAGAATGTGCTACAAAAGAGGGAAAATGATCTTACCCTTGAAGACTACCCTTTTTGTTGCTTCTTGGCTTGAGTTGCAGCACCTTTGGCCTCTGAAAAACTGCTCCAAGCTGCTGTGATGGAGTAGTGGTGGTGGTGCTATGGATTGGTGAAGAAATGGCCAAGGATTTGAGAGGTTTAGAGTAGAGAGAGAGAGAAATCTAGAGTGAGAAGCTCCCAAAACTTTCTTTTTTTGTTCTAACCCTAAGCCATATGAGATATAAGGCTCTATATATCAAAATAAGAGCTTTTGGTTGAAATATCCCAATTGAAAATATCTGCCACAGTGTATTGATAAATATCTGTCAAAAATCTGAGTTCTGGGCACTTTTGGCTGGCCGGCAATCTTTTGTGCCGGTCGGCTAAATAGAGTGCCGATGGGTGGCTAATGAGGTCAAAAAGTGCCGGTGGAATTCCATCTTGAAGCCCCGGAAGTTAGCTTTCCAATGGCTCAAACCTTGCATTAAAATTCCTTCTGTAGAAAAAGTTATGCCAGTTTCCGTAAAGCCGCGCAGATTCGGTCCAACCGGACTTCAACCAACCATATCTCCTCCCCCCGGATTTGGACTTAGGAGATTCTTGAGTGCAAAATGAAGCCCCGGAAGTAAGCTTTCCAATGGTGGTGGCCCCATATTTTAATTCCTCTTGTACAAAGAGTTACGCCCGTTTCGGGGAAGCCGCGCAGACTTTTCTCATTCCCGGATTCATGCTGAACCACTCCCAAACTAGTTTTCTCCCCTCTTCTCCTCTTTTCTTCAACTTCAAACCCCTAAGTAAGGTGTTTTGAAATATTTTTCAAAGATTTCATCTCTCTTTCATTCATCTCCCCTTTGTCCTTGCTCGGTTTACTGAAAAGCGCAACATTTACCGAAATGCAAGCGTCAGAACATCGTGGGAATTTTATTTCAAAAATGTTTTGAAGAGAGGGTTTTAAGGTCTAAAAACCATCAAAAATAATTTTGGTCCACAATGGGGTATGAAGTTGAGATTTGCCTCTCTCCTTGAAGAAATCGAACTGTGCCTTTGCACCTTTCTCCAGCAAGTAAACCATCAGTAGTGCCCAAGTCTTAAGGGCAGTCAAAAATGGGGTGTCTACAACACCATGCATGCTTAGCATACCTACCATGTAATGCCTTGTAATTGCCTTAATATGCCTTAGGTTGTTAGCCTTTGTTCGAGCATGTTTTAGGCTTAGCCTTGTGAATGTTTTGTGCTTATTTTGCCATGCTTTAGGTCTGTCCATAGTTGTTTGGATCGATTTTGGCATGCTTAGTATAGCTCCTTTGCATTTGTGGCTTGTCGGGCTTGTATGCCTCAAGTATGAGAATGTGTAGCATGTGTTGATTGCATCATTTTGGTGGTTTGGAACCATCCAATATGTAATTTCAATCCCTTTGGCATGCTCATATGCTTGCCTTAGTTGCCTCTTTGTTGCTTTGAGAGCATGTGTTGTATGCCCTATGTTTTGACCATTGTGCATGCCTTTGAATTTGAGCCACTTAGATGCCATCTAAGTAGTCCTTTGGCCTTGTTTTAACATGCTAAAAATTTGTTTTTAGTTGTTTAATGCATGCCATGTTTGTTGTGCTAAATGTGCTTCAAAGCTTCATGACTTGCCTCAAGTACTTGGACCATGCTTGCATGCTTATGCTTGTCTCATTTGGGTTGATTTGGCACCACATTTTGACATGATTTTAAAGCTTTTCATTCCATGCCAATTGTCCATGTTTAGCCTCTTTCAAGTGTGTTTGAGAGTTGCTTGTTTAATGCTTAGGTTTGTGTCTTAACATGTGCATGTGTGTGTGTGTGCTTAGCCTTCATTTTTGGGCACTTTGGCCACTGTTTTAGGCCTATTTAGAGTTGCCTAATTCATGTTTAAGTCCCTCTTTCATTTGGTTTGCATGCTTGCCTTGCATGCTTGCTTGTATGTTTGCATAAGTGCCTTGCATTGTCCATATTGCATGCTAGCCAACATGTCTAGGATTGCATTACATTGTGCATGC
Source organism: Camellia lanceoleosa (assembly GCA_025200525.1). Lineage (NCBI taxonomy): Eukaryota > Viridiplantae > Streptophyta > Magnoliopsida > Ericales > Theaceae > Camellia > Camellia lanceoleosa. The sequence goes on along the minus strand of JANUSC010000086.1, from coordinate 534,091 downwards.
TTAGCCTCTTGAAGTGAGTGTGATGGAGGTTAGGCTTCCTTGTGTGATTATATGGTTTGCATGCATTTGAAATTGAAAGTGCACACTCGATTCTTTGGGCCATCATGCATGGAAATGCGTGATTGGTGGTCCGAGAATCGAGGCACATCTTCCCTTGAGTCATTAACATGATAGGGAGTGTGATTGGTGCATACATAGCTTGAATAGCATTGCCATGCAAGATTCTGCCCTCTCATCTTGTGAGTTGCGGAGTTCTGCAGAACATTTTGACCCGGCAAACAACATTTAGTGCCGGCCGGCAATGTATTTGTGGCCGATAGTCTCATTTGCAGCCGATGACCACATCCTTCAGCCGGTGGTGTTCCTTTCGGTGGGATCCCCGATCCGAGAGGCATTCACGAGACTTGGCGGTTTAGAGAACAAAGCGAGGAAAAGCGAGGCGACTATGCATGGCGATTCGATTAGAGCAAGTCCGAGCATCTTGCGCATCGACCCGCTTCCCGAGGGCTTTACTGTTTTAATTAGATTAATTAATTTGTTAATTTAATTAATTTTTAATATTTAATTAGCTTGCATAGTTAATTAATTTGTATTATTCTTTTGGTCCCTCCGGGTGAGGGTAAATCTGTAGTAAGCGTGTGTGAGTGGTGTGTATGTCTTCCAACCCCCACTTCTTTCTTCCCTTCTATTTACCTGCTTACGATGGTAGATTAGGGCACGTTTATTTTAGCATACCTTATGCTATGCATGCGTGCATACATACATTTGTCTTACATGCACCGGGCTCGGTACATCATACAAACTGCATTGTATCTTCAAATCTAACTTGAATACGTGCACCGAATGATTGCATTTCACATGCCATTTTAGGGTTAGCCGAGCCTATCCTAATCACATTCTGTATGCGATGCATTAGTCACTTAACATGAACTAGGACACGCATGTTTGCTAACTGGTTTATTGTTTTGGCACGGAGTACGATGTAAGTATTTACGCTTTAGCATCTCGTATGCGTGTGAATGTTAACATGACAGTAGGCTTACCATGTGGCTAAATGCTTATATGAGATAAACTGTTTGAATGCCTGTGGGTGGAGGTTGGATTGTTTGAGTTGAAAAAACTCGTTGAAATCCGTGTTTTAGCCTACTTGTGAGTAGCAAATTCCAAAGCCTTTTCGAAACAAACGGATATGCAATGCTTATTTCCAAATTAGGCAATCTAGTCTATACTTGTTTGCCGTGCGCATAACATAGTAATTCTAGGCTAATAACCGGAATAAGAACACGTAATGTTTTCAAAATCGGATATCATGGTTAGTAGAGGCCGGTCTTCGGACCGGGCGAAAGGGGGTGCTCATAGCTGACCTTCTCCGATCGTACCCAAGCTCCCGAGCCAAGACAACTTTGGTGACGACAGACACATAGCCTTCGGCATCGAGTCAGGGTTTCCTAAATTTCCCATTTGAAAAATATTTAGGTGGCGACTCTGTATCAGGCAAAACAGTCCATGTTTGGCACTTCTTTTAAAAAAAAATCTATTTTCTCAAACGATTTGCCAGAGTTGGACTCTTTGGTTCAGATTAAGAACCGCAACAAACAAAAAAGGGGAGTCCGAACTGTAGTAGCCGAGGTCTCTCGCGGGCGCTGTTACAGTCATGCTCTCTCTCTAAATTGTGTGTGCATGTCTGTCTGGGTTGAGAGGGCGAGGGAGAGAGGTTGGTTGTGTGTGTGTCCTAGAAAGAGAAGAGAGAGAGCTAGTGCATGTGTGATCGGATAGTGTGTGAATTTGCTTCCTCTGTTGTGTAGTGTCTTGTGTATGTGTTGTGTGTGCCGTATACCAGTGTTGTGTGTGTGTGTTAGAGTGTTGAGTGTGTGTGTGCCTAGCTTTTTCTCTCAAAATGCAGCCCGAGAGAGAGAGAGATCCCCCATCCAGAGAGAGAAAGCCTCCTTGCATGTCTGTGTGTAAGTGTCCTCTCATTTTTCTTTTCTTTTTTTCTATGTGCCTTCTGTGTGTCGATTATAGCCGAGAGAGAGAGATACCATGTGTGTGTCAATCCTCCACTCAATACTCCACCCAAGAGAGAGATCCATCAGCCCATGTGCCTTGTGTCTTTTTTTATCATTGTATTCTCCCACCATCCACTCTCACCTGCTCCCTTTTTTTTTTCAATCTTCACCTGCCCTCTCCTCTTATCTTCCACCGAAAACAAACACTGACCCCACTTTTTTCTTTCTCAATGTTATCTCTCAATAAAATACTCTCCACCTATTCCACTCATCTTTCTTTTTTTTCTTTTTTTTGTTTAAAACCGCCCCACTATTTTCTTCTTTTTCTTTTTTTTATTTTATTTTCTATTTTTCTTTTTTCTTTTTTCTTTTTGTTATTTTTTATTTCTAAAATACACCACCTCAAAATATATACACACACATCAAATTATATAAAAACATATAAAATTATAAAATACTACAAAGTAATAAACTATATGATATAAACTAACGGCCAAAATAGGTGAGGTTTGGGATTAGAATTTCAATTTGATTTTTTTTGGTGAGGGTGGTCAAAACAAAGTGCCCAAGTCTTAGGGCTGGTCAAAATGGGGTGTCTACTGTAGGGAACGTCGGGCAAGGCTGATTTGTACGTCGGAATGTAGTCAAGCAGCGATGGGGCCTTGCGTTTCTCGATTGGCAAACCCAGCAGCTTTTTTAGGTCTTTGCTAGGGAAGAATGTCTGGCGAAAGTCTTTCACTGGCTGAAGAAGAGCTGCAAACAAGAGAAACATTAGCACGAACAGATAAAAGTTAACAAGTCTTAAGCAGAGATAAATTTGGAAGGTAACTCAGTTCTTACCCTCATCCTCTCTAAACACTCCTCGGCGCAGTGGGAAGAGATGAAGATTGTCGTCTGGTGCAAACTCCCAGTTGCCCGAGACGATCAGATAGTCATCTCCAGTACCCTTGTTGGAGTCAGGGAGGTCAACTATGATTTTGTAGGTAGTGGATCTAGGCTTGAGGTAATATGTGTAGCCTTTCTCAGACTTAAGGCCACACATGGTGTAACAGAACTGAATGTCGGCTAGTGTGATCCTAGCATTTTCTCGACGTGCTAGTTCTATGATGCCATTGATAACCCTGTATGAGTTGATGGCTAGTTGTATGGGATTAAGCTTATAATAATAGAGGATTTCCCTAAAAAGGATGTCTAAGGGAAACTTAAGCCTACACTCTACAAAGGCAACTACTGGGAAGGGCATGAAGTTTCCATCAGGCATAATGAAGTCCTCCTTCCTAGCCAATCTCATCTGAACGTCAGCAGAGATAGAGAACTCTCTCCTAAAGTTCTCAAGTTTTTCAAGGGTGTCTACCCTTTTGTAGACGTCCCTGAATGTCCCGAAAAAATCTCGTTTTGTTCATTAGGGCTTACTACAGTTTGGACTCAATGTCACGGTCCTGTATCTAATCTCGCAGAGTGCAATGCAAGACCGATGAATCATTAAAGAGTCCAAATCTGGCAAATCGTTTTGAAAAATTGATTTTTAGAAAGAAGTGCCAAACATGGACTGCTTTGCCAGATACAGAGTCGCCACCTAAATATTTTATTTTGGGAGAATTTAGGAAACCCTGACTCGTGCCTAAGGCCACGTGTCCATCATCACCAAAGTTGCCTCGGCTCGGGAACTTGGGTACGATTAGGGAAGGTCACTTCGTGAGCACCCCCGCTCGCCCGATCAAAGATCGGCCTCTACTAACCATGATATCGAGTTTTGAAAACATTATGTGCTTTTATTTCGGTTATTAGCCTAGAATTACTATGCGATGCACACAACATACAAGTATAGACTGGATCGTTTGAGTTGGAATAAAACATTTCATGTTTGTTTATTTTAAAAATGGATTGAAGTTTGTTACTCGCAAGTAGGCTAAAACACGGGTTTCGACGAATTATTCCAACTCAAGCAACCCAACCTTCACCCACAGGCATTCAGGCAGTTATATCACATAAGCATATAGCCTTATGGTAAGCATGCTATCATGGCAGTCACTCACACACATGCAAGGATGCTAAAGCATAAACACTTACCGAGTACTCCGAGCCAAAGAAAGAAGCTAATTAGAAATCATGCATGAATCCTAACTATACTAAGAATGCCTAATGCAACACATGCAAAAATGCAACTACAATAGGCTCGGTTATTCTAAGATGGCATATGAGATGCAACAATCGATACATGTATTCAACTTGGAATTGAAATACAATCTGATTAGCATGATCCGAGGCAGAATGCGCAATCTGAGATGAATGAATGCAAACATGCGAACATATAGGTGCTAATTGAAACATGCCCTAAAACTAACCATCATAAGCTGGTAAATAAAAGGGAGAAAGACGTGGGGTTGGAAGACATGCATCGCACACACGCACACTTATTACAAAGTTCGCCCTCTCGCGGAGGGTCCAAATGAATAGAACAGAATAAACTAGCTAATCTAAGCTAATTAAACTAATTATTACACAACATTAATTAATTAACGAATTAACTAAGTGAGAAAGGAAACTAGCATGCAAATTAAACAAAATGAACTGCCTCAGCTCTGTTCTGAATGATAGGGATACATGCATACTCAAGTCGCCTTGTCGGGAAATTCATCGCGATGCCCCGATTTGCCTCTGTTTGCAACTGGTCCCGAGAACAACATACAAAGCTCCGGAAAGGTCACGACCGCTTTTGTTGTTGGTTTCCAGTTTGTTGCAACAGAGAGCGAGAAAGGGGCATGGCAAAGTATTTTCAACATATGTGTGCATGACCACTCTCCCCATCATTGCACAAGCTCCAAGGAGTGTAGTCCTCGATCCTCATGCCACCAGTCACGCATCTCGATGCATAATGGCCGAGGAGTCGGATTGCACGACTTGATGTAAAATGAATGCACATATAAACACAACAAGGTCTAAACTCCATCATGGGTAATCCGGAGTGTCGGCGACTGAGAATCGAGGCATGTTTCGTCACTTGGAGTACGAAACGTCCCTCGTTTCCCGTGTTTGGACTAAACCTTATTCCAAACACAATGCAATATACATGGCATACACAATACGACTAGCATGCAACCCTAAACGCAATGCAACCTAATCATGCTAGCATGCGAGGGATAATATGCAAACATGCAACTAGCATACACAATGCTATGAACTAAGAATGGCATACTCAATGCACATGAACTATATGGCATACGCAATGCACATACGAAGATGGACATGCACGAAGACATGAACAAGGCATACACAATGCGACGATCAAGCATGCGACAACATGGATATGGCATACATAATGCAAGATGGACTTAAACTAAAATGAATGGGCCTCAGCCACACTCAAATCAGTGGCCATACATGATGAAAATGAAGCAACAACACACATGCAAACATGCACAAATGCAAGGGACCAAACTTAAGGCACAAAGTGCAACTCCACCAAAGCATGGAAAACATGAAATATGGCATACTACATTTTCCAACTCCATGCAAGATGGTCCCGAATCATGCAAACACCTCACACAATGCATGCTAGATGGCCCAAATACCGAAACTAGTGAAGTAGATTACATTATAGGCATGCAAAGCAATACTCAAATGGCCAAATCAGCCCCAAAAAGTCCCTATGCAGGCCAAAATAGTAGCAAATATGGACTAAAATGATGGCTCGCAAAGCGTGGAAATGAAGCTCATGCAATGGTCCAAAAATGAGTTATTCATGCATAACTCTCAAACACGTTTAAAGAGTGGAAAACATGGGAATATGGCATACATATAAGCTCTGAAATATGATTCACAATGATGCCAAAACATGGAAACACCTCAAAATACGCATGCAATAGACTCAAAGCTAGGCAAGGGTATTGAACTACAACCATGCATAGCAAGCATCATTCGACCACGAGGCCCAAAAACAGAGCTAAGGCAGTCCAAAACATGCACAAAATCAGTTTAAGGCATGGCCAAAAAGTGCTAGAATCAAACGCCAAAATAGCATGCAATGTAAGCTAGTAAAGAGGATTTGCACTACAAGCATGTGAGGCAATCAAGAGGCCACTAAACCAAAAAAATTCAGAGGTATGACATGCCAAATAAAGCCCAAAAACCCACTGAAACATGGTTAATGCATGTAAGAATAGATGCTCCTTCGATATGCTATGAAGCGGGTTATTCTACACATGCAAGATGGACATCCAATATGAAAAAACAAGCTCTAGAAAGAGCCTATGCAGGTCCTAAAACTCATCAAAAATGGCCTGTAACATGGCTTGGAAGCATGCAAATAAGGGCTCCTTTGTAAGGCCAAAAATGCTAGTAAACAAAACAAGGAGAGAGAGGGTCACCCCTCTCTAATTTTGGCACTCAAAACAACATGCTAGCCACTAAAAATCCACTATATTTCAGTGGCTAAAAGGCCAAACAAAGGCCAACACAAATGCTCTAAGGCATGGCTCAAAACAAGGTAAAATGAAGCATGCAAGGGGGTAAATGACCCCCAACAGAAAAATGATCTAAACAAACATGTTAAGAGCCTCAAAATAAGACTTTTTTCAGTTTACACCGAAGCTGAAATATGCTTGCAAGTATAGCTAAAAGATGAAGCAAAATAACGCCTTAAAATGGAGAAAGTGTGTTACCCTTGTAGCACAAAAGGACCAGCAACCTCTAGACCACAAAGACAACCTCTCAACCTCTGAAAATGGCCTCCAAGATGCTTAGAGTGATGGTGGAGGGGTTAGGTTGGGAGATGGTATGCAAAGGTGCAAGAACCATGCACTTTTTGAGATTGGATGTAGAGATATAGAGGGAGAGGTCTTGTATGCCTTAGACAAAATTTTTTGAACCCTCTACAAGGAAGGGGAGCCCTTCCTTTATAGACAAGAGGGACTAAAGCTTCTCCTAGAAGCTTAAAACCAAGGGCAAACATCCTCCATACACGTGTATGGAGGATGCAATCTGTGCCTCCCAGCTGGCACAACTAGAATCAACTCACTGTGACAGAACTGATGGGAGCTAGCCGACCAGTTCAAGTGGTCGGCCGACCACTTGCCTTGGTCAGCTGACCAGGGTCAAAAGGTTCAAGTGGTCGGCAGTCTCCCAGGGTGGTCTCCACATGAAATGCAAGCAAGTGGTATGGTGAGAGACCAGTAAATGTGGCCCAAAGACCAAGGAGACCAGCTTTCTGTCAAGAAAATCGGCCGGCGAAGAGAAAGGTGGTCTTCCACCCTTGTACCACCTTCCAAACAATGAAAATAGGGTCCATGCCAAAAATGAACCAAGACGGATGCAAAACGAGGGTTCAGGGGCCAAAACGCGCAATCGGGTGCCCCGAAAACTGACTGTTAAGCATCGAAAGTGGCGTGCGACCACGAAGGTGGTCTCTCGGGCCACAGTGTCCCTCTAGAGATAGGAAACAAGGTGTGTGCCAAAAATCAGAGCAAACGGAGAAAGTTAGGCAGTCCCGAACCGAGGCGCACGGCCGATGGCTTCGAAAACCGGAAACTGGTCTCCAAATGGGAACAGTGGTCTACGACTACGAAAAGTAGCCTATGGCCACTGAGAGATGGTCTACGAGACCTCTCCATCCCTTCGGGAAGAGAAAACAAAACCTGGTTCGCAAACCAAGGCAAAACACAAAAAGTCCCAAAGTTCGGAGGCAAGGCTCTCAACTGAGACTTCGTAACTTTAGAACGAGCACAACATGCGCAATCACCAAGCGCTTAATCGATGATGTCTGAGTCTTAAGGTCAGTCAAAAATGGGGTGTCTACACCTTTACTTAAACATACCCATAACGTTGGCTTAAATGGAAGATGGTACAAAATTTCGGAAGAAGATCACTGGTAAATGTTTGAGAACCTCGGCTAAACCCTAGAAAGCACTAGAATGAGGACTTATGAGGATTAGAGAGGATTTCGTTCCAGTTTTCCTAAAGAACAAGGTTCTAAATCAAATCCCAAGCCTAAGTCTATATGAAAACATGAATCAAAGGTAAGAATCTGGAAACAAAGCAAGAAGACCAAAAAAGAAATGTAATTCAGAAATCAAGGGTGAAGCAGAAAAACAGGTGTGAGTGTGTGAAGAATAGTGTGCACATGGCTCAAGCAAAAAACATGATTGGCATTTTTGAAAGACTACACAGATTTCAGATTCAAGAACAGGAAATTGCTTCATAATCGAAGAAAAAAACAGAGTGCAACCATGAAAATAGATTCAATAGCAACAGAATAGACATATGATAAAGAAGGAACACATTCAAAATAATGGAGGGCTGAAACTGAAATTGAAAGAAACTAGGAACTCACCAGTTGGGTCCGAGATCGAGGACACCGGTTTGAAGTTCGTCGGAATCAGACGATGATGACGAGTGAAGCAGGACAGTAAATGCTTCGCCGAAGGAGGTGAATGAAGCATGATTGCAGACAGCTTTGAAAGTATGAAAATGGAGTTTTTTTGCAAAGAGAGAGATCTTGGGATAGAGGGAAATCAAAGTTGTAAAGTGAGAAGACGAAGAGAGAGAAAGAGAGTTTTGTTGAAACTCAAAAAGGCGGCATGCGCAGAAACGACGTGACCTGATGGTGCGTGTCAGGTACGAACTAATGAAAGAAGGACGCGTGGTGGAAACGGTTGGGAAAGCCGTATGTGACCGCTCATGAGCAGATAAAACTCTTGGGGTTCTGAATTTAATGAAGCAAAAACCTCGGCAGAGGAACAATCTCAATTAAGATACTTAAAGAACTTGGTTCTTGATCCTGATAAAAATGGATAGTTAAGTGTTGGGTACTTGAAGCCGATGATTAATGATCTCAGTTGATAGAAAGGAATGAATTTTTAGCCAACATAGTATTTGAACAAACGATGTAGGTTCCATCACCTCAGGATGCCGAGGTAATAGAACCTAGGGGGCAGTTGTGGGGACGTATTTTGAAAGGACCAGCACGTGGCCAAGGTGATGCCGGGGTGTCAGCCGAGGTGCCATATGGCTTGGTTCTGACGTCGAGGTGATCTCGGCAAGACCGAGGTTATTTGCGGAGATATCAGAATCTAGGATGAGCAGATAAGGGACAAGAGTCCAAGAACAAAGGAAGATCTCAATCTGGATAAAGATAAAGCTCTTAGAAAGTTTATCCATATCTAACTAAAAGTCCAAGATGAGCATTATGCCTGAGTCCATAGGAGTGAGACTTCTAAGGGAAGTTGGACACTGACTATTGTAAAAGTGAGGCACCCTCGTGAGTCTAAGGTATGTTTTTATGTGTAATATACTAGAAGCAGCAAGTTCTTTCTTGTGAGTTAAGCATAATTGGCTACCTTTGAGAGATAATTACTGACTTGATTGTCGGAGTGCCCTCGGGTTGACGAACCACTACCTGATTCTCATCTTTCTGTGACAGGTTGTTCGGACTTAATATATTCTACCGGTGCTCTCCTGCTGAGTTTCCTTTTTTGGTTGTGTAGTCAAAAATCAACACCCACACTATTGTCTTGGCTTACACAAATGGTTGAACAGTTCAAGGCATCACGTTTACTGATTAGCTAGTAAGTCCAATAGTCTTTCACTAAGGAATGTTTAAAGCCAAAAGCTACCTATCTCAATACAAGATATTCCCAATTGAATTCTCTTTGAGTCTGCATTGCGTTTTAATTTGATGGGTCGTTTCACACACCAAATATAAGCACTAAACTATACCAAATTCCTTAGAATAATAGTAAGTCCAAGTATTGATCTATAGGGACAATTGTGAAATTAAACTAATTTAATTGTAAAATTCCTAAATTAATTTTGATTAAAAAGATGATTGGTTCATGAACTAATATTAATTAAAATACTAACAAATTAAAATAGCGATTAAAAATAAAATTGGAATTACTGATTAATGGAAAAACCTATGGTAATGAATTCACCACTAGTTACATAAACAAGGTTTCAATATGAAAATCAATTATGCTACGGTTTGAACTAAATAATACTTTGCAACTACAAGTTCGAAGCATTGATCAAGAGAGTTATCACGTTCAATGTATAGGCACGAACCATCTCAAGTAGTACGAGTCGTTCGCTCTAAACTAGGGTAGAAAAACGGCTCATCCCTCGTAGTATGGCTCGTCTCATACGTTAAATATGAAAGAAAAGAAAACCATTGTATGGAAAGCATTCAACAATCACAGAAATAAGAATACTTAAAGAGATAATGAAAAATATATATTTGAAACTTCTTAAACACCATACAAATTGTTTAAACTTTTACATAATCAAAAAGCAAAAAGAAAACCCTATTTACTTAGCTAGGGTTTCATCAAAACCCTAGAAATCGAAGCCTAGCCACTCATGGGGGAGTGGGAAGAGGCCACCATGGGAATTGTTCTTGAAACTTGAGAATCTTTTCTTCCAAACCCTAGCCTCTCTCCCTCTTTGCTCTGAAATATTTTCAAACCTCGTTACAGTCTCTTCTTCTCCTTTTTATTCCAAGCAGAAGAGCCTTAAATTTTCTTGCACACAACCCTAGGTGGGCCGCTCGAGTGGTGGTGGACTGCATGTGTGGTGAGGTGGCAGGCTAGGACTTTTCACTACTCGCACGAAAAATCTGCTTTTGCGCCACTTTTTGCTTGAATTTGTGTGTTGCTTGCTAAATCTGTACAAGTACACAAAACACATCATCTCCACCAAATAAACAAAATTCAAAAGCTATAAATGTAACTTAAGCAGCCTCAATGTGGTACCTTTTGGCCTACATCGGGGGATTGTTAAAAAAATGGTTTGGAAACCATTAATAGTTGAATGGGAAATTGACTCCAAAATGCATCATTTGATAATGGTTTTAAGACAATATATATTTAATGTAAAATTTTATTTTATTTAAATAAATTAGTTAATTTTTTAGGCCAAAATTGAACATGATTCGATTCAGAATTCGAATTCTTTTAAAAGAACAATCATGTCTTTTATGGTTGCACATTTTCATAGAAAAAATGTGACTCTTTTGAAAAAGTTACGATAAGCATTCAAAGAGCCACCAATTCATCTATATAAACAGGCTCCCATTGCATTCATTTTAAAATTGAATTCGTCTTGTGTTTATTTTCTTTTACACTCTGTCTTTTCTGTAAGAGAATTCTGCAAAGTAAGGTTTGCCAGACTTGTCGTGGTAGTGCTGCTTCTGCAAGGTTCGATCGTTGTATCTTGGGAGACAAACGTCCAATAAAAACTCGTAAGCACCATAGTGGGGGACGAATTTGTCTTGAGGAAATTATGTCCAACATAAGTTTTGATCAAATTGTAATCAATTCCAAATTTATACATTCTTTTCCTACATTTACATCCATAAGAGCTTGGTGTTTGGTAACCATGAAAGAGTATCTCCCTACTACTTGTTCATCTGCACCATAAATAAGAGGAGAGGAGAATTTGGATGCAAGATTTCCTCACCAAGATCAAATCCAGACATGTCATGAGCGTATAAATATATATATATATATATTTTGCGGCAAAATAAAATTTTTATTGATGTTTATGCAAGAGAATAAGTATACTATATAACAGGCAAAATAAAAACTTTATTGATTGGTAACAGACTATTTTAGTAACTTTTTGACTTTTTCGAAAAATGTGCAGAAAAGTAGAGTGAGTGATGTGACAACTTATAGTGATTTTTTTTTTTATAGCTAAAACTGAAAATTGCCAAACAAAATATATTAGATAAAATCTTATGTCGAGTAAATAATCTTTTAAGATAATTTATTTTGGATCAAGGTAACCAAAGTGGACAGACCATGAAAGAGCAAATAGATAGGTATACAAAAATAAATGAGAAAAGAAGAACTTGTATCAATAACCAAAAAGAACCCAAAGATAGATATATTAAGGAATAATAAAAGGGTACTCCTTAAATAGTCTAAAACATCAAGTTTGATTTCCAAATTTCACTCTCATCCCCTTTCTTCTCTTGAGAATCTCTCAACCACACATCTTATTCCCTCTTACATGAAGGGCATGCAACAACAATCCCTTTTCTCCCTCTGTCTCTCTTTCTCTTTTCCTTTCTCCTTCGAGTTCCCTTTTAGGCTCATGAAAATTAATTTTTGGCCTTGGCTCACCCTCCTCCTCTTGGCCTTGGCCATGGTGGTGGAGTCATCATCAGCAGTGTTTGACGGTACTAGCTTGGAAACTATTGTTACTCATTCTCAACATGACTTGCTACATTCCCATGGCATCGCTACATGTCATGGTCAAGTTGGGGATTGTATTGCTGAGGCTGAGGAGATGATTATGGATTCTGAGATTAGTCGACGAACACTTGCTCAAACTCAAAGGTTTATTAGCTATAAAGTTATTAATAAGGATCACACACCATGCTATCATCGCGGCCATTCTTATTATGATTGCAATAAGATGGGAGAAAAGGCTAGTTATTAAAGATCAATGTGATTTCTTGACTATGAGATGTGTACATCATATCAATAACAATCAATATAGTATGTCCATATGGCATATAATTATCAAAACCAAGCCTCCTATATCATTTTGTTGTAGATGAACAATTATGCAGTATGGTAAAATACCTATGACTTTATATTGCGATTAGTAATGATCTGATACATCTAACACAATGACAAGAAGGACATGTCAATGAGTTTTGAAAATTCTATTTATTATACTTTTCAAATTTGTTTGGGATAACAACACCAATAAAAAATAAAAAATAAAATCAATTTTTTTTAGCATAACAACTTGTCAAGCTCAAAATCAAATCAATTGAACCATTTAATTTACTTAGACAAGGAAATGCAATAGCTAAGAAGCACAGACATGGATATACACACACAAAATTTCAAGAAATGTAAAACACATTACACTTGAAATATATACAAAATATATAATTTTATATATTTATTATATGTGGGAGGTAATTCTACACAATCATGCTTCTCAGCCGTGCGGGACACATGGCCTAAAACTTGACCAATGCAAATCAAACAACCAAGCCTTAGCTGTGGGTTGACCAAGTCAAGGGTAAAGCCACAAAGGGTGAGATCATATAGTACTAAGGTATATCAAATAAAATAACAATAATCATATAGTACTAAGGTATGAATAACCCTCCACCAATATTAATTTTTGATTAATTAATATAGTAGTAAGGTATGAATAACCCTCCACCAATATTTTTTTAAGAATATTTAATATTTAATTTGTTTTATTCAATTGAGACATATGAAATAGGTATTCCTAATTGGAAGATAAAATAGTTATTTTATAATACTAACAAATCGTAAAAGGTTAATTATTTCGATTAAATGATTACACCATAAAATTAGGTATTTGATTCAAAAGGAATCGTGTCCAAAATTTACAAATAAGAGATTATACATAATAAAAATATTTTTGAAAATAAATAAACCAACCGATCACAATAATCTAACATTAAAAATCATTATTAAACCATAAAAATATTTATAAAGGAAGCATTAAAGTCTCATCCCTTGACTTCGCATAGGAATTTGAAAAAAACCATGGAAAAGAAGAAATATATCGAAAAATATTGTCCGAGTTGAATGATCTAACAATCCTTTTACATGTATTTCTATTAGTAGTTGTTTTTAACAAGTACCGATTTGATAAAACGCTTGAAATGTTTATATAATGGAATAAACTACAAATATATTTTATGAGGTTTAATTAAAATATGAATCGTTCCCTATAATTGGAGAAAGTACATTTCATCCCTCAAGATTTCTAATTTCGAAACAAATCACCTATTTTATTAATAAATTATCAAGTCAATTAATAGTTTTTAATAATGTTAAAAATATGTTTTAATTAATAATTTAAGTAATTTTATTACTGTATAAGAGAGCAATTATGATTTTTTTTTTGATTAATTCTGTTAAATAAAAAATTCTAATAAATGGGTATTTTTACTTTAAGCAAACATTAAGGGTTGTATTTGTAATTTATCCTATATAATATATGAGAGTGCATGTAACAAATAATATACAATCAATTTAAATATTATTAATCAATGTCCTTAGGGTATACGTACAGGTAGACGAACGTCGGGCAAGGCCGGCACTATATAGTAACAGTGTATGTATCATTTCAAGTTTGGCTTTGCCCGACATCGGTCCTAATCTAACCATCTCAAGTCCGGCTCTAAAAGAATGTTTGGCTTCGTTTGGGAAGTGAGTTGACTTTTTGGCTTTTTTGACTATTTTAATCTGGAGCTAAAAAGTTTAATTTGAGAAGGGCTTTTGGCTTTTTTGATTTTTTGTGAGAGAAAGAATGTAATGATTATAGGTTGGATATGATGTTTTGTCTTATTAGACTAAAAAGCTTATTTTATTTTTTGTGACTATTTTAGTCAAAAAAACCACAAAACCCACTTCCCAAACATAGGCTAAATCTCAAACCCGGCCACTTAACTCAATAGATAAGCTTTTTTTTTTTTTTTCTTCCTTGTCTTGAATAACTATTAAATTATTTAAATTTAGGGGTTGTTTGGGGTGTCCTAAATTAAATTGGGATCTCTTTGTAATGGGGATATTACTTCGATTCTTTGTAGGATATTATTTTGAATGTTTTTCAATGATCTGAACCGTTTATATTGTTAGACTCGTCGAGTAGATCATCCATGTAAAAAATCAAGTTGATTGGATACAGAGCCTATAACAAAGCACATTTGTTTTATAAAAATAGCAGTTAACGTAACTTTCATAAATTTTGAAAACAATTAGAATCTGATCATGGGGCTATGAATTTCCGATTAATTTGATTTTTACATGAATAGTAACCTTGACGAACCCTACAATATGAACAGTCAGATATCAAAAAATTTCGAAAAATCCCCATAAGGGCGATACTTGCTTCTTCAAGACAATGATCAATCCCACATTAAATAAGTGCACTTTTTGTCTTTTTGGACTAAAAAATTGAGGTTGAAAATATAGATGTTTGGGTTAACTTTTTGACTTTTTATGAAAAAATGTGTAATAAAAAATTGAAAAAATTGATTTGTAGGGAAAAATTCGAATTGGGAGTTGTGCAGCCGTAATTGTTGACTTTTGGTAAATAGTGTTAACTTTTTAACTTTTTGAGTAACTTTTTAACTTTTTGACTTTTTTCATACTACCCAAACTTGGCCTTAATTTGACATTAGCTCATTAACAAAATTTAATTGTAAAACAAAATATGATATATATAAATGGTCGGGGCGGGCCGGCCGGGACTAAAACTCTCAAGTCTCAACTCAAGAATTAAATGAGCTGAAAATTTTAGTTCAACTTATGAGTTAAATATATATATATATATATTTTTTAAATCCTAAAAATATCAAGCTGAACTGGGTGGCTTGTCCAACCCACAATGATTGGGGCAATAAGGCATTGCCAACTATTTAGCAGTTCTTTTTATTATATTTGGTTTTATTTTTTATAAATTATTTTTAAATAGACTTTTATTTTATTTTGCGTGATTTTTTTTCTTATTTTAATCTTTTCTATTTATTTAATTTTTAAATGCACTTAATCTCAATGCATCTAAAAAATAAAATATATTGAATAAAATATGAACAAATTTCACTAAAAATAAACGACAATCCAAACAAAAATAAGTGTGCATTTTTGTTCAGAGTTTTATTTATTTTCCATGATTTTTTTTTATATTTTAGTTTAAGTTTTCAAAAATAATTACAAATCAATAGAAAAGTTTATCAATTTTGATAATTAAAATATTGAATTATTCAAAAATTTGGAAAATATTTTATAGAAGTACCACTTGTTTGCAATTTTTCCTATTTTTAAACTATCACTTATTTATTAATTAAATCCAATTAAAGTTCCTTATTTGTAAAAATTTCTGATGAATATAACTGAAAAATCTAAACCTCTTGATGTATTAATTTGTGATTATATTTTAATTTTTAAATAATGAATATCAATCTCAATCAAAAAATCAACAACAAATCGGCAAAATGATTTAATGTGAAAAAAAAAATCACAATTGGAGCACCTCCAATTGTGATAAGAAAATTACGGGTCAAAACTACAAAATAATTTACTAAGAAGACAAAAAATAATTACACACAAATACCCTCAATTACCTGATGAAGCCACGTCCGAATTCAACCAAATCCGATGTGCATCTTTCACCACCGTCTTTACCTTGGAATTACTTTGCCCAACGTTGAATCCACAATGCTGATGTCGAATTTATGATGATGAGTCACCCCAGAATTCACCAAAATTTCAAACTCAAGTTTTCCAGAATCCACTAACGAACACCTCCTCTTTTTGTGAATAATCGAACAAAATCAATCCTTAATGTTTATCAATATATAATTCGTTGATCAATTGATCACCTTCTATACATCAAGAAAACTCATATAAACTACCCTCTAATATATGATACTTTATATTTTACTCCTCTCTAAGAATCTAGATGGATTCAACCCTAAAAATCACAAACAACACACTTTATACTAAATAGAGCCGTGAAGACAGCTCGAGCACACACTTCACCGCTCGAGCGGTGTGACTAAAAGGTAGTGCAAACATATAGGTCAACTGCTCGAGCACAACATCCATTACTCGAGCAGTGAAATACATTTCTAGAAGTTCAGTTTGCAGGTAGAGATACTAGATGATCCACTTCACCACTTGGGCACACAAATAACCACTCGAATAGTCAAATCACTTTCACTTTTTTCTTGGCTTCGGGGGCCCTACCCCTTAACAATTCGATCGCATACATAGTCAACAAAATGGCAAATAAGGAATCCTCAAAATACGGAATGTCAACTCAAACTCCTCTACACAGGCACAATTTGAGTTAAATCGCGTCTAAGCACTCGCAGCCTTTTTGAAACAAAAAAAACGAATAAAATTACAATGAAAAAGAGTTTTGTTAAATGGAATTGCCAATTACAAAAACCTAACAATAACAATTTTATATTAATTAATCTAACTATTTCTTTCATAATCCAACCCATCTAAAAAAGAAAACCATATATATATATATATATATTGTGGGGATATATTTTTTGGATAGCAACACGTGGCCAAGGTAGTACCGAAGGGCCAGTCGAGGTGCCACGTGTCCTTGGCTTCATGCCGAGGTAATCTCGGCTTGGCCGAGATTATCTGCAGAGATACCAGAATCCAAGATGAGCAGATAAGTTGCAAGAGTCCTAGAATGAGGGAGGATTTCAGCCTAGATAAGGATAAAACTCTTAGGGAGTTTATCTTTATCTATTTGAGAGTCCTGGATAGGCATTGAGCCAGAGTCCATTGAAGCTAAGCTTCTACAAAGATCAGGTCAGTGTTGGTTATAAAACTAAGGCACCCTCGTGGGTAAAAGGTACGCTTTTTGTATTCTGAATAGTGAGAAAATCACTTTTGCTATCTTTGAGAGATAACTGACTTGATCGTCGAAGTGCCCCCGGGTGGACAAACCACCACCGGAGTCTTTTTCTTTCTATGACAGGTCGTTTGGGTGCAATCTATTCTGCCAGTGATCTCCAGCTGAGTACCTATTTGGTAGTGTGGTCAGAAAACAGTACACACAATTTGGCACTGTTTGTAGAAAAGAAAGGAGAATAGATGGCCAACGACGGACAGAAAGAAAAGGTTGGGGATGACATCCCTACTGGGAGTGGTAAGCACATTGACCCTAATGTGGAAGAGGATAACTGCAACGAAGAAACTCGAGATCAAAATCCCTGAGAGAAAGACGTCAACAAGGAGGGCGACGTACCAAAGAAGTCAGACTGGGGCGGGTATTATAACGAGGACGACCTCCAGGTATGGAAAGATAGATACCTGTGGAGGGACGGCGAGATGAAGGGAATAGCGAACAAATTGGCGAACCTGCAATCGGTCGTCAACTTTATGATGTAGAACAACGTCATGCAGCCACCGTTCCCGTTACATGACACGACGATTCCAGCGGCCAAAAATAATGCCCAGAAAGGAGGGCAGAAAATAGTCCCTACACTCCCCCAGCACACCAGGACCAAGGAACACTCTCACCGGCCTTCAAGGGAGGTCGGACGAGGAGAATCAATGAAGGGAGATTCTTGAAGAATGCATCTTACCAAGGAAGTTGACCCCAAAGAATATCGGCATGTTCAAGGGAAGGAACTTTGTTTTGATGCAACTAATGGAGAGAGGTCCAAAAGGACTCGTAACGATACGAGGAGTAGCATACCAAAAAGGCTGAAATCCGTCGATAGTCGAGCTCTTGGACAAACCAAGGAAGATTTGAGGGATTACCTCTAGAGGAAGCTACAAGATGCCAAGGTAACCTCTCCGATCAAGCTGAGAATACCGTTCTTGGTAGAATTGGATAAGTTTGAAGCCCCAAAGAGGTTCCACATGCCGAGATTCTAAATATATGATGGGAAGTCTGACCCTAACTTTTACGTCGGCTTGTACCTAAACTCAATGGCATTATACACCGGGAACGAGCTGTTGCTCTGCATAGTGTTCCCCTCATCCTTTGGGGAAATTGCATTAGACTGGTTTCACAAGTTGCCGAAAGGAACTGTGAAAAGCTAGGAAGGCCTAGCTGAGATGTTCGTGGCTAGATTGTGACAAACAAACTACAGCCATTGAGGGTGGACGCTCTAATGGCTCTAAGAATTGGCGAGGATGAAAGCCTTAGGGCCTATGCCAAAAGGTACTATGAGGTGTTCAATCAAATACCAGGATGCAACCAAGAGGTGGCGGTTGTGTCTTTTAAGAACGGCCTGAAAGATGATTGCTTGCTTTGAAAATCACTGGCAAAGACATTGCCAAGAAGTATGAAGAAACTTATGGCCAGGATAGAAAAGTATGCCAGGGCCGAGGAGGACATGTCAGGGACAAAGACGTTGAAACAAGAGAAGAAAAACGGCTCGCCGAAGCGAGGCCGAGGTAATAGTGGGTACAATAAGCAAGAGATAGGACTGAGGACTACATAGGCAGTCACAACCGTATTCTGAATTTTGGTCTACAAAGTCTTGGAAAAAATCCGGAATCAGCCCTATTATAAAGCACTAAAGAAGCTTTCTGGTGAATTCATGGGAAGAAGTATAAGGAAACACTGTGCGTACAACAATGAGGATAGGCACCTAACTCAAGGGTGTAGAGCCCTAGAGGCACATCTAGAAGACTTGGTAAGACAAGGTCATCTAAGGGACCTGGTAGATGAAACCAGGACAATGGAAGAGCAAGCGAGACTGCCACAGGCACCGGTAACACCACCTCCACATTAGCAACATGGGCGGACCTCGAGTGATCAATGTGATTCACTCGAAGGTCAATGAGAACGAGATACGTAGGGAAACTCAAAAGGTAAAACACTTGCAACATGTGTATCAGGTCCAGCAGAAGAGACCTAGGGTAGATGAGTGCCAGGGATCAGTGGTATCTTTTACTGAAAACGACCTAGAGATGGTGCAACATCCACACAACGATGCCTTGGTAATATCCCTCCAATTTGGAGAGTGCCAGGTAAAGCGAATTCTGATCGACCAGGGCAGCTCTTGTGACATCATGTACGTCAAGTGTTACAAGGAGTTTGGCCTGCACCAAGATGATCTGGAACAATCCAATGGTCCAATGGTCGGGTTTAATAGAACGTCGACATGGCTCCTAGGAAGCGATAAGTTTGAATGTCGGTTTGGCACCAAGAAGGTAAAAACTGAGTTCACAATAATTGACCCTATTTCTCCTTACAATGCTATCACAGGAAGGCCATGGGCGCATGCAATAGAAATTCCTCAACACTACATTTATTGCGGTTCCCAATGAGCATGGAATTAAGGAGGTCGAGTGGATAAAGTGCGAGCAAGAAGCATTGTTCCATGGTAGCAATGAAATCCACCGCAATATCTGAGAAGTAGAAGCGGCGAGATTGAAGATGAGGACATAAAAGTCCTTGAGGGCAAAGCAAGGAACTAGTCAAGAAAAGTGAGGAAGCCCTGAAGAAGATCTTAGTCTAGCAAGGAGATGAGGAGCGCTTCTTTCTCCTTGGCTCAAGCTTGGCAGAGGAACAGGAAAGGGAATTAGAAGCATTCTTGAGAGCAAACCTTGAGGTGTTTGCTTGGACACCGCACGAGATGCCTGGCATTGACCCCGAGGTCACTTGCCATAAACTGAATATGGATAGGTTGGCTAAACCTGTCATCTAGTGAGCAAGAAGGCCAACGTTGATGCATGTTGAGGCAGTAGAAGAGGAAGTGGATAAACTTCTGGAGGCCAGAGCCATTCGAAAGGTAAATTACCCGATATGGTTATCAAACACGGTGGTTGTGAAGAAAAAAAAATAGGAAGTGGAGGGTCTGCATGGACTTTACCAGCCTGAACAAGGCTTGTCCCAAAGACAGTTTTCCACTACCCAAGATTGACTAATTGGTGGATGTCTCTTTAGGGCATGGAAGGATGAGCTTCCTAGATGCCTACAAGGGGTACCACCAGATAGCCATGTACCCCCCAGATGAGGAGAAGACTACATTTATCACCCCCAAAAAAGCTATATTGCTACAGAGTGATGCCTTTTGGGTTAAAAAATGCAGGAGCAACTTACCAGAGATTGGTGACTAAAATGTTCAGACATCTAATAGGCAAAACAGTGGAGGTATACATTGATGACATAGTCGTAAAGACCAAGGAACCTAAGGATCATCTGGCCGACCTAAAGACAGTCTTTGATATCCTAAGGACATTTCAGCTCTGACTCAATGCATCAAAGTGTGCATTTGGAGTTGGGTCAAGGAAATTCCTAGGATACTTGGTCACCAGAAAGGGCATTGAGGCAAGCCCAGATCAAATTAAGGCCATTCTGGAATTAGAGAGCCCAACGTCGACAAAACAAGTGCGGACACTGACTGGAAGGGCTGCAGCCCTAAACAGATTCATAAGCAGAAGTTTTGATACATGCAAACCTTTCTTCAGCTTAGTAAAGAAAGTCACAAACTTCTTATGAACAGAGGAGTGCGAAGTCGCCTTGGCCGACTTGAAGAAATACTTGACTACAACTCTAGTTCTCTCAAATCCGATTACAGAGAGTAAGCATTCTTATATTTGGCGGTCTCGAACATGTAGTAAGTGCGAATAATCGAGAGAAGATAAGTGAGAGCGGAGGCGTTTACTCGTGAGTAAAACCCTAGTAGATCAGAGACCATGTATCTACCTTTGGAAAAAGCTAACACTAGCTTTGGTGATGGCCTTCAAGATTTGAATCATTACTTTCAAGTCCACAAGATTGTGGTGTTGGCGAGCATCCTCTGAAGTCCTGTTGCGGCAAGAAAATCGGCGGCAAGATAGCAGATGGGCGGTGGTGTTAGGCCAATATGACTTGGAATTCAAACCCGAGCGCAATCAAAGGCCAAGTTTTGGCGACTTCGCCAAGTTCACACGAGCGCCATCATACATCTTTCTTTGAGCCAAGGTATCTGATGTCGGATGAACAAGGAGAAACCCGATTAGGAATAGCCAAACAGAGAAAAGAAAGAAACTTCGGGCCTGTAGTATTTACGTCGGCGAGTCCTTACATTTGTTGATGGAAGTTCAAACCGAGGCGAGCGGGCGGGGGTAATTTTAATATCATTGGATGGGTGAATCTTTGGAACAATCCATTCATTTGGGGTTTAAAGCCTCAAACAACGAAGTAGAGTACAAAGCACTAATCGCAGGATTAAAGTTGGCAGCAATAATGGAAACCGACGAGGTAATGGTCTTCTGTGACTCACAGCTTATCGTCAACCAGGCAACAGGGGAATATGCAGCCCGAGATGAAAATATGATAGCCTATGTAAAGGAGGTGGGCAAACTGATGGCATTGTTCCAAAATTGCCGACTATAGCAAGTTGGCCGAGATGACAATAACCATGCTAATGCCTTGGCCAACCTGGCTGGTGCAATGAAACCAGGAGAGGCAAAAACAATAATGGTTGACTACTTGTCAGGTCCAAGTGTAGAACCACTGAACACAGAGTATGAAGCAATGTGTGTGGAGATGGGACCAAGCTGGATGGATGTAATAATAGTATTCCTTAAAGAGTACCAAATGATCATAAAGAAGCACACAAGATCAGACTGAAGTCGGCAAGATTCAGTTTGATAGCAAAGGGGCATCTTTACAGAAGATCTTTCACTGGTCCCATTTTGAGATGTGTGCATTCTTCACAAGTTGAAGACTTCTTGTATGAGATACATGAAGGAGTATGTGGAAACCACACTGGGGACAGGTCACTTATCATAGGGCCATTACTTAGGGGTACTGGTGGCCCTATATGCAGAAAGATGCTGAAGCTTATGTCAGAAAGTGTGAAAAATGTCAGAGGTTTGCACCCTTGATACACCAACCAGCAGTAGATTTGAACCCAGTGTCCAACCCTTAGCTATTTGCCCAATGAGGCATGGATCTTGTTGGACAACTGCCTCAAGCAACTGGACAAAGGAAGTTGCTGCTAGTGGCAACAGATTACTTCACCAAGTGGGTTGAAGCTGAACCCCTTGCAAACATTCAGGACATTGATGTAAAGAACTTCATATGGAAGAACATCATCACCAGGTTTGGGATCCCAAGGGAAATAATAGCAAACAATGGTACGCAATTTGACAGTAAGCTAACCAAGAGGTTCTGTGCAAAGTACAAGATCAAGAACTACTATTTCACTCCAAGCTTCCCTTAAAGCAATGGACAGGCAGAAGCATTGTCACGACCCAAACCCGTCCCTATAGGTTTAGCATCGTAACCGACCAGTAATCCTTGGATTACCGAATGCCTCAAAATTGATTAGCAAAATTGAGGGGCTAGCGAAAGCAATGAAATAAATATAGTTGTTCAATGAGCTGTGCTGACTTATATAAAACGAAATATTTAAAACTTTATATAAGTATTCAATAGTCATTCATACATTATACCCACACATATTAAAGTATCTTACGGACAACCAACAAAACAAACAAGTTTCATATACGGAAACAACCGGAACTTTAACACATGAGACACTTCGGGAACCTCCACGTGAGGCACAATGGTTGGCTAACAACAGAACACAGATCCAGACAAAAGCCTTTAGGCTCGATCTCCAGAATGCCCACCTATACATATATATACACACAGTGAGCTAAATCCCAGTGAATAATATTAACGTAAAGGGGTTAGTGAACGAAATCCGAGCATGTCATAAGCGTAAAACAGATCATAGCACAAACATTCTTGTATCTAAACATAGTAATGGTACATACCATAGAACACATCACATATCGTTTTCCGACTAGAGTAATCAGTTTTGGATACCGATTAAACACATATCACCACAATGAAGTGGCTAACGAGATCTCGTAATCACATATATGTCATGGACCCGCATTTACATGCCGTCCTCCATGACTTGGGACTATCTATAGATGCCATAATAGATTCCAAACATAGGACATTCATTTACGTAAACAATATCATTTTAGAAATTATAACTTATCGTACAACAGTTGAAACATGGTTCATATCAACATATCTTTACAGAGATGTTACTCATAGCAGTTCTCGCAGACGGTCAATCAATCTCCAAACGTTGACCTACAAGCACAAAAGTACATAACACCAACATATCTTATCATTACGCATTTGTGTGGCCATCAAGGCTTAGCTTTCGTTTCATTGGTTCTCGTTCTTTCTTATCACAATGCTTAAACACACACTCTCTTGCAATTTCTTAATTTAGTACATTCCGTTTTTAGTGTGTTTCTATACCAAAACCTCATCACTATGGCTTAATTAAGTCTTAGGAATGCCTAAGATGCAATGAGGATGCCAAAACATAAATTGAAACACTTGGTAAATTTTTCTGAAAATAAGGTCCCCGCTCAAGCGTAGCTTTCCTCGCTCGAGCGAACATGCAAACATGAGAGGGGTCACTCAAGCGAGACTTCCTTCGCTCGAGCGGTCTGTAAACTTGAAGAAAGTACTGGTTGGTCTCAATCTACGCTTGAGCTACAACTACCATGCTCGAGCGAATCAACAATATGCAAAGGGTTCGCTCGAGCGTCCAGGTGGTCGCTCGAGCGGAGCGCTTATGCCTGCAAAAAAATACTGAGGGCTCGCATTCTCCGCTCGAGCGCAGGTTTCCTCGCTCGAGCGGACTGTGAAATTCTAGGTTTCCAAAAACAGAGTTTTGAGCTTCCAAATGTAATTTCAATGGCTACACTCATGCATGGCTTGACTTTAAAGCTTGAAAACTTTTCTAAAACATGAACACATGATCGTTTACAAACTCTTTTGCTCAAAGCTCGTGAATTTACCAATTTTGAACTCAAAAGCTCTTGCATGAAGGATTTCCAAACTATTTTCTTGATTTCCTCAAAACATGTAAATGGTTGATATGAACTTAAGAATTTCCAAAACATTACACAAGATAAGAACTCACATGCTTGCAATGGCTTCGAAACTCAAACTTAAGATGGAAAAATCAAAGGTGATCTACCAAGAATACACATGCAAGTCATCTTCATGCCCAAAGACCCACTTCTCTTGCTAATTTCATGAAATTGGTTCAAAGATGTGTTGAAATCATGATGTATGGAAGAATAGCTACAGAAAATGTGCTTAAGACTCTTACCTAGAGCTTTGATTTTAGAAATGTGAGATGAATCTTCCTAGTTTCCTTTCTCTTGTTCAAACCTTGAGCTCTCTTTCTCTCTCTCTCTCTCTCTCTCTCTCTCTCTCTCTAAAGCCAAACTCTTTCTCTCCCTCTCTAGCTTGAATTCTCTCAGCATAAAGAGTCAAATAAGTAAAATGTATAATGTAACATTCCCTCACTCAAGCTAAATATACACGCACACACACCTCACTTCTCCTCAAAAATTCCCACGTGGTTATGCATGCAAGGCTCCAACACACACAAAGGTTGTGATCCCCTACACTCAACATCACCAAGGCCTTAGCACACCATACTCTTAATCACATCTTGGATTATTACTAGGATTAGATTAGGCACCAATCATGCATTATTTAAATCAAACACAAGTAACCTTAATTTATCCAGGTTAGCACAAAATTCAATTAATCCAAAATAGTTCCCATCAAGGCTCAATTTAATCACATGCGATTTTTACTGAACTGAATCAATTTTTAATAAAACAACCAAATGATTCTAAAAATTTTAATTATTCCAACCATGCGGTCAATTTCCATTTCTGACATCATTCGGGCCAGCAAATTAATATTCTAAGCGAAAATTACAACAGATATTACTATGATTAACAGATAGAAAATCAAATAACATGCAAAAATACACAATTAACATATAATTATTTTTAATCACTTGATTACCGTCCTTAATCACGGTTTAGTAACTAATTATGAATCGGGGTTGTTACAAGCATCCAACAAAACTATATTCGATGAGATTAAGAAGAGGCTGGAAGCAGCAAAGGGAAAGTGGGTAGATGAGTTGCCCAGTGTACTCTGGGCATATTGGACTACGCCGAGAAGATCAACTGGAGAATCTCCATTTGCCATGACTTATGGTACAGAGGCAGTAATCCCATTGGAGGTCGGCATCCCATGGGTCAAAACCCAAGGAGTGGAGAATGGGACTAATGATGCATTTTTAACCCAAGATCTGAATCTATTAGAAGAAAGAAGGGAGAAGGCAACAATTCAGCTGGAGGCATACCAGCAGCAGCTTGCCAAGCTTACAACAAAAAAGTTAACCCACAAGAGTTTTAAGTTGGGGACCTCGTCTTGAGAAAGGTCATCGGCAACAAGAACGATCCCAGAGAGGGCAAACTTGGCCCAAACTGTGAAGGACCTTATAGAATCATCTCGGTCCTGGGCAATAGGGCATATCGGCTTGAGGACAGTGAAGGCAAAGAATTGCCAAGACCCTGGAATACTTGCAACTTGAAATTCTTTTATTATTAAAATTTCATTTTGTTTCTTTCTTTAAATCTTTTGTTATTAGCCGAAGTAATTAATAAAATTTTAGCCCGATTTTTTTAAACTTGTGTAAAACGATTGACCAGTTACTTTGCGATGTTTCTAATTGAAACATGACGAATAACTTAGACTTATTATATGGCAGAGTTGAATTATACTTGCATATAATAGAGTTGAACTAAGTTGGCGATATTTCTGATTAAAACATGACGAATAACTTAGACTTATTATATGGCAGAGTTGAATTATACTTGCATATAATATAGTTGAACTAAGTTAGCGATATTTCTGACTGAAACATGACGAATAACTTAGATTTATTATATGGCAGAGTTGAATTATACTTGCATATAATAGAGTTGAACTAAGTTGGCGATGTTTCTGATTGAAACATGACGAATAACTTAGACTTATTATATGGCAGAGTTGAATTATACTTACATATAATAGAGTTGAACTATGTTGGTGATGTTTCTGATTGAAACATAATGAACAGCTTATACTTATTGTATGCCAAAGTTGAATTATAGTTGCATATAATCAAGTTGAACTAAGTTGAATTAACCTAGATTTGCTGTGTCGACAGAATTAAAACTTTATTAAGTACATGTCAGTTAGATTAACAGAAAAACCGAGGTTGATAACCTCGGCCAGTCTCTGTTTGAATCTGACCTTGGCACCAAGATCATATGTACATACTTAATGCAAACAAAAGTGAAACTTAAGTTCACATTAGGGGGCAGAGAGTTCGAGAATAATGCTTGGGAGTTGGAATTCACAAGATAAAGTTGGTTTAACACTTGTTGAAATTTTAAGAAAAATTTACAAGTTGAAGTTAAGCCGAGGTTGGGTTAAAAGAAAGTTGGTTTAACACTTGTTGAAATTTTAAGGAAAATTTACAAATTGAAGTTAAGCCGATTTGTGTTAAGAGAAAGTTGGTTCAACACTTGTTGAAATTTTAGGAAAAATTTACAAGTTGAAGTTAAGTCGAGGTTATGTTGAAAGAAGTATCTATGTACTTGCCGAGATTACCATGGAAGACAGAAGTCATGTTAACTAAAAGTGAAGTACTAAGCCTTAAATAAACACTTGTGAAAATATTTCTCTGAGAATGTTTTCAAGTGTTAAACCAAAACCAAGATAAACAAGTCGATGGGTATACAGGTATTTTACCTGAAGAGATTACGATTAAGATGTGCTTTAAAGACATGCAAAATATTCTAAGTATGGAAGCATACAAGATAGTAAAAGAAAGACAAGCATTAAAACACATGGTAAAAGCAAGAGGAAGATGTACTTGCATTAAAAGAAGAAAAAACTTCGGCCTAACAAAGAGACTACTTGTTCTTGTTACAAAAGTGGCACGTCGGCCAAATATGAAAACTGAAAACATTGTTTAGAAAATTCCTAAGTACAAAGAAAGAGTCAATAACAAGACTACTTGGCATCAGTAGCGGGCTGCTTCTCGGCCGCAGAAGACAATTGGGAAATCTTCTCTATAGCCTTTTTAGCCTCGAGCTCAGCGTTGATCTCTCAAAGAGTCTGATCAATGCTCCTCTCGGCGATTGGCACCTCGGATGTTGTCTTTTGGGGTGAGGCACCTTTGGAGGCCTCGTCCTCCTCATCCTGAGTCAAGTCCACTTGCTCATTTAGAGTTGGGGACTTAGCCCTGCAACTTCAGCCTTCTCAAACTTGTCGGCCTCAACCTCTTCTTTGGACTCGGCCTCGGATTGGCTAGGAGTGGAGGGGAATGGCAAAACGAGTAAATTGTTATCTCGGAGAGTTGAGTCCTCGGGGACAGCCAACTCCTTTAAGGCAGCCATCCAACCATGGATGAAACCCTTGTTGCATGCTTGTTTCACTTGCTTCTTGTAGTCCTCGTGAACATCGGTTGCTCCCTTGGTGTATGCCTTCTCGTCTGCCGCTTTGATCTCGGCGTCCTTTGTGACCAAGGTAGCAATGAGCTTGGCTTGGGCTTCGGCGATCTTTGCTTCGGCCTCTTTTTTCTTGGCTTCGAGGACCTTAGCGACTCCTTCAGCAGCTCCTGCCTTCTCCTCGGCCTCGTCTTGGGCTTATTTTGCTGCCTTGGCCTGATCAATCAGTGTCTTCATCTTGGCCTTAGCTCTATTGACAGTCTTCAGCAAACTAGTAGCCTCCTTGGTCTTGTTGAGCAACTCCTTCTTGATGTCGAAAGCCTGCATCGCGAAGGAGTGGGCATGCTGGATCGCCTAGAAGAAATGGACAAAACAAAAGTTAGTAAAATTCTCTAAGTATGGAAAAACAAAGAATAAAAAGTACCAAGTGTTAGGGGCTTACTTGAACGGAGTACTGCAATATTAGAGCGAAGTTTTCATATTCGTTGACCTCGGCATTGCGTTGACGTCTTTTGGGAGGAGCAAGGCAGTAGAGAGGGCAACACCAACTTCAATGTCAGTTGCGCTATCGTCGATTCTGACTGGCTTGTCCTCAATAGTGATTAGAAGGGCCTAGGGGGCATCAGATTTCATGGACCCTAAGGTCTTGGCTGACTCTGACCTCGGCTTCTTTGACCGGGTGGATTCAGATGGAGTAACCTCTGTGGGTCTCTTTTTGGCAGCAGAGGCACTTTTTTTTGTCTCGGCCATCTTGGATATCGGCAAGGTATCCTCAGAATCAATCTTAGTTATTGTTGCCTTAGCTTGGGCTTTCTTCATCCTTTTTTTGCTATGGTTTGGCTAGGATTGCGATGGTGAAGATTGTATGGTGACGATGTTGGGGATGTCAGTTAGAAGGTCGTCTGCTACAGCCTTTTTACAACCTATCTCATCGGCGTCTACGGCAACGGTGACCTTAGTGCCGAAATAGATGGCTGGAAGTACAGTTAGGGGATTGGCTGGATCGTATGAGAACGCCTCGGCACTCCGGCTTCTTCGGCTTCGAGTTCTACCTACTGGTGAAAGTAGTGGAGCTCGATGTCGGCATTAGCACGAAAAGGGTGGAATCAGTTGTGGAGTTGAAGTAGATGGCTACTCTGTTGGATCAGAGGTTGATCCCTGATCTGGCCGAAGTGAAGAAGTTGTAGTAGGAGTTGTAGCAGAAGGAGGGGACTTGCTCTTTTTGGGGACGTCGTGCAACTTTGATTTGTAGGTTGGGATGAAATTCAGAAGCAGAGGAGCCTTGTGCTGATTAACAAGCAAGTCCAGAAGCTTCTTAAAATCTTTACTAGGATAGAAGCTTTTGTAGAAGTCCTTTGAGGGCTGAGGAAGAGCTGCAAAGACAAAACGAACAGACGTTAGCACATACAAAAATATTAAAGTAAGAAAGACTTGAAAGCAAGTAAATGTGACACCTGGCTCTTACTATCTCCCTCTCTGAAAACTGTTCGGCTTAGGGGATAGAGGTGAAAGTCATCATCTGGATGGAACTCCCAGTTGCCCGAGACGATGAAGTAATCGTCTCCAGTACCCTTGTTGGAGTCTGGGAGGTCGGCAACAAGTTTATATTCTGTGGATCTCGGCTTAAGGTAATAGATATAGCCATTTTCTGACTTCAGGCCACACATGGTGTAACAATATTAGATGTCGGCAAGGGTAACCCTAGCATTCTCTTTTTTTGCTAAAGCAATTATACCATTGATAACTCAGTAGGAGTTAATGGCAAGCCGCATTAGGTTCAGTCTGTAATAGTGAAAGACTTCTCGAAAAAGGGTGTTAATAGGGAACCTAAGTCCACACTCTATGAAGGTTACCACTAGGAAGGGCGTAGAGTCTGTAACAAGCCCGCGGGAGACCTCGCTACAGTTCGGACTCGATTTGTCACGGTTCTTAATCTGAACCAAAGAGTCCAAATCCGGCAAATTGTTTTGAGAAAACAGATTTTTAGAAAAGAAGTGCCAAACATGGACTGCTTTGCTAGATATAGAGTCGTCACCTAAATATTTTATTTTTGGGGAAATTTAGGAAACCCTGACTCGTTTGTCTAAAGCCACGTGTCTGTCATCACCAAAGTTGCCTCGGCTCAGGAACTTGGGTACGATTGGGGAAGGTCACTTCGTGAGCACCCCCGCTCGCCCGATCAAAGATCGGCCTCTACTAACCATGATATCTAGTTTTGAAAACTTTGTGTGCTCTTATTCCGGTTATTAGCCTAGATTTACTATGTGATCGTCTGACATACAAGTATAAATAGGTCGCCTGAATTGGAACAAAACATTTCATGTTTGTTTATTTGAAAATGGTTTGATGGTGCTACCCGCAGGTAGGCTAAGACGTGGATTTGCCACCCTCGGGTGGGCTTACAAAAACATGTTTTTACCACTAAACACACATTTGATGAACTGTTCCAATTCAAATAACCTAACCTTCACCCACAGGCATTCAGGCAGTTATATCACATAAGCAAATAGCCTCATGGTAAGCATGCTATTCATAGCAGCACTCACACGCATGCAAGGATGCTAAAGCATAAAACTCACCGAGTACTCCAAGCCAAAACAGAAGCTAATTAGAAATCCATGTATGATTCTAATTATACAGAAATGCCTAAAGCAACACATGCAAAAATGTAACTATAGCAGGCTCGGCTATTCTAAACATGGTATATGAGATGCAGCAGCTATCATGTATTCAACTTGGAATTAAAATACAAATGTAGTTAGTATGATGCGCCGAGCCCGGTGCATGCAAAACAGATGAATGAATGTAACATACTATCATACTGTATGCTAATTTAAACATGCCCTAATCTAACCATCATAAGCGGGTAAATATAAGGGAAGAAAGACGTGGGGTTGGAAGACATACATCACACACACGCACACTTATTACAATTATGCCCTCACACAGAGGGTCCGAATAATATACAGTCCCAAATGAATAGTACAGTCTGAATAAATAATACAGTCCAAATATGTACAAAAATCCTAATTAATTACCAAATTAACTAAGAAAACAATAAACTGGCATGCAAGCCGGGGCGCTGACTCTTCTTGAGATGATGAATGATGCATATCCGGTTGCCTTCTTGGCGAAATCCATTGTGATGCCCCAACTAGCCTCTGTTTTGCAATAATTTTGGAAAGCGCCAAGCCGGAAAATGCGATTCTTGATTTCTTTAACAGAGAGCGAGAAAGGGGCATGGCAATGTATTTTCACAAATGTATGCATGCCTCGATCCTCGTGCCACCAATCACGCGTCTCGATGCATAATGGCCGAGGAGTCGAATTGCACAACTCAATATGAAATGAATGCACAGGAAAACTTAACAAAACCTAAACTCCATCATGGGTGATCCGGAATTAATCGGCGATTGAGAATTGAGACACGTTCGTAACTTGAGTCTGAAAGCGTACCTCGTTTCCGTGCTCGACTAACTCTATCCCAAACACAATGCAATATGCATGACATGCATGAATGCAACTAAGATACAACCTAACATGCATAATGCTATAAAATGGCATACACGATGCACGAGGTAACATGGCATACACAATGCGCTAACATACAACCTAGCATACACAATGCTACAGAATGGAATGGCATACATAATGCATAATGGACTTACACCAACACAAGTGGACCTCAGCCACACTCACATAGGAGGCCATTGGATGAAAATGAGACACTCGAGATGTGTGCACTGCGTCGCATAACCGAGGACCGACCCTAAGGCACCAAATGCCACTCTAACAAAGCATGGCAAGGCATGGAATATGGCATACAAGCATGCAACTTTCAGTACCAAAATGTGATGCTAAAAAGCCCCAAAACATGGAAACATGGCACTTGATACATGAGATGAATCCCGAAACATGAAATTAGGTACATGGGATGACCTATAGCTATGCAAAACATGCATTATTTGAACATGAAGTGTGAAGAAAGAATCAAGACAGTCCCTAAAAAAGCATATTTACAATTTTAAGAAAGGCCAAACAGTGAACACAAATAGGGCTAAATAAACATGCAAAAATGGCCCTGAAAGAGAGATAATGAAGCAAGTAGAAGCTTCCGGCCCTAAATGGCCAAGAGCCCTTCAACAAAGTTGAAGAGGGGCTCAAAATGAAGCACTTTACAGTTTTCAAAAAGCCACGAAAACAAACACAAGTATGGCTAAACTATTGTGCAAGAAATGGGCCAAAAAGGAGACAAAGAAGCAAGTGATGGTTACTGACCTCAAACAGAGGAGGGACCTTCAACAAAGTTGAATAGGGACCCAAAAAATGGCATTTTACAGTTAGTGACCAAACCCAAAACAGTGCACATGCAAGCTTAAAATACTATGCAAAATAAGGCCTAAAAAGAGGTTTAAACACAAAGAACACAAAGGGAGCTTCAAACAGCAAAAGTCCCTTGATCAAACATTAAGAGGGGGTCAAAATAAGGCCATTTACAGTTCGGACTAGAGCCCAAAAATACAAGCACAAGGGGCTAACAAAACATGCAAAAATAAGGCCAAAAGAGGGATAAAGAGGCAAGTGACAGATGAAGCCTCAAACAGTGAAGAGACCTTCAACAATGTTGAAGAAGGACTCAAAATAAGCCAATTTTCAGTTTATAAACAAGCTCAAAACAGTTTACAAATAGGCCTAAAATACTATGCAAGAAAGAGGCATACAAGAGAGGTAAAGAAGCAAGTGTAAAAAGGAAATTTCAAACAGGGAGAGGCCCTTAAACAAACATAAAAAGGAACTTAAAATAATGCTATTTTCAGTTAGGGTCGGGGCCCAAATATGCAACCAAGTATGGCTTAGATAGCATGCAAAATAAGCTTAAAAAAGAGAGAAAATGCAGCTCACCCTTGTAGACCAAACTTTAGCAACCTCTTGGCTTGAGAAAAGGTGCTCCTTGACTCTGGAAATGGCCTCCAAATTGCTGGTATGGAGTATGGATTGGTTGGCTTGGAGACGGAGTAGAAATGGTCCAAGAATAGAGGGTTTTTGATGCTTGGAATATAGAGAGGGAGAGATTGGATGTAGGAGCCTTAAACCAAATGTTCTAACCCCCTAAAATGCAGCTGGAGCTGCTGGATATATAGGCACAAAAGGTGGAAAAGAGGGGGAAAAATGGAGGGGGGGAGCCAATTCAAGTTTCCCCCCAAAAGTGTAGCCCCCTCGGATACACAATCTGGGGGGAAACAAAATATATATTTGTAATGTACCAACAGAGAGGAGAAAGGCCGGCCCATTATCCAGGTTGCAGGTGGCCGGCCGGCCCTCCCCATGGCCGACCGACCAAGGGTCAAAGAGGTCAAATTAGATTAGTGGCCGGCCACCACATATTAGTGGCCTCCCATGTGTGCTCAACACAACCATGTGGTCAAAAACTGGAGACAGTGAACCAGGAGAGAAAAAAGGCCACTTTTTGGAGGGGTTCAAAAGGTTCACACACAATTACTGGCCGGCCATATGATATTGGTGGCCTCCCAAGTGTGTACAACACAAATATATGATTTAGGGTTAGAAAAAGTGGCCTTAGGGTGGTCAACATTGGCTTTCAAGTGAGAAAAACGGGCGATAGAGGGCGATGAAGGAATAAAACTGGTTGTCAGAACAATTACTGGCCTCCCATCCTTCTACGACCTTTCTAATAGTGAAACAGAGGTCCCTGCCAAAAATGAATTCAAACCGATGCAAAATGAGGGTTCGGGTGCCGAAACGCGCAACCTGGGGCCTCGAAAATTGACTGTTAGGCATCGGAAGTGGTGTTCGATCACGAAGTTGGTCTCTTGGACCACAGTGTCCCTCAAAAGGGAGGAAATAAGATGCATGCCAAAAACCGGAGCAAACGGAGGTGGTTAAGCGGTCCCGAACCGAGGCACAGCCAAGCAGCTCAAAAAAAAACCGGACTCCAAGCGGGCAAAATGGCCTCGACCACGAAGCGTAGCCTACAGCCCGAGAGATGATCTCTGAGACCTCTCCTCATACGGAAGAAAAAGAAACCGAGCTGGTTAAACCGAGGCAAAGCATGAAAGAGTCAGGAAGTTCGGAGGCAAGGCTCATGGTAGAGACTCTGAAACCTCTGAGAGCACGATATGCAACATCACCAAGCGCTCAATCGGTGGCGTCGAATCTTAAGGTCGGTCAAAAATGGGGTGTCTCTGATTGCCCTCTTTTCTGAACTTCGAAAGTCATAAGTGGCGGAGTGAATGTCAAAGTCGATGGCGACTCATTTTGACAAGGCGAAGACTTAGACAAGCAGTTGAGATAAGCAGAGATGTGCTTGCATGACGAGGGCAAAATGCAAAACGGTATGCACAAGGCCAGATGTGACTTGATGATCATGCAAATGCAGCAAGCTATAATGAAGCAAGAATTCGCAAATAGATGCAACAGTTTTAAGCAAGAATGCAAAACAACAACTACATTTCATGCAGTTAAGAATACGGAGAATTATTCAATTCTCGTCGCGTCTCACATGGAGAAGATACGATACCTGCGCGATTCGTCTGGTCGCACCAGCTTCAGATGAGCCGTACATACAATATCGTTCTTGCGAAAGAAAGAAATTCAACAAGCACAACATATCTAACAACATATGTTCAATGTGACATCGAATGCAGACAATCGCGGTGTCGATGGAAAAGTGTATCGCAATCTGAGGGAAGAAAGCAGCGTGGTAACCTTGAGTTTAAGCGCGGAGGCTTGGTAATATCAAAGAGATGTGCATAACAATGCAAGTATGTGCATGAGGATGCAAGTTATGTGCGTGATAATGTAGAACAAGCGTAAACCAGGATGTATGTTTGTCACAAAACAACGAGTAAGGAAATGCGCGTTTCGGCGAGGGCGACTTGATCGCGGCCTCCAGTTCATCTCCCGGAGAGGTTACAATATGTTCAAAAGGATATATCTCATTTTCGATGAGTAATGATGAGACACGCATCGGAAGTTGAAGCTGAGGTTCCGTGAGCGATTCATGACGAAGTGCACTTCTCTTGTACTTTTTGGTCAGGGACTCCAATCCTCCCCAAAATTTGCAGGGACCTTGGGGGCCATGTGGGGAACACCACCGGCCATCTTTATTGGGAGAAGGAGGCCATCGACCAGTTTTTGAAAAGGGAATGGCCGGCCTGTCAGAAAAAGTGGCCGGCCGGCCACTTTGCCAAATTCGGGGCAATTTTGTATTTTCACCCTCTTTTCTTTAAATCCACTCATCCAAACACTTTGAGCTCACAAGTGCAGCTCCGAAATCATCTCCTCTAGCTTCCCAAACCATTTTCTCCCTCAGATCTGTGCTCTATACACGTTTTCCAACGTCTCACGCAAGTTGTTTTCGCGAAATGTTTCAGTTTTAAGCACTTTGAACCGATTAAATTTTGATTTCGGGGCTTCTTTTCTTATTTTCGCCACTTGAGGTGAGTTTGTCTCAATATTTGGAAGATTTTCTTGGGAGTTGACTTTTGTTGACTTTTTCATTTCCCGAGAGTTGACTTTTGTTGACTTTTTCCAATTTTGGCTCATTTTTGCCCCTTTTGCAGATTTTCTTAAATGGCTGGTCATTTCCTCCACGGTGGAGGTCTTCCGGGCGTCAGAGGTGATCCCAATATCATGCTCTGCCTCCGAGGGTTCGACCCTTCACGCGAGGAAGTCGACCAACACATATTCTTCATTTGTTTTTATCACTTCAGATTTGACGGCGAGCACCCGAGGATCTCCTTTTGCGGGAGCCAGAGTATCACCTCTCCTATGAGGCACGAGAGGTATTTACCTCGTTCTTACCTTTTCTGCAACATATTATGAATTTTTCATGCATTCTGTTTGCATTTTGAACACACGGTTCAATCACTTGAATTTCTGAACACTCAGCCCATTAATTGATTGTGAACACACGGCACACACTGGTTGAGAATTGAACACATGGCCCAAGCACTGATTTTCTGAGCACACAGCTCGAACTAGAGGTGAACACGAAGCACACACTGATTTATAGTTGAACACGACCCAAACCGATTCACTGAACACACGCCCAAATTGAAGGTGAACCGCGGCACCTGCTTGATTGAGAGTTGAACCGCGGCCCAAACAGATTTCTGAACACCGGTCAAATTGAAGGTGAACACGCGGCACACTTGATTGAGAGTTGAACCGTAGCCCAAACCGATTTTACGAACACACGGTTCGAATTGAAGGTGAACCGCAGACACTGCTTGATTGAGAGTTGAACCACGCGAACACGATTTCTTGAACACACGGTCACGAATTGAAGGTGAACCGCACACCTGATTGAGAGTTAAACCGCGGCCCAAACAGCGATTTTACGAACACACGAATTGAAGGTAAACACGCAGCACACACTAATTGAGAGTTGAACACGCAGGCCAAACACTGATTTCCTAAACACACAGTCCGAATTGAAGGTGAACACGCGACACCGCGATTGAGAGTTGAACATGACCCAAACAGCGATTTTACGAACATATAGCTCGCTTACTTTATTTTGCACGCAGCCTATTCATTTTATTTGCACGCAGCTCATTCTTTCTATTTGCACACAGCTTATTCATTTTCTGCTGAAATATGTATTCATCTTGAATGCAGGTGACTTCTCGCACCGTGCAGGGATATGGTTCTCTGGCGAGATTGGTATCTTAGAGCTCTTAGAGGATGTCCGGGATTTAGTTGACTTGGCGGGTTTTGGGCCCTTCTGTACTGGGCTATCTCGTTGTTCTGCCAAGAGGACGTTGATGGCCGCGTTGGTGGAGAGATGGTGGGACACCACCAACTCCTTCCATTTTTCTGCCACGGGGGACTTGACTATCACCCCGCTTGACTTTGCCGTATTGACTGGCCTTGATGTGGGAGGTTGGCCCATCCCTTACAACGAGGACATGGGCCAGTGGGAGGCCGCTTGGATATATTTACTGGGGGCTCGCCGGCTTGTTGATAGATCTTTGGGTAGAGTCCGATACACCTGGTTCTCTTCCCATTTTCGGAGGGTGGAGATGGAGCCCGGGACTCTTGAGGAGGCAGCATAGTATGCCCGTGGTTTTCTGATGTTCCTCTTCGGGACTACTTTGTTTGCCGATAGGGGGAACACTGTTGGGCTATATCTGTTGAGTGCTTTGGTGGACCTATCACGCAGTCGACGGTATGATTGGGGTGGCAAGCAGCTACTCTTCTTGCTACATAAGTCGACCTCCGTGACGGGGGACTTACTTGGCGGCTATTGGAGCTTGGGAGGTACTACGCCCTCTTGATTCACATTACGCCCCTCATTTCTTGTATATTGCACACACGGCGCACTTTACACTCTGTATTTTGCCCTCAGCACTTTGCATTTACATTCTGCACTGTTTTCCACAGTTATGGGTCTATGTGTATTTTCCGACATTAGCCCTAGAGTTGGTAGTGGAGGGGCCCCTCGTGACCTCGTACTCACTTGTATTTGAAGGCCAGCACCAGCCACGACCTCGGGAGTCTCTCCTTTATCTACAGCATTATTTCGACACAGTGCGGTCGACGGAGGTATTTCAAAACTCTCGGTTCTTTGTGTTTTCATCTTTGATTTGTCTTGTACCTTCCCGATTTCTGATTGATTTATGCATTGGTTATCCATGAATCACATGGCGACTGGCCCTTAGGTAAGTCTCGATTCTAGTTCTTTGGAGGCGGGGTGCCTCTTAATCTGAGATCTATTCGAAGGGCCAGTTGGTAGGGCCTGGTTTCTAGGGGAGCGCTTTTTGCGTCAGGTATGGGGCTATACTTCTCAGGACCCTCCCTCAGCACCTCCAGTTGGTATGCGGATTGCTGATAGGCTCTCTTCCCGGGATGTTGTTAGTGCTATCTTTGATGCGATGCCTTACTTTATCTTGAGGAGGGATTATGCTACTTACCGTCACATATACGATGCCTCCATTGTGAGTCCGTACTCGACGATAAGGCCTTTGGTATGCCATCTTTAGTCGAGCCCGAGTTGAGTATGAGCGCCCTTCCACCGGTTTGGTACATCTAGAAGGTGAAGTGGATTGGTTCCCCGATTCCTCCGACTCATTATCATCTTTGGGTGGCGGACATGCGGCCGAGTTAACGGGATGGCGATTCGGGACTCCTACCCGATCGATAGAGCCTTCCTGCACGATCCCGATCGTCGAGATCGATTCACCAACGGTATGCTTTTCTGATTTGATTTATCGGTCAAGCACTTGGACATTCATTCTCTTATTGATAGTTTTGTATTTGTGTCTCTGACCTCCTACTCAGTATGTGGATGAGATGCTTGGGATGATGGCCACGCTCGAGGGCATAGTCCTGCGGAGAGAAGCACAGTTGACCATTATGGGTATCCAGGTATTGTCCAATTTTCTTGCATTTATCATATTTCCGATGACATCTTTGGTTTGAACATCCTACATTGATAGGCTACTTGTGTAGAGCGCTTCTGACACACACCCCACTTACACACTGTATTTACATGTACCCGCTTCATGTAGTTTTCTTGTATCTGCATCTGATGTACCTTTTTCAATTAGACTCTTTATTTTTAGATGCCTTCGGTATATGCTCAGCCGCAGGCCGGGCCACCTGGGCCTTTTCGGGGAAGTGGGCCATCTGGGCCTTTTCGAGGAGTTGGGCCATCCAGGCCTTTTCGAGGAGCCCGAGAAGGGGGGTCGTCTCGCAGACACAGAGCACACATTATAGAGGAGGAGCCCAGTGAGGATGAGGAGGAGGAGGCCGCAGATCGTCAGTCAGAGACATCTGCTGATAGAGAGGAGGGTTCCAGTCTTGGCTCCGGGAGTGGAGGCGAGGTTGAGGGAGATCCTGAGGATGACAGTTCCGACTCAGATGGTGATGGTGGTGCAGAGGCTACTTCGCAGAAGAGGATGAAGAGGGCCTCTTATTCCTGCTCTTGAGAGCATTGATGTTGCGGTTCCCTGTTTATTTACCTTTTTACTAGTAGTTGTAGCACATTATTAGGCAATTTTATTCTTTGTAAAACTTGCGCCCTTGTTTGTAAAATGTTGTAACAAACCCAGCATGATGGAATGAAACAGCTTTTGAAAAAGTGTTGTATTTTAAACTCTTAGCATCATATCACATCATTTTGCACCATAATGAGATTGAATGGAAATGTGCATTGTGCATTTGCCCGATCGAGTAGTGAGCAAGCAACAACTTAACTTACTAAGATATAACAAAACCTTAGCAAGTTTACAACTCGATAAGCAAAATACTTGATCTTGACATTTTAATAAACAAGACACACCAAACATTGCTTAAACAAAGAGTAACAACTCAAAAAACACGAAACACGACAGCTCGACAAACAACTCGATAAGCAAAACGACAACACGATAAGCAAAACAACAACTCAATAAACAAAAATCAACAAAACAAAGAGTACTTGGACGATGCGGGCAATGGAGCATCCGAAGAGGGAAATGGAGGCCTTCGACATACCCGTCATGGAAATGCTTGAAACTTCCTCCTGGATGGTAAAAGCAGGGCCAAAGACACATTGAAGCATGGTAGGCCACTTTTAGGAGCCGTAGGCCACTTTTATTGCAAAGGGGAGACCACCGGCCAGTTTTTTGAAAAGGAAATGGCCGGCCTGCTAGAAAAGGTGGCCGGCCGACCACTTAACTCAGCAACCGTCAAATTTTTGACACATGTCCCCCGAATAGTGTCTTCTCATCTTTAAAAGCCTTAGCTCCGTGGTTTATTCAAATCATCTTAGTTTCGCACAAAAAATGGAGGTGTTTCTCGTTGAAAATCTCACATCTTGGATTGCTTCTCCAGATGGCTCAGAAAAGTTGAACTTCCGGGGTTTTGGGTTGAATGCATTATTCATGCTGAGCCGTACTCCGCTGCACCTTTCTTTCCTCCATGCCACGGCGAGGTTTTGGAACCCGGTGACGCATGTTTTTAGCTTTGGCGGGCAAGAGGTATGTCCAACTTTCGAAGATTTTCAAGTTTTGATGGAATCTGAACGTTATGAAGAGATTTTGCCTCAGTTTTGTTTTGGCCACGCCCAAGCTTTAGGGAGGATGTGTGGACTTACCGCCAATGATGCTCGGTCTCTGATCTGTAATGGGGAACTGGATATCCTCGGTTTGATTCATCGCTTTTCTGGTGCGGTGACATGGCGACCATCATTAGCAAGGTTTAGACAACATGCCCTCTGCTTGTGCATGCTACCTCACTTCCTGCTCGCCCCTGGCCTGGGTGGACCCAACATCCCTTTGATTGAAGCTGCTCAGGGCTTGAAGAAAGGGAAGAGCTGTATCGCTATGGCATTGGCGAAAGCAATGATGGGCTTGGACGCTTTCCACCGTCAGGAGACGACCAGATTTGCGGGGAGTCCACTACTGCTGCAGGTAATGTTTCCCACCCAATCTCACATATGTATTTACTCACATCACTCGGCCCTTAGGCTCGGTTTTTCTCACAAAACCCTTGTCTCACTATTCTCTCATCGCACGTCTCTCTATTTTTTATTCTCTCATTTTTATCCCTCCCCAGGTATGATTGATGGATAAATTGCATGTTGTGGACTCTTGCCCTGCCTACTCAGCCCGCGAATACTTTTTTCGACAACGCCTGGTTGATGCGCTTGATGAGGGATGGTGGTTTAACTGGATGTGTAATTTTTCTGCTGATCGCATTGCTTGGCGCTGTCCTTGGCTCAATCTTCCGGCAATGAGCTATAGCATGTCTCGGCAGACTGGGGTCCAGCTGATTGGTCTGACTCACTATGTGTTCTATTTTCCGTTTCGGTTCCAGCGCCAGTTTGGCCATGATCAGACTTGCCCACTAGAGGGGATTGAGTACCCGGCTGCTTTCTGGGTCCAAGGCGCCCAGCTTGCCCGATATGCTACAGTATGGAGGACTAGAGAGCTCCTGGCCCCTGCTCCCACTTTTAGTTGCACTTTGTCTGATGAGTGTTGGGATTGGCTCAATGAAGAGGCGCAGATTGGGCCTCACTTGGCATCAAAGGCTTCGACTAGCTTTGGGAGGGGGTGCAGGGACACTTGACTTGACTATGCCCCGGATTTATTGCTTTATTAGTACTTTCAAGTTTTCTTTATGAGTGTAATAAAAAAGCAACTTCAATTGTATGCAAGAGCAAGCAAACTCTGTGTTGAAATCAATGAAATTGAAGGTTGTGGTACTGAAAATTTCCCGCTTTGGTCCAAAAATGGTCTTAGTTGTAAAAAGATTAATTTGAACAAAGTCAACTTTTATTAAAACTTTTCGAAACTATTTTTGATATGGATCAGAACTAGACACGCCTGAGATTTGTCACTGAGATGCACAACCCCGGATCCTAGCAACTGGAAAGTTGCCCCTAGTCTGAATAGTACTGTGGCACTGTGTGGCAACGGAAAGTTGCCCCTAGTCTGAATAGCACTGTACCAGAGATTGCGATAAATGCTAATGGACAAAGATGACCGAGATGATCAAATGGACAAAGTTGATCGGGGAAAAGTTTATGGCTGAACTCCAGAATGAAGTTGCCTACGTATCCCAAAGATGGAAATCAAGCCTTACGTAGTTCAGGCTCAAGTGCGCTCGGGTATTTTCACTCTCCTTTTACGCTCTAACTTTTGCCAAGGCCGCCCTTTGCGGGTTTTCAACCTTGCGAGCTCAGTTTTTATAATTTCAAATTTTCTGTGCTCTGAGTTTTGCCTAGGTCGCTCTTTCGAGTTTTCGGCCTAGCGAGCCTCTAAAGGATAATATTTCTTCAACTTGTCCATGTTGATCGGTTGGGAGAACTCTAGGCCATCTAGATCCATCAGAACCACAGCTCCACCTGACCAGATTGACTTGATGATGTAGGGACCAGTCCAATTGGGTCTAAACTTGCCCCTTGGGTCGTGAATGGGAGCTCGGTTATCCTTGAGCACCAAATCTCCTTCTTTTAGATTCCTGGACTTAACATTCTTATCAAAAGCCCGGGCGATTCTGCATTGATAACCCTGAACATAGTATAGTGCTTTCAACCTTCTCTCATCAAAGAGCATGAGTTTCTCAAATCTACTCTGTTACCAATCCACTTCAGCTATTTGACACTCAGCTAGTACCCGCAATGACGGGACCTCAATCTCAATGGGTAGACGGCCTCCATCCCATAAACCAATGAGTACGGAGTCGCCCCATTAGAAGTTCTGATTGAAGTCCAGTAACCCCATAGAGCAAACGGCAGCTTATCTGGCCAGTCCCGGTAGGTTTCCACCATCTTTTGCAGTATGTGCTTGATATTCTTGTTGGCGGCCTCAACCGCTCCATTGGTCTGCGGCCGATAGGAAGAGGACTTATGAAATGCCACATTGTATTTTTCCAACAAATCAATCACCTCTTTCTTGAAGTGGGGACCGTTATCTGAAATAACCTCATTTGGGACTCCGTAGCGACAGATGATGTTGTTTCTGATAAATTTTGCGATGTGTGAAGCCTTCAACACCGCATAAGATTGGGCCTCAACCCACTTTGTAAAATATTCTATCGCAACCAAGATGAACTCATGCCCATTCGACCCTTTCGGAGTAACAGCCCCGATCACATCAATTCCCCAAACTGAGAATGGCCATGGTGAAGTCATGTTGTACAGTTTTGACAGCGGAATATTCATGCGATTTGCATGAATTTGACATTTGTGGCATCGCCGGACAAAACCGATACAATCCTCCTCCATGGTGGACCAGTAATAACCCTGTCTGAGGATCTTCCATGCTAGCATTACTCCATTCATATGTGCACCACATTCCCCTCCATGGATGGCTTCCATCAGACGCTTTGACTCTTCGGCATCAACACACAATTTATGCATTCCCAGATGACCTCTTGTATACAGCTTACCCCCACAGATGATGAACTGAACGGCCATTCTTCTGATTACCCTTTTGTCTTTGGCATTTACCCCTGGCGGGTATGCTTCCTTCTCCAAGAAATTCCAAATGTCGTAATACCAGGGGTTTTCGTCCTGAACTTCATCTATAGCAGCAATCGACTCGTAGGCAGGTGCAAATTTCTGGTTAATGATGACTGGACGCATCCGGACTCCACACGGGATGTCTATCATGGAAGAGAGAGTTGCTAAAGAATCTGCGAACCTGTTGTTCTCTCTTAGTAGATGAGTAAAACTTAGCTTCTCAAACCGAGGAATCAGCAAGTCCAAGGTCTAGTGATACATCATCATCTTTTCCTCTTTCACTTTCCAGTCTCCTTTTGCTTGAGACACAACAAGGTTCGAGTCCCCGATGACGTCCAATCGTCTTGCCTCTAGTTCGAGTCGCTTCTAGACCCAATGCATGCCTCATAATACCTTCGTTGTTAGAGACTTTGAATCGGAGTTTGAAGGCTAGAGGATCTGAATTGTCGGTGCTATCAAACACTCTATCCCATACCGTATTGATTTGGCGCTCCGTCAAAGTACATCGTCAAGT
Organism: Camellia lanceoleosa; assembly: GCA_025200525.1. Taxonomy (NCBI): domain Eukaryota; kingdom Viridiplantae; phylum Streptophyta; class Magnoliopsida; order Ericales; family Theaceae; genus Camellia; species Camellia lanceoleosa. The sequence goes on along the minus strand of JANUSC010000086.1, from coordinate 490,777 downwards.
TTAAATCGTCGATATGCAAGATGGCCTCATCTCGAGAATAAATACTCAAGCTTCACCCCTTCCTTTGGATGGTCGCAAGGAACTCTGCTACCGCTCTTCCTTTGGTGACTTCGTGTCACATATTTTAGATCAAATTCGGATAGCTTGACAACCAACGAGCTAGTCTACCCGTAAGTGCTGGTTTCTCGAAAAGATATTTGATGGGATCAAGTCGTGAAACCAACATTACAGAGTGAGCTAACAGGTAGTGCCGCAGCTTCCTGGTAGCCCATATCAAAGCTAAGCAAGCCTTTTCCAGCGGAGTGTAGCATGTTTCGTACTCTAGCATCTTCTTGCTCAGATAGTAGATGGCTCTCTCCACCTTGTCCTCTGATTCTTGCGCAAGCATGCAGCCCATTGTAGTCTCAGTTATTGACAGATACAAAATCAACGGTTTCCGGTTACGCCGTGACAAAGACGGGCGTTCTCAAATATTCTTTAATCTGTTCAAACGCAGCTTGACATCGGCCGTCCTATTGGAACTTCTTTCCTTTATTGAGGAGACCAAAAAGTGGTTCACAAGTCAAGGTTAATTTTGAGATAAACCGTCTTATGAATTGCACTTTACCTAGAAAGCCTCGCACCTCCTTTTCAGTCCTTGGTGGTGGCATTTCTAAGATAACCTTGATTTTGGAAGGGTCGACCTCGATGCCCCTTTGTGTAATCAGAAACCCCAGTATTTTTCCCGCTGTAACACCAAATGTACACTACGAGGGTTGACATGAACCGAATTCTCTAATCCTTTGAAAAAACTTGTGCAAGGCGGTGTAGTAGCCTTCTCTTTCTTTGGAGTTGACAATCATGTCGTCCACGTACACCTCAACCTCTTTGTGGATCATGTCGTGCAATATTGTAGTTGCGGTCCGTTGATAAGTAGCTCCAGCGTTCTTCAATCCAAATGGCATGACTCTATAGCAGTATGTCCCCCACGGGGTGGTGAATGCAGTCTTTTCCCGGTCTTCTGACGCCATCACTATCTAATTGTAGCCTGAGAAACCATCCATGAATGAGAGCAAAGCATGCCCTGCTGTGAAATCCACCAACTCATCGATATGCGACAAGGGAAAGTCGTCCTTCAGACTAGCTCTGTTCAAATCCCTAAAATCCACACATACCCGAATCCGGCCGTCTTTCTTCGGCACTGGAACAATGTTGGCCAACCAAGTTGGGTATTCGGATACCAATAGGAAGCCTGCGTCGATTTGCTTGGTGACCTCTTCCTTAATCTTGAGAGCCCAGTCCGGGCGGATCCTCCTGAGTTTCTGCTTGACAGGCCGGCCTCGGGGTCAAGGGGGATCCGATGCTGTACAATCTCCGGATCGATTCCAGGCATGTCTTCGTAGGACCACGCGAAAACATCTTTGAAATCTTTTAATAAAGCGACTAAGCACTCGCGTTCCTCCGAAGACAACGTGGACCCGATCTGGACCAGTCGCGGGTCCTCCTCAATACCAATATTCACGGTAGTGATTTCATCCATTAAGGGTTTGACAAATCTCTCCTGCTCCTGCTCAATTAGACGTTGCAAAACCGGAGGAATTTCATCCTCGTCGTTTTTCTCAAAGTTTTGAAAGTCTGAATTAATGCAATAAATCAAGGGCACAAAAAAGTACTCAGAAACCACAGTTACTTGATTCTCATTAAGCACATCCAAATCGTCCGAATTCTCGGTTACAACAAACTCAAATGAGAAAGAGAAAGACAACCTGGACAAAACTGTGGTATCCGGGTTATCATCCCCAGGAGTACCAAACTCAGACTCAGTCGAGCTGGAACTTGATTCCGACTCACAAGATTCGGTGGAATCAAATTCCGGCTCACTACCTGACCCGGTGCTGCTGGACAAAAATCCCTCTTCATATTGCCAAATGAGAGAGGGTGCGATAGATGCATCCAAAATAGTTGTTGGCCGGCTCGCAGCCGTTTCATCCCCAATCATGGAAACCGAGAAGTTATCCCCCAAGCACTTATGGTCGATCGGAGGATCTGAAAGTAGACTTGCCAATGCTACCCCCATTTCAATTTCAAAGACCTCGGCATCCCCTTATATTGCTCAACCTCGGTGATGGAGTGCATGCGCTCTTCGGCAATGTCATCCCCGGATAGTTGCAGGTCGAAAAAGATCTCGAAACCTGGCACGCGCTTTTTCTCCGCGTTTAGCCACGGCTCTAGGAAGCTGCAAAATGGAAAGTCCTCCCCCTCCCGGACGAAGCGTCCGTTCAGGGTACCCTGGATGGGCCTATGCATTAATTCAAAAGGCTTCCCAGCCTGCTTTGCTCTGGCTCTTCCGGGCATTTCCTTTCCCTTCCTCACCCAGTCCTCTTTGGTAGGCAGATAACCCAAACCAAAGGTATGATGGTTGTGTGGCACCTCGGCCAATGCTGCGACGACTTTTCGGCCGCTCCTTCCTAATCCCATCCCGGGGAGGTGTTGTAGCTTGTTCATGAGGTAGACGGATTGAGCACTGACGTATACTCCCTCATTCACAGCCATGATATTCTGCACCACCCGGGCCTGATATGAACCCTGATAAGAACACATCCTCTATGCCATGCTCGATTTCCAAGACTGGTGTAGACACTTCTGGCTGCGGATGGATTGATGAATTCTCGAAAACAATAGCCACCTCCTTCCCGTGAGGGTACATTAACATCTGATGTAAAGTGGAAGAGACTGCCTTCACTTGGTGCAACCATGGCCGCCCCAAGAGTAGATTGAAGGTCGCGGGAACGTCCAAGACATGGAATTCAATGTTGTGTTGTCCTGGACCAACCTGGGTCTGAATTTTGACAGTCCCCATCACTTCCCTGCTAGTATTATCATATGCTCTGATCACCTGAGTAGTCGGCACGAAATCCGCAGGCTTCAACCCGATTGCATACGCTGTTCTGGCTGGGCAGACATTGATAGCGGACCCAGTATCAACAAGTACCACCGGTATCCCTTTGTCTCTACATTCCACGGAAACGTAGAGGGGTTTGTTATGATTTGTGCCCTCAGGCGGTAGTTTTTTGTCTGAAAAGGATAACGTCGGGGAACCTCCTTCCAGAAAGACCAGCCCAACCAGCTGCTCTGGTGTAGTATCTATAGAGAGTTTGGCCTTGTCCATGGCAGATAGGACAGCCTGTCTGTGCACCCGTGATGCCATAAATAGTTCCCAGATGGAGATGTCTGCTTGTATCTTCTTTAATTGCTTGAGCACGGCTTCTTCTTTAATCTGCTTCTCCCTCTGTTTCTCAGCTTCCTTGTCTTTCCCAGATGCCTCAGGTTGGCCTAAGTGCGGGGGCTTGAAATGCCGCCCACTTCTTGTCATATGAGCGACCTCGTCGATATACCAGGTATCATCTGGTTGATTATTCCCCCAATCCTCATCTGTGTGGGCAAGACATAAATCATCGTCTTCCAACCACATTCCGTCGGCAGCCGACAGACACCTGTCCGGCTCTGGTATGATCGTACTTTCATGATACCTTGATCCACATACCGCAAACATTTTACATTCCGTGCACACAGCACTTTTGACCCCTACATGGGCCTTAGCTTTTCTGATTCTCTCAAAATCCTCAAATTTTTGTTGTTCCAACTGCGTCAGTACAGCTGTTTGTTCAATATTCCCTGCATTTACAATGCCCAAGTTCTTAGCGAAATTCTTAGTGCTGGCACTCTCCGGCGGTGTATCCTGACTTTCGGCCCTTCCGGCCACTATTGATACTCTCGCCTCTACCGGGCCCTATTCTGGTTGAAATTCTACAACGTCTGGTTGATCATCTAACCATCCGATAGCTTCTGCTGACTCCTCATACTCGAACCAGTTGATTGCCGCATCCGCTGATTCTTGGTCACTGAAGAACTGGAGGTTGGCAAGGCCCTCTCCTACAGCTGTTAGATAATCCGTTCCCTGTTCAAATCTGTCCCCTTGAATTACACATAATTCTGCTCTTTTTGGCAGCCCTACACTCAACTCAGACTGGCCCACTGACTGGATGTATTCACTTGGATCGTAGGCTCCTCCAGCGAGATTCCCAGATTGTTCAATCCCAGACTCAACAACTCCACTTTCCTCTGAAACCTGCCCTGTCCCATCTTCGGTAGTCACCACCATTGGCTCAGATTGGGTTGTGGAGATGTCCATCATACACAAGTCAGTGCAGACAGGAAGGATCACCTCTGGCTTAGGTAGGTGGGATGGGGTGATATAGATACTAGGATCGTAAGACGCGACCCCAGTTTGGATGAAGTTGATTTTGTTGGGAGGAGGAGCTTGGTTATGTGGTGGGAGAGGATTTGTTGTGACGTTGGGTTTGTCGGGAGGCGCGATCACCTGCTTGTCAATAAGATCCTGGATCTCATGACGCAATCTAAAACAACGGTCGGTGTCATGACCGTGCTGTTGGTGATACGCGCAGTATTTTGCCGGGTCATGAGAGGGATGGAGTGGATTTGGTAGTGGCCTCGGCTCTAGGGGCGTCAAATACTTCTTCCTAATTAATACCCCCAGAGCTTTGGACAAGGGCATATATAGGGGTGTGAAGGTTCTTTGGCCTCTGGGCTAGTATTTGGTGGTTTGGATATTGCTTCCAGATGCACCAGAGAAATGCATGGCTGCCATGGGTCTCGGAAGGGGAGGGGGAATGGTGGTGACCATGCTCACCTCTGAAGCTCGTGCAGTTGCAGCGCCACTTGGGCCTGCATTGTTGTTACGGTTGAAAGTCCTCCTGGGTTGCTCCCTATCCTGGTCGATCAGACCTTGTTTCATTGCATCTTCGATCTGTACCCCCATCTCGTGTAGATCTGAAAAAGTGGGGAAGGGGAGTACGATCATCTTCTGCATCAATTTTGGTTGGAGATTGCACACAATCATCCTAATTTGGTCCTTATCAGTGGGCCTCAAAGTCATCATCGATGCCTTCGCCCTCTATCGAGTTACGAAATCTGAGAAAGTCTCTTTGGGCTCCTGCCTCATTGTTTCGAGATCACGAGTTGTAATCTCGATCTGGGTATTGTACGAGTACTGTGCGACAAAGGCCTCGGCCATTTCGTCCCAACTTCTTTTTACCTCATCCTCCAACTTCGCGTACCAAATAGCGGCCACACCCAACAGGGTTCGGCCGAACAGCGAAAGCTTTTGTGGTCAGTTTAGGCCCATTGGCTGTAGTATATCTGAGAATAACCGGAGGTGGACCATGGGATCCCCGGATCCGTCGAAACGATCAATCTGCGGCATCTTGAATCTATCTGGCAATGTTACGGCCACATCGGTATATCCGTCCTCGATATCCGGAATAGTCTTTACTCCTTGTGATTTCTTGAAAAGCTTCTCGAGCTTGCTCAGTTTCAGAGCGGTCTATTTCGAACTCGAAGGGAGAGTCCGGGTGGTTGGGTATATGGGTTTTGGACAGTTGAGGCGGAAGCGGAGGCGGAGCTAGCCTCGTTAGAAGGTTTGTGTCCTCTTGGATGTTCTGGACATTGGGTAAGGTGTTCTGGGTGTTTGGCAGGGCATTCTGGACAGTAGGTGCCTGCTTGGGTAATGGGGCCCGTGGTGGAGGAGGAACTTGATGTGAAGCGGATGCCGCATTGCGTTGCGATCCTAGTGATTAGCTTTCATTTCTTGGGCCATGATTGTGGCCTGCTGTTTAGAGAACTTTGCTTGGCGAGCAGCGTCCTCCTGCATTTGTTTCATGCTCTCATGCATTTGGCGTATCATTTCTTCTATCCCGGCCATATTCTGTTGGTCTTGCTGACTGACCGGTATGTGTATTTCTATGGTGGAAACTGGAACCTCAACCCGACTGTTTGCTAGGGTAGACCACAGCCCCAATAACCTTTGTTCAGACACACTGCGCTTCCTTGGCCTTCTTCTGACAACAAGGGGTAGAGAATGGAACACTGGATGTCCGTCAACCAGATCCTCAGATCGATTGAGCCGACGACCTCTTGTCCAAAGTGCTTGAGGAATATCTACTGGGTCGGAAGCAATTGTGCTAAAACTGCCCTAGCAAAAAGATAAATAAAGCGAAAAGGAAATGAATAACCAAATAAATGAATAGCATGATAGCTTAAAATAAATACACAACACACAGTCGGGCATACAACACACGGTTGATAAGCTGAATACACACTGTCCTTAAATAGTGATTACTGTCCCTGAATCACTGTTCCCCAAAGACTGAATCGGATACCCGCAGATAACTGATTCTCAAACACTGACTGATGCCCGCAGGCCTGATGCCCAAACTCATAAACTGATATATGCATTCCCTGTAGAGACGCACTCTAAAAGCACATAACAGATAAGTGAGAGCCAAAACACCCCTATGTTGGGGTAGGGTTTCCCTGTCCTATTTTGTTAGGAACTAGGGTTTCACTACACATGCAGCGGCTTCAAACAACCTATATCGGGTAAGCAACCTAACCTAGTTTGGAATGGTCACTACGGATGTCGATATGCACTAGGTCGAATGGTCAAAAAGGGTGCCCCGGTAAAACCGGAGTTTGTGTTCCCATACTGGCAGAGCCCATAACCGATCAGCCTTATGGACATGTCTTGATAAGACAAGCCTCCGGCAAACCATTCAGGAATAGCAAATGGCAAACACGGTGTCCTAGGCGTACCAATGCAAATGCAATGCAAAGAAACACACAAGTGTAGTCAAAACTAGATATCATGAGTTCGAGTCAAGTTCTCTAAATCCCCAGCGGAGTCGCCAGAAACTGTAACAAGCCCGCAGGGGACCTCGCTATAGTTCGGACTCGATTTGTCACGGTTCTTAATCTGAACCAAAAAGTCCAAATTCGACAAATCGTTTTGAGAAAACAGATTTTTAGAAAAGAAGTGCCAAACATGGACTGCTTTGCCAGATACAGAGTCGCCACCTAAATATTTTATTTTTGGAAAAATTTAGGAAACCCTGACTCGTTTGCCTAAAGCCACGTGTCCGTCATCACCAAAGTTGCCTCGGCTCGGGAACTTGGGTACGACTGGGGAAGGTCACTTCGTGAGCACCCCCGCTCGCCCGATCAAAGATCGACATCTACTAACCATGATATCTAGTTTTGAAAACTTTGTGTGCTCTTATTCCGGTTATTAGCCTAGATTTACTATGTGATGCGCACAACATACAAGTATAGACTGCGTCGCCTGAATTGGAACAAAACATTTCATGTTTGTTTATTTGAAAATGGTTTGATGGTGCTACCCGCAGGTAGGCTAAGACGTGGATTTGCCACCCTCGGGTGGGCTTAGAAAAACGTGTTTTTGCCACTATCTAGTGGGCTTAAAACACACATTTGATGAACTGTTCCAATTCAAATAACCCAACCTTCACCCACAGGCATTCAGGCAATTATATCACATAAGCAAATAGCCTCATGGTAAGCATGCTATTCATGGCAGCACTCACATGCATGCAAGGATGCTAAAGCATAAAACTCACCGAGTACTCCAAGCTAAAACAGAAGCTAATTAGAAATCCATGCATGATCCTAATTATACAGAAATGCCTAATGCAACACATGCAAAAATGCAACTATAGCAGGCTCGGCTATTCTAAACATGGCATATGAGATGCAGCAGCTATCATGTATTCAACTTGGAATTGAAATACAAATGCAGTTAGTATGATACGCCGAGCCCGGTGCATGCAAAACAAATGAATGAATGCAACATACTATCATACTGTATGCTAATTTAAACATGCCCTAATCTAACCATCATAAGCAGGTATATAAAATGGAGGAAAAACGTGGGGTTGGAAGACATACATCACACACACGCACACTTATTACAATTATGCCCTCGCACAGAGGGTCCGAATAATATACAGTCCCAAATGAATAGTACAGTCCGAATAAATAATACAGTCCAAATATGTACAAAAATCCTAATTAATTACCAAATTAACTAAGAAAACAATAAACTGGCATGCAAGCCAGGGACTGCCTTGACTCTTTTTCAGATGATGAATGATGCATATCCGGGTTGCCTTTGCGCAGAAATCCACTATGATGCCCCAACTAGCCTCTGTTTTGCAATAATTTTTGGAAAGCGCGCCAAGCCCCGAAAAACTGCTAATTCTTGATTTGCTGCAACAGAGAGCAGGTAAGGGACATGGCAATGTATTTTCACAAATGTATGCATGCCTCGATCCTCGTGTCACCAATCACGCGTCTCAATGCATGATGGCCAAGGAGTCAAATTGCACAACTTAATATGAAATAAATGCACAGGAAAACTCAACAAAACCTAAACTCCATTATGGGTGATCCGGAGTGTCGGCGACTGGGGAATTGAGACACGTTCCGTAACTCGGAGTACGAAACGTACCTCGTTTCCCGTGCTCGGGCTAACTCCTATCCCAAACACAATGCAATATGCATGACATGCATGAATGCAACTAAGATACAACCTAACATGCATAATGCTATAAAATGGCATACACGATGCACGAGGTAACATGGCATACACAATGCGCTAACATAAAACCTAGCATACACAATGCTACAGAATGGAATGGCATACATAATGCATAATGGACTTACACCAACACAAGTGGACCTCAGCCACACTCACATAGGAGGCCATTGGATGAAAATGAGACACTCGAGATGTGTGCACACGTGCACGCAAACCGAGGACCGACCCTAAGGCACCAAATGCCACTCTAACAAAGCATGGCAAGGCATGGAATATGGAATACAAGCATGCAAATTTCAGTACCAAAATGTGATGCTAAAAAGCCCCAAAACATGGAAACATGGCACCCGATGCATGAGATGAATCCCGAAACATGAAATTAGGTACATGGGATGACCTATAGCTATGCAAAGCATGCATTATTTGAATATGAAGTGTGAAGAAAGAATCAAGACAGTCCCTAAACAAGCATATTTACAGTTTTAAGAAAGGCCAAACAGTGAACACAAATAGGGCTAAATCAACATGCAAAAATGGCCCTGAAAGAGAGATAATGAAGCAAGTAGCAGCTGCTGGCCCTAAATATCCAAGAGCCCTTCAAGAAAGTTGAAGAGGGGCTCAAAATGAAGCACTTTACAGTTTTCAACAAGCCACAAAAACAAACACAAGTATGGCTAAACTATTGTGCAAGAAATGGGCCAAAAGGGAGACAAAGAAGCAAGTGATGGTTACTGGCCTCAAACAGAGGAGGGCCCTCAACAAATTTGAAGAGGGGCCCAAAACATGGCATTTTACAGTTAGTGACCAAACCCAAAACAGTGCACATGCAAGCTTAAAATACTATGCGAAATAAGGCCTAAAAAGAGGTTTAAACAGAAAGAACACAAAGGGAGCTTCAAACAGAAAAAGTCCCTTGATAAAACATTAATAGGGGATCAAAATAAGTCTATTTAAAGTTCGGACCAGAGCCCAAAAATACAAGCACAAGGGGCTAACAAAATATGCAAAAATAAGGCCAAAAGAGGGATAAAGAGGCAAGTGACAGATGGAAGCCTCAAACAGTGAAGAGCCCTTCAACAATGTTGAAGAAGGACTCAAAATAAGCCACTTTTCAGTTTATAACCAAGCTCAAAACAGTTTACAAATAGGCCTAAAATACTATGCAAGAAAGAGGCATACAAGAGAGGTAAAGAAGCAAGTGTAAAAAAGAAGTCTCAAACAGGGAGAGGCTCTTAAACAAACATGAAAAGGAGCTCAAAATAATACTATTTTTAGTTAGGGTCGGAGCCCAAATATGCAAGAAAGTATGGCTTAGATAGCATGCAAAATAAGCTTAAAAAAGAAGGAAAATGCAGCTCACCCTTGTAGACCAAACTTTAGCAACCTCTTGGCTTGAGAAAAGGTGCTCCTTGCCTCTGGAAATGGCCTCCAAACTGCTGGTATGGAGTATGGATTGGTTGGCTTGGAGATGGAGTAGAAATGGTCCAAGAATAGAGGGTTTTTGATGCTTGGAATATAGAGAGGGAGAGATTGGATGTAGGAACCTTAAACCAAATGTTCTAACCCCCTAAAATGTAGCTGGAGCTGCTGGATATATAGGCATAAAAGGTGGAAAAGAGGGGGAAAAATGGGGGGGGGGAACCAATTCAAGTTTCCCCTCAAAAGTGCAGCCCTCCTAGATACACAATCTGGGGGGAAACAAAATATATATTTGTAATGTACCAATAGAGAGGAGGAAGGCTGACCCATTATCTAGGTTGCAGGTGGCCGGCCGGCCCTCCCCATGGCCGGCCGACCAAGGGTCAAAAAGGTCAAGTTAGATTAGTGGCCGGCCACCACATATTGGTGGCCTCCCATGTGTGCTCAACACAGTCATGTGGTCAAAAACTGGAGACAGTGAAGCAGGAGAGAGAAAAGGCCACTTTTCGGAGGGGTTCAAAAGGTTCACACACAATTACTGGCCGGCCATATGATATTGGTGGCCTCCCAGGTGTGTACAACACAAATATATGGTTTAAGGTTAGAAAAAGTGGCCTTAGGGTGGTCAACATTGGCTTTCAAGTGAGAAAAACGGGCGACGGAGGGCGATGAAGAAATAAAACTGGTTGTCAGAACAACTACTGGCCTCCCACCCTTCTACGACCTTCCTAATAGTGAAACAGAGGTCCCTACCAAAAATGAATTCAAACCGACGCAAAATGAGGGTTCAGGGGCCGAAACGCGCAGCCCGGGGCCCCGAAAACTGACTGTTAGGCACCGGAAGTGGTGTTCGACCACGAATTTGGTCTCTCGGACCACAGTGTCCCTCAAAAGGGAGGAAATAAGATGCATGCCAAAAATCGGAGCAAACGGAGGTGGTTAAGCGGTCCCGAACCGAGGCACACGGCCAACGGCTCCGAAAAACCGAAAACCGAACTCCAAACGGGCAAAATGGCCTACGACCACGAAACGTAGCCTACGGCCACTGAGAGATGATCTACGAGACCTCTCCCTCCCTTCTGGAAGAGAAACAGAGAAAACCGAGTCTGGTTCGCAAACTGAGGCAAAGCATAAAAGAGTCCGAAAGTTCGGAGGCAAGGCTCGCAGCCGAGACTCTGAAACCTCTGAACGAGCACGATATGCAACATCACCAAGCGCTCAATCGGTGACGTCTGAGTCTTAAGGTCGGTCAAAAATAGGGTGTCTACAGAGTCGTCTTTGGGCATGATGGAGTCCTCCTCCCTTGGTAACCTAAGATGAACATCGGCAGGGATAGCAAACTCCTGTCTAAAGTATTCTAACTTAGTTGAGGTGTTTACCCTCCACCTGAACATACCCATGATGTCGGCTAGAGGGACGAGGCGTTGGATTTCGGAAGGAAATGTTTTTTGTCTAGGGTTTGAAGGACCTCGGCAAAACCTAAACATATGCTGGGGCAAGTGTTTTTGAGGATCTAAGGGGAATTTGTTTCAATTTTTTCTAAGGATAGGGGTTCTAAAACAAAACGCAAGCCTAAAATCTACGTGGAAACAGGAAATTGAAGGCAAGAATCTGGCAAAATGCAACAAGAAAATAGAAATAAGAACATGATTCAAACTCAAGTAGATGAACAAGAACTCAAGAACATTTTACAAAACATGTACAGATAGTACAAAGCCAAGGACAGTGGCAGAATAATAGGTATGCATTTAGTTCAGAGCCCATAAAGCAAAATCAAAAACGGTGACAAGCTATCAAAAATGTCAAGCATATGAACAGTATGTGTGTGTGTATGTATACCAACAACAGATTGTGCAAGAGTAGAATCATGAAACAGATGACGGAAATCAACACACAAGTAACAAATTAAAAGCATGAATAAAAACACCATGGCAGTGTACAAGCATAGCAGTTTGAAACGAAACAAGAAATTGAAAAAAGAGGAACAATGGCTTACCGAGGAAAATAAGGCCGGTGTGAAGTACACCGGTGTTAGACGGTTGCAGTGAGCAAAGAAGTGCAGCAAAAGCCTCGCCGGAGGGGGAGAGTGAAAGTAGTTGTAGAAAGCTTCGTGTAAGCAACAATGGAGGATTTGGGAGAGAAAGTTAGAGAGAGGAAGTTTGAACGAAAATGAAGATGCAAAAGTGAAACGGTGAAGAGAGAAGGCGGAATTTTGTCAAAAACACGAAAGGGCGGCAAACTACAATGAATGTGCCTTTGTAGACATCCCTGAACGTCCCGGGGGGAAATCTCCCGTTTTGTTCATTGGGCTCACTACAGTTCAGGACTCAATGTTACGGTCCTGTATCTAATCTCGCAGAGTGCAATGCAAGACCGATGAGTCACCAAAGAGTCCAAATCTAGCAAATCGTTTTGGAAAACTGATTTTTAAGAAGTGTCAAACATAGACTGCTTTGCCAGATACAGAGTCGCCACCTAAATATTTATTTTTGGAGAATTTAGGAAACCCTGACTCGTTGCTTAAGGCCACGTGTCCGTCATCACCAAAGTTGCCTCGGCTCGGGAACTTGGGTACGATTGAGGAAGGTCAGCTATGAGTACCCCCGCTCGCCTGATCAAAGATCGGCCTCTACTAAACATGATATCTTGTTTTGAAAACATATGCGTTCTTATTCCGGTTAATTAGCTAGAATTTACTATGTGATGCGCACAACACACAAGTATAGACTAGATCGCCTAATTTGGAACAAAGCATTGCATATCCGTTTACTTGGAAAATAGTTTGAGGTTCGCCACTTGCAAGTAGGCTAAAACACGGATTTTGATGAATTGTTCCAATTCAAGCAATCTAACCTTCACCCATAGGCATTCAGGCAGTTATATCACATAAGCAATTAGCCTCATGGTAAGCATGCTATCATGACAACACTCACACGCATGCAAGGATGCTAAAGCATAAACACTCACTGAGTACTCCAAGCTAAAACAGAAACCAGTTAGTAATTAATGCATGATCCTAGTTCATGTTAAGATGGTTAATGCAATACATGCAAAATGCAACTAAGATAGGCTCGGTTGTTCTAAACATGGCATATGAAATGCAACAGATAACATGTATTCAACTTGGAATTTGAAATACAATGTAGTTAGTATGATGCACCGAGCCTGGTGCATGCAATATAGATGAATGATGCAAACATGCGAGCATAAGTATGCTAATTGAAACATGCCCTAATCTAACCATCATAAGCTGGTAAATAAAAGGGAGAAAGACGTGGGGTTGGAAGACATACATCACACACACGCACACTTATTACAACTGTGCCCTCGCTCGGAAGGTCCGAATAAATAATACAGTCCGAATAAATACAAAACCCTAATTAATTGACAAATTAACTAGGAAAGCAAAGTAAACTTAATATGCAAATCCATGGACCGCCTCAGCCTTGTTCCGAATGATGAATGATGCATGCTTGAGTTGCCTGGCGCGGAAATCTATTGCGATGCCCCGATTCACCTCTGTTTGCAATTAATGCCGGAATGTTGTGCAAAGCTCTAGAAGGCTGTTGATTTCTGGTTTGCTGCAATAGAAAGCAAGAAAGGGGCACGGCAAAGTATTTTCACATATGTATGCACGACCTCGATCCTCGTGCCACCAATCACGCATCTTGCTACATGATGGCCGAGGAGTCGAATTGCACGACTCGATGTGAAATGAATGCACATGACAACACAACAAGGCCTAGACTTTATCATGGGTAATTCGGAGTGTCGGCGACCGAAAATTGAGACACGTTCCGTCACTTGGAGTACGAAACGTGCCTCATTTCCCGTGTTTGGGCTAACTCCTATCCCAAACACAATGCAAATGAGATGGCGTACACAATGCGACTAACATGCAACCTAGCATAAGCAATGCTATGGACTAAAATAGCATACATAATGCATGTATTGTAATCATGAGACAACCTAAACACATGCAAACATGCACGATGCAAGGGACCGATCCTAAGGCATCAAATGCTACTCTACCAAAACATGGAAAGGGATGAAAGATGGCATACAAACATGCAATTTTCAACTCTGAAATAATATCCTCAATGGTCCCGAATCATGGAAACATGTCACCCAATGCATGAAATAGGCCCCGAAACTCAAAACTAGGCAAATGCATTGAACTACAAGTATGCAAAGCAAGTATTATTTGATCATGAGGCATGAAAATAGAGCCAATGCAGCCCTAAACATGCACCAAATTAGTTTCAAGCATGGCTAAAAAGCGCTAACATGAAGGGCTAAAACAACATGCGACATAGGCTAGTAAGCATGATTTACATGGCATGTATATGGAGCACAAGAGAGGTCACCAAACCAGCCACAAATAGGAATATGGTATGCTAAAATATGCCCAAATAACCACTGAAATGTATCCAATGCATGCAAAAATGATGGGCTCCTTTGGAGGGCCATGAGGTGAATTACTCAACACATACAAGATAGACATGCAAAATGGAAAAACCAACTTTGGAAATCAGTTATGACAGCCCTAAAACTCACCAAAAAGGCCCTGAAATGGGTCAATGAAACATGCAATGAAAGGTCCCCTTGAAAGACCTTGAGGAGGATTTCTCCACACATGCATGAGGGACATAAAATATGGAAAAATGGGCTCCGGAAAAAGTCAAGGAAGACCTTAAAACTCACCAAAGAGGGCCTAAAATGAGGCTTCAAAGCATGCAAGATAAAGCCCATTTGGAAGGCCAAAAGGGCCAACAATCAAGACAATGAGAGAGGGGGTCACCCCCCTCTGATTTTGGCTCTCAAAATAGTATGCTAGCCACTGAAAATCCCCTAGATTTCAGTGGCTAGAAGGCCAAACAAATCATGCAACAAAGGCCTAGATGCAAGGCTCAAAACAAGAGGCAAACAAGCATACAAGGAAGTAAATGACCTCAAACAGAAAAATGTCCTTAATCAAACATCAAGAGGGGCTCAAAATAAGACTCTTTTCAGTTCATGAAAAATCTTGAAAATGCTCACAAGTAGGGCTAAAATATGAAGCAAAATAAGCTTACAAAGAGGGATAGAGCATACAAGGAGATATATGGCCTCAAACAGAAAAGTGTCCTTAATCAAACTTCAAGAGGAGCTCAAAATAAGATACTTTACAGTTTATAACAAAACCCAAAAATGCTTGCAAATAAGGCTAAACAATGGAGCAAAATAATGCAAGAAAAAGGGAAATGAGGACTTATCCTTGAAGAGCAGATTTCCAGCAACTTCTAGACCAAGAAAGGAGTTTTTCAAACTCTGAAAATCAGCTCCAAGATACTTGAATGGATGGTGGAGGTGTTGTGCTAAGGGTTGGTGTGCAAATGGTGCAAGAATATTAGGGTTTTGGAGCTTGAAGAAGAGAGTTATGGAGGGTGGAGGGTATAAGCCTTAGCAAAATTGTTGAACCCTCAAAATGGAAGAGGAGGGCCTCTCTTATAGAGAAGAGAGGCCAAAGCTTCTCTTAGAAGCTTCAAATATCCTCTATACATGTGTATAGAGGATGGTCCAAATGCCCCATAGTTGGCACAGTTGTGATGCATTCAGAGAGAGCAAAAAGCAGATGGCTGGCCGACCAGTTAAGGTGGTCGGCCGGCCACTCCCCCTGGTCGACCGACCAGGGGTCAAAAGGGTCAAGGTGAAATGCTGGTAAGCCACCCCAGATTGGTGGCTTTCCAGATGAGTGCAACACAGCTGTATAGTGGAAAACTAGAAAAAGTGACCCAAGAGAGAGGAAAATCAACTTTTTAGCAAGGTTCAAAAGGGTCAAGAAGAAATACTGGTCGGCCTACCCATATTGGTGGCCTCCCAGGTGTGCACAACACAATGGTGGTATGAAAAACCAGAAATTATGGCCCAAAAGTGAGAAAAATCAGCTTTCTGTCAGAAAAATCGGCTGGAGGAGAGAGAAAATGGTTTCCAAAAGAATTGCTGGTCTCCCACCATCCTACCACCTTCCTAGCAATGAAACAAAGGTCCATACCAAAAATGAACCCAAACCGATGCAAAACGAGGGTTCGGGGGCCAAAACGCGCGGTCTAGGGCCCCGAAAACAGGCTGTTAAGCACCGGAGGTGGCGTACGACCACGAAGGTGGTCTCCCGGGCCATAGTGTCCCTCTAAGGAGAGGAAACAAGGTGTGTGCCAAAAACTGGAGCAAACGAAGGTAATTAAGCAGTCCCGAACCGAGGCACACGACCGATGGCTCCGAAAATCAAAAACTGGCCTTCAAATGGGAAAAATGGCCTACGACCACGAAACGTAGCCTACGACCACGAAACGTAGCCTACGACCCCTGAGAAATGGTCTACGAGACCTTTCCCTCCCTTTGGGAAGAGAAAATAGAGAAAACAGGACCTGGTTCGCAAACCGAGGCAAAGCACAAAAAAGCCCCGAAGTCCGAAGGCAAGGCTCGCAGCCAAGACTCCGCAACCTCAGAACGAGCACCATATGCATCATCACCGAGCGCTCAATCGGTGACGTCTGAGTCTTAAGGTCGGTTAAAAATGGGGTGTCTACAGCCTTGGACGACATGCCTATCAGGCGGCGCACGCAAATGTGATGCGATTTAATGGCGCGTGTCAGGTACGGTTCAATGGGGAAAAGACATGTGGCAAAAACGGTTGAATTACTATACGTGACAGCTCATACGCGTATGGAAATTCTTGTAATTCTTGATTTAATGAAGCAAAGACCTCGGCTAGTGAGATGATCTCGGCTAGAGAAATTTGAAAAAACTCGGTTCTTGGTTCTAAAACATTGCTGCAAACACACTGAAGTGTTTATCATAAGGAAGCCGATGTGTGATAACCTCAGTAATGAATGATAGCGCAAGTTTACCCGACGTGCTATGGGTTCAAATGATATAGGTTCCATCACCTCAGGATGCCGAGGTAATAGAACTTAGGGAGCAATTGTGGGGACATATTTTTTGGAAAGTGACACGTGGCCAAGATGGCATCAAAGGGCCAACCGAGGTGCCATGTGTTCTTAGCTTGACACCGAGGTAATCTCGGCAAGGCCGAGGTTATCTGCGGAGATACCGGAATCCGAGATGAGCGAATAAGTTGCAGGAGTCCTAAAATGAGGGAGGACTTCAGCCTGGATAAGGATAAAACTCTTAGGGAATTTATCTTTATTTATTTCAGAGTCCTAGATAGGCATTGAGCCAGAGTCCATTGAAGCTAGACTTCTACAAGGATCAGATCAGTGTTGGTAATAAAAGTAAGGCACCCTTGTGGGTCTAATGTACGCTTTTTGTATTCTGAATAATGAGAAAAACATTTTTGCTATCTTTGAGAGATAAATGGCTTGATCGTCAGAGTGCCCTTGGGTGGATAAACCACCATCGGAGTCTTTTTCTTTCTGTGACAGGTCATTTGGACGCAATCTATTCTGCTAGTGTTCTCCGGCTGAGCACCTGTTTGGTAGTGTGGTCAGAAAACAGCACACACACACACATATATATATAGATATATATATATATTTGTTTCACTTCAGTTTCTATATATATAAAAACAAATTAAATAATTAGAAACACTCACAAATTTTAAGTTACTAATTTATCTCTAATTTAATCATTATTTTACTATCTGAATATTTACTTTACTATGTTATAATTTAACATTATATGAGATTATCATGCATATTTATTAAGGCTACGCTTTTGTAATGTGCTAAGATGACTCATGCATTGTATACCTTGCAATTTATTTTTTGAAACAATTTTATATCTATGTACAATAGATACACATAAATAATTCAACTAAAAAACTATTACACTTATTAATTTAAGTTACACTTTTATAGTTCAATATGACTAAAATTATTCACATTACATATACCGTAAATACTTTTCTTAACACTACAACAAAAACATACTTTAGTGGCACTACACTAGTGGCATATTTTTAGAAAATGCCACAAAAAATGATATTTAGTGTCACGGTTTTGAAAAGTGCCACAAAACGACAAATATAAAAGGCTCTAGTGACATTTCAATGAACAAGTGTCACAAAACTACAACAAAAACATACTTTAGTGGCACTACACTAGTGGCATATTTTTAGAAAATGCCGCAAAAATGATATTTAGTGGCACGTTTTTTAAAAATGCCACAAAACGACAAACATAAAAGGCTCTAGTGACATTCAATGAACAAGTGTCACAACACTACAACAAAAACATATTTTAGTGGCACCATACTAGTGGCATGTTCTTAAAAAATGTCACAAAAAGAATATTTGGTGGCATTTTTTAGAAAAATGTCATAAAGCCACAAACATACAAGGCTCTAGTGGCATTTCAATTAAAAAAAGTGTCACTTCACTACAACAAAAATGTCACTACAACAAATTTACACTTTAGTGACACTACACTAGTAGCATGTTTTTAGAAAATGCCACAAAAATAAAAATTGGCATTAAATGTTTTAGAAAAATGCCACAGAACCACAAAATATATAAGGCACTAGTGGCATTTCAATAAAAAACTGTCACATCAATTTTATGACATTTTATAAAATAATGACACAAAAAATTATGTTCGTGACATTTACCAACAGATGCCACTAAACTTTAGTTGCAATGGTATTTTTTAAAAAATATCAAGACAGTAGGTAGGTGCAAATTACTTTTTATAGCACTTAGGTGAAAAGTGTCATAAACAAATATTTTATAGCATTTTGAGAAATGCCACTAAGTCAAAAACTTTCCAAGCTTATAATGACATTTTTGAAAAAACAAAAAATGCCAATATATTTTTAAAATTTTTAAAATGCAGTAAATGATTAAAAATAAATGAATTAAACTCAATATACACTACAGGAAAAAGCATATTCGGCGACTAAATTTCTTGACCAAAAAAATTTGGTCGCTGAAAGTATAGCTTTTAGCGACCAAAACAGCATTAGTTGCCAAAAGTAAAGCTTTTTGGCGACTAAACAATTTTAGTAGCCAAAAGTCTACAATTAGCGACTGAAACTAAGTTTGGTCGTTGATTATATGGGTTTTAGTGACTAAAAAATTTTTAGTAGCCCAAAGTAAAGCTTTTTGGCGACTAAAAAAATTTTAGTAGCCAAAAGTCTACAACTGGCAACTAAAAATAAGTTTGGTCGCTGATTATATGGATTTTATCAACTAAAAAAATTTTAGTAGCCAAAAGTAAAGTTTTTTGGTGCCAAAAAAAATTTTAGTAGCCAAAAGTCTACAATTGGCGACTGAAAAATAAGTTTAGTCGCCAAAAGTGGTCATTTTTAGCGCGGGAGAACTAAAATCCTAAATGAATAAAATTTTTGGTGACCAAAATTTTGGTAGTGAAAGTGCATCTTCGTGACCAAATCCGATTTTGGTCAACAAAGTTAAGTTTTTAGCAACTAAAAACAATTAGTAGCCAAAAGTTAAATCATGTTCAATAAAATAATTATGTTTATACATATACTTTTATATTAATATGGATGTATGTACTATATAAATAATATATGTTGCATATATAATCATGTGGTGCTATAGAGGTGTAGTGGGAAGAGTGTGGTGTATAAGGTTTATGGTGCGAAAGGTTGGCGGTTCGAGTCTCCGCAAGAGCGGATCAAATTGTTCTACAACGAATTATCGTCATGAATGACACTTGATAGCGTCACGAATAGTGCTTACCATGACATTAAAGTGTCACTGAAAGGTTTTAGTCTTGATGGTGTAATGACACTTACAAGTGTCACAAACTCTTTTTTTAATGGCGCTTGATAGTGCCACAAATAATATCTACCATGACATTAAAATGTCATTGAAAGTTTTCAGCCATGATGGTGCAGTGGCACTTGCAAGTATCTACCGTGGCACCGATAGAAGTGGCACTTGTTCAAAATGCCACAAGACCAAAAAATGTCATTAGAAGAATAGTTTTGTGGCACTTTCAAATGTCACTAAACTAAGAAAATGTTGTAGTGTAAATAGTTTTGTATGTATATACACATACATAAATAATTTAACTAAATTAATGAAATATTTTTTATTTTTATTTTTTTTTGTTCCTCATCACATGAATTAATTGCCAGTAATTTATTGGGTAAACTACCAATAGATCTTAATAGTTGGACTTAATTCCCATCAAGTCCTATTAAAAATAAATTTTAGTAAAATTGTCGCTAAAAATAATTTTTTTATGACAATTTTTTACATACGTCGCTAAAAATTAACAATTAGTGACTTTTTTTTGTCATGATTTTTTTAAATTGTCGCTAAAATTTACAATTAGTGACAATTTTTTTGATAAATTTTTCTCATAGTACCTATTAGACAATAAGTCCACTTATTAGGATTTACGCATAAGTACCCCTAATTTATTTGGAAAACAGTAAAATCCATCTGGCTATAGGAGCATTATGAATTTATGGCAAATTTCATACTAATCTTTTTAATTTATCTCTTGTGTTAATTTGATCTTTATAGTTATATCAATTTTACTCTTCAATTTGTCGTGTTATGTCAATTTAATCTAATTGATAACACTTGTTTAAAAATTGGATTGAAAACAAAAGACAAAATAGTTTATTCACTCTCTTCAAAATAATTGAGTAGTTGACATCCAATTTTTAATCTCTCATTTCTTTTTTAATAGATTTTTTTTTTTTTTTACCCCTTGATTTATGTCTATTTTATAAACAAATGGATGTTATTAATTAGACTAAATTGACATAATATGAAAACTTAAAGGGTAATGCTATAGTGTGCAACTTACACCTTATACCTTTTTGTGTTCACTTACACATTACACTTACACATTTTTTACCTTGCACTTACACCTTTTGTGTAAGTGGCACATGGTGTGCAACTTATACATTTCATTTATACCTTCCACTTACACTTACACCTTACACTTACACCTTTTGTGTTAGTGGCACATGGTGTGCAACCCGCTTACACCTTTTGTGGGTTGCACACCTAAGAAAACTCCAAACTTAAAAGTCATCACTGATACAATTAAACTACAATGACTAAATTAAGAGAAAATACAAATTAAAAGGATCACACGTATAATTTACACACAATTTATTCTATCAGTAGATAGGTAAGAACCTTTAACTATCAGGGGTTTGGATTATCTACCATCCAGTTCGGCCTATTATGTGGGCTCATTTTAGGCCCATTTCAACGATTCGAACTGGCTGTTTTTGTAAGGCTCTCTAAAAAGATTCATACAAAAAATCAGCTCGATCGCACATTAATAAACACTTAATTAGATAGTATTTGTGTTGAAAAATAATTAACGGACAGTATAATTTTTAAAATAATCCATTTCTTTTTTTTTCCAGTTAAATATGATCCGATCAATTATTTAATGATATTTAATCAAATTGATTTTTGATATGAATGATACAATCACAGAATCTTATAAAATAATCGATTCAAATCAGCGAGATGGGTCCAAAATAGTCTTACCGTGGGTAGAGCTAGACGGTCCAATTGGGTTGGGCAACTCCCAATTAACAAAATCAAAATGTGAGGTATTGTATTGGGCAGTTGTAGAAACACTCAAAACCTAAAGAAAACCAAGGAGCAATAAACGGAGAGGCATCCTTAGGGGGGCAGTTGAAGAAACACTCAAAACCTAAAGAAAAGCTAGGAGGAATAAACGGAATATACACCCAAAAAAATAGCCCAAAACCACAAAATTACCACCATCAATTTCCACAATAACCTCACCACCACCCACCACTTTTTCTATATTCATCTATCTCTTCCCTCCTTTAACAGGGAGGGCATGTAGAATAAGACACAAAGCAATTTTCGTCTCCCTCTCTCTCTCTCTCTCTCTCTTTCTCTCCCTCTCTTGAATCCCCCCTTGTTTTGCCATTCTAGAAGAGAAATGGCATCCCGGGCTGGTTTGTTTCTTCTCGTGCTCTACTTGGCTATGGCAGCCGTGTCATCCTTCTCATTTGGTGAAAGCAACTTCCAAACCGTTACCAGCTTCGACATTGGCACTCATAACATGGGTTCCTGCAATGGCCAAGTTGGCGACTGCATCGACGAGGATGAGGAGGGGATGATGGTTTCCGAGGCTGCCCGGAGAACTCTCGCTCAAAAACAAAAGTACAGTCCTCGGTCACATTTCCATTCTTTATAAAATCATGTAGTGAATATTGAATTTAAAACTTGAACAAAAACTGACATAATAAAGTTAATAGCATTGACATTTAATTTTTGTATAATTTTTTTAAATTTTTGGGGGCGTGGGGATTAAATTTCTCTAACAGGTACATCACCTATGGAGCCTTGAAGGCAAACCGAGTGCCGTGCAACCGCAATGGCAGGCCCTACTACAACTGCAACCAGAGGGGAAAAGCTAACCCTTACTCAAGAGGGTGCAGTCGCATTACAAGGTGTGCTAGGACCATATGATGAGAAAGTCCACAATCCACATTGCATGAAGATGAAGAAGAAGATGAAGAAGAAGAAGAAGAAGAGAAGAGAGAAAGAAGATTATATATATATATATATATGCCCTTCAATCAATGAAGAGATTTGGATATATGATCATGATGAATATTGCCATTTCTTGCTCCTTTAATTCTCAATTTTTTATTTTAAAAATTTATTTATATTATGCGTTGTACACTCTTTGATTTTTTATTTATTTTTGGTTCAAAACAAAATATAAACTATATATATATGTATTGAGGTGGGTGCAATAAGGCAATGGGGGAGTCTCTCCTTGTTTTCTATATTGTTGCACTTTGTTCTTTTTGTGTCTCCTATGGAGGTAATAAAAAGCTAAGTATTGTGATTTGTAATTTTTAGTTTTAAGAAGAAAAAAAAAAAGTTTGATCTCTCTTCACTGTCGTCTTCTGCGTTGTGGTATATGATCTTAATAAATAAAATTATTATTAATATTAATTCTTACTTGTTGAAGTTCATTCCCTCTCATTAGGAAGAATATCCTCAGTTAAAAGGAAAATGTTATTCTTACTAACATTTTATTCAACATATTCAATTATAATAATGTGACATAAAAGATAGGTCATATTTTTATTTTTTATTTTTTAAATGATTTCTTTTTCTCTATTTGTACAACATTACTCTTATTTAAATTTAAAAAAAAAAAAAAAAAAGAGAGACTTTAATCTCTCTTTGTCATCGTCTTCTTCAATGGGGCATATGATCTTAGTAAATAAAATTGTTATTAATATTAGTTCTTACTTGTTGAGCTTCTTAATCATTCCCTCTCATTAGTTTCCAATCATTTAAAAGGAAAATTTTATTTTTTTCAAACATTTTATAGAGAATATTCAACTACAATAATGTGACATAAAGGAGCATTTTTAAATTAATAGGATAGATCATGTTGATGGAATTTTTTATTTTTTTGTGTGTGTGTGTGTGTGTGTGTGTGGGGATTCAAATGATTTTTTTTTTTTAATTTGTACAACATTACTCTTATTAAAAAAACAGTGGTTTTGTTAATTAAAAAAAAAAAAATAGTGGCTTTGAGGTTCTAGTTAACACCAATTGGAATTGATCTGGTTAAACCTGTTTAAGAAAGAAAACAAAATAAATAATGAAAATATAAAGAAAATTGGCCCAAATGAATATAAAAAATGAAGCAACAGTGGTTGTGTTTTTGTATTTTTGTATTTTTTTTTTTTAAAGGCTGCACAAGAGTAAACTCTCACAATACCTATTCTTTTTTAAAAAAAAAAAAAAATCATCTAAAATATATTAGATTGTGTTTTTGTATTTTTTTTTTTTTTAAACACCTTGTTCGGCAAACTATTTTTGAGATTTTTTTTTTGGGTTGAAATAACCAACTTTAAAATTAAAAAGTTGCTTTTGCTCAAAAAATTATAAGGATGAATGTCTTCAAACTTTTTATTATTTTTGTTTTTAAAAAAAAATTTTGAAAAAGGAGAAAATAAAAACACAAATAAACATGACCTAAATTTTGTATTTTAAGGAGCCAACAATGCTCTATAGTCCATGTAAATATGAGTGATGTCACATTTACTACTTTTTATATGAGGTGGTATACTAAATGTGCTAAGTATAATATTACTCTTTTGGGGAAAAAATAATAATGGTAACCTATTAATTTTAAGCTATATTTGTAATTACAAATTTATTTTCATGATGACGCATATAATTTTTTTTATTTTAATGGAAATGAATATACTTTTCCCATTGTATCACTAACTTAAAGAAAATTTATTTATTTATTTATTTTGATCACTAGAATCTCATTTAATAATTTTTGAGTACCATATAATATTATTTATTTGGTGCCTTCAATCAATGACGGAATAAAAAAATTTATAAGTGGCAATATTGATCTACCCTTATTAAATAATTGAAATTTAAGAAATGGCCAATTTAATGTGATTTGAGTATCATATAAGGAACTGAAAAACACACTATGTACATTAATTTTTTATCTCTTTTGTTACGTATTAAGAATATTAAATAAATAATTTCACGATATTTTAGCAATAATATGATGTAGGTCCACAAGAGTTGAAGCCTATATATATTACACGAACATTAATTCTTATCAAGGTTTTAAATCGCGGTATCGGGTAACGTAACAGTATCAATCGCGGAGTATTGGTATCGGTAGTATCGATCAATACATATCGGGAATCGGATGTCGCGGTGGTGAAATTTTAAAAATCATTTCAAAAGTTTTTCAACTTTTTTTTTCCTGTACTAGTCCGAATCGGTGAGTATCGGCCTGTCGCGGCTTGTGTAACGGCTTGTGTAACGCTTATAAGCCGATACGTATCGGGACTCGATCGATACTCCTACAATTTTCAATCTCAGTGGTATATCGGCCTATATCCGTCGCGGTACCCCATTTTTTCGATACGTAATGTATCGGCCGATACGTAGAACTGTGATTCTTATTAAGAAAAAAATATGTCAAGCATGGTAATAGTTGGCGTAATGCAATTTATATACTAATATTTAATCCAAACGTAATGATCCAACAACTTCAACAAGATGAATGATTTCCATGCATCTAATGTGAGGTATATTTTGATGCTTACACGAGAGTTCAGGCGGCTGAAATGGGTTTAAATGGGTTGTGCAATAAAATGATTCAATCAAAATTTGTTTACTTCTGTTTGGGAAGAGGTTTTTTGAGCTTTTTTTGGTTAAAATAGTCATAAAAAATAAAATAAACTTTTTCTTCAAGAAGACAAAATATCACATCTAACTCATAATTATTACATTTTTTTTTCTTATAAAAAAGTCAAAAAAGCCAAAAACACTTCCCAAACCAGGCTTTTTAGCCCAAAGCTAAAATAGCCAAAAAAAATAAAAAGCCAAAAAATCAATCCACTTTCCAAACGACACCAAGAAGTGTAAATTTGGCCAGGGTTTGGGTCAGTTCATGTCGGGCCATGAGGGCTCCTGTTAAAATTCAAGCTGGGTCAAGTAGATTTAGGGGTATTCGGGCCATGAGGGCTCCTGTTAAAATTCAAGCTGGGCCAAGTAGATTTAGGGGTATTCGGGCCTTAGGCAAAGCCGGGCAGGGTAGGGTCTAGACTCGAGCTTGGGCCCTGGACTAGGTAAGCTTGAACATTTAAAAAAAAAAAAAAAAAATTCTATTTTTTTCATCAAAATTTTATTCTTT
This sequence comes from Camellia lanceoleosa, assembly GCA_025200525.1. Lineage (NCBI taxonomy): Eukaryota > Viridiplantae > Streptophyta > Magnoliopsida > Ericales > Theaceae > Camellia > Camellia lanceoleosa. The sequence continues at coordinate 465,232 of JANUSC010000086.1, read as the reverse complement.
TCTACTAAGAATGACACTAGGTCTCGGACCGGGCTCTAAAATACACGGCCTAGGCCCAAGGTCTCGGAGTGGGTTCGACTCCGGGCCTAGTCAGGCTTAGTCGGGTCAGGCATGTCCAAGCCGCAGGCGAACTTCGAACGACCCATGAGTCATTTTCACACCGCTGTCTACTTCATAAATCGTAAATAAGTTGGGTTAAATTTGTTATAAATTCTATAAATTAACTCGATCAACTCATTTATCTTACTGAATACTTTTTTTAATGATGGTATTGTGATGATGGTTTTGGAAGAGATGGCAGTTGTGATGATGGTGGTGAAAGCAGTGGCGTTGTGAGTGAGATGGTTTTTAGGTGAAGGTGCTTAAATAATCATGATAATTTTATATAATACGGAGAACTTTAATGTATAGGGTGTTTTGGAAAAGGAAAAAAAACTAGCTTTTAACTTTTTATTCATTTTGGGTCATATCATCTCTCACATTTTTTACCCACAAAAAGAAAAAATAGATTAAAAAAGTCAAAAATTAACTTTTTACCAACTTTTCAAAACATCACAATATGTGTCAGAGAAAATAGTGTGGGCAATATTTGGGGTTGGACTTCTTTCAAGTTTAAATTTAAATTTAAAAAAATTGTTTGGTCTCATGAGACTGGTTTTGATAATTTGAATTGTTCATTTTATAGTACTCTCTATGTATATCATCTACAGAAAAAAAAAAAAAAAAAAATTTAAGTCAATTCGATGAAATAAATGAAAACTATATCGTGTTTGTTTAGGGCCTGTTTTGTAAAATCTAATTTTACAGTTTTCTATTTAAATTTACAAAAATTTAGAAAATTGTAAAAAAACTTGTTTGGTTTCATGTTTTATTTTAAAAAAGGTGTAAACAATTGCAGATATTTATTTTTAAAAAAAACTGTAAACAACAAAAAGGAGGTTTTACTTGTTTATTAAACAAGAAGCGGTAGTCGAAAAACACGAATGAATAGTAAAATGATACGAAATATGAGATGGAGCTGAGTTCAACTCTTCTTAGGTCTCGTTTGGGAACATGCTATTGTAATAATTTTTTGAATTTTTACAAAAAAATGTACCGAAAAATAGAGAGGTAATGTGACAATTTTTAATTATTTTTTAACTTTTTAACTAAAATAACCACTCTCTAAACGAGGCCTTAGCTCCGTAAAGTTTCCATTTATAGCCAACGGTAACATTGTCAAAGGAAATAAAAACAAAAAATTGTAAATTTTACCAAACGGACCCTTATTATTTTTATTTTATCATATTTATGTTTGAAAAAATAAACGAAAATTGTATTGTTAAAAATAAATCATCCATTTTTCAAAATTTTAGAATTTAAAAAATAAATAAATTCAAGCATCTCAAAATATTATAAAATAAAATTTTAAACATTAGAAATTAAAGAGCAATTATTATTGTGTGATTAGTATTACCCATCTCAAGTTGGGCCGGTCGCTCGGATCCTGGGCCTGTAGGCCTATCCATTCAAATTCAACTTATTTGACTTGTATTTGAGCCTAAAGTCTCATCAGGCTCCCAAATCTCAACTCTCTCTCTCTCTCTCTCTCTCTCTCTCTCCATTCTTCAAATCACGGTACCTGAAATTGCAGATCCCAAAATTGAACCCTAATGGAGAATAAACAATCTGGTGGAGAAGATGTATCATCAGCAAAAGCAGTGTTACTTGGAGCCCTAGCACCTGGTGTTAACGTCCGTACAATTTCCCAATTATTTGATCTCTGATCAATACTTTTTTTTTTTTTTAATGTGATCTTTGAAGTACTGATCTTTTGCTATTTTGATTTCAGGGTCAGACTTGGAATACCCTAAAATTTGCGTTTTTGATGTTGGGTCTTTGTCTTGCTGCTATGCTTGGCTTGGCTTTCTTTTCTAGTGACTTTGGGTTGATTTTTCATGTTACATTGCTTGTTCTAATCACTGGGACACTGTTCATACTTCTTAGCAGGTACTTTGATTTTCAGTAAAACTAAATTCGTTATCTTGTGTAGATTTGACTTCATTGAAGATGGGTCATTGGTGTTTTCATTTAAATAAAACTCTGTAATGTGTATTTTTATGTATTTTTTTAATCAATTCATTTGTAAATATGTGTGCTATTGCATTGAACAGGTGAGAAATTACTTTGTAGAGTTTATAAAAAAAATAAAAAGTGCAAGTCTTGCCAAAACAGATTTACCAAGCCAAGGGCCCTTTTGAACATCCCAAACCTCATTTTCTTTTTTGAAGTGTGTTGAAAACACTACTTCAAATGTAAAGTTGTGTTTTGAACACGAATTCATGGAAGTCATGTTTCGAACACACGATTTTAATTGATATATGGTAAAACTCATTGAAGTTGTGTATACTTTGAAAACATGACTTAAAGTTTAATGCCGTGGCCTCACTTCATGAAACAATATGATTTTAGGAAATAAGTTCAAAAGTACCTCAAATTGGGAAACTGTTGGTCATGTTTGGTTTGGTTTTCAGATACTTGTTTTAGAATTTTTTTTTTGGTAAAAACTAAAATTTAGTTTGGTGAAAAAAATGAAAAACAAATTCAAAAGCACTTAACATTTTATATAGTTTTATCTTTTCAGAGAATGAAACCAAACGTGGCCGTTATTTTTTTTTTGGTTTTAAAAACAAAACCTTGAGTTTGGTAAATAACTATTATTTTGTGCTCCTGTAGTGTCATGAGGCCTTGCTCCACCACTATTCACGAAATGAGATGCTCTCCTTTTGGTAGTAGGTTTTGCCCTTGACATGGATGTCAAGGCTAGTACCTCCACAAATAAGGTTGTAGTATTTTGTGATTGGTGTGGAGCAAGGCCACAAGCCGCTCCAAGAGCATTGAATAATTTTTTGAAATTAGGTGGCCTAATTGGGGGTGCTTCTAAATACCCCACAATTCTTCTGTTTGAACACACTAAGAAAATTTAAGAACTTTTATTTTCTTTGCGAACCCCTATAATACCAAACATAACCTTATCATCAACCCACACCCAATTTTTTTTCTTTCTACACTCACCCATTGTCTCTATAACCCACCTATTTTCTGTCATTTGGGTGTTGTAAAAGTAAAAGTCTTCTTTGTATTTAAATTACTTTAGGAGTTGTTGAGAGCTATTTGGGAGGCCAACTATGCTTCCCTGCCGGTCTACACATCTCCGAGGACCTCCGAAATTTTTTTTATCTGGAGATTTTGTGAGACCATGGCAAAGGCTCTCAAATGGAAACAAGAGGGGATTAAGGGATATAGAGTCAGATGATAGCACAATCAAGTGTGATTGTGTAGGTCTCTGCTTGTGTGGAAATCTTGGTACATCACGGTTGTGGTTGACTGGGGAAAGTTACGATATGCAAACCTCAATTGAGTAACCATCAAAGAAGCAAGACATTGGAGGTCAAACATCTAATACATGGAACACACCAAATAGAGTGCTCATTGATCTTGTGCAGTGGCCAAATGTGGCCATTGTGTCCCCTTTGGTGTCAAACGAAATGGTAATGTCAAGTAGACCTGGCTCACTAAGTGTTGATAATCAAAGGAGAGATGTAATGGGCACTAGGCAATGAAAGGGTGATGAAAATGTGGGAGCTTGTAGAAATGGAGCTTTAGTTGAACTAGATATGGAAAACACACTAAGGGTGATCGTCTTGATGGTGATACACTAGCTATGTCAGGTAAGTCTCCAACATCTTGGAGTTCTTTAGTTAAAAAAGAGATTAACAAAGTGCCAAAATTGAAGTACAAAATAGGTGCCCATAAGATTGAGAACCTAGTAGATGGCATGCACAATGTCTCTATTGATATCTCTGAAAAAGGCTTTGTCCATTGGGAAAATGCCTTGGTTGGATACTTCATTGATAAAGATTCTCTTTTCATCATGTGAAAACTTAGACAGAGAAACTTTAGGAAAATTTTCTTGAAAATGTTGTCTTTATTGATAATGATTTCTTCATTTTTAAAATAAAAAGTGAAGAGGATGTTGGGGCTAGATTGATTGTTGTTAAAAATGGCAACCTGGGCTAAACTATCAAAATGTGAATTTTCGAGTGTGTCGTTGTAGGTGAAGTTTTATAATGTTCTTTTGGAGCTTTGGACTTAAGAGGGTTTGGGTTATATTGCTAGTGTCATTGGAACTCCTCTTTATTTGGATGAGCCTGCTTTCAACAAAAGTAGATTAATGTTTGCGAGAATATGTATTGAAGTGCTAGCAAGTAAAGCGATCCCCGAATCTTTCAAAATGAATCTTGGTTATGGTGACTTGTATGAGATTAAAGTTGAGGTTCAATGGAAGCCTAAAAGGTGTGATGTGTGTAAGACATTTGGTCATATCACTAATCTGTGCCTGCAAAAGCCAAAGACATTGAATCCTCTCTCTTTCAAACAAGAGTGGACAGTCAAGGAGACTAAAACAGAAATGGAGACTAATTGGGAAGTCGTGAAGAAGAAAATGAGGAGAGATGGTGTGCAAGCTTCAACAATAGAGATAAACGAAGAGAGAGGGACACGGTCTTTCGGCCCCTCTATATCTAATGCCTTTGAAGTCCTTAAATCTTGTGAAATGGGAGAGTTTGGGAATGGCGAATCAACTCAAGAGTTGTTGTGCCAAATGAATATTCTGAATCATAGAGGGAGTCCATCTCCAAGGGACCCCAGTAATGGAGACTTCTAAGGAGGAAAATAGATGAAAACTCAAAAAGAAACTTCATAACCTGAAAAGTATGAGAAGAAAATTTTGAATTATCTTTGTTGTGATAGTTGTTTTATGCCTTTCGTAAGCTTAGTTTTGTGTCCTTTGGTGCGAGTAGGTTGGTTCTGTTTATTTTTGTGCTCACTTCAAAGATGTGTGTTGAATTTCATTGTATATCCTTCTTTTTTAGTTATAAAATTACTTAGTTATTCAAAAAAAAAAGAGCACTATTTGGGCGTGGTTTTGTATGATTTGATTGTAGTTTGTGAAAAATGAAAAATGGAGAAGAAACTTCATTGAGCCCTAGTTTGCCGAACAAACTATGGTTGTTTGCCTTGGAGTAGTCATAACATTCGTAAGATGTTTCAACAACTAAGGTCAGACATTCCAACCTTGGTTTGTGTGGCTAACGAAATTTGAACATTCCAAGGATGTTCAACCAACAAAGTCCAAACGTTTTGAGAATGTTCGGCTCTAGTTGGATGAACAAAGTTTGAACACAAAAAATCTTCGAGTCATCATTTATGTTGAAAAATATGCGCATTTTTCTTTTTTAAAGCTCCCAAATCCATTCTTGATATCTAAATATAAAATATTACATTGACTTAAAAGCTATTCTCTTCAAATAATTGATGTCAAATCCATAAATCCAAAGGGAGCCTTTGTTTTGACTTTAAACGTGTCACATGCTTTGGATTATGTTGTGTCTTTTGTGGAAGCTAATTGCTCAATAGTGTCTCTAAAATCAAACTTAGGCTTTATAAATCCGAAAGTGATATAACTTTCTTATTAGTGTATGCTAATGTTTGTTTATTTTATTTATTTATTTATTTTTTTTTTGGGGGGGGGGTGGGTGTGCACATGTGTTCTTTTCTCTCTTTCATTTTTTGTTCTTTTCATTTTTTATGTCATAGTTTTATCATGTATGCTAAATTTGTTTGTTGTTTTCTGTTTTTTGTCCAATGCTTATGGATTACACAAAGGCATCTCTTGTATGTACAACTACTAAGAGAGGAGCTAGCTAACCACCTTCCTTATCCACACGCACAAAAGAAAAGGAAAAAAAAAAACAAGAAACTTTTTTCTAAATTTGTCCTGATTTTATGGGTAATGACTGCAAACAGCTTATAGTCATCCTTTTTTCGAGTAAATACCTGCTCGTATGTAACATCTAGGAATAAGAAGATATAATTGGAAAGACAAATTCTTACTTCTCTTTGTTGGTCTACAATTATGTTTATGTTTATATAGATATATTGTGATGTCATTCTCTTGGTCCTCACCCTACCTCACTTCTCTTTGTTGACATATGTTTAGTCCTTTTTTTATACTTTCCTTGGGCATAATGAATATTCTTGTGGATAAACAAGAATGTCGGGTGCTTTTCTTGTTTTGTCTCACAAAATGGCTTGAATTAGTAAATGCAATAGTCTCACAAGTAGGTTTAGTTATGCAGGTTTGCTTTCCATTCTTTGTCAAGTAGGATTAATCTTGTATTGCTGATTCTCTTTGCTTAGATAAAGCCAGCAGAAAGGCTGCTCTGTGGAAAAAATTGTTGATTGATAATTTTCTTTTCTTGTCCTTTCCTTTTTATTAAGGTGATATTTAGCATACAGGATTGTGAAATTTGTAGAACACATCTTCAAGTTGTACAAGTAATAGTGTACCACATGGTTTGGCTGCTGTATTTGAAACCAAAACTCTTAGGAATTGGATCATGTCTGGGTAAGGCTGACACCATAATGCATACACACCTCATCACTTGCCAAAGTATTTGTTGGACCAAGTTCTACCATATCGCCAAACTTATGTCTTTTATGGTATTTGACATTGTGCCCATATGCCTGTTCTTAGATCGGTCATTGGGAATTTGGGAGCAGCATTGTATACCTAACAATCCCTCCCTTACAATGATGCCCCACAACTCAAACCCATGCCAACTTAGCTTTGATTTCAGTTGTCAGACCAAGTTCCACCATCTCGCCTAAAACAATTGGTATTAGAGAGGGCTTTACTTGTGTCTTTTATGGCGTGTGACACCATGTCCACAAGCCCGTTTTTAGAGTGATGGTAGGGAGCGGCATGGTATACCCAGCATCACGCTTGAAGATATGTTATATCCATATCCAGTCTTTTTTGGCATAACAAAGGTAAAGTCTAGGCATATCAATTAATTCAATTTATTGATACAAACAAGTCAATTAATTATATATGTTTTGTCCTATTAATGGTTTTACCCTGCCCGTTTCTATTTTTTGACTTGTTTTGACACAGTTGTAAGGAAGTGCATAATCGTCTAGTTGTGGGGAGTTTCACTTGATGATTTGCATAACAATCTGTTAAAAATTAGGTTAGTTTTGCATGAGTACCAACTTGCGGGGATTTGTTGTTTCTTTAAGCCGATAGGGAGAGGCATTATTGTAAGAAACCTTGGTTGTTTTCCAATTTAACTTACGTCAAGTGTCGATTCGTCTTATTGTGATTAACTTTGTTACTTTGTAGTTGACCTTTTGTCATAGGATTTTCTAGGTAATTAGTACCAAGTGAGTTTTATCTAAGGACCACAAATATAGAATGACTGAATGAGACACAGATACAGCATGGTACGGATACGCTGGCATGACAATTTCCCCTAAAAAAATTAGGACATGATACAATAGAAACACGACAATAAATAAATACATATTTTTTGTATGTATATATACAAATAATAACAATTTCTTCATTTTTTACATTACAAATATTTATAATTTATTACGTCAAAATAGTAAAAAATCATTTTCCACATACTATATATCGAGAAAAAAAAAATTGTGAAAACAAAAAAACACAAAAAAATCCATTTTAGAAAGCTCAGCTCATTAAATAAAATAAAATGGAAGTTTTGGACTTTAGAATTCCTAAAATTTAAATGTTTAGAGGAAAGATTAATAGGATATAAACCCGTATTATTTTATTTTATCATTGGATCACTTCCCAAGTTATTTTTTTCAAACTTACAATTTGTTTCATGTGTCTAACCAATGGACACATGTGTCCCCCAAGTGGCTAGAGATGCGGAGCATGTTTGGCTCTTAAAAAAAATACGAAAATAATATAATAGGTCACTGAAAATGTGTTTGACACCTGCTGGGGAGCGTTTGACAGGCATCTTTGAAGTGTTTGTGCTTTTTAGGTTTCCATTTTTTGTTAATCATATTGGGTTGGCTTGTTCCACTGTTAAAACTCCATTGAGTTGTAATTTAGAATGTGCACGAGAGGGAGGTTTGGTTTTGTTTTGTTTTGTTTTTTAAATGTGCACACGAGTTATTTCTGATGTCTGGGTTAGTCTGACTTAGATTTATTGGGGCAACAAACATCCAACAAATAAATAGAATCCCCACCCCTTCCCTTTGTGTAGGACAATAGAGTCAAATTTATGTTATGTGCTCTTTTGTTAAAAAAAGGGGGAAAAAAATATTGCTAAATTGCAGTGACTATGCTATGATGAGCTGCCAATTGGTCACAAATTCACAATTCTTTGACTAATATTTCATTGGGTTGCCAAGTTGGAAAAGAAAGGTGTAAAACGTAGGATGGTGGATGTTCAAGTAACTTAAGGGAAGGCAAGGCAACTTAAGGGGAAAGTAGGGAGCAGTGGCAGTGAAGCAGAGTAGGGAGCAGTGGCAGTGAAGCAGAGTACAGGCTTAGGAGCACCAAAACAGTGTAACTTGACCTTGGGCCCAATAGGTCATTGCAGGCCCTGACCGATGAGAGGTCTCCAAGCCCAAAAAGGCTGCAAGGTAGCTGGGCTGTAAATGTACCCAGAGGGCCTCAAGCTTACAAGGGTACTAATACTTGACTGCCACACATTTGGTGAGTTCCCCTCAGGAAGACCAAAACGTAGGGCACTCACTCTAGTCTAGTGTTGCTCTCGCCTTATTCCCCAAATCAATACCCTCAAGAATCATTCCGGTATTCATTTGGGGACTAGGGCCTGTGCCTTGGCTAATTATTAGGCGAAGCTATTAAATTGCTGGGGCTCCGAATGACCTCAGTTTCCTGGGTCCTGACTAGACAAGAGTGATAATGTCAAGGTGCTTTCTCTAAAAAAGAGTCGGAGGGGGCTGCCCTGACCTTTGGAGGGTCATCTGCCTTTTAGCATTGTACACTTCAGAGCAAGCCCTTGACACTTAAGATGTTGCAGTGTACCCATTGTACCTTGGGTCCTATTTCAAACGCCATGTGTTGATCCCTTATTGGTCCACATGTCATAATTCCATTAGTTACATAGATATTTTCTCCTTGGACTACATGGTCTTTTCTCATATTCGTCCAAGTCGCACAATTTTGTGTTGAAACGTGCCATTTGACTTTATTGCCTCAGGCCACAGAAGGCAGTCAATTTGGGTAGTAATTACTTAGTTCTTCCCATATCAATGATTGCTTCAGTGCATTTCCAATTTTATTGTCAGGAAACTGGTTGTAGTTTGTGGGACAAGCCTGATGATGCACCTGGTGACTCTTCTCTTTTTCTAAAAACTGTGATAATCAGAAACTCTTGGTCCTATCTTATTACTGTGTCAATTACTTGTCGCATAAATGATCTCACGTATATAAACTCTTTTGCATCTCATTTGTATAATCTTCTCTTATGTTGTTCCAATTTGTTCGATGCCCGCTAATACAGGGAAAGATGAGGCCATTACTTGCTTACATTACTGTGTACTGTATTCTGGGATTGCATTGTTTGTGCTGTGTTCATTTTGTTGTTAGGCTATGAAGCATGGGTACTCCGAAAATAGTGCCGTATGAGTATTGGGTATTTACCGGGTGCGGGTGCGCGTACTGGTATGGTGGTACACGTACTGGGTATGCCGCATACATGCCGGGTACGGCTAATACATTTGGGTACGGCCTGGGTATGTCGTGGGTATAGTATGGATATGTTTTGGGTAAGGCGTTTTTTTTTTTTTTTTTTTTTTTTTTGGTGCTAAAATTTGTTGAAGCTTTTATTATTCTTCTTTCAATTTCGAAAATCATCAAGTAATATATTTCCAACACCCTTTACTCATAAGTTATGATTTTGCTCTCTTGCGTCATGTTTTAGACAATCAAAAAAGAAAAGGAAAGAATTCTATAACTTTTTAGACAAACTGTTCTCATTTTAGTTTTGACATTGAAGTTTTGATTTGTATGTTGGATATTTAGCTATAAATGTAAAAAAAACAAATAATAAATAATAATAAAAAATTGACATACCTCAACCGTACACGTATTACTTTTTAAAGAATTTTCTATATTGGTGTACCCGTACCCGTATCCATACTCGCATCCGTGCTTCTTAGTTGTCAGGTCATTCAGATGCATAGGTCAATTTTCTAATATGATGTCAAGAGCATGAATGGATGATTTGTAAAACAACAGGTGTGTTTGGTTTGTGTTTTGAGATAAATTTTCAAAAAAAAATTTGGAGAGAAAGTTTAGAAATTTTTTTGGTTTCTTTGGTTGTGTATTTTGAAAATAGTTTCGGAGTTTGCGAGTTTGGGATGATTTGATATTTTGTTGTAATTAAGTAGATGTGTGTGAAAGAAAAAATAATTGAGAAAGAGAATAGAGAGAAAAAAAGTGATTGATTGATGTGTAAGAGAGAGAAAATGATTTTGAATTTTTTTTTAAAAAAAATTTCCAACCAAACAAAATTTTAAAAAAAAAAATTCAAAAATTGTGTTTTGAGAGTTAACCAAACAAGGCGAACATTTTTGGGGTTCTAATTTTGGGTAATGGTGATTATGTAGGGTTCTAGCTAGCAGATCAGCATAGGAAGTTTTTTATTTTTTTATTTTTGTTTTGTTCCCATCTCCTTTTTCTTTTACCTTCTTTGTTGCAAAAGGGTATAAAAAGTCCCTAGCTCATTTGAGTATGACATCTATGCAAGCAAGCAACTCCACATTGCATTTTAGATTTGCCTTTATTTTTGGGGGGAAAAATCAAAAAACTCGACTTCTTGGATAGATTTTTTTTAGGAGTAAAACAAAGTTCACATGTCCCATTTTGTGAAAATATTGTGTGTTCCTAACGCATCTGTTATTTTAGAGGTTGCCTTATGCTTTATGGTCGGATTTTTGTGCAGGTTTCTTGCAGAGACTGGCCTGGTTTCTGTTGAACATCAAATGCAGGAAATGGGCTTGAGCCCAAAAGAGTCCAAGATGATCAATAAAAAGAGCAGTTGAAGGTTTTTAAAAACCAATACAACAATACAGGCGAATACGACAAGAATTCTCAAAGGAAGACCTCTAAGAGGCCAACTTATAACCAGTCATTATGAGATGACAGTTACATTTTGCGATGCACTTGACCAAGAAGAGAAAAGAAGAAAGATTAGAATACTGTTTTTTTCTCGAGAGCCTCTTCGCTGGAGCAGTTGCATCGTTCAATCACTCTTTCCTTCCTTCTCCTTTGGTTTGTCCTGTTTGTCCTTTTTGGGCTTGATGAAGCAGAAACACGAGCAGCACGGGCACTGCAACAACAACTTCATCTCTTCAGGGATTGTTTCCCAAATGATGTTTATTAAAGTTCCATACAACATACTATATATAGAGAGGTGAAGCATATGTTTTGCCTTAAAAACATTTATTTATTTGTGGATTCCATTCCTATCCCTTACAAAAAGAAGATGCTTACCTTTATTCTTATGATTGATGCCACTGACTCTCTTATCCTTTATTTGTTCTGGGCATATTGGTTTTGTGCATTAGAAAATGGAGTTCCTAGTGCTTTGATTTCCTCCAAAGAAAGTTTACTAGGCTGGGATCCTTTGAGGGAGTTCAATTAAATACCTTGACTTAATATTTTTTTTTAATCTACGTGTATTATATATTAGTTTTGATTTGTTTTTTGTCACCTCTAAAAATATTTTGAACACTTTGTTAAAGGCGCGTCTAGCCCTAAGGCTCATCAAGGCGCAGTTGGTGCGCCTCAATTATTATTATTATTATTTTTTTTTTTGCAAAAAAAAAGAAAACAAGTTTTCATTTATTTTATTTTTTGTAAACTAGAAAAATAAAAATTTGTTTGGTGTATAAAAATATTTTGAAAACAAAAGTAAAATAAATGTGCTTAGTAAGTTGTTGGAGATGGTAGTATGTGGTGGAGGTTGAATTGATGTGGTGGCCGGTGATGGAGGTGGTCGGGAGGTAGGTGATGGAGTTGGTGGTTGGAGTGCCTTCAAGGTCATGGGGGTGGCTGGAGTGTCACCGGAAGGTCATGCGGAAGGAAAAATAAAAATTTATTTTAAAAATAAATAAAAAAGCACATTTTTTTATAAAAAAAAAATAAAAAGTTTGGAATCGATTTATTTTTTTTAAATAAAAAATATATATATAATGAACAAATTTTCATTTTCAATTTTCAAAGAAGTGGTGGTGTCGGAAGTGGAGAAGGGGTTCGGGGTGGTGTTGGAAAGTGGGCGTAGCAGGAGGGGTTGCGAAGAGCAGCGATTAAGGTTTTGTCTCTTTCGATAAATAGATTATGAGTAAAATGATATTATTTTTTTTAAAGACGTGTCTAAACAAATTTTTTAAAGTGCATTTTGAGACTATTTGATAACAAATTTCTATCTTCACAACACACACACACACACACACATATATATATATATTGTAATTGCTACTAATAATAGGGTAGTGCTACACGCACCAATTGATATATCAATTAGTATACCAACAAATGTTATGATATTATCATTTCAAAATTATAATTTCAATCATTATACAAATTAGAAAGACCTACAACAACTAAAATTATACCACATTATCTGTTAATACACTAATTAATATATCAATTAATGCATATAGCATTATTCCTAACAATAAGATGTGTTTGGCTTCTCTCATGTTGGAGATCCAACTTCATAGAGTATTTGAGTTTAGTGAGCCCATTGTGAGTCACATCTCAATGATCCAAACCGTTTACTTTTTAGAATTCATTAAGAAGAATATTCATGTAAAAAATCAAGATTATTAAATTTCAATAGCCATATCTTTGAATCATATTTGTCTTCAAAAAAATGGACGACAAGAATAAATATCCATTTTTTTAAATATATAGCTACTGAAATTCAATCCTCTTGATTTTTTGTACGAATATTCTTCTCAATAAATTCTAAAAAATGAACGATTTAAATCATGGGGAATGGACTTACAATAACCCCACTAAGCCTAAATGTTCTATTAAGTTGGATTTCCAATATGAAAGAACTCCCAAGCCCGGCCTTGACCATAGGCCCACAAGGCCATGGCTTAGGGCTCCTCAAAATAAGCCCAAAAAGGGCCCCTCCTATTATAATTTAATGTAATATATTAGGTATATTTTAAGTCAAAAAAAATTTAAAAAGACCTAAACTAACTTAAAATAAATTGGTCCATTAAAAAATTAAAAGGCCCAACACTACAGCCCAATAAAGCAGCAATTTGAAAGGCCCAACAATTAATCCAATTCTTAATTCCTAACAATTAAGGGCCAACAGTTAAGGCCCACTTTGACAACAGCTTGAAAGGACTATCTAATTTATAACCCTACTACCTTCCCTTAATCCAATTTTCCCTACAGCTTGTTTAATAGCACACCAACAGCCCAAGCCAACCAAGCAACAAGCAAAGAAAGCAAAGAACACACGACGTAAGCGGAGAAGACAAAGTTTTTTTTTTTTTTTCTTTCTATTCAATTAATTAAATATTTGTCTTGTCTTTTGCTCTATTAATTGCTATTATAATATTGGTATTTACATCATCAAGAAGAATTTGTTAAATTTAATAGTTCACATAACATAATTTAAAAGTTTTGTATTTTGTTAAGTGGTGGTGGTGCTCTTGTTTTGAATTTTGATCTAAAAAATAATTTTGATCTCAGCTCATCATGACTTTTAAAAGAAATTATCCATCTGGATTTGCAAAAAGGAAAAAGAAGCAAAGAGTCGAAAAATTAGTCGAATGTCAAAGAGGAGCTATTGTAATGCTAAGTATTTTTTCTGATTTTAATACAAATATTTTGTCTTTTACCTTAATTTTTTTTTTTTTTCATTCAATGAAAAAAAAATGTGAAGAGCCTTAGAAATTTATTAGTTAATTATCGGCTTTGGGCTCCAGAAATCTCAGAACCGGGCCTGAGAACTCCAATCCCAATATGGAAGGGATACAAACACACCATCTATTATTTATTTTTAAATTGCATCAGCAAGTTTATATGTATTAATGATTTTCCTGTGTTTTCATTTGACTACTATGATTGTTATGCTTTAAAAATAAGAACTTCATTGGCGAAAAATAATATAAAATAAAAAAAAATTTTAATTTATATGATTGCACTGTTTTGGATTTTTTTTGGTTTGAAGGAGAGGAATAGAAGAAAGAATCTCAACCTTGGAATTCGAAAACATGTTTGATTGTGAGATTATATTGAGTAAAAAGTTAAGAGTCATCATTGACTTTTTTAGAATTATTTAGGCTATTAAGTACATATGTTGAATAATTTAGAAGATTCAAGAAAGATCTAAAAGACTCTAGAAAGATCTAAAGAAATCCAGAAGATTCTAGAACATTATGGAAGATTCTGAAACATTAGAGAAGCTTCTAGAAATCTAGAGAAATCTAGAAGGTTTCGGAAGGTTTTAGAATATTTAAAAGTATAGAAAGTACTATTATATACTAGAATAGTTTAGGGAGTTCTAGAATATTGGAAAATATGAGTATATGCTAGAATATTCTAGAGGGTTAATAATAGCCCTTGGATCAAAATGATCCTAGCCATCCATTGAGGATGTGGATGACTATATAAAGAAAAGTGACCTCATTTGGAAGACACAAGACACAACAATCAAGAGTGGTGTCAAGTGCTTGAGTATGAGTGATTTCAAAAGTGTGGTATCCTTGAGATTCTTCTTGTATACTTAAGTGTATCTTTACATCTAAATAAAGATTCACTTTTGTATAGCCGTTATGTTCTAACTCAACAATTTGGTATCAGAGCAAGGTAGTCAACGACCATTTTCTTGAGTTGATCATGCACAACTTAAGACTGTGAAGCTTGTGGATTAGTGACCACACTTACTTGATGAAAGTGCAGAAGGATCACACCAAGTCACGATAATAGTAGATCTTGTGAACACAACAAATGGAGTCACAAGACTTAACAACAACAACTACCAAAGTTGGCAGAGTCGCATCAAGTCCTACCTTGAAGGGCAAGATTTGTGCGAGGTTGTTAATGGAAATGAGACTGCACCACCTTCCACGAAAAATGCCAAGGCACTCTGCAAATGGAAGATCAAGACCGAAAAGACAATGTATGTGCTCAAGACAACCATAGAGGATAAGTTGCTCGGGCGCATCAAGAATGATGACACACCCAAGGCAGCATGGGGCACCTTTGCATCATTGTTTTCAAAAATAAATGATACCCGGCTCCAATTTCTAGAAAATGAGTTGATGTCTATGACTTAAGGAAGTAAGTCCATAAGTGAATATTTCACAAAAATTAAGGATCTATGTCATGAAATTTCAGATCTAGATCCTAAAGCAAATATTAATGAGGAAAGAATGAAGAGGATCATTATACATGGGTTAAGTCCCAAGTATAATGCATTCATCACAGCTATAAGGGGTTGGCCAATTCAACCATCTCTTATAGAGTTGGAGAATCTATTAGCCAATTAAGAAAGCCTACGCAAGCAAATAGCTGGGGTATCATTGAAGACTAAAGAGGAGGCACTCTTCAGTAATAATAATAGAAGGGGTGGACCAAGACGTGGTGGACAAAGACGGCCTAACTTTACAAGGCCAAAGAAAAATGAAGAACATGCCAAATCATAGCAACAGGATGTGAGCTCTCAAATAGGGGGGAGCTCAATTTGGCAGCAACAACCATGATCGACGATCCTCAGCACCCTGGTTGCGTAACATAGAGTGCTATAATGTAGAAAGAGAGGTCACTACGCAAAAGATTGTCGTTCAAAGAGAAGGCAAGAAAAAGGTAACTTGGTGACATCCAAAAGTCACCAAGACAATAGTGAGGAAGAATGGGACCTCCAAGCATCATTTGCAGTGTTCGATCCTAATGAGACTTATTGCTCTGAAGAAGTAGACTTTGATGCATGGGAAATGCAAGAGCAACATAGTCCAACCGCTAGTGAAGTGGTTATATACGCAGTTGTGTCTGAGCCTAATGAGTCGGCTCTTGTGGCAAAGTCTAAAACTGGAGCAATCAACTACAACAATGATTGGATCGTTGATTCAGGATGCTCTAACCACATGACTGGTGACGAGGAGAAGCTGTCTAGCATGTCCGAGTACAAAGGAGGCCGGGTAGTAGTGACCGTTGATAATACAAGGTTGCCGATCACCTATGTTGGTAAGATAATCATCACTTCTTGCTTCAACTCTAACCAAATACATCTGCAGGACGTTTATCACGTGCCAGGGATAAAAAAGAATCTGTTATCAGTCTCACAACTCACATCCTCGGGCAACTATGTGTTATTCGACCCAGAGAATGTGAAGGTTTACCAAAAAAGTTAAGTTATTTGGTACTCCTATCATGGAGGGAAAATGGTTGGAGTCTATCTACGTAATGTTAGTAGAATCAGCCTACGTAGATAAGACTCGAAAGAATGAGACTGCAGACCTTTGGCATGCACGCTTGGGTCATGTGAGCTATTACAAGCTAAAAACAATGATGAAGAAGTCTATGCTCAAGGGCCTTCCTCAACTAGATATTCGAGAAGATACAATTTGTGCCGGATGTCAGTATGGTAAGGCACATCAGTTACCATATGAAGATTCAAAGTATAGAGCTAAGGAACCCTTAAAGCTTATCCACTCAAATGTCTTCGGACTGGTAAAACAAGCATCAATTAGCGGAATGTGCTGCATAGTGACCTTCATTGACGACTTCTCAAGGTACGTGTGAGTGTATTTTATAAAAAAAAAAAAGTCTGAAGTTTTTGCCAAGTTTAAAGAATTTCGTAAGAAGGTTGAAAGCGAGCTTGGAAAGAAAACTCAATCCTTGCAAACAGATAATGAAGGAGAATATTCACTAGATGAGTTCTTTAACTATCTTAGAGAATGCGAAATTCGACATCAGTTTACCTGCTCAAGTACTCCACAACAGAATGGAGTGGTTGAAAGAAAGAATAGGCATCTTGCAGAAACTTGTCGGAGCATGCTACATGCTAAGAATGTGCCTAGAAAATTTTGGGCTAAATGTATGAAGACAACAGCTCATATGATCAATAGGCTACCGCAGGAAGGTTTGGGGCTGGTCTCACCCTTCCAGAAGTTATGGCACACAAAGCCCACAGTAAGTCACTTTCGAGTATTCGGATGTGTTTGCTATGTATTTGTGCCAAATCATCTACGTAGCAAGTTTGATGCGAAGGCAATTCGTTGCATTTTCGTGGGCTACGACAGTCAAAGGAAAGGGTGGCAATGTTGTAATCCCACAACTGGCTGCTGCTATACTTCAAGGAATGTTGTATTTGATGAAGCATTATCTTGGTGGTCTTCACAAGATATATTATTACCAGACTTCAGAAATTTAGAAGATCAGTTACAAGAAAAGTTGGAGGAGCAAAGACAAGAGGAAGAGACACCTCCTAGTTTAGAAATCATCAAGGAGCCAGTATCAACACAAAGTGATGATGAGCTAGAGCTTGACTTGTCAAAGACACCAATAATATCTTCAAGTTCGTGGAAAACAAGTGTCCATCACAAGAGTCCAGAAGAAGTTCGCCTAAGCCAACAATAAGGGGTTGAAGAGACTGGACCAAAACTCAGAAGGTCGGAAAGACAATTTAAGCCTAATCCAAAGTATGCAAATGCTACTCTAATTGAAGAAGATAGCATTGCAGAGCCAATGACGTTTGAAAAGGCATCCCAAAGCAAAGAATGACAGAAAGCAATAGAGGAAGAGATTTAAGCCCTCAGACAGAATTAGACATGGGAGCTAGTTCTTAAGCTAAAGGACGTAAAGCCGATTTCATGCAAGAACAAAGCACGTGGACGTACATTATCATTTCATTCGAGAGAAAATGCTCCAAGAAGAGATAGAGATGAAATCAATCAAAACAAATAACCAAGTAGCAGACTTGTTTACTAAAGGACTTGGAGCTTCAAAGTTTGTAGAGCTTCAGAATCAACTCGGCTTAACTACAACAAAAGAACTAAATAAAGGAGTCAATGCTGAACGGGAGCGTTAAGAGTCATCATTGACTTTTCTAGAATTATCTAGGCTATTAAGTACATATATTGAATAATCTAGAAGATTCCGGAAAGATCTAAAAGACTCTAGAAAGATCTAAAGAAATCCGGAAGATTCTAGAACATTATAAAAGATTCTGGAACATTAGAGAAGCTTCTAGAAATCTAGAGAAATCTAGAAGGTTCTAGAATATTTCAGAAGTATAGAAAGTACTATTATATGCTAGAATAATTTAGAGAGTTCTAAAATATTGGAAAGTATGAGTATATGCTAAAATATTCTAAAGGGTTAATAATAGCCCTTGGATCAAAATGATCTTAGCCATCCATTGAGGAGGTAGATGACTATATAAAGGGAAGTGACCTCATTTGGAAGACACAAGACACAACAATCAAGAGTGGTGTCAAGTGCTTAAGTGTAAGTGATTCTAAAAGTGAGGTATCCTTGAGAGTCTTCTTGTATACTTAAGTGTATCTTTACATCTAAATGAAGATTCACTTTTGTATAGCCGTTGTGTTCTAACTCAACATAAAATTATAATTACGATATAATTAATTGATGAGAATATTACTGTGTGGTCACAAGTTAAAGTTGTAAAATAATTGATAAGATTATTCGGGTGAATGAGAAATGATAAAAAATAAAAATAAAAAGAAGGTTAAAGAGAAAGAAAACTTTTATTTCATTAGAAATCGAGATGGACAAATATATATATATATATATATATTTTAGTTTATAGGTTTCATTTTTCATAAAAGTAATGAAATTTGTTGAGAAACAAATACTTAGGGTCTGTTTGGTAACTATTTTATTTTCAGTTTTCAGTTTATATTTACAAAAATTTTAAAAACTATGGTAAAAATTTGTTTGGTAAATTTTTGATTTATAATACTAGTTCTCAGTTTATAAATTTGACCCAAAAAATGTAAATTGAAAAAGGTGTTTTCATTGGTTTATTAATTTGGCATCTGATGGTTAGTTGTCAACATTATGACCATGGTTCAAATCATGAGCAATCTTAATTGAATTTATTTTCTCTCAACGGTAAAATAAAAGTTGTATCTCATCTTCCTCCACTTCATTCATGTTGACTAAAACTTCACAAATCAGGTCAGTGTCTCTTTTTTCTCTCTGTCTCCCTTCTCTTCTCTGTGTTCACCGAGTTTTGAAATTTTTTTTTTTCTTTTCTAAAACATTATGTTGCAAACATGCAGATCTTTGTAGATTTGTCAACAAATTGATCTCAGGTCTCTCTCTCTTGCTCTCTATCTCTCTCTCCCTTCTCTTCTCTATTTTCTGTTTCACCGAGCTGCCATAGTGGGTTTTTTTTTTTTTTTTGAAACAACAAATCTGTTCTACAGATCTTTTGCAAATTTTCGAACCACATTGATCTCATTCTCAGGTCAGTCTTTCTTTCTCTGTTCTGCAAATGTGTTCTGCAAAATTTTCGAACCAGAAATCTATTTTGCAAATCTGTTCTGCCATGGTTGTTTGTAGATCTGTGCTAAATGTTGTAGATCTGTACTACATTTTGTAGAGCTATGCTACAATTTGCAAAATTTCTAAACCAGAAATTTGTTCTGCAGATTTTTTTTTTTTTGTTTTGTTTGTAAATCTGTTCTGGTGGAGGTTCTGTAGTTTTTTTTTTTTTTTTTTTGTAGATCTGTGCTACATTTTGTTCTTCACTTTAAATTTGGAGTACATGATAAGGAAATCTGTTAGGCCTCTTATAACTATTCTTCACTGTAATGATATTATAACTGTTCTTCACTTTAAATTGTAATGATATTATAACTATTCTTCACTTTATGTTATAACTGTACATGATAAGGAAATCTGTTAGGCCTCGTGTAAGGAAATTTGTTCTTCACTTTAAATTGTAATGGTATTATAATTATTAGGCCGCTTGTTCTTCAATGCCTCTTGTTTAATGATATTATAAATATACATATTTAGGCCTCTTCTATAACCACTCATTCATCCAATTACAAAATTCCATCCAATACTAATATCAAAACATACAAGCATCAGTTTCCCAATAAGTGTCCATCCTCCTGTAATCTTCAAATTTAGTTAAACAACTAATTGGACCAAGAACTAAACAAGTTTATTTTCAATACTGATAAAACAATAATGCAAAGCCCAAAGATCTATTTCTCCATTTAAAAATATTTTACGTTACAACAATTTCATCGTGAAACACTAATCTCCACAAAGTTACTACTCAAGTAATTCGACCTTGTTTGAACTCCTAAATCTCAGTGCTGCACACAGACACACACATAGAAGCATCCAATACACGACTATATTCTCCCTGTGCTTCACCTAGAACTTCAATTAGGTTGTAAAAATTGTTCTTTGCAATGTATCTGATTAATCAAATTATTGTCAGAGTTTAAACTCTAGTTACCTCAATGCTACATGCACAGAGACGTCAAAATGAATGCTCATGTACCACTCAGTTGTCCTTAGGCTTCAACTAAACTTTTTAGTATTCACTCTAATTCATATATATAGGTATCTCTCCTTAATTTTTTATAGTCCTGGGAGGTCTCTCAATCTCTTGGCCTGCAGAATTTTCGATTGTACTACATCATTAGCATGATATTTTCCTCGTCTAAATAAACTAACAGGATTTTTAACTGGTGCTTGTTCTTCAATGCCTCTTCATTTTATTTGACTTACATTTTTTTGAAAATTATTTATCTATGAATAAATATACATATTTAGGCAATGGCAACAACAATACACAATGATCTCCTCATTGATGATGATAATGTTGTTGAAGTTGGTAGAGGAAACAGTGGTCTATGACCTCAGGCAAATGAGGCTCTTTTCATTACCTTCATGGATGAGGAGGTAAAAACTAAGAGTAGTAAAATAACTGGGACATTCACTAAATAAGCTTGGAACAGGTTGAGAGATCAAATGAACGCAAAAACCCAATACCAGTATAACGCACACCAGCTTTGGAACAAATACAATCAGCTACGTATTATGTTCAACAAATTTACAGCATTACTGAAACATACTAGTGTTGGTTGGGATAGCCAGTGACTTACTATCACTGCACCGGATGACGTTTGGGAAGCCCTTTACAAGGTTTAATTAACTTTTTGCATTTTCTTTGCTATATTTAATTGGAGAATTCTTTATGTTAACCTGAAATTCATTGGTTTGTAGGTTAATAGCCATGCAAAGGGGTTCAGGAAGAAAGGGATGGTTTACTACCATGAGTTGTCTCGTATCTTAGGAGACACATCCGCAACTGGTAAACTAGCTCACTCTTCCACTAAATCACCTTCTGAAAGTAGTGCTAGTTCTGATCTTGAATTTAAGGTGAAAAATGAGGACTTAGATGCATTGCAAATTGATAGTGATAATGACAATGGAGATGGCCAAGGCAAGGGCAAAGGCAAGAGCAAAATAGCAGGTAAAAAGAGTAAGAAGAGGAGCTCTTTTCAAGCTAATATTTCTGAAGCACTCAAAGAAATGAGTGAAAATAGCAAGATAAAGGTGGACCTAATGGAAAAATGATTGACAAGTGCTTCAGTTACTAGTTGGCGATGATAGTGGTTCAATTGAAGGTGGCTCTACTGCCTCACGTTCACTACTGAAAGAGTGCATGGCACTATTGCATGCTATGGAGGAAATTCCTGCGCCTGCTTACACGAAAACTGTGAACAAGCTTGCATCGAATCCCATAAAAAGGGAGGTATTTGTTGATATGCCTGCTGGTAGGATGAGGGATTGTGTCCTTAATCTTTAAAAGTTATTCTCAGAGAGTTCAAGCTTAGTGTGGTATGTGTTTGTGTTGTTTAATTTATTAGTAATGTTGGAAAATATTTCGTAGTTAAAAAATGTTAGTTCGTATGGATGTTTTCATGTTTTCAAAAATGTTGGATAATATTTGGTAGTGTATTGTGGAAACAGAGTTATAATGGAAACAGAGTTGGGTGTATGCAACATGTATTTTATATTTGGTACTGTATTGTACTTTTTATTTTATTTTATTTTATTTGTTTCAGAATTATTTATTATGGAAACAGAGTTGGGTGTATGCAACATGTTTTTAATATTGTACTGGAACGCTATTATAGAAATAGAGATGGGTAGATGGGTAGATATAAAATTGAAATATATTCTGGAATGCTTTTGTACTGGAATGCTTCCCATTGCTATTATGGAATGCTATTGTACTGGTATGCAGCATGTTTTTATTATGGAAACATGTTTTTATTATGGAAACAGAGATGCGTAGATATAAAATTGAATGCTACTGCTATATTCAATGAATGTCACGACCATATTCAATTATCTTGAATGCTATTACAATGGAAGTTTATGGGTAGTTGAAGTATTGAATGATCTTCTCCTATATAATGCTTGTTGGTAGTCATTCCAAGTATTTTTTATATCACTGCATTGTCAACATTGCATGGGAAGCATTGTCAACATTGTTTTATGTCAATGCATTGTCAACACTGCATTCCAAGGTATGTATGATCTTCTCCTATAAAAAATATTTATATCACTACATTGTCAACATTGTTTTCTTAAGAGTCCAAAGGTATATTTATAAAAAATAAAAAATATTTGTCTTTAGTAATAATAAAAATAAAAATAATGGCATGGGAAGTATCAATTTCTTTCTATCACTAAATTCAATTTATTTGTTGAATCCCACAAGAGTATTGTTGAATAATTTCTTAACCAATAATTTCTATCACTACTTTCCATCTTCACTTCTCTGTTGGGCTATATACTTGTGTGAAAAGCCCCTTCATTACTACTAAAAAAAATTGAAAAATAAAAATAAAAATAAAGATTGCAAGTATTGCTACTGAAAAAAAATTAAAAAAAAAAAAAAAAAATTTCTTATGTGACCATTTTTTCATGTATTTTCATTATCACTAATATTTTTGTTTTTAAGGGGTCAACACAATATCACAGTGATATATATAGAACCGATGCATTCTCTTGATTTGAGTTTTGACTCAGATAGTGAAGACGAAAATATACAATTTCTGGTGTGTGTAGCACTACATGAGTATTGTAATATTTACCTTCAACCTAGACCATGCCGAACGTCCATATTACAAGGACATGACTACGTATTAGAAATATTGAATGGCCATGAAACAAGGTCCAAGGAAAATTTTAGAATGAAACCAGATGTATTTATTAGTTTGTGCGAGGCACTTAAGGTATATGGTAAACTGGAACACTCATGTTATCTAACTGCCCAAGAGCAACTTTGTATATTTTTGCTAACAATTGGTCACAACGAACGAAATCGTGTTGTCCAAGAGCGATTCTAACATTTTGGCCAGACCATCTCCAAATACTTCAACCGAGTCTTGAAGGCAGTGTGTAGGCTTGGTAAACAAGTTATAAGGCTTCCAGATTTTGATGAGGTGCTTGCAGAAATTCGACATAATCCACGCTTCTACCCTTTTTTTAAGGTAATCACTAACAGAATATTTGAAGTATAAATTTTAATAAAATATCCTGCATTATTAAAGTCATTTGTCAAATAGGATTGTGTTGGAGTAATTGATGGTACCCACATATCTGCAAGGGTGCCAGCATCAGAGCAAATACCATATTGGGGTAAGCATACTGTTACAACGCAAAATGTAATGTGTGTTTGCTCATTTAACATGCGATTTACGTATGTATTGGCCGGGTTGGGAGGGCACTGCAAATGATTCAAGAGTGTTCATTAAAACCGTACATGATCCAGCAAATTTATTTCCAATGCCACCAACAGGTACGTATTATATGGCATTTTGTTAATTTATAATGAATATTCTTTTGCCAACCCATAATAATAAATACGTACATGTTGAACAAATAAATACTATGTTGTTGACTCGGGTTATACAAATATGCCTAGCTTTTTATCGCCATACGGTGGTGAGAGGTACCATCTAAATGAGTTTCGTACTCAACGTCGACAACCAGGAAACAAGAAGCAAATGTTCAATTACCGACACTCCTCACTGTGCAATGTGATTGAGAGATGCTTCAGTATCTTGAAGGCTCGTTTTTCAATTTTGAGAGACATGCCTCCGTATTCAACTAAGACTTAGAGATACATCCCCATTGTATGTTGTACAATACACAACTGGATAAGGATACATTCTCAAGGTGAGACATTGTTCACTGAATGGGCCAATCCAGATCGTATCGTTGAAGATGTTGGGCCTAGTGGAGGTGGTAATGGCAGCTCGACACATGCAGGAAGTAGTTCTCAGCAACCAATTGACGTAGACATTAGTCAACCTCAACTACGTCACATGTCTGATGTAAGAAATCAAATTGCTAGTCAAATTTGGGAATCTGTTAGAAACAATTGAAATATTATTTATGCGTATAATAGATTGTGGAAGATGTTTTTTTATGATTTGTGGAAAAATTGAGATGTGATTATTATGGTTTGTAAGTTGTTATAAACATTACACTAATATGGTTATTAAATTTATCTATGGTTGGTATTGTATCGATATGGTTATTATGAATGCTTATTACAATGTGTATGATTCCATTGTCAAAAATAAAAAAAAAATTAAAAAAAATAAAAATTTTAGGCCTTAACAAACATGTTTTTTAATTTATGTTTTCAAAAAATTTCAAACATTTTGTCCAAACCAAATGCGTTTATTATTTATGTTTTTCTAAAAATAAATAAAAATCAGTTTATAAAATATTTATAAACATAAACAAAAAACGTAAACATTACCAAATGCTATCTTAATTATGCATTTTTCATTATACCATATACTTTATTTTTAATCCATCCAATTTTCATTATACCATATACTTTATTTTTAATTCATCCAAATATAATAATGCAAAAATATAATTTTTCTCCCCTCACTTAAATAAGAGATTACAATATTGACATTCAAGATTTTGGTTCAAAGGCCATTTTAATGAGTCAACTAAGCCCCAGTTTGATTTTCCTTCTCGGTCAAAAAATTACTAAGGGACAAAAAAAAGTCAAAAAAGTCAAAAAGTTAAAAATTACAAAAAGATAAAAAAAATATTTTTCATTCTAAAGTCAAAAGGTCAAAAAAATCAATAAAAGCAAACCAAACAAACAAAAAAAGTCTCAGGTTAAAAAAGTCAAAAAAATCAAAAAATAAACTAAAAAAGTCATTACCAAACGGCCCCTAATTATGCTGATTTATGTGTATGCTATTAATTGTAACGTTCTAAAACTTTAAAGTAGGAGATGCCCTTTCGATTGATTTTCCAGCATTGTCCAAATGGCTTTTCAAAAATAAAATGTGAGATTATAAAAATGTATATTTATGGCAATTTATTTTGACTTTGTCTATAATTCTTTGCAAGTGTCCATTGATGCAATAAGTTCATACACTGTTTTTCTCACCAAGATGTAAGCTGACTTCACATTTTGTAGATAACATTATGGATTTTCATTTATGGTTTGACAACTCAAAGTTGAATGAATGAGATCTCCAAAATTTGGGTCCTTTTTATTTATTTATTTTTATTTTTTAGAATTTTGTGCATTCACATTTCATTAATGAATCCCACTCATAACTTAGTTACTATATACAAACAAATAAATAAATAATAAGCATAGGCCTTGTTTGATTTGTGTTTTAAGATCTTATTTCAAAAATAATATTTTAGAGAGAGTTTAAAAAATTTAAAAATTTGTTTAGTTGTATATTTTGAAAATAGTTTTGGATTTTTAAAGTTTTGGATGATTTGATATTTTTTGTAATTATGTAGATGGGTATGAGAGAAAAAAATGATTGAGAAAGAGAGAGGAAAGAGAAAAAGTGAGTGATTAATTGATGTGTAGTTGAAAGAAAAGTGAATTTAAATTTTTTTTAAAAAAAACTTTCAACCAAACATATTTTTGAAATTTTTTCTCCAAAAATATAATTTGAGAGACGAAACAAACATACCCATGCAATCCCATCATTTTAAAACAAAATAAAAATGAAAATGTTTTCATTTTATAAAAATGACATTGACACATTATTCTTACCCTCTTTTTTTTGTTTGGTATAAATTTTCTGTAGAAGTTCAATTTCCCACCCAATAATTATTAAGGGGTTGTTTGGAGTGTCCTAAATAAGTACATTTTTTGTCTTTTTGGTCTAAAAATTTGAGGAAAAAAATATAGATGTGTGGGTTAACTTTTTGACTTTTTATGAAAAAATGTGTATTAAAAAATTGTATAAATTAGTGTGTAGGTAAAAATTAGGATTGGGAGTTGTGCAGTCGTAATTTTTGACTTTTGGTGAATAGTAATAACTTTTTAACTTTTTTCACTTTTTTCAACTTGCCAAACTTGGCCTAAGAATGTCCTTTTGACAACTTGACTTTTTTTTATAAAGTGAAAAAAAATTATTATGTTTATAATAATTTTTTTAATTGAACAAACAGTTGTGCCAAAAAAAAAAAAAAATTGATTGATATATATGATGTAACATTTTACTTTTTTTTAACCAAAATGTTATGTGTCAAAGAAACTCTTTGTGACACTCGAATGTTTTAAATTTAACATTATAATAAATAGAACTCAGAAATTAATAAATAAATAAATAAATAAATAATAATAATAATAAAATATATATATGTATATATATACATGTAGTGACCATAATAATAAATAAATGCATAATTTAGGAAATTATGAATTTTATGGTTAAAGAAATACGTGGTGAAACCATACACATTAAATATTTTTGTAAGTGATAAGTGGTGAATGGTGATTTATAATTGGGTAGTGAGGTTTTTAGACATGAACCTAATTTATAGTCATATATAAATTTAGGAGTCATCGTGAATTACCAAGAAAGATAATAACTTTTCCTGAGTCCTAAGAGAGCCAAATGGTCCATGGTCAAAGTAAAAAATCAAACAAGTTAATAAAGAATTAGATAAGGGGTGGATTGGAGTGATCAGTAAGATTTCCACGCGTTAATATACGGAACTTTCCGTATACTTGTCACCCACGAATTACTTCTTATAAATAGAGAAGAATGGCATCATGTTTAAGGCAACGAAAATAGAAAGAAGAAAAGAGAACGGCACGGGTGAGTATCTTGAGTGGTGGAAATAAATAAATTAATTTAAGGTGAGTTATGTTATATCTTGAGTTACCAAAATGTATTTTACGTATATTTTAATTTATCATATCTAATTTATACAAATTATGTTTTATAAGTTATTATAAACTATATTAATATTTCAGTTACGTGGTTTATTTTCTAAACCCTAGTTGTTTAAAATGAAACCTATGGATATGTTTGTTTATATTTTAAAGAATATTTGACTATAACCTTATAAACAATTATGTTTTGTAAGTACCACCATGGTAGTCCCACGCCTTGGGGGACTTAAATAACCATCGGCCCCTGTTTGACCACTTTGTGGTTCCCTATTTGTCATGGATCCATTGACCCCTATAGTGATTGTCATTTAGTGACCCCTGTTATGTTCTGTTATGTACCGTGGTTATAGTTAATTATTTCAGTTTTTGGCACTTAATTAATTTGTGTATTCAACTCAAATTATGTTAATGTTTTAGCTTAAAATAAATATCCATGGCTATTTTGTGCCCCTACACTCACAGTATAATATTTTTCACTCTGCTATGTGCTTATAGCTGTTACCCCTTTCAGGTAACGAGGTTTAGCGGGATCAGGATGGAAAATGAACCACCGTGTTGTTTTGTTTTTTTTTTAGATTTCTATATTTTTATTAACAGACTTTTGTAATACAAAGAAGTTCAAATGACTATGTTTTGTTTCCTTTTAAATAAACAGTTGGTATCCAATTATTTTATTTAATTTATCTGCTTGCGTTGCAGATTTATCCGAATTATTTTATTTTTATCTTGTTACGGCATCGAGCCTTTGGGTACCGGGTTTGAGTCGTGACACTCTTAATTTAGACAAGCCAAAATACAAAAAAACAAAAAAATAAAAATAAAAATAATGTATGATCTAAATTCACTTTAGTGTAAGTTTCATTATAGAGTAATGCTACCCCACACCTATGTGAGAGATTTAGTCATTTATTTAGTAGAAAATTTAGGACTTCTAGCATTTTCCTTCATTATATAAGAATTTGAATTTGAAGTACATTGTATTTTTGTCTGGATTCTACTCTCTAATATTATTATTTTTTTTTTTCTACTTTTATTTTGTAACAAGATAAAAAATATATGGTATTTGACGATGATGTGATTGATCAATTCTTAAAAATAAGAACTAGATTTTGATTGACAGCAACCAAAAAATCAATATATTAGTTACGAGTTTATTTTTTTTAAAAAATTATTTGACAAATTTATTTTTTTCTAAAAAAATTCATTTTAATCACATTAAAAAGTTATTAAATAAAACTCAAAGAATTTTGAAATGGCACCAAATTTGGGATATTATGGAAGGCTTGAAATATGCACCTGTCTTGAAGCGGAACTGTGGGTAGTTTACAAGGGGCTAACTATCATACTCTAATGAGGTTTTAATCAAGTGATAATAGAAACGGATGCAGAGCAAATGGTGAAACTATTAAGTGAGGATCCGGGAGAAAGATGTCCTTTTAGGGGCATTGTGGAAGCTGCACATATTATCATGAGAGGATGTGGTTGTTCTATCCAGCACATTCGAAGGGAAGCCAACATTTGTGCAGTTGCAATGGCCAAATTAGGCGAATATCAACCTGCAGATCTTCTTATTGTAAATGAATCACCTGAAGAACTCCGCACCTTACTTGTAGCAGACATTGTGCATCTCTCTGGGAAGAGTGTTAGGATGTAGTCCTTAGTTTGTTTTTAATTTCTGATGTACCAAAAAAAAAATAAAAAAGAAAACCCAAATTATTCCTCTTATTTAAAAATGTATGTATGTCCAATACATACATTTATGGGAAAATTATGGTATTCAAAAGATGTGTTACTATATACATCTTATAATTAAAGAAAAAAAATATCATAATTCTATACTTTTTGAGTTATGATTAAAATAAAAAATATATATATATATAATCAAACACCATATAAGGTATAACCAAATATCTCATAAGTCATAATTAAAATATTATCATAATTAAATAATAAAATGACATAATTAGATATACATATGACATACCCTTTTGAACGTGTGTATAATAAAATTTTCCTACATTTAAGGATATCATGATTGTTTGGGGTGTCCTAAAGAAGTGTACTTTTTGTCTTTTTGAACTAAAAGTTGAAAAAAAAATATGGATATTTGGATTAACTTTTTGTCTTTTTATGAAAAAATATGCAATAAAAAATTATATAAATAAAATATATAGGGGAAGAAAGTTGAGTGATTGTACGGCTGTCCTCCTGCCCCAGCGTGTTAAACAGAAAATAATTGCCTCATTCGGGACAAAGTGTTTGGATAGTGATGGTTGGTTCGTAGGGGGTCACCATAGGTTCTATTTTAATAATCTGAACCGTTCAATATGTACAACTCGTTGATTATTATAAGCTTAAAAAAAATCATGTTGATCGGATATCGATAGTTATATGATCGGATTAGTTTTTTTAACAATTAACTATCATACCATCCGTTTTGTTTATACAAAACTGATTTAATCATATAGTTAACGATATCCGATCAATGTGATTTTTTTCAGGCATATATTACTTGACGAGTTCTATATATTGAACAGTTCGAATTATCAAAACGGAACATTTAGTAGGCCTCCAAGGGCCCAACATTACAATCAAACTTTGTGGCTTTACATATGCAATTTTTTTTTTTTTTTTGGCCCAAAAAGTGTATAATAGTCTTCTTGCTTCACAAGTACGGCTGACAGCATCTATCAAGCTTTTGTATTATAAAAACTAGCCTATTACCCGTGCTACGCACGGAATAATTATAGATATTTATATTTGTTTTAGATTTTTTTTAATATATAAATTATGTTTTTTAAGATTTTTTATAAAAATAATTTAATAATCTTATCACTAACCATAGTGTATGAGAGGAGTTGAAAAATGTACTGCAATAACTATGCATGGATTGTATCTATAATTATTTGTATAAGGGGATTTTAAATGCTGATTAAGGGATTTTGACCAAATCAATAAATGTAGGCATGCGAAAAGACATGTGGATTGGAAAAAGTTAATAAATGCTGATCAGGAAATTTTGACCAAATCAATAAATGCTGAGGTTTTTTTTAAAAAAAAAAATCAAAAAATTAGAAATTAAAATTGGGATATTGGAGCTCCCACAAGGCTTGTGGGTTAAAAATCCCTTTTTCCTTATATAATACTAGCCTATCACCCGTGCTATGCACGTCATAATTATAGCTATTTATATTTGTTTTAGATTTTTTTAATATATAAATTATGTTTTTTAAGATTTTTTATAAAAATAATTTAACAATCTTATCACTAACCATAGTGTACAGGAGAAATTAAAAAGGCTACTATAGTAGCTATGCACGGGCTGTATCTATAATTATTTGTATAAGGGAATTTTAAATGCTAATCATAGATTTTGACCAAATCAATAAATGTAGGCATGTAGATTAGAAAAAGTTAATAAATGCTGAGCAGGAGATTTTGACCAAATCAATAAATGCTGAGATTTTTTTTTAAATAAAAATTTAAAAAATTAAGATTGAAAGATTGGAGCTCCCACAAGCCTTGGGGTTTAGAAACCCCTTTTTTCTTAAATTGCGATTTTTAAATGTCTTTTTTATTTTTATTTTTAAATGTCTCTTTTTTTTCCTTTTTTATATTATATTAAAGTTTGATATTTTGATAATAATCATATGTGTTGGCCTTTTCAAGAGATTAAATGTCTTTTTTATTTTATTATATTATGTTAAAGTTTAATATTTTGATAATAATCATATATGTTGAATTTTTCAAGAATTTTTTTTATGCTTGTTCTTAATGCATTAAAGTGTTATTATGAGGGATAATAATCATATTAGTTTGGACTTTTTAAGGAATTCATATGTGTTGGATTTCAATTTTTTTTTTATACTTGTTCTTAATACATTAAAGTGTTATTATAAGGGTAAGATTTGGGAGTTGGGAGAAGTTAAAAAATGCTAGGATTTTTTTTTTTTTAAATCAAAAAATCAAGAAATTTAGATTGGGATATTGGAGCTCCCACAAAATTTGGGGTTAAAAACCTCCTTTTACTTAATATATAGTATAGATATATAAAATATTTTTTAAATATTTTTTATTTGTAAATAATAATAAATTTTTTACTTTTTGTATAACTTTTTGACCTTTTGAATTATTTTAAACTTGTCAGCCCTGGCCTTAAGGATGATAATTTTTTCCTATCTTGCCTACCCGCCCATGCTCGCCCTGATCTAAATTTTATTTGTTAAGTATATGTATATGTATAATTTAACCTTTTTTGAAATATATTAAAACTAAAATATTATACTTAAGTCTCGTTTGACAATATTACTTTTTAATTTATAAGTCAAAAAGTTATTAAAAAAATTAAAAAGTCAACAATTTATATAAAAAAGTCAGAGATTCCTTTTTCTCTCTATTTTTTCGTCATTTTTTTCGTAAAAAATCAAAAAGTCATCACAAATATACTAATTTTTTTATATCATATTTTAACTAAAAAATTAAAAAATTACTAAAAAATATGTTCTTGGGCCGTAGTATAACTTTTACACATATATATCATCTTATATCTTTTAACACTCATTAATTATAAATTATTATTTATAATATTTTATATTAACTTTAATTTTTAAAATTATAAAATTATCCTGATCCCATCACCTTCTTAATTACCCTACCTCTAATATAACGACAAACCCGACCCAATCCCATCCCTAATTACATGTTATTATTGGCGAGCCAAACGCCACAACGAAATTGCCGAAAATTTGATTGACTGATTGGGGCTTGTGCTTGGCATTGTTTTGGTGCTCGGTCCACAGTCTTCTCACTACTATATATAAACCCCCAATTCTCATTCTCTCTCTCTTCTCTGTATAAATAAAGCAACCCATTTTCGTTCTTTTGTGCCTATTCTTCGCTTTTCTTTTGCATGGCACTGTTACTGCTTCCTGTTAGCTCCTAAGACAACCCTCCCTTCATCCCTTCAACTCTCTCTATCTCTCCATATATCTACATCTACATATACACACACACACACACATATCTGTCTTTGTTTTGGAATAGCCCAATTGGGTTTTGCATTTTGATTGATTTTACTGATTGATTTTCATCTGGGTCTTGTTTTCTTGATCGAATCTTTCTTGTTGAAACCCACTCGGGCTCTGTTTTCTTCAAGGAAAAGTGGGTGTGTGTGTGTTGTGTTGATCATGGCATTTGATGGACGATGGGATGCTGAGAAGATGTGAGTTGATATAATTATGATTCAATGTCATTTTCTTTTAGAAAGTAGTTTCATGGGTTGATATTTTATCCCCTAATTTTGCTATTTTGTTTTAAAAAAATCAATTTGGGGGGTTTTTAGGCTTGACATGTACATATATGATTACTTGGTGAAAAGAAACATGCGTAAGGCTGCTGAGATATTCGCCAAAGAGGCTGATGTTGATAACGATCCTGTTGGTATGTGTTCTCAGCCCCACTCCTATTGATATGTTTAATTTGATTTATATTTTATTATCAATGTGAGTGCTGGAATTTTCAAACATCCCACTCAAAACCCATTTGTAATGGATGGAGAGGCCTCTTTGAGTTTGGGCAACTTTTAGAGAATTGATGCTAGACAAGTTTCTAATACTCCCTCACTTGTGTGGAGGTGATAGAGAGATGAACAAGACGAGACTACTAACACTAGGGTTTTAAATATGGGCCTTTGGACTTCTGATAATGTGATTTATGGATATATCAGCCGTCTATGGTTCTAAATTGTGTATCGGGAAACGTATCAATATCAATCTCGAAGTATCTGTATTGGGAGTTTCGGCCAGTACATGTCTAGGTTGATATATGACCATATTGCTAATACTGACACTGATACATATCCTATATACCATTATTTAAAACCATGCCCAAGATCCAACTTCGATACGATGAGGATAGCTGAATTCTTGAAAATGCTCACATTGATTCTAGTGATTTTAAGTTTGGGAGAATAATTGATGATCTTACATGGTATCAGTCGTCAGGTTTTAGGATTTTCGAGTTCAAATCTTGTCACCCCATTGTGCATTTTATTCTGCCTGTGTTTGTGTACATTTACTCAGTATGTTTGTCTCTGCATTTACGAGATGGGGCACACATGTGGTGAAGTGTTAACATGATGCGTGTTGTTGGATCCATTTCCTAATAGCTTAAGTTTTTGGGACAATTGGTGATCTAGTAGCAACTCCAGCGATTGGTATTTAATTGTGCTATTGCTAAATTTTGGCACGATAGGGACAAACACACTCCAACAGTGTACTATTCATCGTGCCAAATTTGGCATGATAGGAGCATCATGCCAAATTTTGGCATACTTTAGTAGTGAGCTATGTTACATGGACTCGGGTACGGGTGTCGGGTGTGGGTATGTATCTAGAGGTCGGACTCATTAAATCTTAAATTTAAGGGTACGCGGACTCGGCAAAAAAATATCATATTTTTATATTTTTAATCTAATATGTGAGATAAAATGGTACTATATGTAACTTACAGTGTCAAAAGGTACTATATGTAACTTTATAGTAATTAAACAATAATATGCACATATGATAATTGTGTTATATACAATTATATAAGAAGTATCCGTTGAAAAGTATCCGACACATATCCCATACCCTTGTCCGAGTGTTGGGTGTCCGACACGGGTATTTGATCTATTTTGAAGAGTCCATGTAACATAGGTAGTGAGTACTAAAATTTGAGGTTTTTTGGTTTTGTTATTACACTCCATGACAAATTTCATAATATATGTGCATTATTGTGATGTCCTGATGTTTCTCTCAGATGTCTGATTGTTCATTGATCACTAGTGTAGCTACCTAACGATGTGACTGAATTGCACTTTATATGTGGGTTGGGTTGTGCTTTCTTGTCTGTCAATTAACTGAAGGATTTTTGCTTTATTTCTATGAAACATGATGAATGTTATGATATATTTTTGTCAATGCAATGTGCCACTTGCTCTTGTCTGACCTTGTTTGGAAATCTGGAATTTTTGTTTTAGCAATCGATGTGCCTCATGCTTTCTTGACTGAATGGTGGACAATATTTTGGGACATATATTCAGCTGGGTTACCAACACATACTGAGGCCATGGGGAGGTCCTCTGTTAAGGTGTTACTTCAATGAACTTTGAAGCAGTCATGTATCATATTTCTGGTTCTAAGACAGTGTAATTGAGATATTCCTTGTTTAATTCTCAGCCTACTCAAAGTATGGAGAATGAGCAACAGAATATCTGTCCTACAATGAATCAACAGAGGCCCAGACAGTTTCCAATAGGTGCCTATTTTGACAAGATGATGGGGCAATCAGCGGCAGATTTGTCGGCTTCAAAAAATAAATTGACTGTCTCAAAGCCATCTTCAAGCCATTCTAGGTATTTCTAGAACAAATCTATATACATATTTGTTGCAAACTTGCACTAAACACTAATTGTTGGGATGACATCGGTAAGAATTATGAACTGTGTAATTGTTCTGATCGAGGTTTGAGAATATGATACCAAATATCTTTTCGTATGATTTTTGTTCAATCAAATTGATCACAGAACAAATGGACTGTCTTGCTTTGCTTATTCAACAAAACACTAATAAATAGCACCAAAACACTAATAAATAGGGAACCTTAGATCACCCTTTTTTTTCGGGGTAAGTAAGAATTATATTAAAAGAATGAAATTTTGTGCATCATTCAAGGAGCATACTCCAGGCAAAACCTTACAAATATCAAAACCCAAGATGACCAAGGGTATTGCATGAGTGATCATTATAATTTTTGTTTCTAACTTTTATGCTCTAATTGGTTCACTAGAATGAGATGGAATGGAATTGTCATTCCTTAGGCTTCCTTACAGAATGATCATTCTCTTATAATGGTGAATGATGATTCTATTTGCAATTTATTTTTCATTATTTTTTTAGTTAACCAAACATGGGAATGGAGATTTTGATGAAATGATCATTCCATTCCATTCCACACCATTCCAATGAACCAATATATTGGGAATACTAATTTCTTCTGTAACTTGCAATCATGCATCAACAGCCACTCCCGGCAGCAAATTTCTCAAAAGGCTCAACAGCAGACTGCGAGAGTATGGATTTATCTAT
The DNA here is from genome assembly GCA_025200525.1 of Camellia lanceoleosa. NCBI lineage: Eukaryota > Viridiplantae > Streptophyta > Magnoliopsida > Ericales > Theaceae > Camellia > Camellia lanceoleosa. Next base: position 429,987 of record JANUSC010000086.1, on the reverse strand, counting down.
TATGCAAAAGCTCTAGTGCCTATTCATATTTGATGTACATTAATTCAAGATGAATAATTTTACATGTGTTGCAGGATAAAAACCATGTTGTTTCTTTGGGAAGAAATATCCCTGTGGACTCTGCTTTCTATGGAGCACCAAAAGCCAAACTTCATGACGCTGGTTTGTTTGTATACTAATTTAATTATTTTGAAGACAAATTTGGGCATTATAATTAACCCCGTGAAGTTGAATTAATGAGATACCATGGGCAGTTTTTTGTTTTCCTAATTTATTGAGGGACACAATACTTCAACAACATGTCACATCCTGCTTTTGCCTAGAACATTAGACCTTTTTAACTTTTTAAATTCACATGTGATTGACTACATATGTGACAAGGTGTGAAGCTACAAATTGTGCAATTGTATTGTGATCAAACACTCGATATTTTGCAAACTGAAATGACATTTCATTTATCAACAATTCTATGCTACTTTTTGATTGTTTAGTTTCCATGTTTATTCATATTCTTTGGGAGACATGTCATTCTTGGATGTTGGCACAAAGCAAGAATCTTGAAGCAATATGTATAATTATGCAAATGATTCGAACCTGAGTCCTGTCTTACATATTTTGTAAACAGCATGAGGAAAGAACTTGATAGAGAACTGGATCTTGCGTTTCTCTACAACTACAGCAGGCTATCATGTGCATGATGATGTGTTTTGACTGGAAAGAGTCATAAGTTGACTTGATTATCTTGATGTAGGGAGGTCCTTTTGTGAGAGTATAGTTATATGAAATGACTGCACTATTACATTTAAGAAACATCTCTCCTTTAGTCCTATTTTAATTTGAGTGTGATTGTTATGTGAAAACAAAATGGGTCGGAACTCTTTTCTTAAATTAATCTCCTTCCTTTCATCATTGATATCATGACAAATGAAGTTTTTGGAATGCAGTGATTTTATATCATGATAAGTCTTCCTGTAAATTTCTGTATTCCCTTTGTGATTTTAATTCTCGGTTACTTTCCCAAAATGATATTCCTAACTATTTATCCAAAAAAAAAAAAAAATGATAGTCCTAATTGATAGTTGGAATCAAGGCTTGTTGAGTTGAGTGGTGTTTAGATGGTTTTGATTCATGATACTTGCCCTTTTTCAGGAATGGAAAAAGGGGCCAATTTGATGCTATTGAACGAATGGCCTTTCACTGTAAGTGGTGTCCTTAATTTTCGTACTTGAAACTTTTCCACTGCAGTTGCAGTCTAGTACTAGTTTAAATCCTCAGTTGAGTTTGTTCATCTCTTTCAGGGAGTTGACCAAATTTCTTCTAGAATGGCTTACCCAGTACTAAATTCAATTTTACCAGTGTCAAACCAACAGCAATACTTTCAGACATCAATGGCTCATCATCAACAAGAACTTTTTAGTCAAGCAATGGAAAAAACACTAGGGAAGCAAATATATCCCTTTCAAGGAAACACTAACAATTTGGGCAATATGATGCTTCCTAGGAAGGACTTAATTGGGGCAGATGAACAAGTAAGTTACAAAGACTTGGAATTTTAGTGGTTGGTTCATTCAAATTTGCAGCAGTGGTTCATAATTGGAAAACCTGCATTTTATGAGATATTGTTTAGATATTTCTCTTTTCTTTTCTTTTTCTTTTTTTCTTTTTTTCTTTTCAATAGAAAAAACTTTTGATATTAACAAGTTTTGAGTTCCATAATAAATTTAATTTACATGCACATCTGTGTTGGAAAATGTTTATTTCATACATGGCTATATTATATTCGTTGATGCTATCATTCTTGTCTTCGTTATTTTTGTTACTATTTTATTGCTATTGTTGTTGCTGTTATTTTTTTGTCATGATTATTTTCTTGCCATGTGACATGTTCATCATGCCTCTAGTTGCTTGGCACTTGAATTTTTTTGAGGTCATGATGTTAGATACATTGTAATCATGTTGCCTTATGTTCTCTTTCAACTGCATATCAAATTTTATTTATTTTTTAATAAGAAACAAAACCTCTAGTTCATGCATGTTCTAAATTCTAATGTCATGCCTTAGAAAAAATTGATCAAAATAATACTCCCACTTCCTCTCCTTGTAAAATGTAAGGAGAATATAATCTTTTCCATTGTTTTTAATGACTAAATATAAAGTAGAGGTTTAATATTCTTAGATCTGTTTTATTTGTGAACATATAAAATCTCTTCGGTACTTCAATTATAATATTTATTTTGGGTAGATTTCAGACATTGAATGTAGACGAGTTTACCAAAGAAAAAAAAAAGTTAGACTATTACTATAATATTGTCCTTTTACATGACAAAACTTATTACTATAATTTATCCAATAATTTTATCATTTATTATATGTTTATCGATAGGTTCAATAAAGAGGGAAAGAGAGGGTAAGTATATTCTTAAATTTTTAAGTTGGGTTCGAATGCCTTGATTGCTATTGATGAAATTTCTAGATATAATGCTTGTTATATAATTGAAGGAGGTTCATATTCAATGCTGGTCCTGCTAATTGTGGTGGTGCTTGGTGGGGTTGGCTGACTGGATGCAGACCTAACCTCCACCTTATCTGCATGAAGTAATTGCCCCTTAAACACAAACCTGTGTTTTCATGGGTGCTTTTTTAAATATTTTTCATTAGTCTTTTCATCATTCTTGGTATCCTGTAGCCACTTCTCTTTTACTAATGAGCAATGGATTGATTATGACTCAGATGATGGTCCCAGGGAGACATACAGCAGAGCAGCAAATGCTTGTACCTAAGAAACAAACTGCAGAACACCAAACAATGGCACCCATGAGACAAACCATAGACCAAAATATGATGGCAACTGTGAGACAAATGGCAGAGCAACAACAAAATGATCAGTTGGCACAGCAGAAATTACATGAGGTTGGTTGGGGATTATAAAGGCCAAATTAATCCGTTCATTTGTTTGGAAATTTAATATCAAGAACCTTTTATCTTGGTGGATTCTGTCTATTGTTTGCCCATATTTCATGATACATTCCTCTTTTGGATCAGAATATCAGAAAGAGGAAAGAATTATCAAGTTCTCAAGCTGAGAGTGCTTTGGTGGGTTATACATCTCAGGTGATCATTTTTGTTGATCTTATCGCTCACCAAGATATACTTATTCAGTGTATATGCCAATTTTGTTCATCTTCCTATCGCTATAATTTCTTTTGTTGTTTTTGTAGGATGGAAAGGATGCTGAGGTGCCAAAACCCTCAAACAACAATGTCGAGTCTTTTTTGTCCATTGATGATGACAATACTGATATTATGAGCACTCAACATCCTTCAGCTTGCAGCATAAATGAACAGAATGGTAAATGAATACTTCAGTTTAAAGTGTAAAATTCTCAGTTCCATTTATTATTTTATTTATAATCTGGCAGGATTCTCTTTTAAAACTGTTGGTTCCCTCAACTTAAGCAAAGGCAAGGTCCTCTGCTGCCATTTTTCATCAGATGGGAAGTTATTAGCTAGTGCTGGTCATGATAAGAAGGTTTGATGCTACCAATCTTCGATGTTCAGCTTAAGCTTTATGGAAGCCAGTTCTCAAGTTTTTTTTTTTAAATATATATATATATATTTTATAAACAAAGACTAAATTGCAAATTTATGTTACAGGTCCTGCTTTGGAAGATGAGTAATTTTGATTCTGTTGATACTGCAGAAGAGCATTCTCATCTCATTACAGATGTTCGGTTTAGACCAAGTTCAAGTGTTTTTGCCACATCTTCTTTTGATAGAACTGTGCAAATATGGGATGCAAAGAAAGTAAATATTTCCTCCCTTTATTTCCTCATGATGCTTTTCTCACTTTAGATTTAGATCTCTCTCTCTCTCTCTCTCTCTCTCTCTCTCTCTCTCTCTCTCTCTCTCTCTCTCTGTGAGATTTGAGGACTTATTTTTAGATAGAATTTTATACCATTTTTCTTTGTTATTTCCCTATTTGTTTAATTGCTTTTAATTCAATGGATGCTTTAATCTCATCCACTCTTTTTTGTTTTTGTTTTTGTTTTTCCTGTCTTTATTTATGTTCAACACTTTTTCTCCTGATTGTTATTAAAATTTATATATTATATGTCTACTTATCATTGTCAACGTGATATCTACTGCCCCAAGTTTGAGACCTGTTTGGGGACATAAAGAAGTGTTCAAATGTTCTCCCTGACTGTCTGCAAATCATTGGTTGAAACTGAAGATTAACATAACAAAAATTTGTTAGTTCGAATTGAATTCCTGTCCAAAGTGAAATTCCTCTTGGTTTACAGAACATACTTCCAAAACATTGCACACTTCTTGAGGGAGAATTTACCATTTTCTACTAGTAAAAGACAGAATTTTTTCCCTCTTGTTGGAAAGGCATTTTATGTTTTCTATACATGGGAGCTTTGGTTAGTGAGACAGCAGTTATCTCCTTTTCTTTTAGACAAGGTTACAATATATTGATCTTTATGATATGTTGAATAACTTAGCAGAGGACATGATCCTAGACCTGAATGGAAAAAATGGATTTGGTGTAACTAACCAGAAATAGATGGCGCATTCAAGCTTTGTTGAATATTCTTATGTTGATTACATTCAAATGGCAATTTGATTAGTCTAAATAATTGTATGGGCAGTTCATTGATGAAAAAGTAATTTGTTGGGCCTTATAATTATTCATTGATAGTATTCTCTCTCTCTCTCTCTCTCTCTCTCTCTCTCTCTCTCCATTTGATTGGACATAAGTTTACATGTTTTTATCGATGAGATATAGCCGAGCAAATCACTGTGCAAGTTTGTTGGGCATGCTGAGCAAGTAACTTCATTGGATTTTCACCCAAGAAAGGTGGATCTCCTCTGTTCCTGTGATAGTAATGATGAGATCCGACTGTGGAACGTTAACGAATGTACTTGCACACACATCTTTAAGGTAAGAATATATGCTTATGGAATAGCACCAGAATAGTTTCATTTTTCACATTTTGAAATGTAATTTTGTTCATTCTCTCATTTCCATTATATTTTCAAAATTTCTCTAGTGCTTTTTGCAATGCTATATCTTTGACCAAGTCCTGGACTCTGTTCTTAATTAAGGGCCTTGTATATTGATCATCTTCCATTGGTTTTTTGAAAATTGGTTTCTTTGTTTTATAAAATGTAGGAAATAAAATAAAGTCAATACCTCCACATTTAAAATACCATGTTTTCAAGTTGATGCATACATTTATTCGCCTGATTGAGCATTTTATTATCTATAGTCTAAACTATCTGTAATCCTTTATAATGCAGTATCTCTATTCTACAATCCTTAAATTGATAAGATCTTGAAACATTTACCTCTAACACTCCATTTGGATCACAGGATGAGAAAAAAAATGATTGTGTTTTCTTACTATCATGTTGATGAGTAAGAAAGTAAGTATGTGATACAAGGATATGAGTGAGATTTCTTTTTCTCCTATGTATTTTAATTGGCAATCTTAATATTAAGAAAGGGTCCTGCTAATGACAGACCCATCGGCTGTCAAAAAGCACTACAAAATGCCAAAATATTTATAATTTCAATACATGTTTCACATATCCCAAAATATTTTTTTACACATTTCAATACACAATACACTTGTTACATAATTTTCCAACACTAATGACAGCACTAAGGGCTGTTTTTAGTATTTTTCTTGTGGGAAATACTAAACCAGGCAGTTTGTTTCTCATCAAATCTCACCAAAAGTGATGAGAAATGAAACTCATAAAATAAGAAAGTTTTCTTTCTCACCATTTCTCACCGGACTTATATAGCAAACACGAGCAAAGAGTTCTCTTTCTTTTCATTTCTTATTGTTGCTAACAAAATCACTTGATCCAAATGGATCGTAAATGTGGAGTTATGCTTTGCCTTTTCAACCTACTCCTGTGTCCTTTCAAGATGATATGCAGTATTTTAGGTTTCTCTTTTAAGCTCTACCTATGTCTTCCTATAAAATTAATGCAGGGAGCTTCTAGACAAGTTAGATTCCAGCCTCGAGTCGGGAACCTTTTGGCTACTGCTTCAGGAAACAAAATCGGCTTATATGATGTTGAGACTAACAGCCTCCAATATTGCTTAGAGGTATCTAATTATTACACTTCCTCACACTGCACTGAGATTCCAATTTCTGTTACGATACTTGTGTGAATTTTGTATGTTTTCTTTGATTTTCTAGGGACATGTCAAAGAAGTCCGCTCGATCTGTTGGGATACAAGTGGGAAGTACATTGTATCCGTCAGTGAAGACAGTGCACGGGTGTGGTCAGTTGTGTCAGGTGGAAAATCCACACACGTGTTGCATTCTAACGGCAATAAGTTTGAATCATGCACATTCCATCCTGCATATTCTCTGGTCTTGGTTATTGGTTCTTACCAGGTAAATGAAGTGCTGTTTTAACATCATTAGTTGTTATTTGTTTAGTTCTGATTGTAACTTTTGTCCTGAGATCAGTCTCTTTCCAAGACCTATTTTCCACATAAGCAAGGGAAGCCCAAAGCCGGGAAAAACATAGTTTCCATTTTTTCTGTCACCATGGGGAGAAAAACCCCTACCAACATACTTGTCGCCATACACAATTTCTTGACATATGCCTATTATATTTGTGTTCTCTCTCTGAAATTGTTAGCAACTCTGGCTTTTCCTAGTCTTGAGAACTTAATGAGTGTGTGTTTCTGTCTATGAAGCATTGATATGGATATGGGATACAAATACAATACAAATATGGCAATATAACAAAATCTAAATAAATAGAAGATGGGTATGGCCAGATACATTGAAAAAGGAAAATTATAATTTTTATTTTATCATACATGAGCTCAAAAAATTTTGAGGAACCATTCTTTGGGACCACCTCCCAAGCCTTTGCCAACAAGCAAAAGAAGTCCTTCACAGCCCGACTTCACCCAAACTATATAAAAAATAAAGAATATCATATTCCGATTTTGGTGGCCATTATGTAATTCACCAACCCATCAAAACCCTTTTCCTCAAATTATCAGTGGTAAAAATTGCCTTCCCATGTGACAAGTCTGTGCAAAGAAGGTTACTTTCGAGGGGTGCCTTCGGCCACAATTAGTTTTTGAAATTTTTTCTGAAAATTTCTGGAAACTCAACCAAACAAAACGACTTTGACAATCGATGTTTGCTGTTATTTTGTAGTTTCGTGTAAAAAGTTTGTAATTTTTTAACGTTTATGTTGTCGGTCCTCATGGTGGAATCTTCTAATCTGAGTGTCCTTGCAGACACTTGACTTCTGGAATCCAGCTGAGAACAACAAGACTTTGACAATTGGTGCACACCATGGTATAATCACTGCTTTAGCAGATTCTCCTCAGACCGAAATGATTGCTTCGGCAAGTCATGACGGAGTTGTGACATTATGGCGATAACAAACGGTTGCTCGCTCTGCCTGTACATATGGACGATTTGGCATTTTGCAGGTTTTGAATACAAGACAGCAAAATGGTAGCGAAAGTTGCATCATCAGGAATAAAAGCCATTGTTGAGGATACACCTTTTGTCATAGCTTATAGAAGGAATAGTACACATATATACATATATACATGGGACTTGGTGATCAAATATTGCAGTGTTAGAACCTTTTTTTTTTTTTGTTGGGGGGGGGGGGGGGGTGGTCTGGCGCAGGCATATTACTTTTGGATTTTGAGAATTTTATCAAATTTGAGAATCTTAAAACTTCATATTAATGAAATCAATTCATTCTGTTTGAGTTGAAAGGTTTATGTTTGTTTTGAGTAGATATTTCATAGTCATTTTGTCCCTTAACATCTTTATTCGAGGAAGGGTTGTTCATTCAAATGATACTGAAATCTGGGAAGGGAGCTCATGATTGCTATTTTTAGTCTGATCCTTGATTTCGTACGTGGTATGGGTAAAACATGTTAATTCATAGTCTTTTTAATTGTGTTTATGGGTCTGGTCATAAGCTTATATGATTTGGAAGGTTCATTTGCTGTTAAAACTTAGCATTTAAATTTCAGTAAATATTAAACAATTTTTTAGATTTAAAAAAAAAAAAAATAGTGTTTAATTGTCAGTAATATACCACCGTTCCAATGGTGGTATAATCACTATGATCGCTATCACACCATTGCCACCTTCACTCTGTTGGGATCTGGGATCCCGCCCAAGACCTTATAGAAATTATACCATGCAGAAAAACACACCCACACTCAAGGAGACATCATATTTAACGTGATTCGGCCTCAATGCCTACGTCCACGGGAGAGTAGCCGGTTATTACTATAACAATAGAGATATTACAGAAAGATTACAATAGAAGAGGAGCTCACACTCACCCACTCACCCGTCTTCCTCGTTCACACCGAGGGAGACGGTCTCTCCGCCTCACATATCTCACTCTCTGTGGCTTGCTCTGCTCTCTCTAGCTCTCTCATTTTGCTCTCCACTCACTCATCCTCATTTATACACTTCAAGAAAGAGGAAGGAGAGGCTGGCCATCACATGGCCAGCTCCTTGTTGTGTTGGCAATCACATGGCCAACTCATGTTTCAACATGGTGCAACTTCTTTGTAGGTTGGCAGCAACATGAAGAGTGTCACCCCTCATCATTCCTCATATGGGATGATGAATATCCCACAAATCACCCCCTCAACCCATGTGAGGTGATCCACTGCATACACTGCTGCTAATCTTGTCACGCCCAAATTTCAGCATACTCTGCTTCTCTTCACTGAGACGTTTGCACCCCCTAAAGCTAGAGATAACACAGCAGAGATACAAGAGAATGAGGGAATCCTACATCCTCAACTCAACTCATACCACTCTGATTTGGAGAGAGCCTCTGCTCCTATCTCCCACAGATCTCATCCACACTTCCTGGCTTGGATGCCTTCACTTGTTATGCTTGAACTTACGTAACCAAGATATCCGACACCCACTGATTGGATATCCTGCACCCCCTGCTGGAATGCCCTTGACTGTCATGCAATACCTCGCAGGACCAGTCATTGGAGCAATAGAAAACTCGTCGTTTATCCCATCAACGTCCTCTGTCTTCTTTGCTCGGAGCTTTTCCTCTGAACTTTCAGCCTTTGCCCTCTGCACTTCTGAACAACCTCCTGGCGTTTCCACATACGCTTGTTGTCTGTGCCTTTGCAATCCCTGATTTGTTGTCCAGTAGATTGATGGTTGACAGTAGCTCCATCTGTCAAAGTATCGTCAGCTATGCAATTCCTTGCATAGTGCCCGTACCCATGGCTTCTGGTCTCCCTGCGTCGAGCTCGCCTGAGAGATCCGCATTAACTTTATCCTCCGCTGCCATGGAAATAAAAAAACCACCATAGAAGAAAAAAGACTTGCCACTCGTTGGCGCGCACTCTTGCATTTTATCCGTCTTAATTTCTCTGTCTGGCAGTTCCTGTGAACTTTCAACAACCCGTTGCTACATACTCTTCTCGCGCCTCTGTACGACACTGTACCCTTGCACTACTGCACGTCTGCATTTGTGCTCCTGCGCTTAGTATGCTCCTCTGCAGCTATTGTTCTACATGCCCACATATCACCAGTACTTACTCGTATACAGTAGCTCCAACAGCCACAGCATTTCCCTGAGCCTGAACTGGTTGCCAAATCATCTATCCGTCGATGAATGGTCTTTTTGATTGATTGAACCAGATCTTCTGACGAACTCCGGAGATAATCATTTCTGCAATCCTCTGATCACCCCTGACCAATCCTGATCTCTTTTGATCTGCCATTTGATCAAACCTGATCTCCTCTGATCTTCAATGATCTATCTCGAGTTGTATCTGGTTGTCCAATCTGGTCAGAATCTGTCCATTCTAACCTCTTGATGAATCATGACGTTCCACAATATCCGCAACCTCGGCAAGTATTAAAGATGACAAACTCCCATGTTTTAACAATCTTTAAAAAACTATTCAGAATTTCACCATTCTAACCTCGCAGTTGCGTCCGGAACGGTCCAATTAGTTAGGACCAACCTTCGCTGCATTTCCGGGGACCTCATTGAATATATCCTCGAAAGCTGGGCCACACCACAATTTTCAGAAAATTCTGGGCCAAATTGCAATTTTCAGAAGTTCAGGGAATATTCCGTGTTCCAACAGAATATTCCGTCCGCTGCACCTGATGCCGTCCGTTCCTTTAATTTGCCTTCTTTTTACAGAAACTCCGTCTCCAAAATCTGACCGTACGGATGCGTCCGGAATACTCCAAATAGTTGGAAACCACTATTAGATCACCAAAAACGGACTCCAAATGGCTTAGATCTAGCCAAAACATTTTGCATCATGCGTCGCCTTTGACCGATCCCTCCTCGCCGTTGACGCGCGTACCCACGCTTCCGACTCGCCACGCGTCGCCGACCGCCCATGACGTGGCAGACACGTGGCATGCACTGAATGGCCCACGGTGCCACGTGTCACTGACGTGGCACGCTGATGCGGCATCTTGGCGTGTGCACGCGCGTGTACACGCGTTGTCTCCCCACTGCCGTCTTCTCGCGTGGCGCGTGTGCAGCGTGAAGATGACGCCACGGCCTCTAACGGTGCGTGGGGCGCGTGCCTGAGAGTGGGCCTCACGTTCCACTTTCTGGGGCCGCGTGAGGGCACGTCCGGACTCCTTTTGGGGTGTTCTTTGCAGTTTTGGACTCCTCTCGTCGAGCCCTTGCTCCTGGTATGCTCAAAACCTGATTTCAAGCAATTCGATTTCTGGGCAGTTTCGAGGAACACACTGTTTTTGTTTCGAAACACCACCGACGAGACTCTGATACCAATTGTTGGGATCTGGGATCCCGCCCAAGACCTTATAGAAATTATACCATGTAGAAAAACACACCCACACTCAAGGAGACATCATATTTAACGTGATTCGGCCTCAATGCCTACGTCCACGGAAGAGTAGCCGGTTATTACTATAACAATGGAGATATTACAGAAAGATTACAATAGAGGAGAAGTTCACACTCTCCTCACTCACCCACTCACCCGTTTCCCTCGCTCACACCGAGGGAGACGGTCTCTCCGCCTCACATATCTCACTCTCTGTGGCTTGCTCTACTCTCTCTAGCTCTCTCATTTTGCTCTCCACTCACTCATCCTCATTTATACACTTCAAGAAGGAGGAAGGAGAGGCTGGCCATCACATGGCCAGCTCCTTGTTGTGTTGGCAATCACATGGCCAACTCATGTTTCAACATGGTGCAGCTTCTTTGTAGGTTGGCAGCAACATGAAGAGTGTCACCCCTCATCATTCCTCACATAGGATGATGAATATCGCACACACTCTACTACCACCACCAAGTCTCCACTCCCATCGTATCACCACTAATAAATTCAATTTCGTTATTATTATTGTCACTAGCTCACCATTGTCAACGCTCCACCTCCACTGCCACTGCCACCACCATCACGACCACTGCTACTCCACTACCAATACCATCACCACTACCCCTAACCACCTCCACTACTACTATCATCATTACTACCCTACTCTATCAACATTAACACAAACACCACTACCACCACCATCGTTGTTGTTGTTGTTGTCACTACCATTACTATTATCACTCCACTACCACTATCCTTGCCACTGCCACACCTCTATCTTCAGAGTCATGTTGCCACTATTACCACTACCATTCCATTACCATAACCATTAGCATTACCATCATCACCACACAATCATCACTGTTGCTCTCACTTCACGACCACCACCATCTTTGCTAATTTTATCATATCTCACACAACCACCACACATCCAAACTATCATGCCATCACCACCATTCTTACATTGTTGCCACTATCTTACTACCACACACTAAGGTCATGTTTGTTTGGAGGTTTGGGGAGGGGGATTGGAGTATGAATGAGGTGGACCTCCTTATGCCATGTTTGGTTAGGAAATGTGTGGAGGGATTAGTATTCCTGTTGGAGTAGTAATCCTACACTATGGGGGGACTAGCAAAGTTTGGAAACACATGGGATTGAGATGCAATCCCATGGGATTAATGGGTAAAAGACTATTTTATCCCTTAGCCTATATGACTATAATAATGGAAGAAGGATAATTATGGAATTTCATAGGTTTAATTCCAATCAATTAATGCCACCACACTGTTACACAAACATACAACTTAATATCACCATACCTCATTCAATCTCACATTACTCATAATCTCATCTAACATATTTCACCAAATAAACATGACCTAACTGTTGTTGTCGCCGTTACTTTCACTCTACCACACTGCCATGCACTACATGGCGTTACTCGCCTACCCCTACAAATATAAAGAATGTAAGAGATAATTTAAAGAATTAAAAACAAAATCTTAAATTTCAACTTATTTTATATATAAACACAATTTAATTAAATTTAAGAAAATAAAACATGACTTCAGATTAAAAAATTCAACATTTAATTTTTAACTTTTCAATTTTTAAGAATTTAATAACTCAATTCAAATCAATCAAGTTCTATCGACTCGTGTTATACCGACTTAAAGTAGAAATTATCTCATAAGTTTGGAAGACGGTGGTGTGTTCATATAATGTTAGCTTATTATTTTTACATCATTTCTTTATATTTATGGTCATATAATTATTATGACTAATATTATATGCACTAATTAATATACTAATTAGTGTACAAATTGATGATGTAACATAATTCAAGATATTTTTTGATATTTATAATTTATATAATGAGTAAGATTAATAATAATATCATAATTAGTATTGATATACTAATTAACACACTAGTTAATACAAGGTTTTGTGGGACTTCCATACCACCGCCGGTTACATCCATCCGCAGTTAAAAACAAAAAAACTTGGAAGTACAAGCTAATCCATGTTCCTACACGTGGCATCAGTTACCCTACGTGTCACTCAACCACCATACCACCTTCTTCCTCTCTCTCTCTCTCTCTCTCTCTCTCTCTCTCCTTTATAACTTGTTCAACGGCCAAGAAAGCGGTGTGAGACCCATTTCACAAAAACAGAGCAAAAAAGAAAAGAAAAGAAAAGATCAGATTCAGTGCAACAATGTCTGCAATGTCTATAATCAAGAACGCCATGTTCAACCTTCCAAAGGCTTTCCCTCAAACTCAATCCTCTCCTCTTCTTCCCTCCGCCTCTCTCCGTCCCAAAGTCTCTAGGGTCTGCTTCACTTCTGCTTCCAAACACTCTGAGGTATTAAATTAATCATACTAGCACCTTATCAATACAATACCCATGTTTTTAGAATAGCCTCTTTGGTTTTGAATTTTCAAAAATAGTTTTTCGAGTTTTCAATTCAGATTAAGCAAACTGTGTGCGCAATTGAAATTGTTAATATGCAGATTATTGATTCAGGAGTGCAGAGAGTGTGTTCAATAGTGGGAAGTTGATTTTATTTTTAATTCTTATAGTAATTTGCTTTAGCAATGGTAAATGTTTCATTTTTTTATTATTATAATAATGTGATTGGGAATCAAGATTATGTCATATAATAAAATTAGAAGTCGTGGAGCACTCACATGTGGAAGACACTGACGATTATTTTAAGGAAAGCCCCAACGAAAAATATGTCTGTTTATATTATTATTTTATTTAAAAAATAAGATTATAAATTGTGTGATTGAGTTCGAAAAGTTGAAAGATTTGGAAAAAGAAAAAAACTCAGAATTAGGGCATACTAACCATCTAATTGCTATAGGGAATTTTGGAAAAATAAAACATAAACACCAAGTGGGGCCTATTATTTTTAGTCATGAGATGTTTTAGTTTGAAATCAATCTGCATGTAAATAATAACCCATAAATTATAATTACTTTTATTTGAATTGCAGGGAAGAAATGAAGCAGAGGGAAGTTACAACAAGGGGTATGGGACTAGTGATTCCGATAGTGATTTTGAAGATAAAGCATATGAAATGACTGAAAAAGCCAAAGAAAGAATGAAAGAAGGCATAGACAGAACCAAAGAAAAAACCCAAGAAATGAAAGACAAAGCAAAAGACCATGCAGAGACCATGAAGGACAAGACAAGGGACACAACCGAGAGAGCCACCGAGAAGTCGAAAGAAGGTACAAATAAAGCTGCTGAATCCGCTCAGTACGCGAAAGAAAAAGCCAAGGAAGGGACAGAGAGCGCGGCGGAGAAGACAAAAGAGCAAGCCCATGGCATGAACGAGAAGACTAAGGACGCGGCAGGGACGGTGGCGGAGAAGGCAAAAGAGGGGACACACAAGGTTACTGAAACGGCGTGGAGCGCCGGAGAGACGGTGGCGGATAAGACCAAGGAAGGGACGAGCAAGGCGGCCGAGGTGGCACAAAATATAGGAGAGAAGGCGAAGCAGACGGCGGCGGGGGTGTGGGGGGCGGCAAAGGAGACGACGCAGAAGATCAAAGAGACGGTGGTTGGGAAATCGGAGGACGACGAGAAGGACATTGATGATTATATTGAAGATCATGTGAGGAAGCCTAGGAAGAGGGAGCATGATAGTGAGAAGAAGTATTGAAGGGGGGTATTTCTGTCTTTTTTGAGCTGCAAAATAATTTAGCTATGATGGTGTATGAATGTTGAAGTGGTTTTTACTTGAATATGCTTGTTGGAACTTTTGCATGGTTTTTTGAATTTGTAGTATGTGGAAATGAAACTTTGATAAAATTGGATGGGAGTTTGGCTATTTTGTTAATCACACTAGGCTCCCCTGTTCCAAAATGTTGGGGATTTAAGACCCTAAAACAATTTTATTTGCTTGCACAAAACTTTCCAACAAGCACAACTATGGAAACCAAGCAGTCAACAGGAAAAAAACTGGTACTAACACTAGGTAGCAAAGAAAATATAATAGAAGGGTAAATTATTGACACCTCCTGAGATTTGGTCAGTAGGTCTGGTTTGATTACATTTTACCTCTTGATGTTATGAAAATTATATTTCTTGTGATTAATAATCTCATTTGACAAACCCGTTGGTTATATAAAAGGTAATAACTTTTGGTAGAAAAATAGATGAAATTATATTGAAAAAAAAATATAAAGCAAATGAAAGACAAAAAAAATAAATAAAAAAAATAGAAGAAGTAAAGCAAAGTAAAAAAAGAGAGAGTACGAATTTAATGTCTTTTTGATAGCAACGTTAATTCCGTTTAAATAATTACAATGACAGAAGATCCGTTTAATTTTCCAAACGTCAAGGATAATATGTATTAAATTTAAATTTCGGGGATGTAAGTATAACTTATCCATAATAGAATGTGAGATTGATGCATGATGAGTTATGCATTGTGGTCTTAACAATAATATGGAGAGAAAATCATGAGGGCGGAAAATGTTTAATGTTAAGGGTTGCTCCCAAGTAATTTGGTGAGGATGATAGCGGCCTAAGGTCATTTATATTTTAGGATACTCTTTTTGTATAAAGTGAAAGTTTTATTAAAAATATAAAATTAGAGTTACAGAAAATGAAATGTATTATCGAGAAAGATTCGGAAAGTACAAACTATCTTACTACTATTGTTTGCATGCACGCAATTAATCCCTTAGTTTCACGATTTTTATAATAATAATAAAAAAAAAAAAAAATACCATGTGATTGTTAATGTATTGTGTATAAGGAGATTGTAGTTTTGAAAACAGAAAATCTTAGTCAACAAAGTTATATATGGTGTTTAATCTAAGTTAGTGTTTTAAGTGAGAATGTAATATGCATATTTTGCTAATAGAAGATCTTAGTCAACAAAGCTATGAATGATGGGCTTTAAGTGAGAATGTAATATGCATATCTGGATCTGATTTAAAGTAAAATTTCATAAGCATATTGTGTTGGTTTAAAAGACATGCCTTTCAATCCAATCTAAAAGGGGGAGAGAGGGAGTGCCTTGGGTAAACCCACTGGGGCATTTCCCACCCTTCTTTCTTGTTTGCTTTGACTATAAACTGACAGAAAAAAGAGTTTTGCATTATACCTGTTACTTCAATTTCATTCATATGCTTGGCAAGTCAGTTCATGAAAGCAACTTGTCAAACGTTGTCTTTACCGCTGATGAAACAGAGGGGACTTGACCAGAATAAGGAAAGTTTTTCGAGCTTCAGTATAGGTTACTCTACCACGTGAGTTTTGACTAAAGGTTTGTTTGGGATAAATTTAAAAAAAAAAAAATTTAAATTAAAAAATTATTAAAAAAATTAAAAAATTTATACTATTCAAAGGTAGTTTGAAACTACTCAAAAAGTCAAAAAGTAAAAAGGGTAAATTTGTCATTTTGATTTTATTACACATCTTTTCGTAAAATGTCAAAAAGTTATCATAAACATATATTTTTTTCTCTACTTTTTTAACTAAAAATTCAAAAAGTGCATTTATATAGTATATCCCATACAACTACTAAATATGTAACCTCCGATTTTAGTCAATTTTTAGTTGTTTTGAAAAGATAGTTAAAAGTTAATTTTTTGAACTTTTTGAATTTTTTTTTTTAAAAACGTGTAAAAAATGTAAGAGATGATATGACCTAAAATGAGTTAAACTAGAAAATAATTTGGATAAATTACACTGACACCCCCTGAGATTTATGTTTATTACAGTTCTTCCCTCACATTTTGAAAATTACATCTCCCCTTGAAGTTTAAAGTTTCAATACAGATTCCCTACTCAGCAATTTAATTTTTTTAAATACCAATTTTGCCTTCATTGGATAAATTACATTAACACCCCTTACATTTTAGAAATTACAATCCCCTCCATAAGGTTTAAAGTAGTATTATCAATTGCCCCACCGGTTAGTATTAGTTGGAAAAAAAATTCATTGAAAAAAAAATTAATTGGAAAAAATTAATTGAAAAAAAATTTTGTTAGTAAAATTTTTAAATTTTTGTTTAAAAACCAACGTAAACTATTTTTTGAATTTACATTTTTTTTATCAATTTTACAAACTGAGACAACCATTTATGAACTAAAAAAATTATCAAATAAGTTTTTATGACAGATTTTTAATTTTTTTGTAAATATAAATTGAAAACTGAAAGCGAAATGGTTACCAAACAGGTCTCAGATGATAAAAATGTCGTAAAATTAACACATAATTAAATAAGTTACCAATGTAAGAAATGACTTATCAAAAGATTCTTAGGGTATGACCCTGCTTGGTAGGGTTTATTTCCAGTTTATTTTAGTTTTTAGCTTAATTTTAGCTATTTTGATGTGTTTGGGTCAGTTTAACAATACAACTTATAACTTTTGTAAGTAAAAAAATCAACTTATTCTTTAAGTGGGGGAGGTGAAGCTTAATTTATAAGTCAAAAATCAACTTATGTTCATAGCTATAAAGTATAAGCTGTTAAGTTATAAGCTATAATCACTTTCTCAGAGTTTTACAAAACGGGACCTATGTATAGTTTGATTTTTAAAAATTTTTTTTAAAAATTAAAAATTAATTTGGTTAAGAAATAAAAAATAAAAAATAATTATGCGGGCCACGCGCAATGTATGGGCAATATGAGAGAATTCAATCTGGGCCTTAGATGTGATAATAACAAAACAAACAAAACCCAAAACAATAGATCTAATATAAAAATTATCAGAGAAAACCCATTTGCAAATCAAACATTGCAAAATTAATTGAAATTCTTGGCTTAGAATAAATCAACAAATCATAGAAAAATCCAAGTCCAATAAAAGCAAAATCATTAAACAGAAATCTATATGGACTTCGACATCGAGTAGATCTTTGGCATAGGTGAACTCAGCGGTCTTGAGAGTGTCTTCAAAGAAGAACATGTGATTGAAATCGTTTCCCAACTCCATAAAGGAGTGTGTATTGTAAATTCGCATCCTCTATTAGTTTGTACTTCCTTTATCATAATTGAATCAAACACTTTTATACTTTATTTAAAAAAGAGAACCGTTGTAGAAAGAGAGAAAAGTTAAAAACAAAAATGATAAAAGTAAATTATTGGAGAAGAGAAGAAGATATTGTAGAGTAGTAGTTATTTGCAGCATGTGGTTTGAGTATGAAGTTACTTTAGAATTGTTTGTAGAGTATTATTTTATTTATTTATTTATTATCTGAGAGGGCAATTTATACTGAATTGGGCCTGTTAGCACCATAAATCTGCAATTTTTATTATTTATATAATTGCAGGACACGTGGCATTCTCTTATTCATTTGGAAGTTAAAAGAAGTTATAAAGATAATGGAGAATATGAAGGACAAAGTGGATGAGTGGAATGACACATGGCAAGACAAGAATGAAGATGGAAGAAATTGGTGGTTACTAAGTAGTTATTGCTGTATTTTTTCTTCTATAAATAGCCATTAATGGCTACATTGTAAAGGATCCAGAACTTAAATCAAAGACACTTGATTTCAATATTTCTTGTCATTTTCCTTATCTTAGGAGTAGTTTAACATAGATTTATATTTCGAAGCATTTATTTTCAGCACTTCATTTTATGCACTTCCTTTTTCGAAGCATAGGAGTAGAGGTAAGTAATTATTACTTTGATTGTTCACTCAATCATCTTTCTCCATCTCCCTTTCTTCTTTAATTTTTCTTTTCTCTACACTTTGGCAATTTTGAAGTCCTCTTTGTTGAGGCAAAAGAACTGTCAACACAATCGCTTGATAATTGGCTTGAATTTAATCTGTAAGGATTTTTCAATCCTTCTTGCACGCTTCGCATTTATAATATTTTCCTTCAGGAAAAATAAGCCAACATTTTTGGCACGCCAAAGGGGACGACCAAGTGTAAGAAATGACAAACAATTTGGATTTCGCCATTCGAACTTGTCAATTCGAAATATATTGGCGTGAAAGAAAAATTTTGGATCTTCAAGAAGAGATCTATTTTCTTGATGAAATAAACTTTCATCCATTACAATATTATTTGGTGGAAGAAAAAAGACACCATTTAATTGGAGAAATTCATCAACTTGATATGGAAATTCGCCAATGGAATGATGAGTTATCAACTCTCACTACCAAGTCTGTAATTGAGGCCTTAATGGCCGGAATTGGTGAATTTTTTCAGAATTTTTCCATGGTTGAAAATAGTAAAAGCAAAAAGTTGATTTCATCAATGGCTCGGGGGGTTCAAGAGTCCGTTTTTAAAGAGCCAAGTTATGAAATTAACACAACGAAAGAGCATGTTCTTGAGCCAAATTTGGCTAAGAATGATTTTTCATGCATGACTCGGGGGGTCCAAAAACCAAATTTTAGAGAGTCAAGTCATGAAAATAACATATTTATGGGTGATTTTCATAAGCCATTAATGGCTAACATGGAAAAACAACCCACTTTGCTAAACAATTATGAAAATCAATTCGCGAAAGTCTTGTTTTTAAAGCAAACATGGTCAAGAATAATGAACAAGTCATCGTTCATGAATTCAAAATTTTGACATTTTTCAAAATGTTAAAAAGTATGAATTTTCATGCTCACACTATACCATGACTTTTGGTGTTCAAAATCCTTTTTGGATTTGTGGATCACATCAAACGTTGACTTTGATGGAATGGCTAGCAAATAATATTTCGTTATTGAAATATATTGGGCAAAAAATATGATTGATCCATAAAACCATCATCATTTGGTTTTGTGGTTACCTTCGAAATATGTCCTAAGACACTTCGAAGCATGTTATTTATTGAAATATCATTTTATAGCCATTAATGGCTTGTTAAAATGCCAATCTAATTTCATAGTAATCCAACTTTTTGGATTTTGTATGAAGAGATGTCGTGTGAGTTTGAAGTACTAAGAACAAGTGATGACCATTTAAGATGCATGAATTTGGCTAGAAAAAGCCTATACATTTAAATAAATGGTTGAGATTGGCTTATCTTTTCAAATTGATGGCCAGTTGTTTGTATGTACACAGTCAAAGCATCGAAGATACATTCGAAGAATCAAGAGTTGTTTCGAAAGTTGATTGCTTCACCTTCGAAGCTGTATAAAGCTTTGAAGATTGATGTTTCGAAGGTTGATTACTTCACCTTCGAAACTGTATAAAGTTTTGAAAACTTTCGAAATGTGTACATCTCTTCAAATATATGTAAAATGACAATTAATTAGTTGTCGAATAATGCCTATTTTTGGCATGATAAGTTGGTTCGAAGAACAACAGTTTTTGGTATCTTCAAAGAATTAATAATTGGTTCGAAGCACAAAATTAATATTTTCATTAATTATGTACGAACCAGAACATACAAAATTTGAATAACCACAATGTTGGCCAAAAGTTGCTTCAAAGGCCCTTTTGCCATAATTTTGCAAGCTTCGAAGCACTCCATCTTGCATTAACAGCTTCGAAGAAACAATAATGGTGATTGTGAACCTTCGAAGCTTTGCCGAATATTTCCAAGGATGTAATTTGTCCTTTGTCGGCACTTTCAACTTTCGAAAGATGATTTTGGTCCTTTGTACCACCTTCGAAGCTTGTTACTAGTCCATAATAGCTAGCATTCGAGGCATCTAGTCATAATTTCATACTCATTCGAAGCACTTCATTGGTGTTATTATATCATTCGAAGCACTTTGTTGGTATTATTCGAAGCATTTTATTGCTTAGATTAATCATAAGTTATTCGCCCTTCAAAAATTCAAATAAACATCATTTTTAAGGGCCGCGGGGGGTAATGTTAGCACCATAAATCTGCAATTTTTATTATTTATATAATTGCAGGACACGTGGCATTCTCTTATTCATTTGGAAGTTAAAAGAAGTTATAAAGATAATGGAGAATATGAAGGACAAAGTGGATGAGTGGAATGACACATGGCAAGACAAGAATGAAGATGGAAGAAATGGGTGGTTACTAAGTAGTTATTGCTGTATTTTTTCTTCTATAAATAGCCATTAATGGCTACATTGTAAAGGATCCAGAACTTAAATCAAAGACACTTGATTTCAATATTTATTGTCATTTTCCTTATCTTAGGAGTAGTTTAACATAGATTTATATTTCGAAGCATTTATTTTCAGCACTTCATTTTATGCACTTCCTTTTTCGAAGCATAGGAGTAGAGGTAAGTAATTATTACTTTGATTGTTCACTCAATCATCTTTCTCCATCTCCCTTTCTTCTTTAATTTTTCTTTTCTCTACACTTTGGCAATTTTGAAGTCCTCTTTGTTGAGGCAAAAGAACTGTCAACACAATCGCTTGATAATTGGCTTGAATTTAATCTGTAAGGATTTTTCAATCCTTGCTGCACGCCAAGATTTATAATATTTTCCTTCAGAGGAAAAATAAGCAATATGAGGAGTGGGGTTTGGGGTCGAGGTAAAAGAGGCCGAATTTAATGGCCTCATGAGTTACTCGGTTTGGAGATATAGCTTCTATGTTTCACCGGTTGAATGTTAGTCCGGCCGCATGAGGTTTACTTTTTACTCCGGCTTGGAAGTATGCTGTTGGTAGTTCGGTTAAGACATATGATAACCGAGGTGTACCAAGTCCATGAGGGGACTTTGGTTTGGAGATAGTTCGGCTCAACTCTCTTATGGTTAGCTCGGTCCAAACATGGAAAACCGAGGTAAGAGACTCCTATGGTTAGCTCGGTTTAGGCATGGAAAACCGAGGTAGGAGGGAATAGTAAGTGTTTGATCTTAAGATGTTACTTCGGTCCTGAAGTAGTCCGGTCATAAGAAGAACCATCTCACTTGGTTTAAGCAGTGAGGGAGGGTGTTGGAGGATAAGCATTATCTTCCAAGAGTATGAGTTCTAGGAGGACTCTATGCAAGGAGGAGTAATCCTAGAAGGACTCTACACTTGGAGGAGTGAGAATCCTACCAGGATTGTGCCACGTGAAATCTATATAAGCTCATCAATAACACCTTTGGAGAGGTAATACAATTTTGCTCCCTGAATACGTTGAGCTTTTGCCTTATTGTCTTGCTTACTGACTTAGGCATCGGAGAGGTTTCCGGCACACACCCGCCGGCTAGCTCACGTTGATATTTTCAGGTGGTGGAACGACATCGTACAGAGGAACGAAGACTTGGTCAACAGGATTATACGAGAAGGTGTATTTCTTTCCCGTACAATTGGCGCCGTCTGTGGGAACAGCAGACTAACAACCTCTTGATCAAGTTTTTCTCGAACATCAATGGCGAACAACGAAGAACTGCCTCAGTCCGCCATTGACGGACAAACTCCAGAAGGAGGTGCAAGGCGCGAAGGCCTACCTTTGGTCCCTCCCATGGCGAACCTGGAACCACAAAGGCGTAATTCGGGAGGGATGCGAGGACGAAGGAGAATAGCAGCCTCATCCCTCTCGTCGAAAGCCCAAAAGACAAAGGCGCAGTTGATCCTCAAATTTCAGGATCGCGTCGAGAGCAAGACGAATCGATCCGTAAGATGGCGGCGGACATGGAGTCTCTGGCGCCAGATGAAAGGAAAAGAAGTGGCGGAGAGAGGCGTGGTAATAAGACGCCTCGCCACTCGAAGGTAAATGGCGAATTCACGCCTCTCGGCCAGAGGAGAAGCCTCGGGGCGGCGACACGCGATCCGTATCTTCCAGGACTCGTCACTCCAGGTCTGAGAGGACGAGGCCTGAGAGATCATACACTGAGGGGAGCACCTATTGGCCCTCACATACGCATCATACGAGGTCCAGACAGACGGAATTACCTAGGTCGTCCGACCTAAGGTCCATGTTGGAAGAAAAGGCGCGATGGAAGGAGGATGTTTTATAATTTGGCATAGGTGAACTCAGCGGTCTTGAGAGTGTCTTCAAAGAAGAACATGTGATCGAAATCGTTTCCCAACTCCATAAAGGAGTGTGTATTGTAAATTCGCATCCTCTATTAGTTTGTACTTCCTTTATCATAATTGAATCAAACACTTTTATACTTTATTTAAAAAAGAGAACCGTTGTAGAAAGAGAGAAAAGTTAAAAACAAAAATGATAAAAGTAAATTATTGGAGAAGAGAAGAAGATATTGTAGAGTAGTAGTTATTTGCAGCATGTGGTTTGAGTATGAAGTTACTTTAGAATTGTTTGTAGAGTATTATTTTATTTATTTATTTATTATCTAAATACCACATGAAAAAAGTTTCAAGAAATTAAAATAGGGAGTCACTTAAGATAATAATATAGATATAGATATAGACAGATAGTATAGATATATATATTTTTTATGTTTTATAATTTTGGTTTTCTAGATGTTGGGCAAAGGAGTTCTAAAAGTTGGGCTGACCTTAGGTTGGAAATCTAAATCCAATTTCAGCATGCGTGGGCTTCGATTGGGTCTTGGCCCAACACTATAAAAAACTAATCTTGCATGTTTGTTTGTTTCTTAATTTAATGTATGTTTTGGATATCAAGTTACTGTATATAATAGTTCTTTATAGATATTGAATGTTGTATAACTATGTCTTAATCAATTCAAACAATATGATTAAGAGACCAAACAAATCATGATTAGACCACACTTTCTATGAGTAAGTCACATGTTTCATGTAATAATGGTGAATATCGTTAGTTTGTGGCATTAGTTCAAGTCATGGAAATATAAATTTGACTGGCACGTGTTATTAATGGTTAATCAAATTTTTTACATGATATTTATGCCACCAAATTGTCATATTATTGTTTTGTTTTATGGAAAAGTCATATTATTCTTTTATCTAACGGTTAGATGCAGAAACAATAATAAATGATATTTGTCTTGCTTTACGTTAAAAGAGTAATGTTAGAGACCCTAAAAATTTTACCAAAAATTTTACCAAGTGTCTCACATGGGTGTAGGACTTACACAATGTGGGTCTCACATTTAGTAGAACTTTTAGTAAAATTTTTAAGACTTCTAACATTTTTTATGTTAAAAAGCAACATAAAAATAGTAGGTCGCATTATTTAATCTATAAAAATTAAATTAGAACACCATATCATCTTATCCCATGATCACTAAATAATTTTTCTAATTAGAATGTGTTTTCGTAGCAATGATGCTTTCACACAATCTCCTCTCTCCGTATAATCTTGATGTACATTTTCTTTGCATCAATAAAATTATTCTTTACCTACAAATAAATAAATAATCACTTATTTTACGTGAACTGGATAATTTCTCTATAGATTTTTTTTTTTTAGTGTCCTTGAATCAATTTAATACTAGTCCCCCTAGCCTGGTAGTAGCTCCTCCAAATTTTTACAATCTTCTTTTCTTATTTCCCAAAAAAGAAGAAGAGAATTTTGTCATTTCTACAAGAGTTACATATTAATAAAAATTAAACAAGAAGTGCACTTGGTGAAAAAAAGGAGTAGAAATAATAGTGCCACCTTCCTACTTCCAAAAATTGATGATGGTTAATGTTAATGACATCAAGTTAGAGTACCTTCAACAAATAATTTTACAGTAAGTCTTCTTTCCTAGAAAGTATGGCTAGATTCTTACTTAAAAATAGACGTATAGTTGAAATTGAATCGATATATTGTGACGTATATGAATAAATTTAAAAATATTTACGTGTAAATCTTAATAAGTGGACTTATTGTTAAATAAGTCCTATGAGAAAAATTTGTCCTTAAAAAAAGTTACTAATTGTAAGTTTTAGTGACAATTTATAAAAATTATGACAAAAAAAGTTACTAATTGTCAATTTTTAGCGACATATATATAAAAATTATCCCAAAAAATTATTTTTAGAGACAATTTTATCAAGATTTATTTTTAATAGAACTTGATGGGAATTAAGTCCAAATATTAGAACTTATTGATAGTTTACCCTAAATTTTTAATTTGGACTACATATTTTGAATAAAATTTTTAAGTGTATAAAATTACTGATAAATTTATAATAATATCTAAACTGAAGGTGTTCTTATGAACACTAAGCTAAATGGTCACCCAAAAGCATTCATTGTAAAGTAATGTCAGAGATCTCAAATATTTTATTATATTTTTTATCAAATGTCTCACATGTGTAGGTCCCACACTCATATAAGACATTTGATAAAATATTTGGAGTCTCTAAAATTTTTTTTTCATTGTAACATCTTTCAACTTTATAAAAAACGTTTTAAGGTTAGATTGAAGAACAATATCATATTCATATGGCGTGGTGTGCCAGGTAGTTATTAATTTAGACTGTATTATTCATATATATATATATATATATATTTGTGTGTGATTGTTTTCGAAGATGATATAGATTTTTTTTTAACAATTAATGTGAAAATTGTTCCCAAAGCAACAAATATTATTACCTCAATAAAACAATGATAATCAGGACCACATTAGTTTGGATGAACTCTTCTACATACCTCATTTTTTTCATACCTTTTCATAACTTTCTTGTGGGCTCTAATTCGAACAAACACCAATAATCCAAACTGTTTATCTCTTAAACTTATCAATAAAAATTACTCATATAAAAAATTAAATTTATCAAACAACTATAAATACAGGAGTAAATCACAGTTTATTTTATAAAATAAATAATTTAAGTTTACAATTATATTTTTTTGTTCATTGTGTAAAACAAAAGATGATTTATATTTGTATTTATTATATGTCCAACGGTGAAATTTAAATTTTTTTTTTAAAAAAAAAAAAAAAAAAAACTTAATTGTACAATAATCAAAAGTTAAATCATACAAAAAAATACTCTTGATTGTGAAAGTACACCATCCTCATCATCATATGTTGAGAGTTCATTGAGGATGATAGAACATAAGTATAGGGTAGTATTGTACACAAACACCCAGAACACTAGTGTTTGTTTGTCCAGAATGTGGTGGGTTTGTTTGTATGGAGCAGTTGTAACCCCTAACGGACACCAACGTCACCCCCCAACCCCCTCTCGTCACGTGCCTCTTCCGTTACAACATCACTCACAATTTAATTTTATAAATAAAAAAAAAAATCAGATATAAAAAATACAAAACATAATTAAAATTGATTTTGATTGGTTTTCCTTCAAACTAATTTTGAAAATTTTGAAAATTCAAATTTTAAAAATCTATTTTTTCTATTATGTAAGTTTTGTTTAATTAGAAATGAAAATAATTAAAAATGTTTGAAAACACCATGTTCTTAAAAAGTTTAGTATACATTTTTTTAAATTACTTTTTTGAAAAAAGAAACTATATCAATCTTCTCTATTATTTTGTTTGGGGGAATATTAAATAAATAAATAAATAAAATGAAGAAATTTTATTGTAAATTAATTGAGTGGATTAAAATATTGTATGTGAGAATATAATTGTCAATTATATTTCATTTATTTATAATTAACTTCTATGAGTAATGTTAACACCTAAAAATTCAGACATCAAAAAAAAAAAAAAAAAAAATGTGATCCAGATTCGTGTGAGTACCAATTCCACCATGGAAAATTATTCAATATTCTCAGAGTATCATGTGTCCGTACGCCTTAACTAATTATCATTCAATATGTCTCCTCATGTTTCTTAATCACCAAAACAATACACACTTACCCACCTTTTTCACCAATCATAATATTATAAAATACTACGTGTCCATATTATGAAATTACTGAATAATTACCCTTCCACCATAGTGGTTCAAATTTTTGTGTTTTGAGCTTTTGGTTCTAAATTTTATTTATTGTGTTTGATTTTAATTTTTTTAATTCAATTTTCGAAAAATTGAGGGTTTTTTTTTATTTTTTTTATAAATATTTTTAGTGAATATTTTTTAAAATTTAACAATTTTTTTAGATGTACCTTACTTGGATATATCTAAAAAGTAAAATATTTATAAGAAATATTTTAAAAAATCAATAAATACACAAAAAAATAAAAATGTACTGAATTTTTGTACTTTTAATATTTAGTGACTTTTTAAAAAATTCATTTCACAAATATTATACTTTATAAGTGTACTTATATTAAGTGTATTTAAAAATTTAAAAAAATTGTTTCAAATATTAAAAAAAATTCAATAAACACAAAAAAAATATTAAAAACAAAAATTTTTAATTTTCTAAAAAATGAATCATGAAAAGTGAAACTAAACAAGCTGAGCTTTTCAATTTATCCTTTTGCTTCTTCTTGTTTTAAAAAATAATGGCCATATTTAGTTTGAATTTTATAAACATTTTTTGTTGAAAAATT
Organism: Camellia lanceoleosa; assembly: GCA_025200525.1. Classification (NCBI taxonomy): domain Eukaryota; kingdom Viridiplantae; phylum Streptophyta; class Magnoliopsida; order Ericales; family Theaceae; genus Camellia; species Camellia lanceoleosa. The sequence goes on along the minus strand of JANUSC010000086.1, from coordinate 402,867 downwards.
AAAAATTAATTGAGTGAATGAAATAAATAAATAAAATTCAAAATTCTAATCATTTTTATATTACTTTATTTTTTAAATATTTTTTTATCAAATTAATTTCTATTTTTTTAAAAAATTCTTTAAAAAGTTTCTAACAAACAAATCATAGCCAATATAAAACATTATTATTATAGCTCATTTTAAAAAGTAAGTTATAAGTCACTTGTCAGCTTTTTACCCACTTTTCTCTTTCACAAAAAAATATAAAAAAATTAAAAAATAATTTTTAACTCTCTTTCCAAAACACTCCATATACAATGGCTAAATATAATCGAAAGGGTAGTTATTTGGACAACCTGAAAGTGAAAAGACAAAATTAGCCTTTCTGATAGTCATGGAGCGTATGATATGAATTCGGTTAATATTGTCTTTTTCTGGATTTATGGGCGTCGCAGTAATCAAAGCCGGGCCCAAAATCAATGTCATTGTCAGCGAAGGAAATAGAACGAAAAAAAAAAAAACCAAATAAATAAATATAATAAAATAAAAATTTAATAATAATAAGAGAAACTTGCACTTGAAAGATGATTTTAAAAAATAATTATAGATAAATAATAAATTTTATAAATATTAAAATTAAAAATATAAATCTTTTCATAATTTTTTAAAGAGTTAATTACAAATTTTTTTTTTTCAAGATTTTGAATATTTTTCATTTTCAAGATTTTGAATATTTTTCATTTAAGCCCCATTATTTTATTTTTAACAAATTAAATATTAGAGTTTCATCCATACTTTAATTTACTTTCTCCATCCATCTCCGTATATGTAATGTAATGGAGAGATTTAAAGTGAAAAATATTAGATTTAAAGTTAAAAAAATGTGAAATCTCGTAATTTTTTTGTATAGTTAATTATTTTTTAAAATTAAAATTACTAAAAATAAAAAGAATTAATTACAAAATAAATTTGAAAATTTCAGTTATTTTTCATTTTAAATCTCAATATTTTCACTTTAAATCTCCTCTGCTACTTATATATGAAATTTTAGAATTTAATGTATCAAAATCCAAATATTAAGGTTTGAAGTAAAAAACGCATAAACTTTGAAATTTTTTTTTGTGATTATTTATTTATATATTTATTTTTTGTGGTAATCATCACTGATTCGTAATATTTTTTAATAATAAACAAAAATAAAAATAAAGTGGAAGAAGACTCAAGAGAGAGATGAAGTGGAATGAGAGAGAAAAAGATTGACACAGAAGAGAGAGAGTAGAGAGAGAAGTTGAGGTTTTGAGGTCTCTGACACAGCCACCATCCATTTGCCGACCGCCACGCCACCCTCTCTGCCGCCGCCTCCGCCACCAAAACCGATTTTGCGGTCCAACCCACCACCGCCACCCACCACCTTGGTTCCTACTAGAGCTCTCACTTTCTCTCTCTTTCCTCAATTTTCTCTCTCCAAAAACCCTCTCCTCTCTCTCTTCTCTTCTCTCCTCTCTCTTTTTTGGTGTGGAATAAATCTCCATAATCTGACTTGAATGCTTAGACTTAATCCATGTCTTGCAATTTTCATGTATAGGTTCTCTGATCGAAGTTGTTATAAAACTGGAAAACACCTTTTTCAGCTCTTTATTGAGATGGGATTGAACCTAAACAAACCCATTTCTCTATGATCACAGTACTTTCCACTCAACTCATTAACTCCCTCTCAATCTCTCTCTCATCATCCCCACTTTCTCTCTCTACATATTTCTGATTAGGTTGTGAAAATCCAAGGAGATTTCATTTGGTCAGACAGAGATTTATTAGTTTTTGGGATTTCCATTTCCTAATCTTGTATTAATGAACCCATGGTTTTTTAGGTGAGAGAAAATCTTCATGCAATGAGAAAACAATTGCTGTTGCTGCTTATTTTCCCACCCATCAGATTCTCAGCATCCAAACAGACACGTTGAGTTCATACATATCTCTAGAGCGAGCCTAGAGATTGAAACGGCTCTGAAAATTTAAGTTTCATGCACCTAAACCCTATCCACACCCATATCTCATATTTAAGATCACTAAGCAAAGAAGATCAATATATCAAATACACACCTATATATAGAGAGATATAGAGAGGTGTGAGAAATGGAGCAAGAAGACGGTATGAAGCAACAGCAGCAAGATCATCACCACCACCACCACCGGCGGCTGAAGCCACCGCAGACGGCGGTGCAATCGGACCAACAGACACCGCAGCCGCAGCAGCAGCCGCAGAAGTGTCCTCGGTGTGACTCGCTCAACACCAAGTTCTGCTACTACAACAATTACAGTTTATCGCAGCCGCGGTACTTTTGCAAGACTTGCCGGAGGTACTGGACTCAGGGCGGAACCCTAAGGAACGTCCCAGTTGGAGGCGGTTGTCGGAAGGGGAAGCGGTCCAAGACCGCCGCCTCGTCTTCTGGCGGTGAGAATTCGAGATCTTCGCAACCATCGCCGACACCACAAACACAGCCACAACTACCACAACCACCACCGTCACATGAGCTCCAGTTGCCCCAGAATTTAGCCGCCCCCGCCAATCATTCTCCAATGAGTTCTTACTATTCCGGTAGTGGGTTTTTATCGTCTCTGGCGGCGATGCAATCTATGAGCCACCACCACCATCACCAGCTACCACCACCACCAGCAGCCTTCAATCACAACCAACCACTCCATGTTGGTGGCCAATTTGGTGGCTCTTCTTCTAACATGGCTCTTTTACAGGGTTTCAATGTGCCATCTTTTAGTTCACAACAACAGCAGGCTCAAAATCAGCAGATTCAACACCAAAATGAGTATTACCAAATGGGTAATAGAGATAAGAACTTAGAGTCCTTGTACCCATCTGATCAAAGCTTGATTCACCCAAACAGGCCTGCTGCTTCTTGGAATCAAACCCTCACTGCTAACCCTAGCTCTTCCTCCAATCCCAGTTTCTGGAACCCCACCACCACCAACAACAGCAACACTACTGGGACTTCTTCTCTGAACCCAAATCAATGGTCTGATCTACAAGGTTATGGCCATCCTCCATGATCTTCATCAATACCCATTTCTTGATAACCCTTTCAAGCTATATATCTAGCCACCAAAAGCATAAAGTTTTCAATCTTTCCTTTCACTTTTTGTGCTTGATCGGGTTGAAAAGAACATGGTGTGAAGTGGGTATTCATGTAAATGAAGGATACACAACAAGAGATAGGCATTTTGTTTGTTCTTATTATCTTCTTTCTTATAGAGAATTTTTCTGGGTTGGATTGTGTTTTGTAACTTTTGATTAAAGTTAATGAATATGTTTTGTTTGGTTGCTTTTAATTCAGCTTTTATGTAGAATTACCAGTTTATTTAAAAGAAAAGTGAGTTGCTTTATTATTTACTTTGGAGTTTGGACTTTGTGTCTTGGAATTAAACTACTAGGGTTTTGTAGATGGTGAAAAAAAAGTCCAGAGAGCACTTGATGAAATGAAGAAGTTGAACATGTTATTGTTGCATGGAGAGGTGAGCAAATTCCTTTTGTAAAAGTTGATAGATAGACAAGATGGTTCGTTTATGCGCATGTGGGTTCCGAATCTGTCTGATGATTTTAATGCTTTTACTTTAATAATTTTATAATATTAATTTTACAATCTATAATCAGTATTTTTAAAATATTATTCATTTATTTTTAATTAATAATGTTAAAAAAAATTTAAGAGTGAAATAATCTTGACTCAATTTTATTATATTTAGATTAATGCTACTGTTCTAGAAAATTCAACCTAGAAATTTTAAGGTATTATAGTTGTGTGATGGAGAACGAAAATTTTGTAAAATTATAGTATTACTGCTATATTTATCATTCTTTACAAATTTTATTTAATAGGAAACATTATGTAAATAAAATCACATAATATATTATAGAATTGCCTAGCAATTTTTTATATTTTCTCCCTTTTCTCTACCCTATCCTCTCACAGCCTCTCTTTCTCTCAAAATCAATCTTTCACAATTACTAATTCTATTGGGTGGTCACCGACATCATAAAATGTGCAAAATTTGTTCATGTAAACAATAGGCACTACTACATTTGTTTGTTTTGTATTTTTATCTCATTAGTTCAACTAATGAGATGTTTTGCATTGTTTATCTTTGTGAATAAATTTTCTCTCGCGTTATAAATGTTTTCAATCTTGGTTTATGAGAGGGTAATTTGTATAATTAAATTGGGCCGAGTTAGGTTGGTGTGGCAGTCAAAGATGTTTGACCAAACAAGTAAATGCTCATATTCCTAAACCTAGCTACTACCTAGTGGCAGTCAAAGATGTTTGACCGAACTAATAAATACTCAAATTTCTAGACCTAGTTACTTCCTAATGGTAATTAATGCCATGACCAAGCTATACCAAGCAAGGTAGACAAACAAAGAAGAGAGCCGAGTTAGGAGGAGAACCGCACAATGTCAGCTTAATGGCGTGCCGTGCAAACATTGCACGGCGCTGCATGTTACACGGCTAAGCTATTAGCGGACAGAACAAAAGTAGTCCCGTTTTTTTTTTGATCGGCAAAGAAAATCTTTATTGATGAAGCCAAAAAGGTGGACATATTACATCAATGAAGAGGAGCTTGGGGCTAAAATCCCCAAGCGCCAGTTGGTGAGAAACCAACAAAAGAGAGGCTTGTGTAGTCCGGTTACACTACAGAAAGCTGAGCAAAGGCTTGTGTCATCTCATTTGGCTTGCAGTGAGAAGGGTATTAAAGGACAAGCATTATCCTTTGGGAATGTGATTCATAAGAGAGTTAGAGTTCTATTAGGATTGTACCATGTAGAATCTACAAGAGCTCAAACGTCGAGTTGCTCACGTTTGTGTTTTTAGGTAATTGAACGACGACGTTTGGAGAAGCGAAAGCTTGATCAAGAGGATTATACGAGAAATATTATTTTGTGCTCGTACAGTTTGTAATCATAACCAAATATAAAAATTAAAAAATGAACATAATTTATAATTGAAAGCTCATTACTATAATTTATAATTGAAAAACTGTAATTAATACATCATTATATATACTTTTTTTTATTCATTCAACAATTTTCAGGAAAAAAATGGCACTACAACAAAAGTAACCTATGGTGACGAAAACTAGTGAAGAAAATAAAATTCATCACTAAATGAAAATAATTCGTGAGGAATTTATAAATTTTGTCACATATAATAAAAAAATAAAAATGATAGGTGACAAAATATATTTTCGTCAATAAATACTTCATTTTAAGTGAGGAAAAATTAGGTTTCGTCACCAAAAATTTTTCCGCTTTTTTTTTTTGGGTGACGCCAAAATTTTGGGACTTTTGGTGACAAAAAAATTTGTCACTAATTATAAAATTATTTATGATGAATATATTTTCGTCACCAAAACGTGTTAATATTTTTGATATCTTTTGGTGAAGAAATAATATTGTCACCAATTTTGGTGGAAAATTTTTGATATATTGAGAGGCAAAAAAAAAAAAAAAAAAGGTATTAATTTTTTTTAATCATTTTTTCTGTTTATCATCTCTCTCTCTCTCTCTCTCTCTCAAAATAGGGTATTAATTTGTCTTACCTCTTGCTCCTCCACCACGCCGACACATCACCGCCAAGAGTGTACTTTGCTCAGAATCGCCACATCTTCTTCGCTCGATGATTTGGTACATGATTTCTCTTTTCTCTTTTTCTGTTGTCTCTTTCTCTTATTCTTTGTTTTGGTATGGTGACAAAAATTAGTGAAGAAAACAAATTTCATCACTAAATAAGAATAATCCATGAGGAATTATAAATTTCGTCACGTATAATAAAAAAAGAAAAATAATAGGTGACGAAATTTATTTCCGTCAATAAATACTTACTTTTAGGTGAGAAAAAAAAAATAAGTTTCGTCACCTAAATTTTTCCCACTAATTTTTTTTTTTATGGTGCCAAAATTTTGAAAGTTTTGGTGAGAAATTTTTTTTTTCAATAATTAAAAAATTATTAATGAGGAATATATTTGTGTCACCAATAATCTAATTTTTTTTTTTTTGTTTTTGAAAAACTTGATTTTGAATATTTTAAGAACATTTAGTGAGAAATATATTTTCGTCACTAATAATTTTTAATATTTGTAGGCCTTTTAGTGAGAAAATTATTTTGTCACCAATTTTGAAAGAAGAATTTTGACATATTAAGCGATAATGAAAAAAAAATCTATTATTATTCCTTTTTTTTTTTGCCTAGATTTTTTTTTCCCTCTTTTTTTTTCTTTTTTTTTTTGATCAGTTTTATTTTTCCCTCCCTTTTTTTTTTATTATTTTTTATCGCCTTTGTATCTGTTCATCTCATCTCTTCCTCTCAAAACAAACTGACGAATAGTTTTTCTATCGATCTCTATCTCCCCCCCTCTCCCTCTCCCTCTCCCTCTCAAAATACAAGTGTTGTGTGTTCTTCTCCAGCGCCCCTTCAGTGTATTCTTCTCCAGCGCCGTTGCCAACGTCCCTGTTCTTCTCCTTCAGTGTCGCCATAGACGTCGTATCTCCTTTACTGCTGTGTGTTCTCTTCCATCAGGTATGGGTCCTCTTTCTCTCTCTCTCTCTCACACACACTCAATTTCTCTATTTCTCTATCTCTGTTTTCCCTAATTTTCGAAATTAATTTTCAGAATTAATGCTGTATTTTATTCTTTCCAGCAAGGTTTCTGCTATAAACTTGAGAATGAATGTCCTATTGATTATAATTAAGAGTTTGAATTTAGTAAAAGCCCTTGACTAAATGTGAATATTTTATATGATTTGGATTGTTTGTCAGTATTTTTAATAAAATTAAGGTTCAACTCCTCTCTATATTTGAATGTTTGTTTAATATCTGTTTATTTTATAGGTTTTTCTACTTAGGTTATTCATAAAAAAATAAAATTGATTACTTACGTCATGATTCCTTTGCTTGTGTGATCATCCTCCTGATTCTTGAATCCAATCTAAGTCAAGTTACTTGACAATACGACACTAATCATGTTTTGAATCTAATCCCATTCAAAACTGGAGAATTATAGTGCAGTCAGGATTATAAAAAAAGGGAGTTGATTGAGACCCCCACTCTTCCCCCACCCCCACCACCCCCACACACATGTGGGGGTTGGTGATTTGATAAGAAAAGAAAAAAAAAGTGAGCCAATCAACACCCACTAGGTGTGCTGGGGGTCTCCCCCAGTGGGGGTCCCTGTCTTTTTCCATAAAAAAATTGGCAAAGAATGTGAACCAACATAAAGATGCCTCACCTAATAGTAAGGTTTTTTATGTTCTTTCCGCTTCCCTGAACCGATTCACCTTTAATTACTTCTCGCTCATGTAGCCTTGAAGAACCAAACAATTTGCTCCCATTTAGTGCACCATTAGCATTGAAACGCTCCCTTTCATATATTACATAAGACACCATTAGCCTTGAAGAACTGAACAATTCACTTGTATTGGTCCAATCCAATTTTGGAGCACCAGAAGTTCAACACAATTAAAGTGAAAATCCTTGGGTATTATAGAATGAAAATTCCAGATACAAAAAGCCTCAACCAACACCCTTGAGACCTTTAACACTGCTCATGCTTCCTGGCTGAATAGGTTTGCCTTTGTTTAGTTCTCCATAATGTGACATTGAAATTCCAACCAGTTTGTTCCCACTTTGTGCATCTTTAGCATCAACACACTCCCTATTGAAAATTGTACAGAACACTGTGTCATGAATGATGTAATAGTTTAGTTGAGTTAATTCCCATGAAAAGCCTGCTGACCTTCCTTCCTCTGCAACACAATTTTGCCCATGGCCAGTACTTTTACCACCAAACATGGCAAGTTTTTTCTGAGTTGATGCTGGCTGTTATGATTGAGATTTAGTTTCATCTGATCTGTTGAAAAATTTTGACTGTGTAACACTAGTTTCTTTTTCCTTCATTTGAATCAATTTACCAACTGAAAAATTGAATTAGATATATTCGGTCTTTGTAAGAACCAGTTGAATCAAGTAGTGTCCCAAATACTAGTTGCAACTGAAAAATTCGAAAGCTTTTCTTTGTGGTGATGATGCCAAAATATCAAGTTGGTTTAGTTGTCTTGTCTTTATCTTGATCATGGTCCTTAGAGGCCTATCCGCATCTATGTGCTCTTTCAATTGTAACACGTTTTGATTCTCTTAAAGCTTAACAATGATTATGTTACTTAAAATTAGTATTTTTATGGTTGATTGTGTTAATTTTTTCCCCTGAGAAAATTACTTTTGTTGAGCTTTTGTTTTTAAAATTCACATGTTTGATTTTCACAAGCCTGCTATGTTTGGTTGTTCAACTACTATTTAATTTTATGTCTTTACAGATATTTTTTCTATACTATTTCACCCTCTTAATATTGCTTTTATCTTATCCTGGATATGAGTAAGTTCGAATGTTGTCAGCTTTTGTACTAATTTTATTGCAATATTAATCATAATTAATTTGCACTATGGTTTATTTTATTGGTTACGAAGAGTCTTGTTTGAGGTGGTTGTATGATAGAACCAGTGGAAGGCAGTCGGTTGCTTTGTTGACAGTCTTATTTTTTCAATTGTTGTAAATGAGATCAGAAGCCTCAAGTTATTGTTGGCATTTCCAAATACTCCAAATACTTCATGATCAATAAAACATTATTACCATGTACTTGGTAGGCTTATTTTGTTTACTTCTTACATTAAAATTGCCGTTTTTTTCCCCCAGTTGTCTACATAAAGATGTGACAAGTGTTTATCTTGAATCTTTATATAACATAGCCTTTGATCATTAACATCCTCAATCTCTCTGTTGCTTCCTCTCCAACTTATTTCCACTGTTTAGAACTTGAAATGTAATGATGTTCAAGAAATTGATAATCTATACGGGATTCAATACCCATTTCAGAAGCGGCTTTGTCACGTTTATATTGATATAACTTATAAGCATGGTTATAATTAGCATACACGTAGGAAATTTTCCTATTGTAATTTGTTTCTGTAGCGTATGGTTTTTGTATAGACAGAATATCTTTCCAATGGTAAGGCTGAATTTTTCTAGTTTAAAATGTTGATGCATCCTCCCTACCCACAAATTTTACGCGGGCAGTACCTACATTGAAATTTTGAAACAACAAAAAATGAGGCAGTAATACTTGAGGTGAATTGCTCTAAAAATATGTAATTCAGCTGGTCAAAGCACTAAAAGTATGCTACCACATGTCATTAGGCCCTAAAGGTTCCTCCTTTAAAAATGCATCGAAGCATGAAAATAAAGAGATAGCTTCTTGTCGAGTTTTCTTCACAGTAAGCTTGGTCTTGTGAACCTCAGGAACATCCTTTAAGTAGCTGGAATCATATAATTTGTGTTCTTTATCAGTCCAATCCAAAGATAACTTTAACCAATTGACCGCTTTTTATGAGTGAATCCTTTGAAATAGGCCCGCAATTCAAACCTCTGTTATCTGTTATGCATTTGAAAGTCGAACTCCCCGCAGACATTTCTTCCAGCTTCTAATTTGTCCATCAACTGGTTTCTGTGTCCGAGAATGGGTAGCGTAGATGTTTGCTGATTCATCAATAGCTTTCACAGCAAAGCCATTTTCCTGGCCACTATGAACAATAGTTGAACTAAAATAAGTTTTCTTTCTCAATGGAGACAACACTCTACTAATAACAAGATCGATGTCAGCTCCAGTTTGTGTGTCCTCTAGATAAGTAACCAGTGGTGTCAAGAAAAGTTTCCTCTCACTGCCCTTGAAATTATCTGACAAATATCTGGAAAGCAATGATGCTTTAGTTACAAGGAAAAAGTCTTAAAACTAATAAATGTTTACTTAAAACAAAGGTGTCATCTATCCTAGTACACAGCAACCGGACTTGAGACCTGGGTTACATCCCACCTTTATTCACTTCTTTTATTACTTTTCCTTCATTTTTGGCTTTTTGTTCAAGGGTTATTCCTATAATGTAGTTCATTGCCTTCAAACCAAAAAACTAAAAAGATCAATCAGAGCATCTATGCAACTAGGCAATTTGGCATCCCTAACAAGGAAATAAAAACCATAGACTCATACAGACATGTCAACTCTACCCAATAAAGACCAAACACACAAGGCATGGTAGGATTCAAGATTTTTGAATCTTAGCCAAGTGAAAACATAACAACTAAGGATTCAAGAATGAGAACTCACTTTTCGAAGTATTGATGACATATCTCTAGTCTTGTTAATTCTGCCCGCTTTGGAAGCCTGTAGGCTACGATATGTTCATCATCTTTTATAGAAGGTAATGGTTGCGAAGGGCTATCTAAATATCGATATATTCGATGTTGGTGAACCTGCATATTAAAAATCCAGGGCTTCAGAAGACTAATACATAAAGAATTAGCAACAGATTAGTAAATATATAATAGAAGTCAAGAAGATATAAATTACCTCTGCAAGCAACAGGCTTTCATCGCTCCTTAAGCGATGCGAGACTCGAGCGGATTAAGATCTTTACAGCAGCCATGTTTTAGGACAGTAACAGTGTATTGCGTTGGAAGACCACTCCCATCACCATAAAATACGGTTACTGTCATTGTCCGAGTGGCAATAGAAGCTAGTGGCAAAGATAAGTACATGAAGGGGTCGAATGTTATTAAAATTTTGTTGCAAATTGGGCAAACCAATGTTGATTTATATTGGCCCTGGGTATTTTGTAAAATTCAGATGCTTTTGGTGGAATTCCTCCAAGGGTATACCAATTCACCTCAAGTATTACCCCCTAGATAATCTTATGTTGTACTTCTGGTGAAATTCCTCCTAGTGGCTAGGATCTCCACTGAGTTGGTCTGATAGAACGAAATGTGGAAGTCTGTCATATTCTAATTCATACATATGCCTTTCTCCATATGTGAGAGCAGAGTACCCATATTTTTGACCTGGTTGGAGCCTTAAGCATTGACTCAAGGCAGCAACTCTTCAATCTTTAAGAACATTGAAAAGCAAAATCATCTATCCAGAAAGAACACAATCCCAATTTTTTTTTCTAAATGTTTTTTGGACAAGAGGTCTAGCTTGGGGCCTTGGCTTGAAGGTGATCCCATATCAGCTCCATAAACATCATCATAAACATCATCTAGTGTCAATGCTTGTTTGGGAGTTAGATCTTCCTAATCATGAATCTTTGTATATTGGAATATGCATCTAATAATTTGATTATAAGTATGAGAATACTCATATATATATATATATATATATTACGTGTTGTATAATATTATGAGATAAAATATTGTATATTCTTAGATTTATACTTCCAATTAATGGAATTTAAAGAAAATATGAAATTTATATATCTCATTCATTTGATAAGTTAGAAATATTAGGTTAAACCTTAATAGATGTGAGCATTTTTTTCTTCGATAAATGTCTCATATCCTTGCCTTGTATACTGAGAGAAATTGAAGAATCGTAATGCAAATTGCAATATGCAAACCTTGGAGCCAAGAGAATAGTGAGGATGGACTTGGGTTTGATATTTTTTTTATTTATTGTGATGATAGTTACAGGAAGGTTCTGTGGCTTTCCACATTCAAGTCCATTAATTGGTTAGCAATTTCAATGTTTTTAGTTTACAAAATAGATCAGGTAATATTATTAGTTTTTAGTTTTTAGTTTATGTCATTAAAAGTTTCAATGTTTATGTCCTAAATTTCATAAACTAATGTTGGCCGTGTAACCTGCAAATCATTGGTCAGCGATTTCCTTGAATAAAATTTATGTAACAATTGTCTAGTTGAAGAGGTTGTCCTGATTGTCTAGTTGAATAGCCTATCCTGATTGGTGAATTTTACTTTCAATGATCAATGTTAGTTTTTGATGTGTTCCTATTTTTTAGAAGTTTCATCTTTTCACAAATCCTAATGATCAGAAGGTTAATGAGTTGACTTCTTTGTTACCTTTACTTGATAGTGTTTCGTAGAGGACTATTGTGTTAATAAGAGAGTGAAGAATATCCCTTCTTTGGTTGTTTTTCTTGTAAATCTTTCTTTGATAGAATCATTGAATGGGTATTGGTGTATAAAGCAGAGGAAATATGTGGCTCTATTGCTGATCTGTTCCTGTGTGTTACTGATCTGTTATTAGTTTTTGGGCGCTCTGTCGCTGGTTTTTGTCTGCTATGTTGCTGGTTTTTGTCTGCTCTGGTTGTGGTTTTTTATCTGCTCTGTTGTTGATTCTTGGCTGATCTGTTTCTGATCTGTGTATGTCTGTTGTCCCTGCATGTTACTGATGCTGTGTGTTGGTTGTTGTTCTTAGTTTTTGTTGGTGTGTTCTTGTTTGGAGTCTGGTTGGTGAAGTGTTTGATTGAAATGGATCAAACACTTCAATCAAGCATACCAGTTTCCTTCCCATTTCAATTAAGTTAGTTATTAGAACAAAACAAACCCGTTATTTTGTACATGAGGATAGGAGATAGGAGATAGGAATTGAAGACATGGTTGAGCTTTGTCAAATTGTGACAAGGTTGGTGTCTATGTGCCTCCTTGTTCACTTGAAACTCCAAACAGGAACACGCCAACAAAATTAGTTTATGAACAACCTGATATCCCAGCTAACCTCTGCAATCTTGTCTGTGAAAGGTTAATCCCCACCAAATTACTTTTATTCATGTTCATTTGAAACTTCAAAACTAGTTTTAATTTTACGAGAATTCTTAGTTCTATAATATATAGGCTTGATGGAATGTTAGCAGAATTAGAGCTCTTGTTATATATCATTACAGAGTTGGTTGTAGACTTGGGATTCTAGCTTTAATCGTATCAAAATTCTTCATTGGAAGCAGAATGTTAGCTCTTGTTATATATCATTAGAGAGTTTGTTGCAACTATCATTGAATCATTTTTTATTGAATTTACATGATCTCCATTTATTTATCTAAAATTATCATTGAATCATTTTCAACAAAATGAGGAGTGTTTAAATTTAAATGATCTCCATTTATTAATTACTTTGCTTCCAACTGGGAATCTAAGTCATTTCTCCATTATTTTTTATAGTATTTTTAAAACTAATATCAAAAAATATTATTTTTAAAAATATTATCGCAAATGTCACATTGGCAACCATTTTAGTGTTTGGTGTGTATGTGGCATTCTATGAAAAATACAGTAATATATATAGCATTTTTTGTTTTGAAAATTGGTTAAGTTAGTTTGAATGACTAGTTAAAATAAAGAGTATGATTAGAACACACAATAGCTAAACTAATTAGGTTAAATAAAGAGTGTCCTTTTTTTGTACTTTAGTTAGTGAAAAATAAAGAGTGTGGTTGGAGATGCTCTTAGTACTTATGTTGCTAAAATCACTACCATAAGTATTTATTAATTATCTACCGTGGTGGACCTAATTAGTAAGTCCTTATGGTATGTTAAGTTGGTTTGTTGTGTCATTACCTAGTCCATTTACTCATTAAGCTCAACTCTAGAGCATGTTGCTGTTGAAATTCTTATTCTCTGGGGTTGTTTATGTTTAATAATAAAGGTACTAATGCTAGTATTTAGTCTTTCATTAATGTCTAGCCTAAGTCTATGGTTTAGTCTTTCATTACACTAGTATTTATTCTCACTTTTCATTTCTACTTTGTTCTCAAGGACCACTGGATGCTTTACTTTCTCAGCATATAAATGTTGAGTTGATTAGTTTACAATCTTTGATTCCTAAAATCCCATATGAAACATATAAGAGAGTCAGCTCTAAGTTGCCCTAAAATGACCCCATGTTTGTATCTAATTCTATATACTCATTCTCATTTATAGCAGCATTACAGAGCTTGAAAAATTTATTCGAAAATTAAATGAATTGTGAATGTTAATCATATTAAGGGTTGTTTTGAAAAGTTGATTGTTGATTTATATATATATATATATATAAGAAAACATATAAAAACGGAAAGAAAAGAGTTGACTATTTTTGTAATATTTTTTAATTTCTTCCCAAAACAGCTTTAAGTTTCATTTTGTATTTACGGTGTACTTCTATAACCTATTCTTTTACATCAACAAATCTTAATTTTTGCTGAAAAAATAGGTGAGATTAAGTTTAAAGTTACGCTATATACTTTATTTGCTAATTATGTTTTGAATTACTTGTACTGGCTCCCTTTGTGCCCTTAGCATTATGCACCTTCATTTAAAAAGGCACGTTGGATGCCAAAGAAAATTAGTGACAAAAAAACTGAAATGTGGAGGCCTGATTAGTATATATGATATCTTTGAGCTTTGTCTGCTTGAAGTGAATATCTTTTTAATGTTCTGAGATCAAAATCTTGCTTTTGGTGTTCTGATATCAAATTCCAATTTGTCTTTCATTTGTGTTTCAGTTGGATGCATTTATCCATGGATTTTCTTATTGATGTATCTGTATATTGTACACTCTCTTTGTACGTCTGCAATTTTCATCAATAAACTTTTCTTTTGTTGATTTTTTGTTTTATTAAAAAAAAGTCAATATATTTATAAAATTTATATAATTTTTATACTATATTATATTGTGTACTGATATAGGGTAGAGTGTGAATCTTTTTTCTTTATTTTTACTTTATTTTATTTATTTAGCTAAAATAATTTTCTCTGAATTACGATATTTGTCTGCTTATTGATGGTTATTTTGTTGTGGTTTTCTTTGAATTAGAAATTTTTTTCAATTACAAAATATATGTATTTTTCTATATAAAATTTGTCCTATTCACCTAACTTTAATTAACTTGGCATAGTTAGACATAGACAAGAGTTGGATTGGATTAGGTAGCACAGTTGATGGAAGGATAAGTCGGGCATATAATGATGGGGTAATAGCATTTCTTCGTTTTGCAATGGCGATTATCGATCGCGATGGTAAAATTTTGTGCCCTTGTCGAAAGTGTGTGAATGTTGTTCGTCAAAATTTTCAAATTGTTCAAATTCATTTGTTGCAACATGGGATTATTCCAACTTACATTATCTGGCATGTGCATGGGCAACCCTGTGAATCAAATGAGGCTTATCATCATGATATACCCGTTGAGGGCAATGAGGATTTGGGAGGTATTGATGCCTTAGTGGAAGATCAAATAAGAGGGGAATCAACTAATACAACTCAAGAGGAAGAGGTGCGCACTTTTGATAAATTATTGAATGATGCCAAACGTGAGGTATACCCAGGTTGCACAAATTACACTTTGTTAAAATTTGTCATCGAGATACTTAATATGAAGGTAACAAACCATTGGAGTAATAAGTCAGTTGACATGATGCTAGAGTTTTTAACAAAACTTTTACCGAAGGATAATTTGGTTCCAAAGTCAACTTATGAAGCTAAAAAAATACTACGTGAATTGGGTTTGTCATACGAGCTCATTGATGCTTGTGTAAACGATTGTGTGCTCTTTTGGAAGGGGAATGCAACACTGGATAAATGTCCAAATTGTAAGACTTCTAGATACAAGACAAATCATGGTAGAGGTAAGAAGATCTCTCGTAAGGTTCTTCGATACTTCCCGTTAACAGCGAGATTGAAAAGGTTGTACATGTCGAGGAAGAGAGCCGAGGATATGAAATGGTTCAAGGAAAAACGTCTAGATGAAGGTGTATTGAGGCATCCTGCAGATAGTGATGAGTGGAAGGAATTCGATACACAACATCCTGAATTTTCCTTGGAGCCTCGGAATGTGAGGCTAGGGTTGGCTACTGATGGTTTCAACCCTTTCGGAAATATGAATAATTCATATAGTTTGTGGCCTGTCGTACTCATTTCATACAACTTGCCACCGTGGTTGGCTATGAAGGACCCATTTTTCATGCTATCATTACTTATTCCTGGTGAATCACAACCAGGAATTGATATTGATGTCTACATGAGACCTTTAGTGGAAGAATTGAATGATTTATGGAAAAATGGTACATTAACCTACGATGCCTCGACTGGTGAGACTTTCTGCATGCGTGCAGCTTTGCTGTGGACGATACATGATTGGCCCGCATTTGGTGACATTTCTAGATGGAGAACAAAGGGTCATTACTCTTGTTACACTTGTAATGATGAACCATATTTTGAATCTTTAAGAAGTAAGACTGCGTACAGTAACCATCGATGCTATTTTCCTGATGACCACCCAGAAAGGTGAAAGAGTAGAGCATATAATGGCAAGCATGAAAAACGGAAGAGATCTTTGGTAATACCGATAGAAAAGATTGAAGAACAATTGGGCAGCGTGACGGGTGTCACATATGGAAAACATCCAAGCAACACGAAAAGACCTCATCAGAACCCAAATTGGACAAAGGTAAACATCTTGTATGAGCTACCGTATTGGAAGAAAAGGAGGCTTCGACACAACATTGATGTCATGCATGTGGAGAAGAACTTTAGTGAAAATGTTTTTGGAACGATGTTGGGAATTGATGGGAAAAACAAGGATATAGATAAGGCACGAATGGATTTAGAAGATATAAATATAAGGAAAGAATTGTGGCTGACAACAAATCCTGATGGATCATAAGTGAAGCCGCGAGCCAGCTTCTCATTGACCCCTAAAGAGAGAGAGGGTTTCTTTGAATTCTTGAAATCAGTCAAGTATCCAGATGAGTACGCGACAAATATTTCGAGATCAGTGAATGCAAAAAATGGTAGATTAACAGGATTGAAAAGCCACGACTGCCATGTACTTATACAACGAATTCTTTCTATTGGGATGCGTGGTTACGTAGATAAAGAGATCAGTACAGCACTTTTTGAGTTAGGTAGCTTCTTCCAAGATCTATGCTCAAGGACACTGAAAGGAAGTGAAATGGAGAAATTAGAGGAACGTATAGTACTCATACTATGTAAGTTTAAAAAGATCTTTCCTCCAGCCTTTTTCGATGTGATGGTTCATTTGGCTATTCACTTGCCACGTGAGACTATTCTCGGAGGACCTGTGCAATATCGGTGGATGTACCCGATTGAAAGGTAATTTCTAAAATTGTACTTTCAAATGAAAGGTATAGATTATGTTGTGTGCCTAACTATACTCCTAATTGGTTATCTCTTCAAGGTTTCTCGGAGCTTTGAAAAAGTTTGTCACCAATCGAGCTCGACCAGAAGGTTCTATTGCAGAGGCTTACATTGTCAAGGAGTGCATTACTTTTTGCTCAATGTATCTTGAAGGGATTGAAACCGTGCATAATCGAGATGCACAAAATGAAGATTATGGAGTCCGTCGTGAAGGTTTGATAATATTTACTGAAACTGCTCATCCTATTGGCCAAATCAGAAAGCATGTTGAGATGTCACAGGAACTTCATGATATTGCTCATTGGTTCTTATTATACAATAGCCCTGAGATAGAGAAGTATCTTCAGTACGTGTTTCTTATAATTATATATATTTTAACAATTTTCATGTTATTAGTCATTAATAATAGTAGTATTTCACACATTAACCAAAACTATTTGAGTAGGGAACACAAGAATTTGTTACAAATTCCCACTGGACAAGATATAACTTAGATACAACAGAAGGAATTTCCGAAGTGGTTCAAAGAATATGTAAGTCATTATTAATATTCACAATTGCCCAAACAGTATTAGGCTTGTATAAAATACAAACATTACTAACATAATTCAAGTGTTGCACATTGCATGTGGATGTAGATAAATAGATTGAGAGTTGATGAGGCACCAGAAGCAACCGAAGAATTATGGTCATTAGCGAATGGTCCTAATTTGCTAGTGAAGGAGTACTCGGGTTGTATAATCAATGGTGTAAGATTCCATACGAAGGAATTACACAATCGTCGTAAGAGTCAAAATAGTGGTGTGCTTACCGAAGGAGACTGCAAGGGAGAGATGCACGAATTCTACGGTCACTTGTGCAATATTTGGGAATTTGAGTACATGTGTCAAAATAAAGTTGTTTTCTTTCAATGTGAATGGTATAATACCGGTAACACTGGTAGAAGTAGAACAGTACGAGCTGACACATATTGCACAAGCATCGATGTCACAAGCCGATGGTATCAATCTGACCCTTTTATCTTGCCTAGTCAAGCTAAGCTAGTGTTCTACCTGAATGACACCAAATGGGGGCAACCTTGGCAAGTCGTGCAACGGGTCCAACATAGAGGTGTGTTTGATGTGCCAGAGGTTGGTGATGGAGAACCACCAGATCAACCAGAATTTAATGATGCATTTCAACAAGAAAACATTAACTCAGTTGTCCCGATCAACATTGAAGATATTATTCGATTTCATAGGAATGATATTGAAGCTAAGGTTATTTCAAATAAAACAAAGAGAGATGGTAGAGATGACGAAGAAGATGAAGAACTTGGCATACTTGATGATGATATGGATTCTGATATGGAACCTGATATGGATTATGATATGTAGTTTTTGTTTTTTTTAGGTTTCTATATGGACATATGTTTTTAATGCATTACATGGTTATGCTATATTTTTTTGCGTCTCTTCAAGTAAAATTATGCTTCATATTTTATGTTTTATATCAATTTATGCTTTTTAGTTACCAAAATGGCCAAAGGGGAGAAACAGTGGATCAAACCAGGTTTTCTAGCGAAACAAAAGTGAACAGATTACGAAATAGAAAGATACAAGACAATCAAGAAGAATAATAAGAAAATGGATGCTCTACAATTGAAGCGTATAGCAGCTTCTTTGATGGGTTCTACTCAGCCCAATCATGTTAATCAGAAGGGAAAGAACATTAGGGTAGATGATGATGACTACATACCGTCAGATCATGAGGATGACACTGATGCTGAGTCCTTTTAAAGTGTTGATGATGAGGTACTATATGTATGGCCATTCATTTTTTTTTTAATTATGTCACCAATAGCTATATATTTGTTAATGATGCTTTGTTAATACTATCTTTATCTTTCCGTATACTTCACTTATCCATTTTTATGTATTTATTGTTTATGCTTTTGTATTATGTTTTTTAGGGCTTACCAATGCCACCAAAACGATTGGCGCAGTCATCTCTTCAACCTTTGCACGAGGCAATTGTTGTTCCAAATGGGGATTTACATGACAATGTGGATACCCAACACTCACAGCCACTTGATGTTGATATGGAGGCACCGAGGGAGGCAATCCCCCAATCTAGTGTCAGTAAGATACTGAATTTTACTAAGCTCAAGAAATTCTCAGTTTTAATATAATTCTATGGTGCAAAAAATTTCAAGCAATTTGTTTCATAGGGATTGATTTTTTATTTTTTATTTTAGTTTTGGTCTCACTTTTAATTTTTTGTCATATAACACACAAAGTTAACATCTCTATTGGAGATGCTCTTAGTTTTCAAGCATTCCTAGTTCTTTGAACAAAACCATTGAAGAAGGAGAAATTATTGGGTATAGAAAAGGGTATAGCATGACATTGTTATGTGATAGTACTCGTCACCAATCATTAATTGCCACCTTTCATACTATTAGACAAACCATTAATGTAAATGGGATAAGCGATAAGCCTTATCCTGTAAACCAAACTCAATCAAAGAAGGCACCACGTGACAATACTTTGGTACCCAATAATTGCACATGAGAAAAATCAAAGAATTGACTTCGTAGATGAAACTCTCTCTTACCCTACGTGATACCTACATTTGAGTATTACGACTAAGCTAGGTAGTTGCTTCTTTCTCTATTTGGTTCCTACAAATTTGAAACAACAACAAAAACAAAAATAAAAACAAAAACAGAAAAAATAACAGTAGTTGAGGATTGAAAGCAACAGATTATGGCTAGGAGTGGTAGAAGTCCTTCCGGACGTTTTGGAAACTCAAAGCAGGTTGTGATAAAGATGTGGCATCCGATCCATTGCCATTGTTGTTGCCATTGCAGGTTATGTTTAATGAAACAGATTGTTATCTACTTCTGCTGAAAGTGCAATAATTTATTGAACTGGGGGAAAAATTAAAAAAAAAATTACCTGAACCTTAAACAGAGAAGGACACTAGTTGATGATGATACTGATTTAATTGAAAATATAGGAACTATTAAAAAGCTTGCTGCCGACATCGAAACACCTCTCTAGAAAACGTTTTGGAACAGATTCAGTCCAGTTCCTCCTCTCATTGCTGCATGGATTGCTACTATTTTCTCATCTCTCTCAGCTTCAGCAATTAAGGGCTCTGCAAAGTGTTGGGTGTATGACTTTGTCTTTGATTTTGTCTTCAATTGTTTCCCTGACTTTGGTTCAAACTTCACCACACCTATAAAAAAAAAAACCAAGACCAATTTATTAGCCTCATGCTACAACCATAATTTTTCACTTTTTTTGTAATTTGTGCTATTTTCATCCTTGTAGTTTAATTTATTTTCAATTTTATCCTCAAAGTATTAAATGTGTGTTAAAAGAGAGAGAGAGAGAGAGAGAGAGAGAGAGAGAGGTGCACCATGCATCTTGTCAGCTGCAACCTCAGCAGGAGCATAGCCTTTGCCTTTCTCAGTTAAAATATGGATGAGAACAGGTCCAGGTGCAGGGAGGGACTTGACATCCTTCAAGATATGAACCAAGTCTTCCACATTATGACCATCCACAGGACCAATATAGTACAACCCAAGTTCTTCAAACAAGCTTGCTCCTGAACCACCCACCATCCCTCTCATGTATGAATCCATTTTTGCTGCTATTTCATGTCCTTGGCTTCCCATCAGCTACTTGGTCATGCTCTGTTTTTGTTTCAAACACAATTTTGTTTTCTTTTTAGGCCAAATTATAAGGATAGCAATTAGCACAATCTTTACCTGAATTTATAATTATGTCTCCATTTAGTGTAATTAATTGCAATTGTCAACCCATTTTTTTTTTTTTTCTTTTTCCTTTTTTAAAGAATGTGCATGAGAGTAGCATGTTGATCATATTATAAATATGTTCGACTTAATGAATTAATCAACTTAGTGACCATTTCATGTCAAAACTCGTAATCAGTATCATCAATTGGACTAATTGATACAAAATTTAAAATTAAGGGAAAAAAAATTAAATTAATTGAAAATATAGGAACTATTTAAAATAAAAATACCATTGATGGAAGCACCCAAGGTACTAAAATTGTGGTGAGAGTAGCTGAACTACTTACCAAAACAGAGAAGGAGACTAGTGCTCTATAGGAGAAACATAGAAGGAGACTAGTGAATAGAAAGCAATAGAATCAAGATCAGAAAGAATCGCAGTAACAAAGCAAAGAAATCAGTATAGGAGAGACTGAACAAAAACAAAGAGTAGGGAAGAATTTGGCAGTAATAGAGAGAACGAAAAAGCTGCAGATGTAGGAAAGAGTAAAGAAATAAGAAAATGGAATAGCAAATATAACTGTGAAAAAGAGAAAACAACTTGAGAAATGAAAAGAGTCAACTTTAGAGTAGGAAGAAAGAAAGGCTGTGCGGTTGTCAGCTTGCTAGTCTTTGTTGTGCAGCAGGCTTTTCTTGGGTTTATTTTCTAGTTTTTCTTGCTTTTTCTCTCTTGAGGGTTGTGCAAGTGTATTTTGTATTGTTTTTGGCTAGTCTATTGAATGTTGATAGCCCTTTTTTCCTCATGTGGCAAACGAACATTCTTTTGTGTGGTTTATTTTAGGAAGATTCTCTTTATAGTTTATTTAGTTTAGTTTATCTGTTTGGTTTTGTTTCTCTTTTACAGCTCTAGTTTTTTTTGTTTGGTGTTGCAAGGCCTGGGGAATGCCCCTCGTATATCTCTGTGTGTCATCGTTTTATTTCATGACTTACTAAAAAAAGAAAACGTTACTTATATTGCTTTTATGATTTTGCTTTAATTAATTGCTAACCAATCAATGTTATGTCTTTAAAACAGTGCCTAGTAAACACCCTCGTGGCTTGACACACGGGTTGAAGGTTCAAGCAATGGTTCAAAAAGATGGAAAGCTCAAAGTTCCCATACCACAGGAGTATCGTGCACTAGTGGGGGATCATGCCTCTCAATTAGTCTCCAAAATTGGTGTTGAGGTCCGAACACACTTGCCAGACTTTAGCATTCGCAGGTGGAAACATGTCAACGAAGTTACCGGTGTTTCAAATCTAACGGTAAAAGTTTTACATAATTGATTGAATTAATGTAATATAATTAATTATGACTTATAAGATTTGTGGTTGTTGCTAGGATCAATTTGACATGGAAGGTGACTCCACAAATGTTAGCAAAGCGGTGGCAACAAAGTGTGGACGGAGATTGAGCAGCCACACCTACAGACTACGAAAAAAATACCTGAACCTTAAAAGTGCTAAGAGAGAGGAGTATGCTAGAAGCCACCCACCGCCTGAATGTGACCTCGAGAAATGGAAAAACTTGATTGACAAGAAGTGGAATGATACTAATTGGCTGGTAAACTTTTCTTATGTTTATTTTTTGTTGACAATTACCTTGTCTTCCTAATATATATATTTTTCTATTGAAACTTGCTCCTTGTAGAAGCAATCAAATGCTAACATTGACAATAGAAATCAATTGAAGACGAAGCATAGGTGTGGGTCAAAATCTCTCCCAGTTAGGGTACACGAGGCGGTGGGTCTTCTTTAATTTTTCTTCCATTTTTTTTAAAAAAAAGATGATTCTATTACCATCATTCTTATTTAACTTACTAGTTGAACAAAAAAAAATCAGACAATTGCAAATGGGGGCCAACTGCCAGAGTTGCCATGTGTTTACAAATCTACACACTTTAATGATGTCACAAAGCAGTGGATATCTCCGGAGTGCGAAGAGAATTATGTATGTATATTTACCTTTTGTATTAGGATGATTGCAATTTTAATTGTATCTTTATTCATTTTTTATTTTTAAATGATAGGATAATATGATAAAGATCCAAGCTGAACATTGCTCCCGACCTGGTGTGGTTCCAATTACTCCGGAGGAGCTATCTGTGAAGGTGCTAAAGCCAAGGTCGGGATATGTTAAAGGACTCGGGTTGAGGCGTTCCTTCTCTGTCAGGACTACCAGTGCTTCGACTGGCAGTGATTATGTGAGGCGTCTAGAGATGGAAATACAAGAGCAAAAGGAGGAAATTCAGTCACATAAAGAGGAAATTACAGCACAGAAACATGAAATTCAAGTACAAAAAGAGGAAATTCAAGCACAAAATAAAGAGATAGGGAAGATGAATGGGTTGATTGACGAGCATTTTGAGATCACATCAAGCATCATGGAGTTTCTTAAGAAGCAAGGTTTCAAAGGACAATTTAGAGGATGAGGTATCCCATGAACTCGTACATCGCCTTTTTGGTAAGGCTCGCTCGTTTTATCATTTTATTTTTCTCATGTTGGTTAGTATATACTAGTTAAAGTACAACAGTTTGACTACTTATTAACTAAGATTTAACGAGTTTGAAGATGCATTTAATCAAAATAGATTCATTATCAAAATTCTTACTTAGCATGAATCTAGTTAAAATACATACTAACCAAAGTAGAGACAAAACTAAGTCAGATAATAGCCTGCTGTTAAGTGTGCTTGTATCTGTGGATGTTGGTATCTATATAGCCTAAGTCACAAGTGTTTGTATGCTCTGCTGTTTGGTATAATTCTGCTTTGCTGGTTCTATCTGTATGCTGTGTGAGTGGACAGATCTGCTGGGCTGCTTGGTATCTGTATGCTCTGCTGTTTCGTATAATTCTGCTTTGCTGGTTGTATCTGTATGCTGTGTGAGTGGACAGATCTATTTGGGCTTGGTATCTCAGATGCTCTCTTGTATGCTCGCTTTTTGGTATAATCGCTTTCTTTGGTTGTATCTCAGATATCTTTGTGTGAGTGGATGCAGATCTATTTGAAATTGATGCAGGTAATTTTGCTTTAGTTTTGGATGTGAATCTAATTGTAGGCGTGATGTATATTTTCTATATACCTTTTTTGGGATGGGTAGCTTGCTGTCTGCGTTTGATCTTGCTGTCTGTTGTGTTTTTTGTGTTCTTGTTGGTCCCTCACCAACAGTTTCGTTTTGATGCTGTGCATCATCCCTCTCTCCCCTGTCCTTTCTTGTCCCTTTTATTGATGTATTTTCTCCTTGTAAGGTTCTTTCATCAATAAAGTTTTTGTTGATCAAAAAAAAAAAAAAAAGTCAATGTTAAAACAAAATAATACGTATAGCAGTGTGTACTATTTTCTAAATTTAGAAGGGAGCTGTTTTTAGGTTTTGTGCGTGGCCTTTTAATGTTAATGTTAAAAATAATAAGCTTATTATCTACATCCATTTTGGTCATTGCTTTCACAACTCACCAAGCTACTGGTCTAGTTATTCATTTTTTGCATTGTAGGTTGTTGCTCTCTCTTCAAAATTTTTTTAAATCCCATTTGTGCAGCAGCCACAATATTTGTTCCTTCCCATTCCCATTGACTGCATGCCCTGGTTTCTTACCATGAGATGTTGTAGTGTTATAACTGGTTTGGCTGCTGTCCGTGGGTCACACCCAGTTTTTGATCCAAGCATAATTCTGGAGATACAGTGAATTGCCATGTTAAGGTGATCATTGCAAAGCCCATGGGTGGGAATGAGCGTGGTATTCATCTTTTTAGTTAATCTCTGTTAATTTCTATTCAGATAACTTCAAGCTTGTGATCTTGAGAACAGTTCTGTATATTTGTTAAGATTATGATATTTGGCTTTAAGTTTATAATAAAACTTTGCTATTATAATAAACTTTATATATATACATTCTATGCTAATGTTTGCCTTGTTTATTTTCTTTGTAGATTGGTTTTGATGACGTTCGGAAGC
Organism: Camellia lanceoleosa; assembly: GCA_025200525.1. NCBI lineage: Eukaryota > Viridiplantae > Streptophyta > Magnoliopsida > Ericales > Theaceae > Camellia > Camellia lanceoleosa. Next base: position 378,112 of record JANUSC010000086.1, on the reverse strand, counting down.
ATACCTGCAAATGAAGATCAACTGTTGAATTTTTTTTCCTAAACTGATGCTTAGTTGTAGTTGCAAATTAAGATTGAGTGTTGATTTTTTTTGGTGGAATCCACGTTAGTTCATTTTAGGATTTGCTTTGATGGTTTTTTTGTGATACTTAATGGATTATTATTAAAGTTGTTTGATGGATATATTTTGATTTATAATATAAATTGTTTAGTGAATTTTTTTGTGGAGTAATGTATAATAGCTAGTGGATTTCTTAATACAATTAAAATGCTATTGGGATATGAGCAGGGATATTTGTGAAATAATAATTTTAATTGAATATTTAGTGACGAATTTGTTTCGTCATTTGTACTTGTTATTATGACAAAGTGATTATTCGTCACTAATAAACTTTTTTTGTGACAAAATTTACTGCAGTTTATATATGAAAGTTTTTATTTATTTTGTTGTTTGGTGACTAAAAATTTCGTCACGTATATATATATATTTGTGATGAAAAATATTTCGTCACCCATGTATGACTTTTGAAGACGAAAAATTTCGTCACCTTTATATCTTATTGTGATGAAATTATTTCCTCATCAATGATCAACATGCGTGACAAATTTATTCGTCAACTAAAGTTATAAATATGGTACTGAATAACTATTTGGTGAAGAAAATGAGAATTTTTGGCGACAAAATGTTGTTTTATTGGTGACAAAATTATGACTTTTGAAGACGAAAAATTTCGTCATCTTTACATCTTATTGTGACGAAATTATTTTGTCATCAATGATTAACATGCGTCACAAATTTATTCGTCAACTAAAATTATAAATATGGTATTGAATAACTATTTGGTGACGAAAATGAGAATTTTTGGCGACAAAATGTTGTTTTATTAGTGACAAAAAATTTCGTCACTGAAGTAATTTCATTGGTGACGAAATTATTTTTCGTCACGATGCTCTTTAGTGACAAACATTCAATGACGAACCTAGTGACGAAAATATTTCCTCACAAATATCTATAGTGACGAAATTAGCTCTTTGGAGACAAAACAAATTCATCATCCAAGACCCAACTTGTTGTGATTCATTTTATCTCTTCCACAATTTGCAAGTTCTTTATAAAAATTAACTTTTAAATTTTGTTGACTCGCCTTTTTTCTAGTAATGTTATATAAATAAAATTGAGACAATTGCAGAAAAATGGTATCAATGCAAAATAATTGCAATGTCATGAAAGTAAAGTAATTTATGCTTTAGATTGTGCAACTAAATTTTGTACTTTTATCTATTTGCAATTATTTTGAGTTTATACCATTTTTCTATAATTGACCCAATAAAATTAAAATGTGTTATATATTTGCACTTTTATTCTTTATAAATACACTACACATTTTATTTTTAATGTGAAAATTGTTGGAAAAATACTGATTTTTTAGAAACTTTATGTTAATAATTTTGTAGGACCCATAAGTTGATTTTGGAGGGTCCAAGTAGCAATGTATTCATTGCCGTGTGGTGAACAAGATTATGCAATTAGTAAGTCAAAATCATTTATAGGTGAATAGAAAATTGACTCCAAAGTGAAGTTCATGAACATGAGACATGTTGATGTAAATTCCCAAATGGTGTTGAGTGTTCTTGTCCCACATAGATTGGAAAAGATTCTATAAGGTCCTAGTCTTAATTTTTTGCAGGAAAGAATTCAAATTTCAGATTTGAATTTGCTCCAAAAAAATATAAAATTCAAAATTCAATTTGGTGTCTTTTCCGATCGGGTGTGACTTCCGGTGAATGGACATATCTTTTCCAATTCAATTTTTTCCTGTTGCCTATTTAAAGGTAGTCCTCCATCTTGTTTTGGTGGATAAAAAAAAAAAAAAAAATTCCAGATTTTCTACTTTCTTCTTCCTCCTCTGTTTTATCCTACATATTCATTTTTTTTTAAGAGTCTAAGTTTGAGGGAGTGCAAGGTACATACTCTGGTTCGCTGTACACATAGAATTAGTGCAAATTTTGTGTGTGGTGATTGTTGTATCCTGGAGACAAGACGCCTATTAGTCTCAAGCACCAGTGGAGAGGGCGTTATTCTATCTTAAAGATATAGTGTCCATACACTGGCCTCAATCACAACTTCGTTCAAGAGTTTGATCTTCGAAAGGTGTAAGTTTATTTTATTTTATTTATTCGCAATTATTATTTTTATCAAAATTATTGTCAAACAAAAATAACATAAAACAATTCTCAACGCACATTAAGTGACAACATTTAGGTTGCAATTACGGAAAAAAAAAAGAAGTGCAAATAGTAATCCCATAACATTATGAATTTTTTAAGGAATGACCGAAGGGAAATAGGTGGAAGACAGAGCAACAAATTTGACATGAGATAAGAAACTGTACTGAGAATAAAGCACCATAGTCAGATGTGTTTAATCTGTTGTTGTGTATCAATTCATGAGAATGGGAAATTGGTAGCTGGGGTGAACAATTCATTTATCACTTTGATCCCAAAAATTGACTACCCAACTAGTATCTCAGATTTCAGACGAATTAGTCTTATTGGGTCTTTGTATAAGATATTAGCTAAGGTTTTATCACACAGATTGAAGAATGTGGTGCCCAGGGTGGTTGGGGAGGCACAATCATCTTTTTTGGGAGGTATAAATATTCTGAATTGTGTTCTAACTGCTAATGAGATTGTTGATTAGTAGAAAAAAAGAAAAAAAAAAAGGATTGATACTCAAGCTTGATTTCCAGAAGGCGTATGACTCTGTAAGCTGGGATTGCTTGTTGTCTATGATGAAAGAGTTTGGGTTTGGGGCAAGATGGAGAGCTTGGATCAAGGAATGTTTAACATCCGCCAGAGTGTGTTTTAGTGAATGGCTCCCCTTTGGCTAAGTTCATTCTTGAAAAAGGCCTTAGGCAAGGTGATCCATTGTCTCTCTTTCTTTTTAATTTGGTAGCTGAAGGTCTGAATATGTTAATATAAAGGACCAGATCATTGGGGCTGGTAAGGGGAGTTGTAGTGGGTAAAGATAAAGTGGAGGTTTTACATTTCCAATTTGCAGAAGATACAATAATTTTTTGTGAAACTAAAATGGAGGAAGTCATGGTAATTAAAAGAATTTTGAGGTGTTTTGAACTAATTTCAGGTTTGAAGATTAATTTCCACAAGAGTTTCGTGTGTGGTATTGAAGTGTCTGAATTAGAGGTGGAGGAGTTTACATCTAGACTCAATCGCAGATGTCAGATATGACACCCTAAATGTTTAATTAAATATCACAAATATATATATATATATATATATTTGGAGTGTATATTGAATGGTTGATAAAGTGAAATGTTAAAAAAAAAAAATAATAATAATAATAAATAAAATAGGATCTACACGGCCTGTCACCACCCTAGCACATAGGTTGGTGAATATGCATATTTAGCTAGGATAAGCAGGATAAGCACCTGGATAAGTCGTCTAGAGAGGCAGCAGATGGCAATTGGTTTGAGTGACACGTGGTGGCAAAACTCACCACATGGCTGTGCACATTACCCCTATAAACAATGAGTCGCTGAGCTTCGAAAAAGAACAAGAAAGAGACACATAGATACAAAACAAGTACATCATACTAGTAAGCAATAATAGGGACATAAAGGTTAAGGATCGATAATAAGGTGAGTAATATTATACCTTGAGTTACTATAACATATTTTACGAATATTTTGAGTTACCACGAATTATTTTATATAATTTATGTTTTATGATTATATTAATGTTTCAATTACGTGGATTATTTTTGAACTCTATTTGTTTAAATTGAAACCCATGGATATGTTTGTTTAAATTTTAAAAAATATTTGACAATGATTTTATAAACATTTGTTTTGAATAAGTACCACCACAGAGGTCCCATGCCTTGGGGACTTAAATAATTACTAGCCCTCTGAATTGTCACTTTAGTAACCTTCTAACAGTCTCATGCCTTGGGGGACTTAAATAACCTTTGACCCTCTGATTAGTCACTTCGTGATCCTCTATCTATCATAGATACATTAACCCTCTGTTCTGTTCTATATCGTGGTTATAATTATTTTGTTTATATAATTTTGTGTTATATGTCTGTTATTAAAAAAATAATTTATTCGAACTAAACTGTTCATCGTTTAGCCTAAATAATTGTCCATGGTGATTTTTATACCCTCATGCTCTTAGTATCATATTTCTCACTATGCCATGTGGTTATAGCTGTTAAAACCCTTTTAGGTGAAGAAATTTAAAAAATGATGATTTTACCTTGTAGATCAGAACCTCGAATTTGATATGAATATCATGTTTTTTTTTTTTTTTTTGTAATCATTATTAGACTAATGTTACATCGTTACATAAATAATAATTTCTATGTATGCTTCAGATATTTATCTACGTCTTTTATTTTAATCTACTGCATTATTTAATTTAATTACTTGGAATTAATTTAAGAAATTTTAGAATTAGCTAATTGCGAATCCAGCCCTGATCATTGGGATGGGTCGTGACAAAAGTGGTATCAGAGCAATGGTAAAAAAACTTACCTTAGTTCTTATGGTCTTACCTTAGTCCTTATAGTGATAGCTCTTTTCTTAGTGCTATAGCTAAGTTAGCATCCTGTGATACAAGCAACGTCAAAATTTAACTTTGGCGACTCTTTTTAGTACGGGCCTGATCCCCTGGACATTGAAGAAATTTTTGAAAATAACAATTATGTTCCAAACTTACCAGAGGAAATAGGTGATTCAGAAGCAATAGTTAGGCAGGCAAACCCGACCCTCAACCGACTTATGGGCCGACCAGTATACTTAAGGGCCGTCCTCACAGAAGTAGACACACAGTGGTGGAGGGTTGACGCTATGAGTACCTTAGACAGGTTTTTGGGACCTACACGGGTAGTAGGCATGGCCTCGAGTCAAAGATATCCTCGTTATTTAGTGGCACATTTACCTTCAAAGTTTATGGCTTGATGAGGAAATGCCTTCTTAAGTGATCACATTCAAGCAAGAGTCCCTTCTCTTCAAAACCTTATTGATAGTCAGACGATTGACTTTGGTGACATTACGACGTATGTGGAGGTACCTGTGCATATCACAGGACGACAGTTGTGGGGTTACGAGGCAAGCATCCCCATATACTGAGTGGAGGTGGTATGGCGGTTCTTTGGCATCGAGCAAAGTGGTTGGGAGTTTGAGTATCACATGTAACTGCAGTACCCATGGCTATTCTCAACCTAAGATCCTGATAACAAAATCCTTTCTTTTGTTGTTTTTGTGTTTTTTTTTTTTTCTTTTGTTTGGTGTCCAAGTGAGCTGACCATGACCTAGTTCTAACCCGTTTTGTTATGGAGAGTTAGGCACTGAAATTGACATAATTACAAGTGATGTACCAACACCATCATACATAAATAAAACCGGTGTTTTGTGAATAATGTTCATTGTCTATGTTTTGTAGATTATGTAAATATGTTTTGATTTAGGTAATTAATAGAAATCATGCACCACGTTTATTAAAATTATTTTATAGCTATAGTTAACGATGGAAATGATACCGGGTCATCATCCAATGGAGCCGATCTAATGGAAAGGATTGTGGAAAGAGTTATTACCAGTTTCTTGCAGGCCTTGTAGAACAATGGGTCACCAGAACATCGAGAAGGGACAACTACGATTAAATAGTTCCAAGACCTGAACCCTTCCACGTTCACAAGAGATTCAAACCCATTACTAGTTAAAGCTTGGGTTAAAGAAATGGAGAAGATTTTCCGTGCCCTACCCTAAACAGAAGAACAGAAAGTATCCTTCGCCACTTTCACTTTCAAGGAAGATGAGTAGGAATAGTGGCTCCTCACCTTAGAAAGGGAAGAGATCGTGACTTAGGCAAGATTCCTAGAGGTGTTCTATGAAAAGTATTTTCCAGAATCACTACGGGAGCAAAAGGCATCCGACTTCCTACATTTTAGGCAAGGAACAATGGCAGAATACGAAAGTAAGTTCACACGAATAGCACGATTTGCACCGCATGTTATTCTGACGGAAGCCCGAAAAGTAAGGAAATTTGAAGTAGGATTAGATGCGAAAATCAAAGATAAACTTGAGGTTCTGAAACTAATAACCTATGCAGAGGTGGTGGATCGAGCATACATCGCCGAAAAAGGAATTAAAACCGTACGTTCAAGTGGAATGGGTCAAAAGAAACGGTTTTGGGAACCAGTCAGAGGATAAAGGGCAACCCTACCAAAGAAAGCAAATCCCGAATCTACTAGCTCAATTGGTTCAGCCAACCAAAGTTTTACAATTCTCAGGGGTAGCACCATTCCGAATTGTCCGAGTTGCGAAAAGGCTTATAGGGGACAGTGCTATCTGGCAATAAGAGCATATTATAGATGTGGCCAAATTAGCCATGTAATGAAAGACTGTCCAAAATTCACCAACTCTGTGATAGGCACTTCTGAACTAGCTTCAAAACCAGAAACCGCCACAAGAGGGAAGAAAGAACAGAGGCGCCAAAAGTGAGCTTTTGTGTTAGTACCTGGAAATTCCAATGCTATGGAGAACATTGTGACAAGTACACTTTCTGTCTGTGGTCACTCAGCTCATGTTCTCTTTGACTCTGGTTCCACTCATTCATTTGTTGCACCACACTTTGTTTCCAAGTTAACATCAACACTTGAACCATTGGGATATGCATTATCTGTGGCTTTTCCATCTGGTGTCTCCCCGCTTAGTACAAAGGTATACAAGTCCTATGTTATGTCCCTATAAGATGAAACCTTGTATGTAGATCTGATTCCACTCTGCATTAGTAGCTTCGACATAATCTTAGGAATGGATTAGCTTGCTGTCAACCATGCCTCTATTGATTGTACGACCAAAAAGGTCTTTCTTTGATTACCCGACCAACGCGACCTGGTCTTCGAAGGAACTGGAATTACTACCCCTCCGTATTTGATATCCTTCGTGATAGCCTAGTGACTTTTGAGAAAAGGTTGTAGTGGTTGTATTTGTTATGTGGTTGACGCTCAACAAATAAACCCAACACTCGATTCATGGATCCATTGACCCTCTGTTCTGTTCTATACCGTGGTTATTATTATTTTATTTATATGATTTTGTGTTATATGTCTGTTATTAAAAAAAATAATTTATTCGAACCAAACTATTCATTGTTTAGTCTAAATAATTGTCCATGGTGATTTTTACACCCTCATGCTTTCAGTATAATATTTCTCACTCTGCCATGTGCTTAAAACTATTAAAACCCCTTTTAGGTGAAGAAATTTAAAGAATGATTGTTTTACCCTGTGGATCAGAACCTCGAATTTGATATGGATATCGTGTTTTTTTGGTAATCATTATCAGACTGATGTTACATCGTTACATAAATAATAATTTCTATGTACGCTTCAGATATTTATCTACATTTTTTATTTTAATCCACTGTAGTATTTAATTTAATTATTTGGAATTAATTTAAGAAATTTTAGAATTAGCTAGTTACGAATCCGGCCCTGGTCACTGGGATAGGTCGTGACATCAGAACTTCCACTAACGTATCTTGGATTGCCTTGGGGGGCTAGTCTAAGGTTGAAGAAAACATGGAAACCAATCATTGATAAATGTAAAACCATAATAGCTTCTTGGAAGAGGAGACTTTTATCCTTTGTTGGAAGATTGATTCTGATAAAATATGTGTAATCCAGTCTTTTCATTTATCACTTATCTATTTTTAAGTTGTGTGATAACCCTCACCACTGATTACTGGTTAACCACTAATCACTGCTAAACTGAGACTGATTATGATAAGTAATTGAATCTACTGAAATACTAAACTGACTGATTGAATGTACTAGTTAAATGCATTTCTATCTGTTTGACTGTTAAATTATCTGTCCATGTTTTATGCTTTAAACTGCAAATTGAAGGCCTTGTCGGCGGCCGAATCCGAAATTGACCGATGTTTTAAGATCATTAGAATTAATGTGATTTTATGATGTATTTATCTGAAATATGATTTGGTATCATTAAATTAGATTAAATGAAGCTAAATTATAAGAGTTGGCCTTATTTACCAATTTACCACTAAGTGGACCTTGCTAGACAATTGTATAGTCTTGATTCACATGTGTTGCACCTTTTGTTGATTTCATTTGAGACCCTCAACCGACTAGAGAGAGAGAATTTGGAGAAAAGCTTGATTTCATCTTGTAATTGCTTGAGACTTAGAAGGTTTGAAGGATTTATTGCAAATTGAGCTTCCATACTTGTGATTGAGGACCTAAGGTAGGAGAAACCTCTTCTTAATTGTGTATTTAAGTTAGTTCTTACATGTTTCATGCTAAATTGAAGAGTTGGGCCTAGAATTGATTTAAGATTATTGAATTAGAGCTTAATTCATGTATGCATGTTCACATTTGTGCATTTTGAGGTTGTTGTTCATGAAATTCCACATGCATGTTCATATTTTTTCATTGGACCATGAATTCATCTTGTTTATGGAGAAATTGGCTCATTTGAGCATGTACTTGAGGCTTGATAGTTGTTGAATTCATGCATGTTATGTTTTACATCATGTTCATGGAAGTTGGTTTGAAATTGGTATTTAATTGAACTACCCTTGGGCTTTGATTTCTCAAATTGAGCTTTGAAACATGTTGTATTATGAGTTTTGATGGGTTTTCCAGGAAATTAGCTCAATAGGATCGAATTTGATGCATTGAAACTTGGTTTTGAGCTTGAGGTTCGAATATGGAATTTCCAGAATTTGCACTTACGCTCGAGCGTGGAATTCGTGCTCCCAGCACTTTGCATTGTTTTACAGTACGCTTGAGCGGGGGATTTTACGCTCGAGCGAGAACTTGTGTCACATGCTCGAGCAGGTGTCGAGCGCCCATTGAGCGTGATTTTTACACATCCAATACTTTCGCCATGTTTTACAGTCCGCTCTAGCGGGGAAAGTGACGCTCGAGCGGGGAACCTTTGTCTGCATATCCGCTCGAGCAGGACCCTATTTTTCTAAAAATTCTGAAAACGTTTTTAAAGTGCATCTTTGCATCCTCATTTCATCCTAGGCATTCCTAGGCGTAGTTTAATCCATCTTAATGAGGATATAGATGTAGAACCGCACCGAGTCTAAGTAGGGACTAAGTCTTTGATTCCCGAATGTGAACTTAGTGTGTGTTCATCCTGTAAACTGTGTAGGTGTAGACACCCCATTTTTGACCGACCTTAAGACTCAGACATCACCGATTGAGCGCTCGGTGATGTTGCATACTGTGCTCGTTCAGAAGTCTCGAGTCGCCCGCCTCCACTCCGAAACTCTCTTTGTGCCTTGTCTCGATTTGCGAACCAGACTCGGTTTTCTCTGCTTCTTTCGAGGAAGGAGTGGTCCGTAGACTATCTCCCAGTGGCCGTGAGCTACTTTTTGTGGCCGTAGGCCATTTTGCCCATTTCGGAGCCCGGTTCCCGGTTTTCGAGACCGTCAGGCCGTGTGCCTCGGTTCGGGACCGCCCAACCATCTCCGATTTCTCCAATTTTTGGCAGATACCTCTATTTTGTCATTCCGAGGGACACTGGGGTCGCAGATGCCCACTTCGCTGCTGAACACCACTTCCGGCACCTGCAGCCCATTTTCGGGATCCCGAATTGCCCGGTTTTGGCCCCGAGCGTTCATTTCTCATTAGTTTTTGTTCAAATTTGGCAGGTACCTCTGTTTCAATACCAGGAAGATCACTGGGGGGTGGGAGGCCAGCAATTATCCCAGATAACCAGTTTCGCTCCTCCGGAGCCCGTTTTTCTCACTTCCGGGCCAATGTTGAACACCCTAGGGGTATTTCCTTCTAACCAAAGCCACATATCTGTGATCAGGGGACATGGGAGGACCCTAAACAAGCATGGTCGGCCAGAAACTGTGGGTTTCATTTTTGGGCCTCTCCTTCAAGCTCTATGTTGTGGCTCCTGCTTCAGTGTTGCCAAATTTCAACCTTGGATCCTTGTTCTACACATCTGGGAGGACACAAAATGTTGGTGGTCGGCCAGAAATTGTGATGTTCATTTTTGGGCCTCTTCTTCAAGCTCTATGTTGTGACTCCTACCTCAGAGTTGCCAGATTTCGACCATGGGACCTTATTCTACACACTTGGGAGGACACCTTTCTATACTGGTCGGCCAGAAAATCTTTTGTTCATTTTTTGGTGGTGGCCGGCCGGCCATGGTGAGTGGCTGGCCGACTAGGTGGGGTGGCTGGCCGGCCACCTCCCAGAAAGCTACCTGGCCGGCCAGATTCTTGCTTTCACTGTTCAATTTGTCAGGATATTTTGTCAAAATATCTCCCCATTCAGGGGATATTTTGGGAGGAAAGATTGTCTCCATTTCCTCCTTTTACACCATTCTTTGGCCTATTAAAGGGGCTGGGCAGCTCCTTCCTCAAGGTTACAAAAATTGTCTTCAAGAACACTTAAGCAAAAACCCTAATCTCCATAGCCAAAACCTTCAAAAAAGCTTCAAGTCTTGCTTGATTTCTTCACCAACACCTAGCTTCACCATTCCAACTTCGATTCCAGCAGCAAGGAAGTGTTCTTTAGAGGTCAAGAGGCTACAAATCCAAGCCAAGAAGCAAAGAAAGACAAGTCTTCAAGGGTAAGCCTTCAAAACCAACTTTTAGGGCTTTTTCTTGATTCATTTCTCTACTCCAATTGGTTGAGAATTGGGGCTCAGACCCCTAATGGTTTTAGGATTATTTTGATCCCCTCTACAACTTTGTAGAAGGGCTCAACTTCATTTGGTGCCTCCATAATACACTTGTTTCAATACCTAGCTTATATGTCATAATCTTGCATGCTATTTTTAGTCTATTTGCATTTGTTTTTGGGCTCCGACCCCTACTGGTTTTGTGCTTATATTGAGCCCCTCTAAAACATTGTAGAAGGGCTCAACCTCATTTGGCCATCCCATATACCACCTCCCTTTGAAATCCACTTTGGGCCCTAATTCTTGCATGTTTTGTATCCTTTTGTGCTTTTGGTTTTAGTCCTTGGTCAGAACTGAAAGGGGCCTTATTTTGACCCCCTCTACATGTTTCATGAATAAAGTTTTGTTGTTTGGTGTATGCTTTGCATATCTCTTGTTATAATCTCTTTTGGGCTCCATTTTGCATAGAATTTATAGCATGTTTATATTCTGTTTTTAGGGCTGCCATCTTCTGTAAATGTGCTTATCTTTAGGCCCTCTTCAATTTTGTAGAAGCATGTTTATTCATTTGGGGTTTGTATATACTACTTGCTTCAATACCCCTCTTTTGGCCCTTATTCTTGCATGCTAATGTTGACCCATCTTTGCTTACAATTTGGCCTTGTTTTGTACTGAAAAAATGCCATATTTGGGACCGCCTTGCTACTGTTTTTGCTGTCGTGTATCAATTTTGCATGTTTAGTATGGCTATAGGCCATTTCGGGTGTCTAATTTCACATTTCGGGATGATTGCATGCTTCGGTTGTTATTTCGTATCATTTCGGGGCTGTTTTCCCCTTTATTTAGTGGTTTGCATGCTTGCATATCATTTCCCATGTCATTTTATGCCTTAATGCATCGCCTCGGTTTTGCGTGCTGTAGGCACGCTTCGAGGCACCTCCGCTTTATCCGACGGCCTCCTCGTGAGTGGTGAGGCTCTCCCATGTTGGTGTAAGCCCATCGGCATTCCGTGTGCCATTTATCATCGCCGACGGCGCGCGCAGGCACGCCGCGTTTGAGGCATTTTATCCGATTTTCATCTTTCATCATCGCCTCGATTTGCGCGCCCTATGGGCGCAGCGTTTGCACTTCGCTTTATCAATTTTCATCTTTCATCGCCGCCTCGATTTGCGCGCTGTGAGGCAGCGTTTGCGCCGGTTTATCCGATTTTATCTTTCATCATCGCCTCGATTTGCGGCGCTGTAGGCACGAAGTTTCGCCGGTTTATCTCGATTTTCATCTTTCATCATCGCCTCGGTTTATGCGTGCCCGTGTGCACGATTTCGAGGCACTTCGGTTTTATCCGATTTTGCGCCGCATCATCGCCTCGGTTGGCGTGCACAGGCACGCATTTCGAGGCACTCGGTTACCGATTTACATTCCACATCATCGCCTCGGTTTGCGTGCCCGTGTGCACGCATTTCGAGGCACTCTGTTTTATCCGCTTCGCATTTCATATCATCGCCTCGGTTTGCGTGCCTGTGGGCACGCGTTTTTCGAGGCATATCATTTTCATCTCATTTTCATCCGAATTGTGCATACTAGATTGTATCTTAGATTGCATTCATGCATTTTCTCGGTTACGTGCAGTGAACGCATTGAGACATCTCATTTTCATGGCATTGTGCATGCTATATCACATATTAGTTGCATTTCATGCATATCATTGCATTTTTGCGCGAACGAGGCGTCTTGTACTCCGAGTAACGGAACGAGCCTCAATTCCCAAGTCACCACTACTCCGGATTATCCATGACGGAGTTAGGTTTTATCCGCATTCATCCCCATATTGAGTTGTGCAATCCGACTCCTCGGCCATCATGCATCGATGTGCGTGATTGGTGGCACGAGGATCGAGGCATGCATATATTTGTGAAAATACATTGCTATGCCCTTTTCCTGCTCTCTGTTACAGCAAAACCGAGGATTAACAACTTTTCGGAGTCCGCGCAGATTTAGAAAATCGCAAGCGAGGCTAATTGGGGCATCCCAAAGGATTTCGCGCCAGCTAACAAAGCATCTATCGAAGCAAGGTCCACGGCTTGCACGCCGCTTATGCTTTTATTAATTAATTTGTCAATTAATTAGAAATCTGTATATTCGGACAGTATATTCTTTTATTCGGATCTGTATTATTATTTATTCGGACCCTCTGCGCGAGGGCAATGTTGTAATAAGGGTGGGTGAGTGTGATGTATGTCTTCCAACCCCCATTTCTTTCTCCCTTTTATTTACCCGCTTTGGATGGTTAGATATAGGGCATATTTCAATTAGCATACAGTATGACGGCATGTTTTCATCATTCATCTGTTTTGCACGCACCGGGCTCGGCGCATCATACAAACTGCATTTGTATTTCAATTCCAAATTGAATACATGCTAACTGTTGCATCTCATATGCCATACTTAGAATAGCCGAGCCTGCTATAGTTGCATTTTGCATGTGTTGCATTAGGCATTTCAGTATACTTAGGATCATGCATGATTTCTAATCAGTTTTTTGTTTTGGCTTGGAGTACTCGGTAAGCGGTTACGCTTTAGCATCCTTGCATGCGTGTGAGTGTTGCCATGAATAGCATGCTTACCATGAGGCTATGTGCTTATGTGATATAACTGCCTTGAATGCCTGTGGGTGGAGGTTGAGTTATCTGAATTAGGACAATTCATCAAATGTTTGTTTTAAGCCCACTAGATTGTGGCAAAACCATATTTTCTAAGCCCACCCGAGGGTGGCAAATCCGCATTTTAGCCTACTTGCGAGTAGCACACCATTTTCAAACAAACAAACATGAAATGTTTTGTTCCAATTCGAGCCCGATCTATACTTGTTTCTTTGCGAGCATCACATAGTAATCTAGGCTAATAACCGGAATAAGAACGCACAAAGTTTTCAAAAATAGATATCATGGTTAGTAGAGGGCGGTCTTTGACGGGCGAGAGAAGTGCTCACGATGTGACCTTCCCTAATCGTACCCAAGTTCCCGAGCCAACTTTGGTGATGCGGACACGTGGCCTTCCTAAGACCGAGTCAGGGTTTCCTAAATTTCCCATTTTAAAATATTTAGGTGGCGACTCTGTTATCTGGCAAAGCAGTCCATGTTTGGCGCTTCTTTCAAAAAAAATCTGTTTTCCTTCAAAACGATTTGCCGGATTTGGACTCTTTGGTTCAAGATTGAGAACCGCAACAAAATCGAGTCCGAACTGTAGCGAGGTCCCCCGCGGGCGTTGTTACAGTAGGGTTGGCATCTAAGGACGCGCTCTAGCTTATCTGTAGCCTAGAACTCTGTGAGTAACAACTGTGTAAAGATATGTTCAAATATGAATATTTTTGGAATGGTTAAACTGTACGGTTTCTAAATTGATACTGTTAACTGAATGAATGTATGTCCTCTATTCTGAACTGTATTGTAGCATCCATAACAACTACTGTTATTGTTACTACTACTGTTACAGAGATCTCTGTTAGTTCCTATCTTGGAACTTTCCATATTATGATGGCCATCATTATCGCTTCGGTCTTTCAAGACCTCATTTCTTATCTTTGATCGCTAATGGATGTACCACATATGACTGTTATGACTGAATGACTGATATATTGAATCAATTGACTGTTTTCAATACTGAAAGGACATTCATTCTTAACCTCTTTACGTATTATGTTATTCACTGGGCTTTAGCTCACTGTTTATATATATATATATATATGTAGGTGTCTAGGCACCAGACCGGAGCTAGGAGCGTGGGTTAGACTCCCTTTTGTCAAAGCCAACCACTGTGCCTCACTGTGAGGTTCCGAACCCGTTCAAACTACGGCTTTAGGGTGTTTTAGTTTCCCCCACCTGTCTCTGTATCTGTTTTGTAATACTGCATCGACTGATAGCACTGTACTGTACTGTCTTAATAGGGATTAAGTCCCTGACCTGGATGATTGTAAATACTATACATACTGTTTTGGTACTGATAGTGTAGACACCTCATTTTTGACCGACCTTAAGACTCAGACGTCACCGATTGAGCGCTTGGTGATGTTGCATATCGTGTCCGTTTAGAGGTTTTAGAGTCTCGGCTCCGAGCCTTGCCTCCGGACTTCCGGACTCTTTCGTGCCTTGCCTCGGTTTCTGAACCATGCTCTGTTTTCTCTTTTCGAAGGGAGGGAGAGGTCTCGTAGATCATCTCTCAGTGGCCGTAGGCTACGTTTCGTGGTCGTAGGCCATTTTTCCCGTTTGGAGCCTGGTTTTTGATTTTTCGGAGCCGTCGGCCGCGTGCCTCGGTTTGGGACCGCTTAACCACCTCTGTTTGCTCCAGTTTTTGGCACATACCTTATTTCCTCCCTTTTGAGGGACACTGTGGTCCGAGAGACCAACTTCGTGGTCGAACACCATTTCCGGTGCCTAACAGTCAGTTTTTGGAGCCCCGGACTGCGCGTTTCGGCCCCCAAACCTTCATTTTGCATCGGTTTGGGCTCGTTTTTGGTGGAGGCCTTGTTTTCACTATTAGGAAGGTTGTAGAAAGGTAGGAGGCCAGTAATTGTTCTGACAACCAGTTTTATTTCTTCATCGCCCTCCGTCGCCCGTTTTTCTCACTAGAAAGCCAATGTTGACCACCCTAAGGCCACTTTTTCTAGCTCTAAATCACATATTTGTGTTGTATACACCTGGGAGGCCACCAATATGATATGGCCGGCCAGTAATTGTCCCTGACCCTTTTGAACCTCTCTAAAAAATGGGCTTTTCTCTCTCCTGGTTCACTTTCTCCAGTTTTTGACCACATGGTTGTGTTCTGCACACATGGGAGGCCATCTTTTTGGCATGGCCGGCCACTAATCATGATTGAACTTTTTGACCCTTGGCCGACCGGCCATGGGAGAGGCCGGCCGGGCACCTAAACCCTAGAAAATCGGCCGGCCAAAATCCTCTCTTCAGGTACTTTACAAATATACCCTCTGTTTCCCCCCAGATTTTGTATCCGGGGGGCTAACTTTTTGGGAGGAAATTTGAATTTCATTTGCCCCCCTTTTCCCCCACTCTTTTGCCTATATAACCAGCCCCCCCAGCTCTTGTTTTAGGGGTTGACAAAAATTGTTTAAGGCTCTTGCATGCATACATTCTCCATCCCTCTTTTCCAAGCTCCAAAATCCTAAGGTTTTTGCCTCATTCCTACACCAACCCATAGCACCACTCCTCCTCACTCCGTTCCAGCAGCTTCAAGGCCATTTCTAGAGCTTAGGAGCAACATTTCTTGGACCAAAAGTTGCTGAAGTTTGGTTCTTCAAAGGTAAGTCTTCTTCTCCTCTTTTTGGCCCTATTTTTGCATACAATCTAAGCCATACTTTCTTGCATTTTTGGGCTCCGACCCAAACTGTAAATAGTCATGTTTTGAGGTCTTTTTCATGTTTGATTAAGGGTTTTTCCCTGTTTGAAGCTTCCTACTATCACTTGCCTCTTTAGCTCTCTTTTATGCCTTTTTTTTGCATAGTATTTTAAGCCTATTTTTGAGCTGTTTCAGACTTTTCTATAAACTTTGAAATACCTTTTTTTGATCCCCTCTTCAACTTTGTTGAAGGGCTCTTCACTGTTTGAGGCTTCCTTCTGTCACTTGCCTATTTATCCCTCTTTTGGCCCTATTTTTTGCATATTTTTTTAGCTCCTTGTGCTTGTATTTTTGGACTCCAACCTGAACTGTAAATAGTCATATTTTAACCCCCTATTCATTTTTGATCAAGGGTCTTTTACTGTTTGAGACTCCCTTTTTACTCTTTGTGTTTAAACCTTCTTTTAGACCTATTTTTGCATAGTATTTTAAGCTTACTTGTGCGCTGTTTTGGACTTAGTCATAAACTGTAAAATACCTTTTTTTGAGCCCCTCTTCAACTTTGTTGAAGGGCTCTTCATTTTTTGGGGCCAGAAGCTGCTACTTGCCTCTCTATCTCTCTTTTGGGGCCATTTTTGCATGTTAACTTAGCCCTATTTGTGTTCACTTTTTGGCCTTGCTTAAAACTGGAAATATGTATGTTTTGGGACTGCCTTGATTCTGTCTTTATGCTTCATGTTCAAATAATGCATGCTTTGTATAGCTATAAGTCATTCCATGTGCCTAGTTTCGAGTTTCGGGTCTCATTTTATGCATCGGGTGCCATGTTTCCATGTTTCGGGGCTGTTTTGCATCATATTTTGGTACTGAAATTTGCATGCTTGTATGCCATATTCCATGCCTTGCCATACTTTGTTAGAGTGGCATTTGTGCCTTAGGTTCGGTCCTCGGTTTGCGTGCACGTGTGCACGCATCTCGAGTGTCTCATTTTCATCTAATGGCCTCTTATGTGAGTGTGGATGAGGTCCACTCATGTTGGTGTAAGTCCATTATGCATTGTGTATCCCCTTTCATTTCATAGCGTTGTGTATGCTAGGTTGTATGTTAGCGCATTGTGTATGCCATGTTATTTCGTGCATTGTGTATGCCATTTCATAGTATTGTGCATGTTAGGTTATATCTTAGTTGCATTCATACATGTCATGCATATTGCATTGTGTTTGGGATAGGAGTTAGCCCGAGTACGGGAAACGAGGTACGTTTCGTACTCCGAGTGACGGAACGAGTCTCAATTCCCCACTTGCCGACACTCTGGATTACCCATGATGGAGTTTAGGCTTTGTTGTGTTTTCATATGCATTCATTCCATATTGAGTTGTGCAATTCGACTGCTTGGCCATCATGCATCGAGATACGTGATTGGTGGCACGAGGATCGAGGCATGCATATATATGTGAAAATATATTGCCATGCCCCTTTCTTGCTTTCTGTTGCAGCAAATCAAGAATTAGCAGCCTTCCGGAGCTTGGCACGCATTCCAAGAATAATTACAAACAGAGGCTAATTGGGGCATCGCCATGGATTTCCGCACGAGACAACCTGGACATGCATCATTCATCATCTGGAACAGAGTCGAGGCAGTCCCTGTCTTGTATGCCAATTTAATGCTTTTCTAGATAAATTTGTTAATTAATTTGGGTTTTGTACATATTTGAACTGTATTATTTATTTGGACTGTACTATTCATTTGCGACTGTATATTATTTTATTCGGACCCTCTGTGCGAGGGCATAATTGTAATAAGAGTGCGTGTGTGTGATGTATGTCTTCCAACCCCACGTCTTTCTTCCCTTTTATTTACCTGCTTATGATGGTTAGATTAGGGCATGTTTCAATTAGCATATAGTATGATAGCATGTTTGCATTCATTCATCTGTCTTACATGCATCGGGCTCGGCGCATCATACTAACTGCATTTGTATTTCAATTCCAAGTTGAATACTTAATAGCTGTTGCATCTCATATGTCATGTTTAGAATAGCCGAGCCTGCTATAGTTGCATTTTTGCATGTGTTGCATTAGGCATTTCTGTATACTTAGGATTATGCATGGATTTCTAATCAGTTTCTGTTTTGGCTTGGAGTACTCGGTGAGTTTTATGCTTTAGCATCCTTGCATGCGTGTGAGTGACTGCCATGAATACCATGCTTACCATGAGGCTAACTACTTATGTGATATAGCTGCTTGAATGCCTGTGGGTGAAGGTTGGGTTATTTGGATTGGAACAATGCATTAACTGTGAGTTTTAAGCCCACTAGATAGTGGCAAAACCATTGTTTTCTAAGCCCACCCGAGGGTGGCAAAATCCGCATTTTAAGCCTACTTGCGAGTAGCAAACCATATTTTCAAAAAAACAAACATAAAATGTTTTGTTCCAATTCAGGCGACCCGGTCTATACTTGTATGCTATGCGCATCACATAGTAAATCTAGGCTAATAACCGGAATAAGAGCACACAATATTTTCAAAACTAGATATCATGGTTGGTAGAGGCCGATCTTTGATCGGACGAGCGGGGGTGCTCACGAAGTGACCTTCCCCATTCGTACCCAAGTTCCTGAGCCGAGACAACTTTGGTGATGACGGACACGTGGCCTTAGACAACGAGTCAGGGTTTCCTAAATTTTCCAACATAAAATATTTAGGTGACGACTCTGTATCTGGCAAAACAGTCCATGTTTGGCACTTCTTTCAAAAAAATCTGTTTTCTTAAAACGATTTGCCGGATTTGGACTCTTTGGTTCAGATTAGAGAACCATGACATTTGAGTCCTGAATCGTAGTGAGCCCAATATGAACAGAACCCCGGGGGGAGGGGGCTTCATCCCTCCCGGGGCGTTCGGGGACGTCTACAGATAGTATATATGTTATGAGAAGTCTTTTTGCATATAGATTGTCACAGCTCATTGGACATTGTTTAATTACTGTTTTGGCTTCCGCTATGCCCCTATACTCTGTAATACTGTCTTATTGTTAAGCAGGCCTTCGGTAATCACGGATTACTGGCCGGTTACGGCGCTAAACCCATAGGGGCGGGTTTGGGTCGTGACAAGGTGCCTATATATGTAGCTAAGGCAATTGAAAGGATTCAAACAAATTTCCTTTGGAGAGGGTCTGACTCGAGGAAAAAGTTACACTAGGTTAGTTAGTCAGAAGCAACCAAAAGTAAAGAGAGTAGGGGTTTGGGTATTAGGAGAATTAAGGATGTTAATGATTGCTTGTTGGCTAAATGGTGGTAGAGGTTCGGGGATGAATCAAACCCCTTGTGGAAAAGAGTAATATATAGTAAGTATTCTTTAGTGGATGGGAATTGGCTCCCAGTTTCAACTATTATTGGTGATTGCTCAAAAATCTGGAATGGAATCCTTAGCGTAGGTCAATCAAATCCTCAACTATTGAGTATTTTTCTAGAAAATACTCGAATAGTTGTAGGTAATGGAAGTAGAATTCACTTTTTGACTAATTATTGGTTGGGGGACTTGTGTGTTAAAAATAAATTCCCTAAGTTTTTTAGTTTATCAACATAAAAGAAAGTGTCTCTGAGAATGGTGGTTAAGAGGAATGATGACTTAACTAGTTGGAACTTCAGGTTTGGAAGAAGATTACTGGGGTGGGAGGTTGATGAACTGAATAGATTGACTACTCTATTAATTCAAAATATGGTTGGCCTCTCAAACAGAAAGGATGGCCTTGGGTGGATGGCATCTTCATCAAGTGAGTTTTTTGTTTCATCTCTTTACTCTTTGTTTGTTTCTACCCCTTTTGTCTTGATTACAAAGCTACTATGGAATAATGTATCTTCTCCAAAGGTTCAATTTCTTGGTTGACTAGCTTGGAAGGGGAGACTAAAAACATCCATTTTCCTACAAAGGATTGGAGTGCTAAGGCCAAATGCCTCTGCTCTCTGTGTATTCTGTAATTGTGAGTTCAAATATATCTCTCATTTACTCATCTGGTGTTCGTTTGCTTGGAGAGTTTGTTTGAATCTGATGCAGTGGTGGGGATCGACCTGGGTAATCCCACAAATAGTGAAGGGTCCTTAATTGGTGGAGGGGCTTCAAGTGGAGAAAATACTTGAATAAGATCTGGAGAACCATACCTTTTGTGGTATTGTGGTCTTTATGGAGGTTTGGGAATGAGAAGGTGTTTTGTGGGAGACTGATGCATTTAGAGGAGCTTTGTGAATTAATCAAGACAAGGATTGCCATTTAGGTCAAAGCTCAATCCAATGGTTGCTACTACACAATGCAACAAATTATTTGTAATATTTAGCAAAATAGGCTTGTTACCTAGGTCTCACTGGTGTTTGTAGTTGTTTTCTTTGGCTTCTGGTGTGGGGTCTTGGGGTGGTTGGAGTTATTTTTTGTGCTTCTTTACTTGGATCTCTTTGTTTTTGAGTTGGTGCCTCACCGACTCCTTCTTTGGCTTTGATGCCTTTCTTGTTTCCTCCCCTTTATTGATGTAATTAGCTTGGCCTTTTTTAATCAATAAAGTTTTTGATTGATCCAAAAAAAAAAAAAAAAGTGTTGGAAAGTTATGAAGAATGATATTTTATAGTTTCTCAAGGACTTCCATGCAAATGATAAGTTAGTGAGAGGGTAAAATTCTTCTCTCTTTTTTCTTCAACCCTTGTTCCAAAATCAAATAACCAAGGATCCTTATAGATAGCCTTGTTGGTTGCATGTATAAAATCTTGGCTAAAATGTTAACTATAAAATTTAAGAAGGTAATTCCTGGAGTAGTATTGTGGGTGGAAGGAACACTCGGGATGAGGTTTTGATGTAGCATCATGTATCGTCATATAATTCTTGGAATAAAGGAATAGATAAGGCAAAAAACGGCTGGACTCGAAATCATATGAAATTTTGTGGGTTAATGGACCCAGTAAATTTTGGACAAATTCTATCATTTAAGCCGTTAATTTCAAGATTTTTCCTTTTTGGAAAAGATTTACGGCTTCGATTACTCCTAGTGCAGACTTTAGAATTTGATTTTGTCAAAATTGCATTATGGACTGGGGTTGGTGCTGTGAGCCCGTGAAGGCACGAATTGAATTTATTTTAATAATTTGAACCATTTATACTATACGATTTTTTGAGTAAATCTTTCATGAAAAATTTTGAATTAATTAGATATCTGTAACTCACAATAAAATCATGTAATTGTTTACAAAAAATAAATAGTTAACATGATTTTGAAAATTTCTTAAGGTCATTATGGTTTGATCATGGGATTATACTAATCCGATTAACTTCATTTTTTTATATGGAAGGAATATTTAACAAATCTTATCATATGAATGATTTCGATCATTAAAATATGATCATAACAAATCTCACGTGGTGTGACAGCATGGGTGCTGTCACAACATCCATCCCAAGTCCGATAGTAGTATATAATAATAGTTTATTTATTTTATTTCAATATTTCTTTTTTTTTTTAGTAATTTTCGTTATATTTTCTTATATCTATATTAGTCATTATGAAACTGATGATACTAATTGTTTCCTGCAAGGTTTCGTTTGCTTTTACTTATAAATATTAGATTTAAGCCTTAGGTCTCTTCATTTTTTTTTATTTTTTTTTAATGATTAATGAAATCGTGAGTTGATATACTCTTTTTCTCCAATTTTAAATATTTTTTGAGAATAAATTATTATTGAGTCTTTGTTCACAAAAAAACCTTGTTTTTGATATTTTTACTTGAATCAACGAATTTTAAAATTTGTCATCTGAATTTTTTATTTAGGCCTAGTTTGGCATAATACAAAAAAGTCAAAAAGTTAAAAAGTCACTATCCTATTTAAGTCACATCATCTCATTTAAATCACATCATCTCTTTACCACATCACTTCAAACCCAACTCATATGTTACGTTTTTTCGTAAAAAGTTAAAAAATACATTTGTTTAGATCATCCCAAACAACTCCTTAATAGAGCAAAACATTTGGGCTTAATTAAAGGAGTGGTCATTAAATAGTATGGGCTTAATATGTCTCATTTGCAAATTGTAGAGATGATACTATAATCTTATGTGAAGCTAAATGGAGTGAGGTTGTTAATGTCGAAAGAATCTTGAGATGTTTGAAGTTATCTCAAACTTGATTATTATTATTATTATTATTATTATTATTATTATTTTTAATTATTGATGTATATGGCAGGCATTTCCATGATTAGTGGGGAAAAGGTGACCTTGAGCAAAGAGTTGGGGGGTTTGGGGTATCAAAAGGTTAGAGCAATGAATGATT
The DNA here is from genome assembly GCA_025200525.1 of Camellia lanceoleosa. NCBI lineage: Eukaryota > Viridiplantae > Streptophyta > Magnoliopsida > Ericales > Theaceae > Camellia > Camellia lanceoleosa. The sequence goes on along the minus strand of JANUSC010000086.1, from coordinate 355,751 downwards.
CTTTGGTATTAAAATTGTGGTGAAAGTTTGGTTTAGAAAAGTTGAGGAAGGCCTTATATGGAAGGCATGGGTTGGCAATAGATTGCTGGTCTCCCAAAATGACCATCAATGGTAAAGTTTTTAGAATCTAAATAGGTATCATTGTAACAAATAAAGTTTTAATGATAAAAATTTAGAAATAAAATTATATTTTAGGAGTGAAATATTTTAGTTGTCAAGAGTGTCATTGTTATATTTTTAGCGCCAAAATTAAACATTTAATGATAAATTTTTTTTTTGGATCAGCACATTTAATGATGAATTACTATCCTTTTAGGCTAAAATTTTGAGCTCAAAGAGTAAACATTTTTGGTACCAAATTGTTTTATCCCTAAAATTGCTTTATTAGCAACATTTTTAAAATTTTGTTGCTAAAAGCTTCTTCTCTTTTTGTTTTTTAAATTTTATTTACTTTTTGGAAAAACCTTTTAGTGACAACAATTACGTGTTCGAGAATTGGTCTCTAAATATGTTTTGCAATAAAATTTTTGCTTTTGGAATAGAAAATTTTGATCCATAAAACTCTTATTTGCTATAGTCTATACTACAAGTAAATTCATGTAACCTTGTCTTGTTTAACTTTATTTGAGCAATTTAAGTTTTTTTTGTGGTAAATGAGAAAATATTATTGTCTTTTTTGTGATTAGAAATAGATAGAGCTCATGATTGGACGGTGTACTTCAAGACAAGTGCTCTTTGATTGGGAAGTGGAAGAAGTGAGCTTCAATTACTACTTCAATTTGCTTCACTCCTAGATTTATTGCCTTGGAAAGCTGATTCATAAGAATTCTTCAGTGAATTTCTTGTATGATTTATATGAGCCAAGTTTAGGTCAAAAGTTTAAATCATTGGGATTGGTCTGTGGAATAATGTTTTTCCACCAAGTGTTCAATGCTTTGGGTGGCTTGCATGGCTTGATAGAGTTAAATCTTCATTGTGGCTTTTGAGGATTGGTGTTTATAGGTGACTAGAATACAGTTATGTCCCTTTTTATGTAGAAAGGAGATTGAGAGGCTATTGTTCCTCTGTTTCTCTTACTTTTGATTGGGTTTTTTCTCTGATATTTTCTTCTTGCTTTGTTGGTTGCAACCTTGCCAACCATTTAGTTTTTCACAAATACTACAGATTTAGAAATTTTATTTTGAATTTTACTTAGTAACATTAATCAATAATTCACATTCATTCATATGTGAACCCGACTCTATTCCAATTCAATCCCTATCACAACACATCACTCAGAAAAATCTGAGTTATAATGTCTGGAACAATAGCATTCCTATTTAGTTTTTGGTTGGTACTTGCATATGATTTGTTTGTAGTCCTGTGCCAATCTAGTTCGGATGAGGAGATTCAACCATGATGCAGTTTGCATTATCCTTCTTTTTATATTGATGTATTATTCTCTTATCTGCTTTAGTTTGACATTAAGGCTTCATTTGGCACGTAATTATTTTAGCTTAAAAGTCAAAAAATTACTAAAAAAATCAAAAAGTCTATAACCTATACCAAAAAGTTAAAGATTCAATTTCTTTCTATTTTTTGCACATCTTTTCATAAAAAGCCAAAAAGTCACTCCAAACATACTAGTTTTTTTACCTCATATTTTAACCAAAAAGTCAAAAAGTTACTAAAATAATTTGTTTCCAAACAAGGCCTAATATAGTTTCTTTTTGCTAATTAAAAATAATAATTTGATATAGTTATATATTTTTTCATTAAAAAAATACAATAAAGCACTAAAAATATTATACACAATTTTCATTTAAAAAGAAATGTTTTTTTGTAGTCCACTCGATATATAAAAAAAGACTCATAATTAAAAATGTCAAAAAAAGGGGGGGTAAATTACACGAACCTCCCTAAAAGTTCGGAGAAAACAAATTAAATCACACAAATTTAACATAATTATGTTGAATAAATTTAGTTTGAATAAATCTCAACAATAATTATTTACATTTATCTCATTAAGAGTGATTTATATGAAATATAAAAACCAATATTTTAATTTTGGTAAAAAAAATAATAATAATTGATTCACTCATTAATATAATATCTTTAAATTGGATATAGCACCTAATATTCGTAGTATAATAATAGAAGCTTAAAAATTCAGTATTTAACATTCGGAATTAAGTTTTAACAAATACAAATTATAATTGTTAAAAGAACCTTAATCTATTTTATATGTTCAGTTTTAAGTATCAACTAGATTAACAATGAATGTCATTTTTTTTTTTTTTAAATGTTAATAAGGCTATGAACAGTGAAAATGGAGAATTTTATTCATCCAGAGTTTGGAAGATTAGTAAGAATCTCTCTCTCTTTTTCTTTTCTTTTTTTTTGGGGGGGTGGTGGTTTTATTTTATTTTATGAGTTTTCTTAAGTGTGCAAGTGCACACCATGTGCCATTTACACAAAAGGTGTAAGTGTAAGGTGTAAGGTGTAAGTGTAAGGTGTAAATGTAAGGTGTAAGGTGTAAGTGGGTTGCATATAGTGTGCAACCTCAAAAAAGGTGTAAGTGTAAGGTTTAATTTTTCACAAAAGGTGTAAGTGTAAGGTGTAAGTGTAAGGTATAAGGTGTAAGGTGTAAGTTGCACACCATAACCAAACCCTTTATTTTATTGCACATGGTATTAATAAGAATATCATTTGAGTGGGAAGGTGAGCTTGCAATGTCCAGAGGACAAAATATCATGAGTGGAATGCTTTGTGTGGGGGAGAATTGTGATCTTGAACCCCATTTGCTTTATTCTACTTTGCACCTTAATCTCTGTCTATCCACTGTAAACGTTTTTGTGACAAATGCATGAAGGAACAATCCATTGTCTCCCTTTAACACCACATCTCCATCTAAATGATGTTGATCTGTGGGATCCCCTATCTTTCCTTGATTTCGTGTGCTAATTGTGCTTAGGGTTGGATATTAGTCGGGTCAAATTAAATTCAGGTTGGACTTAAACTAGAGAAAATAAAAAAAAAAAATTCATTATTAAACTCAACCTGAATCAAGTTTAAAAGTTTAATTTCAAACTTAGACTCTAAAATTACATTACAATTCGAAGTTCGTTCACTATACCCAAATATTAAATAAGAAATAAAATAATAAATAATATTTTTGTTCACTATTTTTGCTCATTATATCCTAAGTTTAAAGTGAGTTGGGTGTGTTTATAATTTATGTTTAATGAGAAGCATTTGGGATGATCTAAATAAATATCTTTTTTGACTTTTTATAAAAAAATATACAGAAAGGTAGAGAGGTGATGTTACTCAAATAAATGCACTTATCTAAATAAGTGTACTTATACAGGTTATGCCAAACACTAACAATTTGAATGATCTAATAAGTAAATCCTATTAAAAGACAGCATCTTTAATTCTTAATCTTTTTTTTCCATTAAATCTAAATTTAATGAAAAAGTTTTTAAAATTTATTTTCAATCCTTTCATAAAATGTTTATCAAATTAAGGAAGAAATATATATATATATATATTTATCAAATTGAGAATTTATCTAATCCTTTATCAAATTTAAATTTAATAAATTTTTAAAAAGATAAAATATTGGAAATAATTTTTATTTCATCAAATTTGGTAAAAATGGAAATTTGGGATAAGAAATTTTTTAAAAATATTTTGATTAAAAAATTAATGAAATAATTGACGTAATTCATATCAAACTTTTATACTCAAATTTAAAATTAAATTAAAAACAAAGTAAGGAAGAGTTTGAGATACCTTATAAACCTGTAGGCTATAGTGCCATGCCAAGCCCTATCTTTCCGCTTTCTTAATTTTAAGAGATTTTTAGAGTGATAAAGATTTAAAAAATAATAATAATAAAATAAAATAAAATTTCAAGTTCAAATAATTTTAAGAAAATACTAAAAATTGTTCGAATTTTAAATTTAGGATCCCTCTCCGCTATGAAATTAATTTAAGTGCACTAGGGGTGTAAATTTGGCCCGGTCTGGCCTATGTTGGGCCTTGCGGGTTTTGCCAAAATTTGGGCCAGGACAGGCTGACCTATGAGCCAGAAAATCAGGCCTAGGTCCAGGGAGTATTCGGGCCTTAGGTGGGCCTGGCCGGTGGGCCTCGGCCTCAGCTCTGGCTTGGACGGGTCTGAATATTTTTTTTAATATTTTTTCTATCAAAATTTTATTATTTTTCACAAAAAAAGACACTGAGTATCGGGCCGACTAGGCCTTAAATGGGCCTTAAGCGAGGCAATGGGTTGGGTGCGGGCCCACAGGTCTAGCCAAGCTTCAAAATAATGACACAGGCCTAGGCCTAGGGTCTCGGGTTATTCAATTATGAGCCACTAAAGAAATCGGGCCCATCCTAGACCGCGGACGGACTTCGGGGCGCCTATGAGTTGCGAACCATTTTTATACTCCTAAAGTGCAAACAAATTGAACTATATACTTGATATAAAAATATATGTATAAGATGAGGTTGTTTTCAATTTGAAATTAGAATAGAGTGTACTCTTAGGTTCATGGAGTTTACCATGGGTCCAATTTTAATAATCCAAATCGTTCAATATGTAGAGTTAGTTGAGTACTTCATCTCTGTAAAAAAAATCATATTGATCGGATATTATCACGACCCAAACTCGCTCCTATGAGTTTAGCATCGCAACCGGTCAATAATCCGTGATTACCAAAGGCCTGCTTAACAGTAATGACAGTAATACAGAGTAAAGGGCAGACGGAAGCCAAACAGTAATAAAAAGATGTCTAATGAGCTGTGAAAATCTGAATGCAAAAAGATTTTTATAAACAAGCCACATTCATAATCAAAACATATATACATACATCATATACACAAACATCCAGGCTAGGGACCAAATCACTTCATCAGAATCGCATAATTCAACAAGACAAAACAGAGACAAGGGGGTGAATCCGAAACACCACAAAACAGCCTTGGCTAGGACGAACTTGGAACCTCGAAGTGAGGCACAATGGTTGGCTTGACAAAACGTGAGTTTAACTTGATGCTCATAGCTCCGGTCCGGTGCTTGGACATCTACATATAAATATAAACAGTGAGCTAAAGCCCAGTAAATAACAAATGCGTAAAGGGGTTAAGAATGAATGTTCCTTCATTACTTAAAACAGTCGTTTGCATCAGTAAATCAGTTATTCAATTAGTGGCTCATATTTCATGCCATATCAGTCATTTAGAAATCATAACAGTCATACGTGGTACGTCCAATAGCAAAACAGTACAGTAGGTCTTAATAGACCGAACAGTCAGTTGATGGCCATCAAAACAGTAAACAGTAGTAGTTCCAAACATTGGAACTGACAAAGATCTCTGTAACAGTAGCAGTAACAGTAACAGTAACAGTAAGTTGCTATGGATGCCACGAGTACAGTTTACAAATAGGACAAGTATTCATTCAGTAAACGTTATTATTTCAGAAAGCAGTATAATCAATCGTTCAGAATAATTATAACTGAACGTATCTTTATAACATTGTTACTCACAAAATACTGGACTAAAGACAAGCTAGTCAGCGTCCTCGGGTGCCAACCCTACACAGTTGCAAAACTAACACACACACACACTAAGTTACACACTTGAGATTAATAACTTAGCCCCTTAACTTGACTTGGTGTGGTTCTATAACATTATCTTCATTAAGATGCCTTAAACTTGGCTTAGGAATGCCTAGGATGGAATGAGGATGTAAAAATGTACTTTAAAACACTTTTTCAAAATTTGCTGAAAACAGGGGTCTCGCTCGAGCGTGGCTTTACCCACTTGAGTGGACATACAGACAAAGAGGCTCCGCTCGAGAGTGACTTCCATCGCTTGAGCGGACTGCAAACTCATGAAAAAGTACTGGTTGCACGTTTTTCACGCTCGATGGACGCTCGACCCACAATCGAGCGTAAGACTTAGACACTCGCTCGAGCGGACTGCAAAACACATAAACTTCTAGGCATATGCATTTCAAGCTCGAGCGTGACCCTCGATGCTCGAGCGGAAGTGCATGTACTCAGAGTGTACGCTCGAGCGTGGATCAAAAATCTAGAATTTCCAGATTGATCCTCAAGTACAAAACTCAATCTCTAAAGCTTCAAATTCAATTTTTCTAGGCTAATTTTCTGGAAAACACTTAGAAACCCATAAGACAACATGTTTCAAAGATTATTTTGTAAAATCAAGCCCAAAGGTAAGCCAATTGAACACAATTTCAATGAAATTTTCATGAACAATATAAGAACATAACATGCAAGAGTTCTTATGAATTCCAATGCTCCAAAACATGATCAAATGCAAGATTGAGCTCAAAATCATGGTGAATTCATGGACCATAACTAAAGTATGAACATGCATGTGGAAATTCTCATGTAAATGATCTCAAAACTCAATGATATGGACATGCATGCACACATTGCTTCTCAATTCAACTCTTTAGGCTATAACTTGACTCTAATCTCCAATATTTCCATAAACCATTGTCACGACCCAAACCCGGCATTATGGGTTTAGCATCAGAATCGCCAAGAATCCGAGATTACCAGAAGGCCCTCTTGAAACGATATCTGATCAAAAGGGCCTACGGAAGCCAATACTGATAAGTAACTAGTGTCCATTGAGCTGTAAATCAGATGCCAAAAACATTTTTCATGCATTCATTCAAAAGATACAGTACAGTCTATACAATCGTTTACAGTCAGTCAATACAGGGATCAAATCCCTAGATAACAAAGACAAGACAACAATGAGATCTATACAAAAGTACTTAACGACGGAGACCGATAGGGGACACAAAACACCCCAAGCCATAGCATGGCAACTCGAACCTCGCAGGAGGCACATAGGTCGGCTTGACAAAGCGGGGACCAATCCCACGCTCTAGCTCCCGGCCTCTTGGCGAGAACCTACATATATATATAAACAGTGAGCTAAAGCCCAGTGTATAACATAATGTGTAAAGAGGTTATGAATGAATGGCCCTTACAGTAATGAAATCAATTCATTATACAGTATTTCAATCTTTCAGTATTTCAGTCAATCAGTATTTCAATCAATCAGTCATATGTGGTACATCCATTAGCCTATAAATGAGGTCCAAAGGACCAGCCTTACTGAACCCAACAATAATGATGGCCATCAATCGATAAACGATATGGTTCCACAAGGAAACCGACAGAGCTCTGTAACAGTCAATAACAGTGGGTGCTAAGGATGCCACAATACAGTTCGAAATACAGGACATACATTCATTCAATAAACAATATCAGTTCAATAAACAGTTCAGTTCAGTATTCAAAATATAACCATTTGAACATATCTTTACACAATCTGTTACTCACAGAGATTGGGCTAATAGCAGCTAGAGCGGGGCCCCGAGAGCCAACCCTAAACAGTTAACAAATAGAACACACACTAAGTTTCACAGTCGGAAGGATGTTAATTAAATCCCTAAATATCCTCGGTGTGGTTCTATGTCTAAATCCTTATTAAGATGTCTTAAACTAGGCCTAAGAATGCCTAGGATGGGATGAGGATGCAAAAATACAGTTGGAAGGCACTTTTCAAAAGTTGCTGAAAACAGGGGCCTCGCTCGAGCGAGCCTTCCTTCGCTCGAGCGAGGTTACAAAATCAAAGGCTTCGCTCGAGCGAACAATCCTTCGCTCGAGCGGTCTGATGAAACAGTAAAAGTACTGGATGCTCGATTTTTGCGCTCGAGCCACCAATCCTTCGCTCGAGCGTGGCTCAGAGAAAACGTTGGTCGCTCGAGCGAGAAATCCTTCGCTCGAGCGAAGAAGCCAATCTGGAATTTCCAGATTTGCCTTCCAAGCTCAAACCAAGCATTCCCAACTCAATTCTCGACCTCTTGGGCCCAAATTCTGGAAAATACATTCTAAAACAATGAATAACAAGTTTCAAAAGCCAATTTATGAATTCAAGCCCCAAAGGTGAGTCAATTAAAACCATTTTCAAACCCAATTCAAGAACACTTTCAAAACATACAATGCATGAACTTTAAACCAAAATCAAGCTTTAAATCTTGCTCTATTGAGCTCCAATCTTTGAAAATAATGTGGGAAACATGGATTATAATAAAAACATGGACATGCATGTATAATTCTCCAAGAATTCAACTCAAACTCATCAATATACACATGCATGCATGAATGAAGCTCTAACTCAACAATTATGAACAAATTCATGTCTTAGCTCTCTAATTAAACATGGAGCATGCAAGAATAAACCTTAAGGACAACAATGAGAGGTCCAATTACCTTACTAAGTCTTCAATTTAGAGCCTAGGAGATCAATTTGACAATCTACACTTCAAATCTACCAAAACTCAAGCCAAAATCACCAAATCAACCTCTTCTCTCTCTCTCCCTCTTGTTTCCCTAAGTTTGGTCGGTTGGAGTGAAGGAAGGCTGATCAAATGTTTTGTTAAGTGTAATAAGGTCCTTGCAAATCAATAAACAAGTGTCCACTATAGGTGGCAATTTCGTAATTAAGCCTATCTTTTTAATTGGCTTAAATTAATCTAGTTTAATCATTCCTAATCAATTTTCAGATAAATACACCATAAAATCAGAAATATTCTACTGAGTCTAAAACATCAAACGGTTTCTAAATCAGCCGCCGATAAGGCCTTCAATTAGCAGTTTAAACATACGAATTTAAACAGATAATCAATCAATTAAACAGATGCAACATGCAATTCAATAGATAAACTATTCGATTTCCATTTCGATTTCAATCAGTCCATTCAGTACTTCGGTTAATCCCATTATCAGTCATTAGCAGTCCAGTTTAGCAATAATCAGTATATAATTCAGTGGTTATTCAGTAATCGGTACGAGGGTTGTTACAACCATGCAAGTAACAACTTAAATTCATAATTAAAAAGATGAATTCCTACCTTAAGTCTTGAATTCCAAGTATAGTAGCCCAATTTTGCAAATCTCTCTCAATTTCTCTAATTTCCAAGCCAAATCTTGTTGAATCAATTTTTTTCTCCTATTCTCCCTCTCTCGGTTTTGGTCTTGGGGAAGGAAAGATGATGCATCAAATATATGAATTAAGCCCCAAACAATGCTTATAAAGGTGGCCCACTCAATGGCACACTTGTAAATAACTAGTCTCAATTAGTTTAATAATAATAACTCTAATTCAATCACTCCAAATTAAATTTTAATTAAACCTACCATAAAATCATATAAATCCTAATTAGCATATAACACTAATCAATTTCTGATTCGGTCACCGATAAGGCCTTTAATTTGCAATTTGAAGTCAAAACATGAACAGATCATTCAATGACAAACAGATATAAATGCAATTAAAGCAAAACACTCATGCAAACAAATTAGGATTTCATTCTAATCAATTACTTATCATGCTCAATCCCAGTTTAACACTAATCAGAGGTGGGGGTTTGTCACAGATATCGTAAGTTATTTGATCAAATTATATTTTCCATCATGATAAATATGATTTTAAAAATAAATTATTGACAAAAATATATTCTGATCAAATAACTATCGATCCGATTAACGTAATTTTTTACAATAATAAAATACTCGATGTACTCTACACATTCAATAATTCAAATTATCAAAATTAGACCTATGATGAACATCATTGTCCCAAATAGCACCATCAATTTCACAAAATAAATCGGACATAATCAGTATCCAAATAAATAAATCCACCCTCTTATAACGGGGGTGTTTGGCAACAAATTTTTTTACTTTTTTTAGATTAAAACTTACAAAAAAGACAAAATAGAAATAGCTAATAAGATAAAATGTCACATCAAAATCATAATCATTTTATTTTTTTTCTCACAAACAACATATCCAACTATAAAAAATTTAAGGGTAAATCACATTGATACCCCCTGAGGTTTATATTTATTACAGTTCATCCTCTCACCTTTTGAAAATTACATCCCCCTCCCTGAGGTTTAAAGTTTAATTACAGATTGCTCCATCAGTTAGTTGACTGTTAAGTCAACTAACAGATTTTGCTGATGTCAGCAATTTAATTTTTTTAAATACCAATTTTGCCCTCACTGGATAAATTACATTGACACCCCTCACATTTTAGAAATTACAATCCCCTCCCCAAGACTTAAAGTAGCATTACCAATTGCCCCATCAGTTAGTATTAGTTGAAAAAAAAAATCGTTGAAAAAGAAATTAATTGGAAAAAAAAAAACTGTTAGTCAAATTTTTAAATTTTTGTTTAAAAACCAACGTAAACTCATTTTTTGAATTTATGTTTTTTTCTCAAATTTACAAACTGAGACAACTATTTATAAACCAAAAAAAATTATCAAGTAAGTTTTTATGACAGTTTTTAAAATTTTTGTAAATATAAATTGAAAAGTGAAAACAAAATGGTTACCAAACAGACCTCAGATGATAAAAATGTCGTAAAATTAACAAATAATTAAATAAGTTACCAACGTAAGAAATGTCTTATCAAAAGATTCTTAAGTTATGTATGGTTTGATTTTTAGAAATTTTTTTAAAAAATTAAAAATTAATTTGGTTAAAAAATAAACAATAAAAAATAATTATCATTTTTGTCTTTTGAGTGGTTAGAAATAATTTTTTACAAATTAAATATATTTCTTCATATTTACTTTTATTAAATTAGTTTTTTTTTAAAATGTTGATGGGGGATCTGTATTAAATTGAAACTTCAGGGAGTGTCAATATAATTTACCCTTTAAAATATATATACAAGTTAAGGGTAAATATATCATTTTAACTTAAAAGTTAATACCATCAAATAATTATACTGACCACTGACAAGAGAGGTCAGTGTAATTTTCCAAATGTAAGAAAAAAATTGTAATAAACATAAATCTCAAAAAATATCATTTATCAAAAATTTAACCATTTTTCTAAACATAAAAATTTAACCTACTAAAATAATTAAAAATTAAAATAACTTACTACAATAATAACTTTTCAAACCCCACAATATGATGACATGCATAAGTAGTGGTCCCACGTTCCATCGGTCATCCCATCAGCATGGGACTTTGGGCCCCATTCCAAACATCATTTGGTCAGCCAGTCATTGCAGCAGTTCAACTTCTTGGTCAATCGAAGTGGTCTTTGGATTAATCACTTTTCTATGATTATTTGTAATGGCCACTTATAGCACACCATGTGTCCCAGTAATTGGATTGAATCCTTAAGTTAAAACTTTCCTCAAGTGTTGTGTGGTGTGGGACAATCAGATAGGCTAGCGTTATGATGGTTAATAAAGTATTGTAGAGTGTAAGTGCATGGAATCCCACTCTGACTCTCCCCTTCTCTCCTCCACTTTCATGTCATGTGACCAATGGGACAAGACAACCGTTAAAAGAAATCATGAAATAGAGTGAAAGTAGACAATTCGAAGTAAATGTTAGGCGAGACTTCATGCGTATTGTTCGATCCCCCGCAACGCCTTTGGGAGGGGACTGGAGCCTAATCACCCAAAACTGACCTCCGAATCCGGATTAGCCGAAGGTGAACCGGGTGGGAAATCAAAAAAAGATATATAACTTCGTTTTAGTAATCCGAATTATTTAATATTTAAAATTTATTAAATATTTTATTTTTATAAAAAATTACGTTAATCAAATATCGATAGTTATTTGATTAAATCATATTTTTATCAACGATAAATATAATTTTCAAATTAAATAATTAACAAAAATTTGATCCGATCAAAGTGATTTTTTGTAAGAATGAAATATTTAATGAACTCTATACATTAAACAATTCAAATTATTGAAACAGAACCCGTGATGGACTTTATGGACCCGAATAGCACGGCCTAATCCATTATGTGGACCGGAGAGGATCTAAGTCCTAAATGTTATACTGAGAATTAATTTTTTAAATATATAATTTGATTACGTAATTTTTAATGTCTGATTATTTTAATTTTTTTATGAATTTTTTGTTGTCGTTATTGATAACTATGTCAATTTGTGCATATTTCAACTAATCTCAATGAACCAAAGTTAACAATTTAGGAAACTTTTAATATTCCCTTAAAATGGTTCAAACTTGAGATCTTAAATATTATCTTCAAATTTTTATCACTCAATTATTTATTTAATTGAACCGAATTGAACCCATTTAATGCATTAGGGGCCTGTTGTGCCCAACAGGGTAAAGATAAAATGTCCATGACATTACTACTACTACCATTATTACCATATCTCATTTGGTAACTTGATTTTTTTTAATGATTTTAAAAAAATTTTAACTTTCTTATAAGATAATATGTTTGGAATAATTTTTTTAAGTGAATATATAGTTGTAAAAAAATAATTAATTGATATGTATAATATGATATTTTTACTTTTTATTTTTTATGACTTTTTAATTATTTTTATCAAACAACTAATTGCCAAGGAGACCTTAATTGTACTAAATTCCAAAATGGGGTTGACTGGATCAAGAACAGGAACCTACCCATCCTTTTCCTTGCAAAAGTGCTGAGGTTTGAGGTTGCGTCTAGGCAAAGGGTTGACACAATTATATTTTTATAAGCCAATACATACATGTACATGTATTAAAAGTGGACACAAATACTATCTGTGTGTATTGACAGTTATTTAAAAGAATTAGATCTAAAATAATTGAATATGATAATGAGAGTTATTTGAAGTAGTTACATGGTAAAAGGTTTTTTTGGAGGGGGGAAAAAATATGACATGCACACCAATTCAAGAATTAGCTTTATATAATAGTATAAGAAAAATTATATTCATATATAAATTCATACAAAAAGTTTAACAAAAATGATATGACAATGTTATTAGTGTAAATTAGGGGTTGTTTGGGATAACCTAAATAAGTGTAATTTTTGTGTTTTTATGAAAAGATGTGCAGAAAAGTAGAGAGGTGATGTGATGGAAAAAAGATAAAAAGATAGATTATTTTTGAATTGCTAAACTTGGCCTAAATACATTTTCAATAGTTTTTTTTTTAATTTTTTTTATTTTTAAGTGAATGGTCCACAATTAGTCACTCTATTATATATATAAAAATTATGTATAAATTTTTCATTTATATGTCATTACTCATGAATTCCACCATATAAAAAATAAATATGAACCACACAACATTTTTCTAAATTTTTTTTTTTTTCTTTTTAAATAACTAGTGACATTTTCCCACTATATATATACATGCACATAAGCAAAGGCCCCGCACATATTATTATTGCTTGGAGAATGGTATATGAAGAAGGATATGTCATCATGGTTGAATAATTTATTCACATATCCCAACTGCTCATGCATGCTTGCTTTGTCATACCATTCCCTCATTGGCTTATACTTGTCCTCTACTCTGTGGCTCTTTTGATAATGATTTCGTTAGGCTTGTAATGCAAACTAATTACTAAAAACAAATCTCCTTTGGTGGCCTTTGGAACATTCCTTGTAAATCACTTTTATTCACCTATTTGTTTATTCACCACCTTGTTGATGGAAACTTCATATTTAAGTTCAATACATAGGGAGTTTTTTTATTATTTTTTTTATGATACAATATGAACTGAACATAAAACCATTTGCTACACCTTAAAAATTATTCTAGAAATAACTTATGAAGAAAAAAAATTAAATAGCTTAAAAATATTTTATTATGAAGAAACTTATAAGAAAATGGTTTTAATATCTTTTTTCTGAATATTAATTTTCATTTGACAAAAAACTGCACCATGTAAGGAAAAATATACCAACTGAATTTTTTTTTTTTTTGGGTGGGGAGAAACTACACTTGCCTATAGCTTTATTTCAGATATACAACCAAGGCTGGCATTTGAGAGAGATCATAGATGGTGGGAGAATTCGTTGGCGATGGGGAGGGGAGACTTGTTGGCGGGGGTTGTCGGAGGTGGATACTGGTGGTGGCAACCAGTGGTGGGGAATGGCCAGCAGTAGGTGATTGCCAAAAATGATGGGAGATGGAGAAATAAAATAAATTTATTTTCAAAACAAGTAAAAATAATACTTTCATTTACTAAGTTAATAAGTTTTTTAAGCAGTTTATTTTTTTTTGAAAAATCAAATAGACTCCAAATGAAATTTTATTTTAAATTTTACAAATATGAACATTACTAAACGTGGTAATCTTACAAAAAGAAATGGTGGAAGAATTTGCCTCTATTTAGTTTGATTTTCAGATTTTTGATTCTTTTTTTTAAATGGAAATTAATTTGACAAAAATAAAAACACTAAAAACATATTTCTAAATTTTTAAAAAATATTTCTATCCACTAAAAGGCTAAAAATATATGAAAATGATGAGTTTTTTTTTTATTATTTTTTTCACCAAATTAATATTTAAATTTTAAAAAAAATTCTAAAAATATATTCTGAAAATTAAACCAAAGAGACTTTTGTATTTCCATGGAGCTCCAAACACACTACACCCATTAGTGTGTTCGAGCTACGGGCCCCTTGTAGTGCAAGTGTTGCAGGCCTTTATAAGTCTAGTGTTGTGGGCCTTTATTTCTACACTTATTTCATGGACTCTAAAATCATAGGCCATAATTTTATTTTATTTTTTAAAATAGTATTATCTAAATAAAATTGTCAGAACATCACTAGTAAATTATTTTTTAAAATAGTATTTTATTTTATGACACTTTGATTTCAAACTAAAACAGAACATCACTAGTAAATTATACTAGATATGAATTTGTAACTTGCACAAAAATTTTGTTCATAGATCATTTTGTTTCTTTGGCGTGTGATCGGCACTAAGCCGTTGTTTAGGAACATAATTTTTTAATAATTTTTTGATTTTTTTGGCTAAAATATAGTATAAAAAAAATTAGTATATTTGAAATGATTTTTTAAATTTTTTACGAAAATATGTGTAAAAAGTAAAGTGACTTTTTAATATATGTTATTGATTTTCTAATTTTTTTAATAACTTTTTAATTTTTAGACTAAAAAATATTATTGCCAAATGAGATCTTAATTATTTTTTAGTTGACCTTCTGTCTAGTGTCTAGACTAGACTAGACTATCTAGTCTGGGTCAATAGACTCACCAATTTATTTATTTTAATGATTTAATTTTTGTAAATTATGAAAAATAAATAATTTATTATAAAAATTAAATTAATTTGATAAACATAATTGCATAATTTGACACGGTCTTAATTGAGAGTCTCATCTCTTGGCTAGGGTTCTTTAGACTAAAAGAGTACAAAAGATAAAATAGGTTAAATAAAAAAATAAGACAAAATATCACATTTAAGTTATAATTATTTCACTTTTTCCCTTACAAAATTAAAAAAATCAACCTAAACAAACTTCTTGGTCATAACAACTCAAAAAAGCTGACTAATTTTTTTTTTTATCAAACAACTAAAAATAAGTCTTCACTACTTTTATAGCAAGCATGAGAGAGAGAGAGCTTGAATCTTAACGGCCTTGATTCCATGTTTTAGACTCTTGAGTTGACTACTTGAAGGCCATCTCCATACATACAAGATAGCCTAAAAAATTAGACGATAACATGTTATTTTGATAATAAATTTCTAATTTTTTTAAAGATCAATGTAATCTATTAATGTGGATATAAATATTCAATTAATTTAATTTTTTTTTCTTCATAAATAGTATGTTTGACAAGCTTTACAAAATTAAACAATTTAAATGATATTGATAGTCTTAAAGTGAACCCCATCCAAGGGATAGTAAGCCCCGTAGCAATTCCAATTCCTAGTAGCCCTTGCTACATATTCAGAAAAAGTATTCTGAACTTTACCCAAAGTTCAAACATGTGGACAAGGTTTATTTTACCTATGACCTACAATAAACTAACTTTCAATTTACATCCTACACCTTGTTTTCATTATAGAATTATGGGTAATTTTTCATGATTCATAAAATTATTGTATTACTTAGTTGGCTCATTGTCTTGTTCTTTATAGGTTGTTGAAATAATTGTACTTAGGGTTTGTAGCAACAAATAAACCAAATTTTAGGTATGGGCTAAGAAAGTTGGTTTGAAATTACTTCAGTTTTAAAGGTTTTTTTAATGAGTAGCAATCTTTTGTTGATGTTTGAAGAAGATTTGGTTTGATAGGAACACTTAACACAAATAAATAAATAAAATTATGCTGTCAACTAACCCGTAGAGAGAGAGAGTGAGAGAGAGAGAATGTGTAGTTCTTGTTAGTCAACTACTCTTATCTAATTAAACCAACATTCCCATACTGTGTGAAATATTGATGTTTCAATTGCATATCTCACTCTTAGATTTTCTTAGCAACTCAAGGGAACATAATGAATAATTTATTAGTTTTTTTCTCTCTAAATTCTATCAATCATGTTGCTATCAACTTTAGAAAGAAGAGTTGTGCATCACTTGATGTGTTATATAGTAGGTAGAAAATGTGGTATTTAGGGGGTCCATACCTAGTAATTTATTTAAAGAACCTACTTGACTCAACTCATGATGGCAAATGTGAATAGCACAAGTACTAGATTAATACTAGGTAGGTAATGTGTTTGACCAATAGCATTGCTGTAATTTATTTATTTATTTATTTTTAAATATCACTTGTAGGTAAACTATACATATAATTTTTCTCAAGTTTAGAATTGTTCAGGCCTGTGCAGTCTACCATAAGTTCTATTTTGATTATCTAAATCATTAATTTTACAAGATTTTTTGTGTATAT
This sequence comes from Camellia lanceoleosa, assembly GCA_025200525.1. Lineage (NCBI taxonomy): Eukaryota > Viridiplantae > Streptophyta > Magnoliopsida > Ericales > Theaceae > Camellia > Camellia lanceoleosa. Next base: position 339,000 of record JANUSC010000086.1, on the reverse strand, counting down.
CATTCATAGAAAAAATAAGGTCTATTATCTTTTTTTTTATTTATTTATAAACAAACGTGATCAAATAAAAAAAATAAATTACGATTATCAAATTGATTTCAACAATTTGAACTATTGAAACGAATTTGTGGTAAGCCTCACAAGTTCAAACAATTCTCTCAAGTTTATATTTGAACTTAATTTTGACTTGAAAGAAGCCCAACCCCTTAGGATTAGGGGATTGGGGTTGGTGTTGTGCCACAAGGCACAACACAACACTCGTGCTGTGAGACCCCATTGGGGATATATCACAAGCATTTTTCAATAATCTAAATCCTTTATATTGTAGGGTTTGTTGAGTATATTATTCATAAAAAATTCAAGTTAAACGGACATATGTAACCTATGATCAACCTTAATTATTTTATAAAAAAAAATTATCAAAATTATACCAACCATTTGTTTTTGTTTAAAACAAATGTGGTATTATTATGGGGTTACAAATGTTCAATTGATTTGATTTTTTTAATATATGATTTACTCGACGAACTTTATAATATGAATGGTTTAAATTATAAAAATAGACTCAAGACACGTTCCAATGGGCCTCAAAATAACCGTGTTGTGCCACCCAAGCCCTAGGATTAGGTATGTTTGTAGTATTTATGATTAATATAATTTTTTTTAACACACAAACTCAAATATGTAAGCATGCATTCTTCTAATCCTCTAGTTGGAACACTTAAAGAGACACTATAAACAGAACTTGGTGACGGTCACAAAATTCATAGTTTCGGAGCAAACACCAATTTTTTATATTTTTTTATTTTAAAAATTAATTCTATGACTTGCTTTGCTTCATATACGATAAGCCTCAAAACTAATTAAGAAAACCCAATGGTAATTATAATCAAGGAATTGGATTTAAAGTACAAGATGTTAAGAAAAATGAGCATTACGTTGATATTTTTGTTGTGTTGGAAATTTCATTCCATTGAATATATATACTTTTTACTTTTCATTGAATCAATGAGTATCATCGGTTGTTGAATATTCAACATAAGTCGGGGCTAAAGTGGAGCTTCAAAAGACTTGATGTGGATAGTCAAATTTTGCATTAATTGCCTTAGCATATATATCATTTCTATTTTATCTAAGAGTTTTGGCATTGGGTTATTTCATGGAGGATGGGTGAACTCAACCTGCCACTGCTACTGATGGTTTGACTACACCTAATTAAGTTAATAATTGTACTTATTTTTCAGTGTTAATTTAGATGAATTTGTTTAGGTTAACTGTAGCATTCGTCTTTTTTTATTGATGCATACGTTGATTTTTCATCAATAAAAGTTTAATTTTTGATTGATTAAAAAAAAATCAAAGTCAAAATGAATTACAACATAACTTATATTTGCTAACTTTTTTTGATCATCAAAAAGACTTTATTGATAAAAAAGACGAAGCAAATTACATCAAAAGATTAGGGCACAAGAGGAAAGCGTCATGGTGAGACAATGTTGTCACCAGAAGCTTATCTAAACATGTGCTAACTCACATCCAAGGAGTTGATGAGGAACCAACTCAAAACAAAACCAAAAACCAAATAAAGAAACACAAACACAACTCAGACCACCCGCTACACCAAGCATCAACAGCTTTGGCCTACTGCATACATCAATGAAAAACTAACCAACCAACTTAAACTGTTGAACGTTTCTAACAATCTCCTGCACTGTGTACCAACAATCCTTAGAATGAGCTTTAACCCAAATGGCAATTCTAGTCTTGATTAATTCACAAAACTCCTCCAATTGCCATTATTTCCCATTGAACATTGCCTCATTTATGAGTTTCCATAATGACCACAATATTGCACATGGCATGGCCCTCTAGATTTTATTCACATAATTTCTCCATTTGAATCCCCTTTACTAGTTTAGAAGTCCCTCTACAGATTATGGGATCACCCAATTCATTCCCCACCAATGCATCAGATTAGACCAAACTCTCCAAGAAAACAGACACCATAGAAGCAAATGAGATACACATTCTAACTCAGAATTAAAAACACACAAAAAAACAGACGCGCTTGGCTCAAGCACACTAATTCTTTGAAGGAAAGAATATGTCTTTAATCTCCCCTTCCAAGCTAACCAACCAATAAACTGAACCTTCAGAGGAGAAACATTATTCCATAGCAGCTTAGGGACCAAAAGGGAGGGCGAAAAAACAGACAAAGAATAAAGAGAGGAGATATTAAACTCACCTGAAGAAGATGCCCTCCACCTAAGCCAATCATCTCTGTTTGAGATTCCAACCACATTCTGGTTCAATAAAGTAGCCAATCTGTCCAATTCATCAGCCTCCCACCCCAGCAATCTTCTTTTAAACATGAAGTTCCAATTGGTGCCCTCTGTAGATGTCCCCGAACGTCTCGGGAGGAAATGAGTGCCCCGTTCCTTTCATTTTGGGCTCACTACAGTTCAGGACTCTAATTGTCACGGTTCGTAATCTGAACCAAAGAGTCCAAATCCGGCAAATCGTTTTGAGAAAACAGAGTTTTAGAAAAGAAGTGCCAAACATGGACTGCTTTGCCAGATACAGAGTTGCCACCTAAATATTTTATTTTGGGAAAATTTAGGAAACCCTGACTTGTTTGCCTAAGGCCACGTGTCCGTCATCACCAAAGTTGCCTCGGCTCGGGAACTTGGGTACGATTGGGGAAGGTCACTTCGTGAGCACCCCCGCTCGCCCGATCAAAGATCGGCCTCTACTAACCATGATATCTAGTTTTAAAAATATTGTGCGTTCTTATTCCGATTATTAGCCTAGATTTACTGTGTGACGCGCACAGCATACAAGTATAGACCGGATCGCCTGAATTGGAACAAAACATTTCATGTTTGTTTTTGAGAGATGGTTTGCTACCCGCAGGTAGGCTTAAAATGCAGATTTTGCCACCCTTGGGTGGGCTTAGAAAAGATGGTTTTGCCACTATCTAGTGGGTTTAAAACTCACAGTCAATGCATTGTTGCAATCCAAATAACCCAACCTTCACCCACAGGCATTCAGGCAGTTATATCACATAAGCAAATAGTCTCATGGTGAGCATGCTATCATGGCAGTCACTCACATACATGCAAGAATGCTAAAGCGTAAAACTTACCGAGTACTCCAAACCAAAACAGAAGCTAATTAGAAATCCATGCATGATCCTAACTATACAGAAATGCCTAATGCAACACATGCAATAGTGCAACTATAGTAGGCCCGGCTATTCTAAACATGGCATATGGAATGCTACAGCTAACAAGTACTCAACTTTGGAATTGAAATACAATGCAGAGAATTATGATGCGCCGAGCCCGGTGCATGCAAAATAGATGAATGAATGCTAACATGCTATCATACTGTATGCTAATTGAAACATGCCCTAATCTAACCATCATAAGTAGGTAAATAAAAGAGATAAAGACGTGGGGTTGAAAGACATACATCACACGCACGCACACTTATTACAACATTGTGCCCTCGCTCGGAGGGTCCGAATAAATAATATACAGTCCCAAATAATAAATACAGTCTGAATAAATACAAAACCCTAATTAATTAACAAATTAACTAAGAAAGCAATAAACTAGCATGCAAGCTAGGGACTGCCTCGACTCTGCTCCGGATGAAGAATGATGCATGCTCGGGTTGTCTTGGCGCGGAAATCCACTGCGACGCCTCGATTAGCCTCTGTTTGCAATTGTTCTTAGAAAGCGTACCAAGCTCCGGACGGCTACTGATTCTTGATTTGTTGCAACAAAGAGCAGGAAATGGGCATGGCAATGTATTTTCACATATGTATGCATGCCTCGATCCTTGTGCCACCAATCACGCATCTCGATGCACGATAGCCGAGGAGTCGAATTGCACAATTCAATATGAAATGAATACGCATATAAACACAACAAGACCAAGACTCCATCATGGATAATCCGGAGTGTCGGTGACTGGGGAATTGAGACCCGTTCCGTCACTCGGAGTACGAAACGTACCTCATTTCCCGTGCTCGGGCTAACTCCTATCCCAAATACAATGCAATATGTATGACATGCATGAATGCAACTAAGATACAACCTAACATGCACAATGCTAGGAAATGGCATACACGATGCACGAGGTAACATGGCATACACGATGCACTAACATACAACCTAGCATACACAATGCTATGAAATGAAATGGCATACACAATGCATAATGGACTTACACCAACATGAGTGGACCTCAGCCACACTCACATCAGTGGCCATAAGATGAAAATGAGACACTCGAGACGCGTGCACACATGCATGCAAATCGAGGACCGAACCTAAGGCACGAATGCCACTCTACCAAAGCATGGCAAGGCATGGAATATGGCATACAAATATGAAAATTTCAGCGCTAAAATATGATGCTAAACAGCCTCAAAACATGGAAACATGGCACCTGATGCATGAGATGGGACCCGAAACTCAAAACTAAGCACATGGAATAACTTATAGCTATACAAAGCATGCATTATTTGAACATGAAGCATGAAGAAAGAGTCAAGGAAGTCCCAAAATATGAACTTTTCCAGTTTAGAGTGTGGCCAAAAAGTGCTAGCAAGATGGCTTAAATTAGCATGCAATTTCGACTATCAAACATGGATTACATGGCAAGTACATGAAGCAAATGAGCACTCATCAAACCAGAAAAAATTAATGAATAAAATATGCCAAAATATGCCCAAATAACCATGGAAATACAGCCAACACATGCACAAATGAGGGGTTCCTTTAGAGGGCATACAAAGGGATTCTTAATCGCATACAAGATCGACATGTGGCAGCCCCAAACCAAGTTTGAAAATCAAATATGGTAGTCCCAAAACTCAACAAAGTGACCCTAAAATGTGCCTAAGAAGCATGCAAGATGGGGTCGCTTTGAAAGGCCAAGATGGCCATCAAACAAGCCAAGGTGAAAGGGGAGAGGGGGTCACCCCCCTCTAATTTGGAGGCTCAAAACAACATCAAGGCCACTGGAAATCCACTGGATTCCAGTGGCTAGAAGGTCAAATAAGGCATGCAACAAGGGCTAGGATGTAAAGCTCAAAATGGGAGGCAACAAGGCATACAAGATAGCATATGACCTCAAAAAAAAATGGAACCTTAATAAAACATGAAGATGATGTCAAAACAAGCCTTTTCTCAGTTTATAACAAGTCTCAAAAGTGATAAAAAAATATGGCTTATCTATCATGCAAAAAAAGGCCCTAAAAGGGAGAAAAGAGATAAGGGATAACAGATGACCTCAAATGAAAAAGAGCCCTTCAACAAAGTTGAAGAGAGGCTCAAAAAAAGGAACTTCATAGTTTATATCAAGCCACGAAAATAAATAAAAGTGAGGCTAAACTATCATGCAAGAAAAAGGCCAAAAGAGGGACAAAGAGGCAAGTGGTAGCTTCTGGCCTCAAACAGAGGAGAGCCCTTCAACAATGTTAAAGAGGGGCTCAAAATAAGCCACTTTACAGTTTATAACCAAGTCTGAAACAGCTCACAAATAAGCTTAAAATACTATGCAAAAATAGGCCTAAAAGAGGATTTAAACACAAAGGGTAAGAAGGAAGCCTCAAACAGGGAAAGACCCTTAATCAAATATGAAAAGGAGGTAAAAATATGACTATTTACAGTTTGGGTCGGAGCCCAAAAATGCAAGAAAGAGGAGCTAATATATTGAGCAAAAAAAGACTAGAAAAAGAGAAAATGGGACTCACCCTTGTAGAGCCAATCTTCAACAGCCTTTGGACCAAGTTTGGGAGCTCTTAACCTCTGGAAGATAGCCTCAAGTTTCTGGAATGGATGTTGGAGGTATTGTGCTATGGCTTGTAGAGTAAAGGGTGTAGGAAGCTTAAGGTTTTGAGGTGTGGAAGAGAGGAAGAGGGAGAGTTGTATACAAGAGCCTTAAACAAAATTTTGTAACCCGCAAAACACAGTTGGGGGTGCTGGTTATATAGGCAAAAGTGTGGAGGAAAAGAGGGGGAAATGAAATTCAAATTTCCCCTCCAAAAGTTCCCCCTTCGGATACAGAATCTGGGGGGAAAATGAGGGTGTATTTGTAAGGAACCAACTGAGAGGAGCATGGCCGGCCAGTTTTTGAAAGCTCAGGTGGCCGGCCGGCCACCTCCCTTGGCCGGACGAGTAGGGTCAAAAGGTTCAATCAGAGAAAGCTGGCCGACCACCCATATTGGTGGCCTCCCATGTGTGCACAATACAGTTATGTGGTTGAAACCTTAAAAATGTGAACCAAGAGAGAGAAAACCCAACTTTTCAGAGGGGTTCAAAAGGGTCAGGAATAATTGCTGGCCAGCCATGACATATTGGTGGTCTCCCAGGTGTGTACAACACAAATATGTGGTTAAGGGCTAAAGAAAGTGGCCCGGGAATGGTCAATATCAGTTTTCTAGCAAGAAAAACGAGCGACCGGGAGTGATGAAGGAATAAAGCTGGTTTTCAGAACAACTGCTGGCCTCCCACCCTTCTACGACCTTCATAACAATGAAAATAAGGTCCCTGCCAAAAATGAACTCAAACCAATGCAAATTGAGGGTTAAGGGGCCGAAACACGCAGCCTGGGGCCCCGAAAATTGATTGTTAAGCACCGGAGGTGGTGTTCGACCACAAAGTTGGTCTCTCGGACCACAGTGTCCCTCAAAAGGGAGCAAATAAGATGCATGCCAAAAACTGGAGCAAACGGAGGTGGTTAAGCGGTCCCGAACCGAGGCACACGGCCAACGGCTCTGAAAATCGGGAACCGGGCTCCAAAACGGGAAAAGTGGCCTACGACCACGAAACGTAGCCTACGGCCACTGAGAGATGATCTACGAGACCTCTCCCTCCCTTCGGGAAGAGGAAACAGAGAAAACAGAGCTTGGAAACTGTAACAAGCCCGCGAGGGACCTCGCTACAGTTCGGACTCGATTTTGTCGCGGTTCTAAATCTTGAACCGAAGAGTCCAAATCCGGCAAATCGTTTTTGAGAAAAACAGATTTTTGAAAGAAGTGCCAAACATGGATCTTTGCGGATAACAGTCGCCACCTAAATATTTTAAAATGGGAAATTTAGGAAACCGACTCGGTGCCAAAAGGCCACGTATCGTCATCACCAAAGTTGGCTCGGGAACTTGGGTACGATTGGGGAAAGGTCACATCGTGAGCACTTCGCCTTCGCCAAAGACCGGCCTCTACTAACCATGATATCTGTTTTTGAAAACATTGTGAGTTCTTATTAGGTTATTAGCCTAGGTTACTATGTGATCGCCTGACATACAAGTATAAATGAATCGCTGAATTGGGCCAACATCTCATGTTTGTTTGTTTGAAAATGGTTTGATGGTGCTACCCGCAAGTAGGCTAAGACGGATTTGCCACCTTGTGGGCTTAAGAAAACAATGATTTTGCCACTATCTAGTGGGCTTAAAACAAGCATTTGATGAATTATTCCAATTCGAGATAACTCAACCTCCACCCACAGGCATTCAAGGCGTTATATCATATAAGCACATAGCCTCATGGTAAGCATGTTATTCATGGTAACACTCACACGCATGCAAGGATGCTAAAGCATAAAACTCACAGTACTCTAGCTAAAACAAAAGTGATTAGAAATCATGCATGATCCTAAATGTCTTTGAAATGCCTAATGCAACACATGCAAAATGCAACTATAGCGAGCTCGGCTATTCTAAACATGGTATATGAGATGCTACAGTTAGCATGTATTCAATTTGGGATTGAAATCTGAGATGCGTTTGTATGATCTTGCAAGTGCGTGCAAAACAGATGAATGATGCAAACATCTTTGTCATCTTGTATGCTAATTGAAATATGCTCTATATCTAACCATCGTAGCGAGATAAATAAAAGGGAGAAGGAAATGGGGTTGGAAGACATACATCACACTCACACCCTTATTACAACATTGCCCTCATGAGGTCAGAATAAATAATACTGATCGAATTGAAAGAATAATACTGATCAAAATATTACGAATAATCTGATTCCTAATTAATTTCTGACGAATTAACTAAGAAAGGCAGAACCTGGCGTGCAGCGGTGCCTCGATTCGATGAATGATGCATGTTGAAATCTTGCATGAAATCCACTGGGATGCCCCAATTAGCCTCTGTTTGCGATGTGTCTCGAAATGCGTGCCCAACTCCGGAAAGTTGCTGATTCTTGATTTTGCTGCAACAGAGAGCAGAAGAGGGGCATAGCAATGTATTTCACAAATATATGCATGCCTCGATCCTCGTGCCACCAATCACGCATCTCGATGCATGATGGTCGAGGAACCGAATTGCACAACTCAATATAGGATGAATGCACATGAATGCTACAATAAAACCTAACTCCATCATGGGTAATCCGGAGTGTCGGAGACTTGGGAATTGAGACCCGTTCCGTCACTCGAGTCTGAAAGCAGCGCCTCGTTTCCCGTGCCCGGGTTAACGCCTATCCCGAACACGATGCGATATGCATGGTATGCATGAAATGTAGCTAATATGCAATCCTAACATACACAATGTTATGGGAATGAGATGCCTCGTGGGCACGCAAACTGAGAAAATGGCATGAAATATGATATACAATGAGACTAAAATGAAATGCCTCGAAATGCGTGCCCACGGGCACACAAACCGAGGAAATGGCATACGAAATGCAATGACGGGCTTACGCCAACGTGAGAGGGCCTCAGCCACTCACATAGGCTGCTGTCGGATAAAAAAGAAGTGCCTCGGAATGCATGCCCGCGGGCACGTAAACCGAGGCGGTGACATACAGGCATGAAATAAAAAATTGGGCTTACACTAACATGAGAGGACCTCAGCCGCACTCACATAAGCTGTCGAGAGATGAAAACAAGCTGCCTCGAAATCTGGCGCACGGCATAAACCGGCGGCGACATCTGAGCATGAAATGGCATGCAAATTAAACGTGGCATATGGCATATGAAAAATGCAAATTTCAGTAGCTAAAATGATGCACAAATAGCCCCCGAATTATGACAAAATTACACCCGATGCCCGAAATGCAATGTTATGCACCCGAAACGGCCTACAGCCCTACTAAACATGCATAATACGGACATAACATGTAAAACAGTAGCAAGGCAGCCCCTAAACTAGCATTTTTTTAGTACAAAGTATGGCCAAACAATGATCACAAGTATGGCAAAAATAGCTTGCAAAAATGGGGGAAAAGAGGAGAATTACAAAGCAAGTGGTATATACAATGCTCAAACTGAAAAACACAGTTCTACAAAATTAAAGAGGGGCCAAAAATATGCACATTTACAAGAGATGACATCCCCCAATTCAGTATGTAGATAGGCTAAACATAGCATGCAAAATAATGAGCCAACAAAGGCTATAACATGAGGTACCAAAAGCATGCATCAAACAACCTTGGACCCTTAACAAAACATGAATAATGGGTCATTTTAAGACACTTTCTAAGCCTGATGAAGTCTGAAAAAAGAAACCAAGAAAGCCTAACAAAGCATGCAATTTTGCGGAATAAAAGATGGTATTACATGAAGTACCAAAAGCATGCACCAAATGGCCTAAAACCCTTAACAAAACATTATGAGAAGGCCAAAACAAGGATCTTTCCAGGCCTGATGAAGACTCAAAACAGAAGCCAAATAAGCTCAAAGGGGCATGCCAAATAGGAGTAGAACATGAATTCAAAGCAAGTGGCATGTAGAGCATGAAAACCAGGTTGAGCCCTTCTTCAATGTTGAAGAGGGTCTCAAAATAAGCACAATATTAGTTCATGAGATGCTCCAAATCAGATCAAAAATAGGCCAAATAAATCATGCAATTTTATGGAAAATATGGAGGATTACAAAGAAAGTGCATGATAGAGAGGCCAAACATGATTGAGCCCTTCTTCAAAGTTGAAGAAAGGTTCAAAATAGGCCCACTCACAGTATATATCAGGATCAAAAATGAATCACTCAAAAGCCAAACAAAGCATGCAATTTATTGGCCTAAAGAGTGGTATTGAAAGAGGTGCATCATGGAGACACCAAACAGAGCTGATCCCTTCTACAAAGTTGTAGAGTGGCTCAAAATAAGCCTAAAACCAGTAGGGGTCAGAGCCCAAAAAAAAAAGCAAATAGGGTAAAGAATTGACTCAAAATTGTGCTCAAAAAAAGGAAATAGAGTCTTACCCTTGAAGATCTAACTTTGGTGGCTTCTTGGCTTCAATTTGTTGATCCTTAGCCTTTGAAAATCACTCCTTTGCTGCTGAAATGGAGGTGGTGATGGTGGTGCTTAGGGTTGATGAAGAGAGGAGCTAGAAACTTGAAGCTTTTTAGGGTTTTTGGCTATGGAAATGGAGGGTTTGGAAGAGGCTCTTGAGATGAAATTTTGTAACCTCAACAAAGGAGTCAGCCCTTTAAGAGGACCAAAAAGGGTGTAAAAGGGGAGGGAAATGCATCCAAGCTTTCCCTCCCAAAATATCCCCTGGAGGACAGGGATATTTTGAAAAGCAGCTGGACAGCTGTAAAGGGTTCAAAAGCAGTGGCGGCAGTGTGGATTTCTTGAAGGTGGCAGGCCACCCCAACTGGTCGGCCAGCCACTCCCCCTGGCCGGCCATGGCCAAAAAAAGAAGTGAAGAATTGCTGGCCGACCACCATGTTTTGGTGTCCTCTCAGGTGTGTAGAACAGGGTTCCAAGGTTGGATTTTGGCAACTCTGAAACAGGAGTCACAATATTGAACTTGAAGGAGAGGCTCAAAAATGAAAGTAACAATTACTGGCCGACCAATACTTTTTAGGGTCCTCCCATGTGCCCTCATCACAAATATGTAGTCCCGGCTCGAAGAAAATATCACTAGGGTGTTCAACATTGGCCCGGAAGTGAGCAAAAGCAGGCGGGAGGAGGCAAACTGGTTTCTGGAACAATTGCTGGCCTCCCACCCTCCAGTGATCTTCCTGATGCTAAAACAGAGGTACCTGCCAAAATTGAACAAAAACCGATGCAAAATGAATGCTCGGGGCCCAAATTACGTAGTTCGGGGTCCCGAAAATAGGCTGCAGGCACCGAAAGTGGCGTTCGGCCACGAAGTGGGCATCAGAGGCCCCAGTGTTCCTCGTAATGATAAAATAGAGGTCCCCGCCGAAAACCGGAGAAATCGGAGATGGTTGGGCGGTCCCGAACCGAGGCACACGGCTTGACGGCTCCGAAAACCGGGAACCGGGCTCCGAAATGGGCAAAATGGCCTCTGACATCGAGAGATAGCCTACAGGACCACTCCCTCCCCTCAGGAAAGAAAACAGAGAAAACCGAGTCTGGTTCGCAAACCGAGACAAGGCACAGAAGAGAGTTCGGAAGTCCGGAGGCAGGGCGCTCGGGCGCAACTCTGAGACTTCTGAACGAGCACAATATGCAACATTACCGAGCGCTCAATCGGTGACGTCTGAGTCTTAAGGTTGGTCAAAAATGGGGTGTCTACAGTTCGCAAACCGAGGCAAAACACAAAAAAAGCCCGGAAGTTTGGAGGCAAGGCTCACGGCCGAGACTCTGAAACTTCGGAACGAGCGCGATATGCAACATCACCAAGCGCTCAATCGGTGACGTCTGAGTCTTAAGGTCGGTCAAAAATGGGGTGTCTACAGTTGTCCCTCTTTGACAGAACTCGGAAGTCATAAGTGACGGGAGTGAATGTTAAAGCCCAGAGACGACCTATTTTTGACAAGGCCGAAGACTTAGACAAACATACAAGATAAACCAAGAAACGTGCCCGCAGGCATACCTGCAAGCGGGGGAGCAAAATGCAAAGCGATATGCACAAAGCCGGATGTAACTCAATGATCATGCAAATGTAGCAAGCTGTAATGAAGCAAGTATTCGCAAATATATGCAACAGTTTTAAGCAAGAATGCAAAGCAACAACTACATTACATGCAGTGAAGAATGTGGAGAATCATTCAATTCTCGCCACGTCTCACACGGAGAAGATACAATACCTGCACGATTCGTCTGGCCGCACCAGCCTCAAATGAACCATACATACAATATCGTGCCTGTAAAAAAAAGAAACTCAACAAGCACAATATGTTTAGCAACATATGTTCAATGTAATATCGAAATGCCGACAAACGTGATGTCGATGGGTGAGTGCATCGCAATGCGAGAAGAAACGCGCGTGACAACGCAAGTTAAGCACAAAAGCATGGCAATACCACAGAAACGTGCATAATAATGCAAGTATATGCATGAGAATGCGAGTGATGTGCATAACAATGCAGAACAAGTGTAAACCAAGATGCACGTTTGTCACGAATCAACGAGCGAAGAAATGCGCGTTTCGGTGAGGGCGACTCGATCGCAACCTCCGGCTTACCCCCCGGAGGGGTCACAACATATTCAAAAAGGATACACCTTGCCTTTGAGGAGTAATGATGAGACACGCATCGAAAGTTGAAGTTGAAGTTCCGGCAGAGCGATTTCGCAACGGAAAGTGCACTTTTCTTATACTTTTTCAAGTCTCGGGGACTCCAATCATCACCAAAATTTGCAGAGAGCTTGGAGGCCACATGGGGGACACCACCGGCCAATTTTCTTCCTGTGGGAGGCCACCGCCGCTTTTGAGGCGGGGTGGCAAGGTGGCAGAAAGGTGGCCGGCCGGCCACCTAGCCCAGATTCGGGGCAATTTTGTCTTTTCATCCTCTCTTTTTTTTAAATATACTCATCCAAACACTTTGTTCTCACAAGTGCAGCTCCGAAAACATCTCCTCTACCTTCCCAAACCATTTTCTCTCTTAGATCTGTGCTCTATACGTGTTTTCCAACGCCCCACGCAAGTTGTTTTCACGAAATCTTTCAGTTTTCGTCACTTTGGACCGATTAAATTTTGATTTCGGGGCTTCTTTTCTCATTTTCACCACTTGAGGTAAGTTTTTCTCAACAGTTGGAAGATTTTCTCAGGAGTTGACTTTTGTTGACTTTTTCATTTTTGGCTCATTTTGCTCGTTTTTGCATATTTCTTAAAATGGCTGGTCATCTTCCTCACGGTGGAGGTCCTCCAGGTGCCGGGGGTGATCCTGATATTATGGCCTTGCCCCTGAGGGTTCGACCGTTCATTCCGGAGAGGTATGCCCCTCAGGTACATGTCCATCCGCAAGCTGTTTTCTATCATTTTACTGATTTTGATGATCGGGCGCCCGGGGATCTACTTCTGCGAGAGCCGGAGTCTCACCGCTCCTATCAGGCACGAGAGGTATTTTACTTCACCTTTACATTTTCTGCAATGTATTCTGAATTTTCAGTGCATTTCGTGCTTTCGCCACGTTTATCGACTCGTTTGAATACACAGCTTGCTTAAAATGCTTAGTCTATGACACCACATTCTATTTGCATCTTGAACACGTAGTTCAGTCACTCTGAATTTATGAACACGCAACCCATAAATTAATTGTGAACACACGACACACACTGATTGAGAGTAGAACACGCAGCCCAAACTCTGATTTTGAACACCTGACCCATTATTGATGTGAACACGCACACTGCGATCGAGAGTAGAACACATGACCCGAAACTCGATTTTGAACACACAACTCATTATTGAGGTGAACACGCGAACACTGCGATTGAGAGTAGAACACGACCCAAACTCGATTTTCGAACACCGACCCATTGTTGATGTGAACACGCAGCACACACTGATTGAGAGTAGAACACGCAGCCCAAACTCTGATTTTCTGAACACACAGCCCATTGTTGATGTGAACACGCAGCACACACTAATTGAGAGTAGAACACGCAGCCCAAACTTTGATTTTCTGAACACACAGCCCATTGTTGAGGTGAACATGCAGCACACACTGATCGAGAGTAGAACACGCAGCCCAAACTTTGATTTTTTGAACACACAACCCATTGTTGAGGTGAACACGTAGCACACACTGATTGAGAGTAGAACACACAGCCCAAACTTTTGATGTCGAACACACAGCCCGAATTTTGAATTCTCTGAACACGCAGCCCAGATTCTAATTTTTTGATTCAACTTTGCACATAGCTCATACATTTCATTTGCACACAGCTTATACATTTCATTCTGAAATTGAATACATGTGCTTATCTGAATCTTGTGAATTCTTGTCTTGTCTTGGGATATGGCTCTGTCGCGAGAGAGAGTGGTATCGAGGCTCTCGAGGTTTGTCTGAGATTTAGTTGATGTGGCGGGGTTCGGGACCTTCTGCACTGGGATCTCTCGCTGCCCCGCTAGCAGGACACTGATGGGCGCTTTGGTAGAGAGATGGTGGGACACCACCAACTCCTTTCATTTCTCTGCCACTGGGGACATGACCATGACCCCTTTTGACTTTGCCGTACTGACGGGCCTCGATGTGGGAGGTTGGGCCATCCCATATGATGAGGACATGGGCGAGTGGGAGGCTGCCTGGACATATTTATTGGGAGCTCGCCCACCAATGGATAGATCTTCAGGTAGAGTCCGATACACCTGGTTCTCTTCCCACTTCAGGAGGGTGGAGATGGAGCCTGAGACTCTCGAGGAGGTGGCACAATATACTCGCGGATTCTTGATGTTCCTCTTTGGCACCACTCTGTTTGCCGATAGGGGGAACACTGTTGGGCTCTTTCTGTTGAGCGCCCTAGTGGACCTTTCACAGGTTAACCGGTATGATTGGGGCGGTGCGGCTGCCACTATCTCTCAGTTATATGAGCGACTTCCATGACGAGAACACACTCGGCGGCTATTGGAGAGCCTGGGAGCTACTTTCTGCCCTTTACATTTCTGCTTCTCATTATTTGTACATTACACACACGGCGCACTTTACATTCTGTACTTTGCACCTTGCTCTCAGCATGTTGTATTTACATTATGCATTCAGCATCCTGTATTCTGATGGCTACTGCTCTGTTTCTCACAGTTGTGGGTCTACGCATACTTCCCGGTGCTAGCCCCAGAGCTTATGGTGGAGGTGCCCCTCACGATTCCGTATTCGCTCGTATTTGAAGGCCAGTACCGGCCGAGACCTCGGGAGTCTCTTCCCTATTTGCGGCAGTTTTTTGACACAGTGCGGTCATCGGAAGTATTTCAGAACTCTCAGTTCTTCATGTTTCCAATCTTACATTTTTAACAATCTCTGATCAGCTTATGCATTGATTACCCGCAGATCACATGGCAGCCCTGGGCGCCTTTTGGTAGAGATCTCCAATTCCAGTTTGTCGGATAATGGGGTGTCTCTCGGTATAGGATCCTTCTTGAGGGGCCAAATGGTAGGGCTTGGTTTTTGGGTGATCGCTTCTTGCGCCAGGTGTGGGGCTACGCCTCTCAGGACCCTCCTTCAAAGACCCCCAAATTTATGCGATCGGCCGATAGACTCGATCCAGGTGTGATTGACGCCAGTTGAGTAATCGATGCACTTCTTCATCCGGCAGGGGATTACGACTTATCGTCACACATATCTAATGCCTCCATCGACGGGGTTCAGACCGACGATGAGGTCTGCTGGTATGCCATAATCGAGCCGGGCTCGTACTGCAGATGCCCCTTCCACTAGTAGGGCTCGTACATCTAGGGGTGGGGGTGGATTGGTTCTCCCGATTCCTCCGACTTATCCTCATCCTGGATGGCCGGATATGCCGACTGAGCTGATGGGGTAGCAATATGGGACCTACCTCTCTGATTCTGATCCCGATAGAGCCTCCGATGCCTGGCCACCGATACGTCAGAGACCCCGACTCACCCCTAGTATGCTTTACAGCTTTGATTCATTGTTCAGATACTTGGACATTTATTCCTTTACTGATACTCTTGCCTTTGCATCAGTAGCCTCCGGTCGAGTACATGGATGAGGTGCTCAAGATGGTAGCCTCACTTGAGGGGATGGTCCTATGAAGAGAGGCGCAGTTGTCCATCATGGGTTTCCAGGTATCCTTTAGTTTTCTGGCATTTATCTTGCTTCTGATAACATGCTGATTTTGAACACTTTACTGCATTGATAGGCTGCCTGTGTAGAGCACATCTGACACACACCACATTCATGCATCATTTCTGTGTACATCCGCTTTGTGTAGTTTGCTTGCACCTGTATCTGATATACATGTTTTGGCTGACATATTCAAACTACATTTTTCATTTTCAGATGCCTCCGGTGTATGCTCAGTCACAAGTCGGGCTATCCGGGCCTTCCCGAGGAGCTGGGCCATCGAGGCCTTCTCGAGGAGCTGGGCCATCTAGGCCTTCTCGAGGGGCTGGGAGAGGAGAGCCGTCTCACAGACGCAGAGTGCACATCATTCAGGAGGAGGCCAGTGAGGAGGAGGAGGTTGCCGATCGTCAATCAGATACATCTGCTGACAGGGAGAAGGGTTCTGACCCTAGTTCCGGGAGTGGAGGTGAGGCCGAGGAGGATCCTGAGGGCGACAGCTCCAATTCGGATGGTGCCGGTGGTGCAAAGGCTGCTTCGCAAAAGAGGATGATGCAGCTGTTCCCTGTTTTATTTACCTTTTTGCTAGTAGTTATAGCACATTGTACATTGTTAGGCAGTTTTATTTTCTGTAAAACTTGCACCCTTGTTGTAAAATGTTGTAACAAAGGAATGATGATGGAATGAAACAACTTTTGAAAAAGTGTTGTATTTTGTGTTCTTAGCATCGCATTGCATCTTTTTGCAGCAAAATGAGATTGAATGGATATGTGCATTGTGCATTTGCCAAGTCAGGTAGTGAACCGACACAACAAACTAAACAACTTAACTCACCAAGACAATAACAGAATCTTAGCAAGTTTACAACTCGATAAGCAAAACACAACAAAGTTGACAACTAAATAGGCAAAACATGACACAATCGGTTTAAATAAAAAGTAACAACTCAATGTACAAGATTTGATAGCTCGACAAACTTAACAATTCGATAAGCAAAACAACAACTCGATAAGCAAGACAACAACTCGATAAATAAGACTCAACAACAACTTTATGAACGAAGTGCATTTCGGACGATCTGGGTGATGGAACGCATCCGAAACTGAGGGAAATGAAGGCCTTCGATACTCCCGATGCATGGAAATGCTAGGAACTCCCTTCTAGAGGGTAAAACAGTACCAGAGACACATATTAGAGCATGGCCGGCCACCTTTGGGAACTGACCGGCCATTTTTTTGTGTTGGAGAGGAGATGGGTGGTCGGCCTGCCAGGAAAGGTGGCCGGCCGGCCGCTTAGCCCAGCAACCACCAAATTTTTGACACGTGTCCCCCAAACAGTGTCTTATCCTCTTTAAAAGCTCTAGCTTCGTGGTTGATTCATTTCATCTCAATTGTGCACCAAAATGGAGGCGTTTCTCGTCGAAAATCTCACAGCTTGGATCGCTTCTCTAGATGGCTCGGAAAAGTTGAACTTTCGGGGTTTCGGCTTGAATGCACTATTCACGTTGAGCCGTACTCCGCTGCACCTTCCCTTCCTTCATGCCGCGGCGAGGTTTTAGAACCCGGTAACACATGTCTTTAGCTTTAGCGGGCAGGAGGTATGTCCGACTTTTGAAGATTTTCAAGTTTTGATGGAATCCGACCGTCATGAGGAAATTTTGCCTCAGTTTCGCTTCAGTCACGCCCAAGCTTTAAGGTGGATGTGTGGACTCACCATTCATGATGCTCAGTCCCTGATCTGCAACGGGGAACTGGACATCCTCGGCTTGATTCATCGTTTTTCTGACGCCGGTGACCGCGGCAACCATCATTGGCAAGGTTTTCGGCAACACGCCCTTTGTTTGTGCATGCTATCTCACTTTCTGCTTGCCCCAGGCTTCAATGGATCTAGCATCCGTCTAATTGAAGTTGCGCAAGGCTTGAAAGAAGGCAAAAACTGCATTGCCATGACTTTGGCCGAGACACTGATGGGCTTAGATGCTTTCTATCGCCGAGAGATGACCAGATTCGCGGGAAGCCCACTACTGCTGCAAGTAATGTTTCCCACCCAATCTCACGTATATATTGCTCACATCACTCGGCCCTCGGGCTCGATTTTTCTCATAAACCCTTGTCTTACTTTTCTCTCGTCGTACATCTCTCTATTCTTTATTCTCTCATTTTCCATCCCTCCTCAGGTATGGTTGATGGATAAATTGCAGGTTGTGGACTCTTGCCCAGCCTACTCAGCTCACGGCTACTTCTTTCGACAACGCCTAGTCGATGCCCCTGATGAAGGGTGGTGGTTTGATTGGATGTGCAATTTGTCCGCAGATTGCATCGCTTGGCGCTGTCCTTGGCTCAATCTCCTGGCAATGAGCTATAGCATGTCCCGGCAGATCGGGATCCAGTTGATTGGTCTGACCCACTGTGTGTTCTACTTTCCATTCCGGTTCCTGCATTAGTTTGGTCATGATCAGACTTACCCGCTAGAGGGGATAGAGTATCCTGCCACATTCCTGGTTCGAGGCACACAACTTGCCTGGTATGCCACAGCATGGGGGACTAGAGAGCTCTTGGCCCCCGCTTCCACTTTCAGTTGCACTTTGACTGGCGAGTGCTTGGATTGGCTCAATAAAGAGGCGCAGATTGGACCCAGCTTGGCATCAGAGGCTTCGACCAGCTCTGGGAGGGGGCGCAGGGACACCTGACTTATCTATGCCCCGAATTTATCGCTTTACCAGTACTTTCAAGTTTTCTTTATGAATGTAATAAAAAACAACTTCAATTCGTATGTAAGAGTAAGGGAACTCTGTTTTGAAATCAATGAAATTGAAGGTTGTGGGTACTGAAAATTTTCCGCTTTGGTCCAAAAATGGTCTTAGTTGTAAAAAGATTAATTTGAACAAAGTCAACTTTTATTAAAACTTTTCAGAACCATTTTCGATATGGATCAGAACTGGACAAGCCTGAGATCTGTCACTGAGATGCACAACCCCGAATTCCTGCAACTGGAAAGTTACCCCTAGTCTAAATAGCACCGCGGCACTTTATGGCAACGGAAAGTTGCCCCTAGTCTGAAAAGCACTGCACCGGAGATCACGATGAGTGCTGATGGACAAAGATGACTGAGATAATCAAAATGGACAAAGTTGCTCGGGGAAAAGTTTATGGCTAAACTCCAAGATGAAGTTGCCTACGTATCCCAAAGATGGGAATCAAGCCTTACGTTGTTCAGGCTCGGGTTCACTCGGGTATTTTTACTCTCCTTTTACGCTCTAACTTTTGCCGAGGCCGCCCTTTGCGGGTTTTCAACCTTGCGAGCTCAGTTTTTGTAGTTTCAAATTTTGTGTGCTCTGAGTTTTGCCTAGGTCGCCCTTTCGAGTTTTCGGCCTAGCAAGCCTCTCAAGGGTAATATTTCTTCAACTTGTCCATATTGATCGGTTGTGAGAACTCTAAGCCATCTAGATCCATCAGAACCACAGCTCCACCTTAATCTTGAGAGCCCAGTCCGGGCAGATCCTCCTGAGCTTCTGCTTGACAGGTCGGGCCTCGAGGTCAAGAGGGATCCGGTGTTGTACAATCTCAGGATCGATCCCAGGCATGTCTTCATAGGACCACGCAAAAACATCTTTGAAATCTTTTAATAAAGCGACTAAGCGCTCGCGTTCCTCCGAAGACAACGTAGACCCGATCTGGACCAGCTGCGGGTCCTCCTCAGTACCAATATTCACAGTAGTGATTTCATCTATTAGAGGTTTAACAAATCTCTCCTGTTCTTGCTCAATTAAGCGTTGCAAAACCGGAGGAATTTCTTCCTCGTCGTTTTCATCAAAATTTTAAAAGTTTGAGTTTATGCAATAAATTAAGGGCACAGAAAAGTACTCAAAAACCACAGCTATTGATTCTGATTAAGCACATCCAAATCGTCCGATTCCTCGGTTACAATAGACTCAAATGAGAAAGAAAAAGATGACCTAGACAAGACTGTGGTATCCGGGTTATCATCCCCAGGATTACCAAACTCAGACTCAGTCGAGCTGGAACCTGATTCCGACTCACAAGATTCGGTGGAATCAGATTCCGGCTCACTACCTGACCCGGTATTGCTGGACAAAAATCCCTCTTCGTTTTGTCAAGTGAGACAGGGTGCGATAGATGCATCCAAAATAGTCGTTGGTAGGCTCGCAGCCGTTTCATCCCCAATCATGGAAACTGAGAAGTTATTCCCCAAGCACTTATGGTTGATCGGAGGATCTGAAAGTAGACATGTCAGTGCTACCCCCATTTCAATTTCGGCCCTCGAGTCCACGCCTTACTGCTTCAACCTCGGTGATGGGTGCATGCGCTCTTCGAACGTCATCTCCGGATAGTTGTAGGTCAAAGAAAATCTTGAAGCCTGGTACGTGCTTCTTCTCCGCGTTCAGCCATGGCTCTAGAAAGCCACAGAATGGAAAGTCTTTCCCCTCCCGGACGAAGCGTCCGTTTAGGGTACCCTGAATGGGCCTATGCATCAGCTCAAATGGCTTCCCAGCCTTCTTTGCTCTGGCTCTTCCAGCCATTTCTTTTCCCCTCCTTAACCAATCCTCTTTGGTGGGCTGATAACCCAATCCAAAGGTATGAGGGTTGTGTGGCACTTCGGCCAATACTGCGACGCCCTTTCGGCCGCTCCTTCCCAATCCCATCCCAGGGATGTGTTGTAGCTTGGTCATGAGGTATACAAATTGAGCACTGACGTACACTCCCTCATTAACAGCCATGATATTCTGCACAACCCAAGCCTCAGCCAGAGTGAACCCTGATAAGAACATATCCTCCGTGCCGTGCTCGATTTCCAAGACTGGTGTAGATACCTCCGGAGGTGGGTGGATCGATGAATTCCCGAAAACAATGGCTACTCCCTTTCCATAGGGGTATTTCACCATCTGATGTAGAGTGGAAGAGACTGTCTTTACCTGGTGCAACCACGGCTGCCCCAAGAGTAAATTAAAGGTTGCAGGAATGTCCAAGACATGGAATTCAACGTTGTGTTGTCCTGGACCAATCTGGGTCTGAATTTTGACAGTCCCCATCACCTCTCTGCTGGTGTTATCATAGGTTCTGATCACTTGAGTAGTCAGCACGAAGTCCGCGGGCTTTAACCCGATTGCATATGTTGTCCTTGACGGGCACACATTAATGGCGGATCCTGTGTGGACAAGAACCACTGGCACCCACTTGTCTCTACATTTCACAGAGATGTAGAGGGGTTTGTTATGATTTGCGCCCTCAGGCGGCAGTTCTTTGTCTGAAAAGGTTATCGTCGGGGAACCTCCTCCTGGAAAGACCAGTCCAACCAGCTGCTCTGGTGTGGTATCTATAGAGAGTTTAGCCTTGTCCATAGCAGATAGGACAGCCTGCCTATGCACTCGTGACGCCATAAAGTAATCCCTAGATGGAGATGTCTGCTTGTATCTTCTTTAACTACCTCAGCACAGCTTCCTCTTCGATTTGCTTCTCCTTCTGCTTCTCAGCTTCTTTATCCTTCCCAGATGCCTCTGGCTGGTCTAGGTGAGGGGCCTTGAAGTACCGCCCGCTCCTTGTCATGTGATCAACCTCATCGAGGTACCAGATGTCATCTGGTTGATTGCTTCCCCAATCATCGTCTGTGTGGGCAAGACATAAATCATCGTCTTCCCACCATATTCCGTTGGCATTCGAAAGGCACCTGTTTGGCTCCGGCATGATTGTACTTGCAGCACTTTCAGCCCTTATGCTCACAGCATCTTCTGTCTTCGTGCCCACAGCACTTTCAATCCCTTCATGGGTTTTGGCTTTCCGGATTCTCTCAGAATCCCAAATCTTTTCTTGTTCCACCTGCGTTAGTGTAGTTTGTTGTTCAGTTTTCCCTGCATCCACAATGCCCCTGTTCTGAGCGAAATTCTTTGTACCGGCGCTCTCCGGCAATGTACTCTGACTCTCGACCCTTCCGGTCATCACTGATACCCTCGCCCCTGCCGGGCCCTGTTCTGGTTGGAACTCTTCCACCACATCTGGTTGATCATCCAGCCATCTAGTGGCTTATGCCAATTCCTCATAATCAAACCAGTTGACTGCTGCGCCCCCTGGTTCTTGGTCATCGAAAAACTGTAGGTTGGCAAAGCCCTCTTTTACGGTCGTCAGATCACCTACCCTTTGCTCAAATCCAACCTCCCGGATCACACACAATTCTGTTCTCTCTAGCAATTCTATACTTGGCTCAGACTGGCCCACTAACAGGATGTACTCACTCGGGTCGTAGGTTCCCCCGGCGAAGTTCCCAGACTGCTCAAACCCTGCCTCAATAGTTCCATCCTCCTTTGCAATCTCCCTTGCACTATCTTCAACGGCTACCACCATTGGCTCACGTTGGGTTGTAGAGATGTCCAACATGCACAAAAAGTCAGTGCAGTCGGGAAGGAACACCTCCGGCTTAGGTAGATGGGAGGGAGTGATATAAATGCTAGGATCGTAAGACACGACCCCAGTCTGGATACAGTTGACTCTTTTGGGAGGTAGAGCTGGGTTGTGTGTAGGGAGTGGGTTGGTTGTAACATTAGGTCTTTCTGGCGGCAAAATCACCTGTTTGTCAATGAGATCCTGAATCTCATGGCCTTAATCAAGCATTGGTCGGTGTCATGACCGTGTTCTTTGGTGATATCATAATATTTGGTTTGGGTTGTGAGTGGAGGAGTGGATTTGGTAACGACCTTGGCTCGGGGTTTTAGATGCCCTTTTTATTAAGACCCTAGAGCTTTGGACGGGGGCATGTCTGAGGTAAAGGTTCTTTGGCCTCTGGGTTGGTATTTAGTGGTGCAGGTCGCTTTGATGCACCGGAGAAGGGTGTGGCTGCCATGGGCCTTGGAAGGAGAGGGGGAATGGTGGCAACCATGCTGACCTCCGAAGTTCTTGCAGTTGCAGCACCGTTCGAGCCTGCATTGTTGTTGCGGTTAAAAGTTCTCCGGGGTTGTTCCTTATCTTGGTCAATCAGACCCTGTTTTATTGCATCTTCAATTTGTACCCCCATCTCGTGCAGATCCGAAAAGGTGGGGAAGGGGAGTACAATCATCTTTTGCATCAGTTTTGGTTGGAGATTGCGCACAATCATCCTGATTTGGTTCTTATCAGTGGGCCTTAAAGTCATCATCGAGGCCTTCGCCCTCCATCGGGTCACGAAATCTGAGAAACTCTCTTTGGGCTCCTGCCTTGTTGTTTCGATATCACGAGTTGTAATCTCAATTTGGGTGTTGTAAGAGTATTGCGCAACAAAGGCCTCGGCTATTTCGTCCCAACTCCACTTGACATCATCCTCCAACTTCGCATACCAGATGGCGGCTACTCCCGACAGGGTTCAGCCAAATAGCGAAAGCTTCTGGGGTCTGGTTAGGCCCATTGGTCGTAGTATATCTGAGAATAGTCGGAGGTGGACCATGGGATCACCAGATCCGTCGAAGCGATCGATCTGCGACATTTTGAATCTATCCAGCAATGTTACAACCACATCGGTATATCCGTCCTCGATATCCGGAATAGCCTTCACTCCCTGGGATTTTTTGAATAGCTTCTCGAGCTTGCTCAATTTCAGTGCTGTATGGTCTTTTTCGAACTTGAAGGGAGAGTCCAGGTAGTTGGCAGGTGTATGGGTTTTGGACAGTTGAGGCGGAAGTGGGGGCGGAGCTAGCCCCGTTGGAATGTCCGTGTCCTCCTGGATGTTTTGGACATTTGGCAAGGTGTTTTAGATGTTTGGCAGGACATTCTGGGTAGTTGGTGTTTGCTCGGGTAGGGGGACTCCTGGTGGGGGAGGGTTTGGATGTGAGGCTGATGCTCGACTTCTTTGCCGAGCGAGTAATTAGCTCCGCCTCTTGGGCCATGATTGTGGCTTTCTTTGCTTGAACCGCTTGGCAGACGTCCTCCTGCATCTGTCTCATACTCTCTTGGAGTTGGCACATCATTTCTTCTATTCCAGCCATATTTTGCTGATCTTGCTGACTGACTGGTATGTGTATCTCTATGGCAGAAACTAAGACTTCAGCCCGACTGTTCACTGCTAGGGTAGGCCACTACTCTGGTAACCTCTGCTCAGACACACTACGCCTTCTCGGCCTTCTTCTGACAACTGGGGGTAGAGAATGGAACACTGGCTGTCCATTAACCAGATCCTTAGATCGATTGAGCCAACGACCTCTTGTCCAAAGTGCTTGGGGAATATCTGCTGGGTTCGAAGCAATTATGGTAAAACTGTCCTAGCAGAAAGATAAATAAAGCAATAAGAAAATAAACAACCAGATAAATAAACAGCATAACAACTTAAAATAAATACACAACACACGGCTGGGCATAATCAACACACGGTCGATAAGCTAGATACACACTGTTCTCAAACACTGATCATTATCCCCGAATCACTGTCCCCGAAAACTAAATCAAATACCCGTAGATAATTGATTCTCAAACACTGACTGATGCCCTCAAGCCTGATGCCCAAACTTATAAACTGATACATGCATTCCCTGTAGAGACGCACTCTAAAAGCACATAACAGATAAGTGAGAGCCAAAACACCCCTATGTTAGGGTAGGGTTTTCCTGTCCTATTTTGTCAGGAGCTAGGGTTTCACTACGCACGCAGCGGTTTCAAACAACCTATATCGGGTAAGCAACCTGTCCTAGTTTGGAATGGTCACTACGGATCTGAAATATGCACTAGGTCGAATGGTCAAAGAGGGTACCCCGGTAAAACCGGGGTTTGTGTTCCCATACTGGCAGAGTCCGTAACCGGTAAGCCTTATGGCACGCAGCCTCTGGCAAACCGCTCAGGAATAGAAGATGGCAAACACGGTGTCCTAGGCGCACCAATGCAAATGAAATGCAAAGAAACACACAAGTGTAGTCAAAACCAGATATCATGAATTCGAGTCAAGTTCTCTAAATCCCCAGCAGAGTCGCCAGAAACTGTAGATGTCCTCGAACGCCCCAGGAAGGGAATGAGTCCCCCGTTCCGTTCATTTTGGGCTCACTACAGTTCAGGACTCTAATTGTCACAGTTCGTAATCTGAACCAAAGAGTCCAAATCAGGCAATTCGTTTTGAGAAAACAGATTTTTAGAAAAGAAGTGCCAAACATGGACTGCTTTGCCAGATACAGAGTTGCCACCTAGATATTTTATTTTTAGAAAATTTAGGAAACCCTGACTCGTTTGCCTAAGGCCACATGTCCGTCATCACCAAAGTAGCCTCGGCTCGGGAACTTGGGTACAATTGGGGAAAGGTCACCGTGAGCACTTCGCCCCGATCAAAGATCAAAGATCGGTCTCTACTAACCATGATATCTAGTTTTGAAAACATTGTGCGTTCTTATTCCGGTTATTAGACTAGATTTACTGTGTGACGCACACAGCATACAAGTATAGACCGGATCGCCTGAATTGGAACAAAACAATTCATGTTTGTTTTTGAGATATGGTTTGCTACCCGCAGGTAGGCTTAAAATGCAGATTTTGCCACCCTCGGGTGGGCTTAGAAAAGATGGTTTTGCCACTATCTAATGGGCTTAAAACTCACAGTCAATGCATTGTTCCAATCCAAATAACCCAACCTTCACCCACAGGCATTCAGGCAGTTATATCACATAAGCAAATAGCCTCATGGTAACCATGCTATCATGGAAATCACTCACACACATGCAAGGATGGTAAAGCATAAAACTTACTGAGTACTCCAAACCAAAACAGAAGCTAATTAGAAATCCATGCATGATCCTAACTATATAGAAATGCCTAATGCAACACATGCAATAGTGCAACTATGGCAGGCCCGGCTATTCTAAACATGGCATATGGAATGCTGCAGCTAACAAGTACTCAACTTTGGAATTGAAATACAATGCAGTGAATTATGATGCGCCGAGCCCGGTGCATGCAAAACAGATGAATGAATGCAAACATGCTATCATACTGTATGCTAATTGAAACATGCCCTAATCTAACCATCATAAGCAGGTAAATAAAAGGGAGAAAGACGTGGGGTTGGAAGACATACATCACACGCACGCACATTTATTACAACATTGTGCCCTCGCTCGGAGGGTCCGAATTAATAATATACAGTCCCAAATAATAAATACAGTCCGAATAAATACAAAACCCTAATTAATTAACAAATTAACTAAGAAAGCAATAAACTAGCATGCAAACTAGGAACTGCCTCGACTCTGCTCCGGATGAAGAATGATGCATGCTCGGGTTGCCTTAGCGCAAAAATCCACTGCGACGCCCCGATTAGCCTCTGTTTGCAATTGTTCTTGGAAAGCGCGCCAAGCTTCGGACGGCTGCTGATTCTTGATTTGTTACAACAGAGAGCAGGAAAGGGGCATGGCAATGTATTTTCACATATGTATACATGCCTCGATCCTCGTGCCACCAATCACGCATCTCGATGCACGATGGCCGAGGAGTCGAATTGCACAATTCAATATGAAATGAATGCACATATAAACATAACAAGACCAAGACTCCATTATGGATAATCCGGAATGTCGGTGATTGGAGAATTGAGACACGTTCCGTCACTCGGAGTACAAAACGTACCTCGTTTCCCGTGCTCGGGCTAACTCCTATCCTAAACACAATGCAATATGCATGACATGCATGAATGCAACTAAGATACAACCTAACATGCACAATGCTATGAAATGGCATACACGATGCATGAGGTAACATGGCATACACGATGCGCTAACATACAACCTAGCATACACAATGCTATGAAATGAAATGGCATACACAATGCATAATGGACTTACACCAACATGAGTGAACCTCAACCACACTCACATCAGTGGCCATAAGATGAAAATGAGACACTTGAGGCGCGTGCACACATGCACGCAAACCGAGGACCGAACCTAAGGCACGAATGCCACTCTACCAAAGCATGGCAAGGCATGGAATATGGCATACAAACATGAAAATTTCAGTGCTAAAATATGATGCTAAACAGTCCCAAAACATGGAAACATGGCACCCGATGCATGAGATGGGACCCGAAACTCAAAACTAAGCACATGGAATAACTTATAGCTATACAAAGCATGTATTATTTGAACATGAAGCATGAAGATAGAGTCAAGGCAGTCCCAAAATATGAACTTTTCCAGTTTAGAGTGTGGCCAAAAAGTGCTAGCAAGATGGCTTAAATTAGCATGCAATTTCGACTATCAAACATGGATTACATGGCAAGTACATGAAGCAAATGAGCACTCATCAAACCGGAAAAAATTAATGAATAAAATATGCCAAAATATGCCCAAATAACCATGGAAATACAGCCAACACATGCACAAATGAGGGGTTCCTTTAGAGGGCATACAAAGGGATTCTTAATCGCATACAAGATGGACATGTGGCAGCCCCAAACAAACTTTGAAAATCAAATATGGTAGTCCCAAAACTCAACAAATTGACCCTAAAATGTGCCTAAGAAGCATGCAAGATGGGGTCGCTTTGAAAAGCCAAGATGGCCATCAAACAAGCCAAGGTGAGAGGAGGTCACCCCCCTCTAATTTGGAGGCTCAAAATAGCATCAAGGCCACTAGAAATCCACTGGATTCTAGTGGCTAGAAGGTCAAATAAGGCATGCAACAAGGGCTAGGATGTAAAGCTCAAAATGGGAGGCAACCAAGCATACAAGATAGCATATGACCTCAAAAAAAAATGAAACCTTAATAAAACATGAAGATGATGTCAAAAAAATCCTTTTCTCAGTTTATAATAAGTCTCAAAAGTGATCACAAATATGGCTTATCTATCATGCAAAAAAAGGCCCTAAAAGGGGGAAAAGAGATAAGGGACAGAAGCTGGCCTCAAATGGAAAATATCCCTTCAACAAAGTTGAAGAGGGGCTCAAAAAAAGGTACTTCACAGTTTACATCAAGCCACGAAAATAAATACAAGTGAGGATAAACTATCATGCAAGAAAAAGGCCAAAAGAGGGACAAAGAGGCATGTGGTAGCTGCTGGCCTCAAACAGAGGAGATCCCTTCAACAATATTGAAGAGGGGCTAAAAAAAAGCCACTTTACAGTTTATAACCAAGTCTGAAACAGCTCACAAATAAGCCTAAAATACTATGCAAAAATAGGCCTAAAAGAGGGTTTAAACACAAAGGGTAAGAAGGAAGCCTCAAACAGGGAAAGGCCCTTAATCAAACATGAAAAGGAGGTACAAATATGACTATTTACAGTTTGGGTCAGAGCCCAAAAATGCAAGAAAGAGGAGCTAATATATTGAGCAAAAAAAGACTAGAAAAAAAGAAAGTAGGACTCACTCTTGTAGAGCCAATCTTCAACAGCCTTTGGACCAAGTTTGAGAGCTCTTAACCACTGGAAGATAGCCTCAAGTTGCTGGAATGGATGTTGGAGGCATTGTGCTATGGCTTGTAGAGTAAAGGGTGTAGGAAGCTTAAGGTTTTAAGGTGTGGAAGAGAGGGAGAGGGAGAGTTGTATGCAAGAGCCTTAAACAAAATTTTGTAACCCTCAAAACACAGCTGGGGGTGCTGGTTATATAGGCAAAAGTGTGGAGGAAAAGGAGGGGAAATGAAATTCAAATTTCCACCCAAAAGTTCCCCCCTTGGATACAGAATCTGGAGGGAAAAGGAGGGTGTATTTATAAGGAACCAACTGAGGGGAGCATGGCCGGCCAGTTTTTGAAAGCTCAGGTGGCCGGCCGGCCACCTCCCTTGGCCGGCCGGCTAGGGTCAAAAGGTTCAATCAGAGAAAGCCAGCTAGCCACCCATATTGGTGGCCTCCCATGTGTGCACAACACAGCTATGTGGTTGAAACCCTGAAAATGTGAACCAAGAGAGAGAAAACCCAACTTTTCAGAGGGGTTCAAAAGGATTAGGAACAATTGCTGGCCGGCCATGACATATTGGTGGCCTCCCAGGTGTGTACAACACAAATATGTGGTTGAGGGCCAAAGAAAGTGGCCCGGGAATGGTCAACATTAGCTTTCTAGTAAGAAAAACGAGCGACCGGGAGCGATGAAGGAATAAAGCTGGTTTTCAGAATAATTGTTGGCCTCCCACCCTTCTATGACCTTCATAACAATGAAAATAAGGTCCCTGCCAAAAATGAACTCAAACCGATACAAATTGAGGGTTCGGGGGCCGAAACACGCAGTCCGGGGCCCCGAAAACTGATTGTTAAGCACCGGAGATGGTGTTCGACCACGAAGTTGGTCCCTCGGACCACAGTGTCCCTCAAAATGGAGCAAATAAGATGCATGCCAAAAACCGGAGCAAACGGGGGTGGTTAAGCGGTCCCGAACCGAGGCACACGGCCAACGGCTCCGAAAACCGAGAATCAGGCTCCGAAACGGGAAAAGTGGCCTATGACCACGAAACGTAGCCTATGGCCACTGAGAGATGATCTACGAGATCTCTTCCTCCCTTCAGGAAGAGGAAACAGAGAAAACAGAACTTGGTTCGCAAACCGAGGCAAAGCACAGAAAAGCCCAGAAGTCCGGAGGCAAAGCTCACGGCCGAGACTCTGAAACTTCGAAATGAGCGCGATATGCAACATCACCAAGCGCTCAATCGATGACGTCTGAGTCTTAAGGTCAGTCAAAAATGGGGTGTCTACACCCTCCTTTCTCTTAACCAACAATCTCACAAACAAATCCTTTTTTGTTGAAAGACTAAAGAGCCTAGAGAATTCATTTTTGACACACAAATCCTTCAACCAGTGTAATTTCTATTTTCAATGAATCAATGATGTACAACAGCTCTGTTTATATACATAAGAAGAAGATCATAACTACCTATATCTATTCTATATCTACCATACTCTAATAGACTCAACTACTATAACAAGATACAGTTATGGAAAACTAATGCGATACTACTTTGTAGTCTCGTAAGTCCTGCTGCTCCACTTTATCAGATACACTTGAAGACAGCTCCATAACCTTATCAGGCCCCCTCAAGCGAAGAGGAGGAGGATGAACCATGAGCTTGGCTTGGAGAAAAGAAAACCGATCAGTGGACAAAGGCTTAGTAAGAATGTCAGCAATTTAATCCACAGAAGAAACATGCTAAACAATAACTTGTTTGGCAACAACTTGCTCCCAAATGTAATGATAATCCACAGGAATATGCTTGGACCGGGCATGAAAGACTAGGTTAGAAGCAAGAGTGATAGCAGATAGATTGTTACATCAGAGTGTAGGAATAGATGAAAGAAGATGTAATTCATAGAGAAGCATGCGAAGCCATGCTAACTCAACAGTAGCTTGAGCAAGAGCTCGCTTCAGTGGAGGAACATGAGACTGTGCACTGTTTCTTTGCAGTCCAAGAAACAAGATTGGAACCAAGAAAAACACAGTAACTAGTGGTTGATTTGCGATCTATGACACACCCAGCCCAATCTGAATCGGAGTAAGCATGAAGATCTAAAGAACTAGGAGCAAATTGTAAACCATAATCAAAAGTCCCTTGAAGATATTGCAAAAGCCACTTAATAACATTGAAATGAGCCACAGTAGGTGCCTGCATGAATTGGCAAGCATAATTCACAGCAAATGAGAGATCAAGGCAAGTAATAGTAAGATACTGTAAAGCCCCAACAATACTTCTGTACAGATTTGGTTGAGAAAAAGGAATGAGAGTATCACTGGGAGGAGAAGACTTAGTGGCCATAGGAGAAGCATAGGACTTACAGTTGGTCATGCCTGCCTTAGCAAGGATCTCAAGAGCATATTTTTGTTGAGATAAAAATAGGCCATCAAAAGTGGAGTGAACAGAAATACCAAGAAAGTAAACAAGATTGCCCAATTCCTTCATAGAAAAAGCCAAGTGCATATGCTGGACTAAAGAGGCAATTTGCTTAGAATCATTACTAGCAATAAGAATGTCATCCACATATACCAACAACAACATAACCGAGTAAGAAGAAGAGTGAATGAAAAGAGAGGAATCACATTTGCTATTGACAAAACCAGAAGAAAGAAGAAAGAAGGAAAATGTGGAATACCGATCTCTTGGAGCTTGTTTTAAGCCATACAAGGCCTTAATTAATTTGCAGACATGAGAAGGAAATTTAGAATCTTCAAACCCAGGTGGCTAAACCATATAAACTTCCTCTTCAAGCACACCATGAAAAAAGGCATTAGAAATATCCAACTGTTTGATTTGCCAATTAAAATGAAGAGCTAGACTGAGAAATACTCAAATGGTAGGCTGCTTAGCTACAAGGCTAAATGTTTCATGATAATCAATGCCTTCCTCTTGCAAATAGCCTTCAGTAACAAGTCTGGCTTTATGTTGAGCAATTGTCCTATCATAATTTTTCTTAAGACTAAAAACCCATTTATAGCTAATAGCTTGCTTGTGAGATGGCAGAGGAACTAAAGTCCAAGTTTGTTGTCTGTGCAAAGCTTGAAATTCATCATTCATAGCTTGAGTCCAAGCTGGAGTTTGAAGGGCTTCAGTATGAGAATGAGGTTCTACAAGAGATAGATCAGAAGAAGAAGGCAGCAAGAGAAATGAGAAGCCTTAGAGCAAGTAACTATAGGATGTTGGTTAATAGGAGGAGCTGGTGTGGGAACTAAAGAAGAAAATGGTCGAAGATTAACAATGAGAGAACTAATAGGAAGAGTGGTAGGTAAGGCATAAGACATGACAATAGGATAGATAGGACCTGAGACAAGTGATGGAGCAGCAGTAGCAGGAGCTTTATTAGAAGCTATGGCTGAGACAAGAGTAACTCTATTGAAAGCTAGATCTATAGAAGGAGGACAAGACAAGACAAATGCAACAGCTTTAGTTGAACTAGGAGCAATAGGAACTGCAGGTTCTGTACCAGCAATAGTAGGAACAATAGGTGTTGAACTAGTAGTAGCTGGAGCTGCATAAGACACAGTAGTAGTAGTAGTTGTAGGGGAAATAACAGCAGGAGCATGGGAAAGAACAACATTCGGCTGAGCTGGAACAGAAGAGAGACTAGACCAGAAGAAAAAATGAAGCTAAGGAAAGGTAGGAATAGGACTAGAGGAAAGAGAAAATGGAACATGAGTGACTAAAGGAAACAAAGTTTCATAAAAAATAACATGTCTTGACAAATAGACCTTTCCTGTAAGAGGATCCAAACATCTAGAGCTTTTAAAGGTCTATGCTTTCTCTCCGCAACTCCATTTTGAGGAGGAGTATGAGGACAAGAAATCTGATGCAAAATACCATATTTTTAAGAAATAATTCAAATTGATTGCTAGTGAACTCACCACCACCATCAGTGCGAAAATTTTTAAGACTAGTCTAAAATTGATTTTCAACAAACAGCTTGAATTCTTAAAATTTAAAGAACACTTCACTTTTGTAACACATGGGATAAATCCAAGTAAATTTACTGAATTCATTTATGAAGAGAACATAGTATTTAACACTTGAATTGGAAGATGAGAAAGGACCTCAAACATCACTATGAATTAGTGACAAAGGTTTATTCACAGTCGAATTAGACAAAGTGAAAGGTAATCTATGACTCTTGACCACAGTACAATGAGTACACAAATGAGTTTTATTACAATCAAAAGAAACAGGTAAACTAAAATGCTTTAACAGAACTTGCATCTTTTGAGAAGAGGGATGAACAAGTTTAGTATGCCATGTTGTAGGAGAGACGGAACTAGCAACAAGGAAAGCATGGGAAGAGGATGGTGTAGGTGATGAAGATGGAGGCAAACTAGAAGGCAACTGATAGAGACCATGACAATGAACACCCCTATAGAGAAGTTTCTTGGTGGTCTTGTCCTGAATCACAAAGGATTGATCATCAAAGGTGATAATGCAATGATTATCAAAAGTTAACTAATGCATGGAAAGTAGATTAGAAGAGATAGAGGGAACATGAAGAATATTGTTGAGTTTGAAAGGAAATAAAAGAGCAGGAATGATACCTTGACCAGTGTGTTGAATAGGAATGGATTGACCATTGCCAATAGTAACCTGATTTGAACCATAATATGGTTGATATTGTTGACAATGACTCAGATCATGAGTCACATGAGAGGTTGTAGCTGAATCAACATACCAATTAGGAGATGAAGAAGATGAAGAAGAAGAAGCCACAAAAGTTGTCTGAGATAGAGCTGATGAAGGACAGAAAGAGGTATCCATTCTATACCAACAGTTGAGAGCAGTATGATTAGGCTTGCCACAAATCTGACACATCAAGGAAGAAGCTTGAGATGGAGAAAACTACTGAGAATATTTGTTACCACCACCTCTTCAAGGTTGAGAACCATGATAAGATCAACTACCTCTATGACCTCCTCCTCTTGAATAAGAGGACTTGTTGCCTCGAAAACCAAAAAACTGAGAGGACTGAGATTTGGAAGGAACTGGCTCCTTCATTGTGGCAAAGACAACTGTAAGATCTGAGGATGAAGAAGTGTGAGTAGGAACTTCAACATATAAAGCCTCTGAACACAACAGAGAAGAGAGATCCTCCATAGAAATTGGTTCAACTCGAGCTCGAATGGTAGTCTTCAAGGCATTCTATTCAGCTGGAAGATCATTCAGAGCAATAGAAACCAGATCTTCATCTGGTATAGGCAAAGAGGTAAGAGCCAATTGATCTGAAATAGCTTTGAGTTAAAGAAGATAGGCTTCCATTGAAGATGATTTCTTTGAGATATTGTTCAACTGATTCTTGAGTTAGTGTATATGAGAACGAGAGAGATAAGTGAATTTCTTGGCAAGAAGCGACTAGACTTCTCTGCAAGTTGAGCATTCAAGAACTGATGTAAACACAGATGGAGTAAGAGTTGCTATAATGCAACTGAGCAAATGAGAGTCTATCTGTTGCCATTTGTAGAAATCAGAGTTACTCACATTGTTTCACTCGAATCAGGCACCAATTCAGAAAGACATGCAACAAAGCCATCCACAAAACTCAACAGGTTTGTAGCACGAAGTATATTTTGGAATTGATTCTTCCATACAATGTAATTAGATGAATCTAATTTGAAAGTAACAAAAGATTTCAGATTAGAAATCAAGAGTGTGAGATTAGAAAGAAGAGTATTTGATGAATCCTCTATGAACGCCATTGAAGGACCTCGAAGAAAGCTTAGCTCGTTAAAGCAAAAGCTCTGATACCATGAAGAAGATGTGTAATTTCTATTTTCAATGAATCAATGATATACAACAACTATGTTTATATACATAAGAAGAAGATCATAACTACCTATATCTATTCTATATCTAACATACTCTAACACACTCAACTACTATAACAAGATACAGTTATGGAAAACTAATGCCATGCTACTTTGTAGTTTCATAATAAGTCATGCTACTTTGTAGTCTCATAAATCTTGCTACTCCACTTTATCAGATACACTTGAGGACAGCTCCATAACCTTATCAATAATCACTTCAAAAGTGAATTCTACTTCCATTCCCCCACAACAACCAAAGTGTTCTGCATGAAGATACTCAAAAGTTGAGGATTTGATTGACCAATGTTAAAAATTTCACTCCAGATTTTTGAGCAATTTCCAGTAATAGATAAAGATGGAAGCCATTTCCCATAAAGTGAAGAATACTTGCTACATACTACTCTCTTCCATAAAGTATTTGATTCAAACCCAAATCTCCACCTCCATTTAGCCAATATGCAATCATTCATATCTTAGATTCTCCTATTACCCAAACCCCTATTCTCTTTGCTTTTGGTTACCTCAAGCCAACTAACTAGGTGGATCTTTCTCTTCAAGTTAGAACCCTCCAAAAGAAATTTGCTTGAACCCTATCAATAGCCTTGGCTACAGATATAGGCATCTTAAAGATAGATAAGTAGTAAATGGGCAAACTAGATAGCACAGGCTTTATGAGGGTCAACCTCCCACCAAATTATAGAAGTTTTTTCTTCCAAGAAGCTAATCTAGATTTACACTTATCAAGAACAGGCTTCCAAGTTTTCTTCAACCTAGGACTAGCCCCTAAAAGCAGACCGAGATAAGTCAATGGAAGCTTATAACATCTGCAATGAAGCCTTGCTGTAAACTCCTCCACCTTATTTTCAGACTCCAATACTACACACAAAACTCTTGTGGAAATTAATCTTCAAGCCTGAAACTAGTTCAAAACACCTCACTATCTTTTTAACTACTATGATTTCCTCTATATCCTTTTTTGGTAATGTCTCATACATTTGCTAACTTAGAGGAGTACAACATACATCAATAGAGAAATCTATCATACACACCCCCTATCATATGCAATCATAGTTATGCCTTTTCCTCTTTTAATTATGATCAATTTTCTTATTTAGTTATGATATTATTTTAGTTATAACTCATGAGATCTTTGATTATGTCTCATGTGGTGTTTGGTTATATTTTTTATGAGACAAACTTCACTTTATCCCCTATGATTTGGGCCGGGTGCAACTTACCCTCCTAACATTTAAAAATCATCACATAACGCCCATGTGATTTGTGGACTAAAACACACAATTAACATTTCCATCCAAAATAAAAGACTATGAGAGCCACGCACCTCTATGGAGAGTAAGTCAATTTTTAAGATGTAAATACCCTTTTTACATCTTTAAATTTACCAAAGATGTCATTATTTTTCTCCTCTCCTTATTTCTATTGTTTCTCTCTCTACTCTTGCAGTTAATCATTGAACTAAATATATATATATATATGTATATTAATGCTATCATTTTCATAATAAAGATTAATATCAATTGTTTGAGAACAAAACCCATAATCATAATGCTTGTTGATTCATTAAACCCGGTGTAAGGTTTGCATGGTCTCAATTTATAGTTCAGAATGCCTATTATTCATAAATGAGTGTTCAATGATTAACAATCATATATATATATACATACACCAAATGCAAACACAAAATGATTTTTTTTTTAAAACATAATGCAAATATATATATATATATATATAAAATATGAGCATACAAAGTTTTTTCTTTTCAATCTTCACTGTACATCTACACATGTGTGTGTGTGTGTGTGTGTGTGTGTGTGTGTGTGTGTGTGTGTGTGTGTAAAATATAATTTTAGGGATTTTGATGAACTAGATGATTTGGTGATGTTTGATGAATCAGAAATTCAAAATTGTATTCTTTGACTCATTGTTCATATATGTGTGTGTGTGTAAAATACAATTTTGGGGATGTTTGATGAACCGGATGATTTGATGATGTGTTTAATGAATTGAAAATTGAAAATTATGTTCTTTAATTTTAGTTTCTTTACTGTGCATATATATGTATATATATATATTTATGTAAAATATAATTTTTATTATGTTTGATGAATAAAAAATTCAACTGTTTGGACAATTGCCAAAAGGAAATAGAAAGGGTGGGGCCTGCTGAAAATGAAGGTTTCTGGAGGAAAAAATGAGGCGAAGTGTGGGATTGCCCGAGAGGAAGAAGAAGGATGTGGGTTTCCCAGAAAATAGAGGCTGGTGGTGTTTCTTTGTTCTCTTAGATTGGGAAACATTATTAAGAGAGAGAGAGAAAGAGAGAGAAAGACGAAGAAGATGATAAAAATGAAGATTTTTTTTCTTTTTTTCTTTTTTTGATCGGCAAAAAAGAGACTTTATTGATGTAAGGATCAAGTACAAGGTACAAAACATAATACACCAATAAAGAAAAGGGAAATGAAAGAGCATCACAATTAGCTAAATGATCCTAACTAGGTTGGCACCAAGAAGCCCATCCTATCATTTGCTAGACCCCAGAGTTGGTGAGAAACCAATGAGAAAGGAAAAAAAAAAAAAAAAAAGACCAAAACACCACAGAGCTGAGCAGGATAGACCAGCAAATTAGACTAACACATACCTGAGACAAAACACCCGACCCAAACCAGATAACATCACAGCAGCAGCAATCAAAACACCCAAATTCATCACAACAGCACAACTAACCAGCATCAAGCATAACAGATATCATCACAGCAACAGTAATCAAACCACCCAAATTCATCACAGCAACACAACAGAGCAGCACAAAACAGAACCAAAGCACTGCATTGTTGGTCAGCAGACATCAGCAATAGCAGCAATGCCTCAGACCATTTTGTATTCCAGATAATCATAAAACAAAGAGATAAAGCAATCAAAAGGAACATACCAGACAGAATCAACTAAAATCACTACAATTTCTTATGCAAAATAAACAAGACTCAACTAGATAAACTTTCATAACAGATACACACTCAACCACCAATCCTTAGGCAGAACTTAACCTGCTGCAAGTTGTACACCAGATCATTACAGAAGCTGCCACCTGTAGTGGCGATGCCTTAGTCCACAAAGCTACTCAAACTTTCACAATGTCGCATAGGGCTTCAAAATCTGGTTGTAATCCATTGAAAACACACTCGTTTCTACGCCTTCAAGTAGACCAAAGAGTTGCCATAAGAATGACCATCCAGATTTTTTTCTCCAATTTTGACATTCTACACCCATACCACCACTGTAGCAGTCCATCTACAGAACTTGGCATGACCCACTGAAAACCCCACCATCTCACAATGTTTGACCAAAGCCTCCAAACAAAAGGACATATAAGAAGAATATGCTCCACGGTTTTAACATCATTATGGCAGAACACACATTCAAGCTTGACACTCCCATCAAGTATACTAATTATGTGAAGAAAATAGGAAGTTTTGACCTTACCAAGCCATGCCAACCATCCAAAAAATTGTACTTTAGAAGGAGCAAAATTATTCCATATAGAGCCTGCCATTGCCATAACCGGACCAAGAAGGGATTCACTCCATTTATATGCTGATGCTACACTAAACAGTGTAGATGACTCTATTGTCCATTTCAATGCATCTGGTTTTTCACTGCAAAGATCTGTTGCACTCCTGAGCAAACAAACTAATCTAAGTACTTCCTCCTCCTCCTATGCCAACAAAGATCTTCTAAACTCAAGGTTCCAATCATCAGCTACACCCCTATTCTCAAAAAACACCCTTACCACCCCGTACTTATTATTAGATAGAGAGAAGAGTCTAGGGAATTCCTCCTTTAAACACACATTACCAATCCACTTGTCCAACCAAAAGTGAACTCTACTCCCATCCCTCAAAGCTATCTGAGAATTATGAATATAGAAATTATGCAAGTCTAGATTCAACAAAGCTACATTAATTATATTAATCCAGATCATAGAACCTCTACCTTCCAAAGTTGGCAACCATTTCCCATATTGAACATTATATTTTGCGCAGATCACTTTTTTCCAGATTGTGTGATTCTCAGCTCCAAACCTTCACCACCATTTTAGCAACAAGCAGTCATTGAATGTTCTAATCCTCCTCAACCCCAAACCACCTAGATTCTTATTCTTTGCAATCACCTCCCAACAGACTAAATGCACTTTTCTTCTGGGGTCTGATCCACTTCACAAGAAAACTGATTGTATTTTCTCAATCTCCTTAGCCACTCTAACAGGAATCTTGAACAATGATAAATAGTAAACAGGCAGATTGGACAAAGCTGACTTGATTAAAGTTAATCTCCCGGCAAAAGAAAGAAGTCTTCTCTTCCAATTAGCCAATTTCTGCTTGAATTTGACAAGAACAGGTTTCCAAGTACTTCTCCTACTTGGGTTGACCCCGAAGGCAAACCTAAATGCATTATAGGTAGCTTTTGATAAAGGCAATTTAAATTAAAGGCAAACTCTTGCAATAATCCATCATCAACCCTAACACCACAAATGACACTCTTGTAGTAATTTATTTTCAACCCCGAAGTCATCTCAAAGTATCTTAAGATTCTTTTAATATTACAAACTTCCTCCTTCTTAGCTTCACAAAACAAAATCGTATCATTCACAAATTACAAATGAGTTACTCTTAAGCCATTTGACCCCACATCTGCCCCATTAATTAAGTTTAACTCTTTTGCCCTGCTCAACAATATATTGAGGCCTTCTGCTACAATGTTGAATAAAAACGATGACAATGGGTCACTTTGACAAAGGCCTCTTTGTGGACAAAATTCAGGTGTTGTTGAAGACGAAGATGAAGACGAAGATGAGGGTATAACTGTCAATTTATAACTTCTGTTAACAAAAGTTAGTGTGCACTTCAATCCAATAATCACATGGGGGTTATGTGGTGATTTCTAAATGTTAGGAGGGTAATCCGCATTCAGCCCAAACCACAGAGGGTAAAGTGAAGTTTGCTCTTTTTTTAAAAAAATTATGACTAAAAAAATATAAAGTTATACTTTTTTTTTTTTTTAGTTATAAGATGCATATGATACACATATTTTAAATGTGTGTGTGTAGCATAGTCTTTCCTTACATAAATACATAACGAAATACATAAAGAAGAAGTATATCATATTAGAAGAGAAATGGAGATGTAGAGATGAGAGAGAGTATTAGGTGGGAATAAAGGTTCAGATGACGAAATTGCAAGTTGGGTAACGGTTTTGAGTAAAGGGAAATGATCGAGGAGATCACAAAAAATGAGAAGTTGCAGAAGGTCTTCTTTGTCATTGGCTTTGTAAGCGAGAGGTCTTTTTTTCCACCATAATCGTCAAAATCGTAGCCAATATAATGTGTGCTAGAACATAGAAGAGACAAGAGACAGATAAGAGAACTAGCTAGACAAAGTTAGGTGCGGGAGTTGCCATAGGGTAAGGGATGGAATTGTTAGAGGGAGAGTTAGCAAAAGAGGTAAAGTAAGAGAGGAAGTTGTTAGAAAAATTAGGGAGTTGCACATATGAGGGATTGAATAAGAGGAGATGAAGGTATGGCAACATGATTTCAAACTAGTAAAAACACATTATTTTGTTTTCATTTGTTTTCTTTTATAAATCATAAGGGGCTGCCTTGGTGGTCAAGACTTGTAACTTGGGGATGTGCTTCTCCAAAGTCTCAAGTTCAAAATTTCCTAAATGCAAATAATTTTTTAGGACTACTCCATACGGCGCTTTGCCATGGCTTTATATTGAAAAATTTATCAATTACAATGACTTGTGAAATTTCTTAGTTTAGGCACAGAAAAGTTGTTAATTGAGAAATTTCTGAGTTAAGCACACTAAAGTTGGTCATTGAGAAATTTCTCAATTATACACAAACAATTGTGAAATTTCTTAGTTACATGCAAAAAATGCCTCTCTCTATCGATCAATTGGATGTACCAAAGTAAAG
Source organism: Camellia lanceoleosa (assembly GCA_025200525.1). NCBI lineage: Eukaryota > Viridiplantae > Streptophyta > Magnoliopsida > Ericales > Theaceae > Camellia > Camellia lanceoleosa. Next base: position 298,841 of record JANUSC010000086.1, on the reverse strand, counting down.
AATCAAAAAATTACATTACAGCACACATACAAAAATCCACGTTGTGTCAAAGGGTGCAATATACTAAGTTCTCATCTCTTCCACTAAGGACATGGCCAACACATTACAAACCAAACCTTAACTAAAAACTAATTTAAGTCTTAATTCTTGCTCTTGTTGAAGTACAAAAAACAATCTTCCATGCTCCATTTTATTCTACCAAGTCTCTCTATAGACTATGTATATGTATATGTGTATATATATGTGTGTGTGTGTGTGTGTTGCAGTAGCTTGAGTATGAACTATTGCAGTGTTGTCCTAAATACGGTTTAGTAGCTTCTTAATCTTCTCGATAAAAGCCAAACTCGCATGACCAGAACCTTTAGCTTATTCAGATACTCATTCAATCTCAAATGAAATCTTTGTGGGGTTTTTTCTTCTTTTGTTTTGGAATTAGAAAACAAGGGATTTATTAATTCGAGAAATTACATCGACTTAATCAGGATTGCACATAAAAATTCATAAACCAAACCAAACTAAACCAAGCCTTAAGTCTCATCAAATGAGGTTGATTACATGAATCATTCTTCTCCATTCGACTCTATCGAAGACCATTTTGTTACTCAAATTAAGGAGGCTCATATCTCTATTTACTACACTAACACACGTCAATTTAGATCTGTCCCTTCTTCTAACACTTCCATTTATCATCACTGTATCGCATCTCTTCGCTACTAAATTTCATCGATATAGTGATGATGCATAATGTATTCATAAGATTTAGTTACATAGTGAAAATGACTATCACATAAAATGTTTAAATAAAAAGATTTTGAAAATAAATAAATATTTTCCAAAACATTAGTTGCTTATCAATAGCATTAGAAATTACAAAGTTTAGCATGACCAACCAAATCAACAAGAATAACTCACATTCAAATGAGAAATGTCTAAATCCCCCTCTCTTCTATACCACATTACCACTATACCTTTTCCCACCTTAGACCAAAAAAACAAAAATCTTGACAAGGAAAAAAAGAGAAAATTGCAAATAATTAATAGCCCCACTCAACCCCAAGTTTACCAACCTAAAAGCAAATACGCACTAGAAATTTCATGCATTATATACACATACAAAGAGGTGACCAAACTCACTAAACCCCCAAAGTTCATTCTTCAACACTGTGCAGTTGATGATGATGATGATGAAGCCAAACCTGGGTTGATGACTGATGAGACGAGGAGGATCCGAGGTTCCTCTCAGAGCAAATGGGCTTTCTCAACCTTTGATACTAAAAAATTATAGGCTGAGCTGAATTCTTTGCAGCTGACATGATCGCTCCGATCCAAACTCCTCTCTCACCAATGCTTCCATTCCACGCGAAAAAAATTCTTGTTTTTTCGGTAATTCCATCCCCACTGTGGCCATAAAATTCACTACAAAGAGAAGTAATGAAACCCAAAAAAAAAAAATTTGAAATAAAATAAAATAAAAGGGAGATCAAGTAAAAGAAACCATAAAGTTTGATTTGCTAGATCAGAGAAGGGACTGAGGTCCCAATATTTGCAGGATCAATCCAATTCCAATAAAGAGATGGATCGGACGGGTTGATCTGCTCGATCTGATTCTGGACATTAACATTCCAATCCAACCTGTTTTGGCTTTCCTCCATTTTCATTTCCTTCATAATTATACCAGCTTCATCGCTAACCGGCATTGGCAAATCTTCATAAGGTACTAATCCTTGAAAACTGTTAGCTTCCCGAAGATCCTTCAAACCATTGGAGACAAATTTCTGTTGATGAAGTCTTGAAGAAGCTAACAAAGAAGCCATAGTCGAAGAAGCCGAAGATCCAAACATGGAATAGCTTTGGAGAAGTGAATTTGAATTAGCATTACCAACTTGTTGGATTTGCTTATTTGGATCAAACCCGTTTCGGTAATCGTTGTTTTGAACATCACTGACCATAAGTCCAGATGAAAACCCTAATCCAAGAGCATTCAACTGAGGCTGAAGATCAAACCCAGAAACAGTATCAATATTTGAAACCCTAGAACTTGAATTGAACCTAGGGTATGGAAGAGTAAGCTCAGAAGGGTTAGTGGGTAATCCATAAAACAACGGATTAATAGGGTTTGAGGATGAAGATATGTCGATCTGAGTTTGAACATTAGGGTTTGAAGATTGAACATTACGGTTTGATGATGAAGAAGAAGGTGCATCAATGGCTGAAGCTGAGGAGGGTGCTCTCTTGACCCTTTTGTTCTTTCGACACCCGCCACCGACCGGAACATTTCGTAGGGTTCCACCTCTGGTCCAGTAACGCTTACAAGCTTTGCAGAAGTGTCTTGGCTGAGACAAACTGTAATTGTTGTAGTAACAGAACTTGGTGTTTGATGAATCACAGCGAGGACACCTGAGGGCTTGATGAATTTGGATTTGGCTTTGGTCTTGGATTGGTTTCTCCATAACCCTACTTGTTGAGGAAATCAAAATGTTCTCATCTATCTGATTCTGCAGCAAAGAGAGAGAAGAAAGAGAGGTTATGGGTGTGTTTTAGAGTAAAAATAACAACACAAGATAGAGATTCTAATTCCAAAAGCTAGAAAACAAAATGGGGTCATGTTTTGTGTCTAATAATTGAGAGAGAGAGAGAGAGAGAGAGAGAGAGAGAGAGAGGAATGAACCTGTGGCCATTCGTTGGTAGTTGAAGAGATGAGTAGCATCTTCTCACAGTTACCCAACATATTTTCTTGTCTCTGAAAGGAATCGTTGGAAACAAAGAGAAAACAGACAAAGAACGGGTGGAGACGTGGGTGGGTCATTCTTGATGGGCTTGAAGTAGAGGGACTTGGCAAGAGACTGTGGTGATGTAAAAACTTTAAAAATAATAATAATAATATATAATTTATATACAAAATAATTTATTTGGAGATTTACTATTTTAAAACAGTGTCCTACAAATAATATTTAATTATAAAATATCACTATCATCTTATTTCAGTGAAAATTTTTGTTAAAAAATAGTGGTCATGTACTTAGTTTGAATTTTAAAATTTTATTTTTTTTAATATTTATTTTTGTCGAATTAATTTCTATTTTTTCAAAAACAATTCAAAAAATGAAACCAAACATGGCCAGTCATCTTTGCAAGATAATTTTGTTATTGATTGGAATAATAATATACAAATAAAAATATATTATAAAAAAATCTATACAGCACCGGTCACCTCATCCAACACTTTCTCCGGCCACTGCCAACCACATTCCACAAGCAAAAATCACCTTATGCCACCAACTTTTGCTAAAAACTATTTTTAGCCACCACCTCACGCGGCCAGCAGACACTTTTGGCAACCATCAGCTACAAGTGGCCACAACCTCTTGAAATCACCTGTAAACACTATCTTTAAATGTCATTTTTGACCATCGATAATTATATTCAACCATCACTACCCACTAAATTATATTCGGTTATTTTAAATCAAAAGGCACATGCATCAAAGTGGATTACAATTTTAAAATTCACAAATTATTTTCCTATTATTTTATTTTTAATTTGGCCTGGTGGGTATGGTTAAGATGAAACAAGATTAATTTTTTATTCGAAAAGAAAAAAAGAAAAGGATGAAAACAAAAATCAAAGACATGCACATTCTTTTCAGTATCCAAGAACATGACAGACAGGTAAAGTATGTCACAGATGAATCTGGAGGGGTCCAAGAAAGAAAGAGAACATTTACATGACATTGCAGACCCCTACAACATCACTACGTTAAAATATACATACATACATATTCCTTTTTCCTTTGTTAAATTAGATTAGACCAGCAGAGATAGAAAAATAGATTAGAGAGAGAGAGAGAGAGCGAGGGGAATCCCCAGAACCCAATACCCGAGGCTGTAAATCTGGCATATATATATTTTTTTTTAATTAGGATATTCTTGATCAGTTTACGCGTACTGAATTAAGTTTGTACAGCCTAAACAAGTCTTCTTTCGAAACAGGACTGACGCCCTGTTGTCTGTGACCCCAAGGTATGTATCTGTTAACTAAGAGATTCAAACCTAAAACCTCAGAAGGAGCAACCTCAAGACTCCAATCGTCACCCACTAAACCAACCACCCACTGATTAATCCGGCATATCCCACTTCTCACTTTCTGTAAAGTTATATAATCATAATTATGGTAATATTGTACGGAAAATAACTACTCAGTGTTAGTTTGTAAAATTAATTTTAAATTAATGGTAAAATTTATAAATTTTAATCATTAATTTTGTAAAATTTTTCATGAATAATTAATTATTTTTGAATAATTTTTATGAGTATTAATTTAAACAATTAATTTTCACCAATCAAAAAAAAATATTGATAAATAATTTCCCCAGTATTATATACCCACTAAGGCTAAGTTTGGAAAGTTTAGAATAAGTGCACTTTTTGACTTTTCTTGTATTATGTGTAGAAAAAGTAGAGAGTAGATGTTGATTGATGTGACCCAAAAAAGATAAAAAGATAAAATAAGTGCACTTATATTGAGATGCCAAACTTAGCCTAATAATATTAACATCTATGTTACAAACGCAATGAAAAAAAAGGGCGTATCATGTCCATTTAATAGAATGTAGAGTGATTACAAATACTTTTTTTTTGGATAAAAAAAATATATATTTTTCCGTGTGTAATTTTTTTTTATCTTTTTAAAGTTGTGTGATACGGTGACTCCAACATTTTAGTACGTAGCATTATGAGCCTTCATAATAATTGCTTCTCTACAACAAATTCCACTTCATATTTATTAGAATTTATTCCATATCTCATCAATATAAACGGGAGCACATTATGCACAAATTTTTTTAAAAAAAATTACACACAAAGTTTTGTAGTTCGGCACCATTTATCTACGGGGAATTTGGTCATAGCTCCCTCACTATCTAATTTATCTTTCAAAAGGACAAGAATTATATAAGTACTTTCAAAACCCCCTGATATTTTAAAATTTGTTTCTTTTACTATATTACCCTCATATCTATCAGCTCTCCTATTAAGCCATCTTCACTATGTATTTCAGAGTAAAATTTTACTCCGTATGAAAGTAAAATTTTACTCTATATAAAAGTAAAATTTTACTCTCTGAAACTAAAGTAAAATTTTACTATATATAAAAGTAATATTTTACTCTGTATAAAAGTAAAATTTTATTCTGAATGAGAGTAAAATTTTACACTCTGAAACTAAAAATAAAATTTTACTCTGTATAAAAGTAAAATTTTACTCTGAAAAATAAGTAAACTGTAAGACTCTGAAACTAAAAGTAAAATTTTACTCTGTATAAAAGTAAAATTTTACTCTGGTTCTGTCAAATGAAAAAAAACAGAACAATAGAACCAGAGTAAAATTTTACTCTGGTTCTATCAAATAAAATTTGATGTTTACTCTGAAAAATCGATGGAATTTTGAGCTTTGAGCTTTGAATCAGGCCTATAATCCTTGAATCAATCGATGTTTACTTTGAAAAACATTAAATCAGGCCTATAATCCTTGAATCAGGCCTATAATTTGAAAATTTCAGAGAAATCTCAATTTTTCATACCCCGGTTATTCAGATTTTACAGATTTTTCAGATTTTTGAAATTTTGAGCTTTTAAAAATCTTGAGATTTTTCATACACACAGATTTTTCAGATTTTACTTTAAATCTTTGAGCTTTTGAGTTCGAATCAAATGATCGCCGAGACCGATCTATGCAATCATTCAAATCTCCAATCTTAAAGATTCAAAACACACACATATATAGATATATATATATAGATTAGAGATCGGAATATGTATATATATATTCGAATTCAAATCTCAAAACACACAAACACACACATATATATATATAGATATATATAGATATATATGTATCAGTGCGATTTGCAAGTTTTCCACAGCTTCGGCCATGGAAAAAGCTAGGGTTAGAAGAGAGAGACGAGAGAGAAGATGAACAGTTGAAGGAGGAGAGTTGAGAAGATGCGGAGAGAGATCTTCGGAGCTTAGGAATGACGATCTGGAGCTTAGGAATGACGTTTGGAAATTATGTACATGAATTATGTATGACCAGTTTGGGAATTACGTACATGAATTAGGAATGACGAGAAAGAAGATCAACGATCTGATTTATATACATAATTCATGTACATACATTGTATCTGTGAGGGTATAATAATCTGATAAAATATTTAAATAATAAATTTTGTCCTTTATGCAAAACTTTATCATTATGAGGGGGTTTAGAAAGTATAATTTTTTTCTTAGTCCTTTTAACAATGAAAGGAAGGTAAAGGGTGTTTATAGCCAAATTTCCCTTTATCTATATCCACAGGAAAGCAATTCGACTATAAATAAATAGGCAATACATATGAGATTGAACCCTATACTCAAAGATAGTGGTATTTTTTTTCTCACTCCTTAATTACGCTTCTATTTTTTCCTCATCTCAATCTCACCAAAAACTTATATATCTTGCCTCGCTATTTATAATAGTTTACTCATAAGAAACTTAATTCTATATGATTAGTTAAATGAATCCTATACATATTTAATTTCTTACTATATTCTAAATTCTACTATCGTAACTCAAATACATATATAAATCAACTCAAATTGTATAGAACCACAACTATCACATGGACTAATCCTAATATTATTTATCTATCTGATCATGATCCAATGCTCCTTTGATGGGTTATCCCCCACTAACAAACAGACCCTATAAGTAAATCACACCCACAAACAACTCTCCGAATATAACCCCCACTCCCAAGAACAGAACACTACTATGACTAAATTCCCATTGCAACGAAAAACACCCAATTCAACGAAATACACCCAGGGACCAATAATCACTGCATGATTATTGATACATGGCTAATGCAAATCATCCACTAGTGTTCATTTTCTCCATTCTATTAGTTAGGGATTATAAAATTAAAGAAATAAAGATTGTGTTCGATCTGAATAAGATCTAATGTATGATATTTACCAGATTTGTCATGCTAAAATAGAAACTCAACGCATTTTATAATACATTTGGTATAGTTGGTGTGTGTGTGAATAAAATTTTGGGTGGTGCATGACACTGCACCTTGGTGATAGAGAAGCAATATAAGAAAGATGTGATGCTACTTTTGCAGAAAATTATCCACTTGTTCTCTCTATATACAATTATATTATTATATATATGTAGTGAAAATTCCAAGAGAAAGGGACAAGAGAGAGCATGTGGTAGTGCACATCTCTCAGACTGAAACATGGTGAGGCCATGCTTTATTCCCAAGGCTCTTTGTTGTGTGCAAACTTCTTCTTCTTTTTCAGCTTCCACCTCCCTTGGTTTGGAGGAAAAAAATCCTTTATATACCTAAAAAATAAGCACTTTAAAAATAGTGTATAATATATTTAAATTTGGTTTATTTTTAGTCATACATAGTATAAATTTAATCCCCTATATATTTTATTTTTGAGGTAATTTTTGAAATAATCTTGGGGAAATTACAAAAATAAAATAAAATAGAATTTGACATTTATAACAAATTAAACCCTAAATTTTTAATTTTGTCAATTTAAATTTTAAATTTTTTATTTGTTTTCAATCTAAATCATTTGCCTATTTTCATTAAGTAAAATCAACAAATTTTTTTATATTTTAGTTATTAAACTCAATTAAAAACAGTTATTTAGACACTTTATGTATAACTACATTGAGGTTAATGACTAAAATACTTTTTTTCTGTCTGTTTTACTTAACAAAAATAAGTGAATGATTTAAATTAAAAAAAAATTAAAAATTAAGGTTTAAATTGATAAAATTAAAAACTCAAATTTTATTTTGTTATAACACTCAAATCCTGAAGTTTTTTTTTATATATATAATTATCCCAATAATCTTTTAGTGTGCTAGTATTATTTTATTTTATCAAAAGACAAGTTTTGTTTATTTATAAGAAGTTGGCTACACAACATGCGTAGCTATCCCACATTTGTCAAAAAAGAACAAAGGCGGCAAACAAAACTGGGTGGATTTGGGTGAACCTTCAATGGTCTAATCTTAGTTCTATATATATATATATATATAACAAGATTTTAATTATCTAATAATGAGTGGTCACATTTTCGAAAATATCTAAAGAATACGTTAAAATTCTAAATACTTTAGAATTATTTTTACTCTGAAAACAATCATAAAATTGTCATGATTCCTAACTATTGTCGAATGAGTGTTTTTTTTTTTTTTTTTGGCTAGTCCAATGTGTGTTTGTTAAGACTAAAAAATTAGAATTTTAATACATACGTTATATATATTCTCAGATACTTTTATATATTTCTACTAATTTTTTTTTACAATATACCAATATTAATGTTTAGTATTTTTCAATTATTATTAGCATGATCCATATATCTATACTATTATATAAAGGTCATGCTATGGTACATAACCTCAAAAAATATGTATCATATCTAAATTATGACGTTTGTGAAATTGATTATTACAAATGTCATAACTAATACTTTTAAGATTATAATTATAAAAAAAAAATCATAATTAAACACAATTTGACGAGGAGGTTGAACTTTGAACAAGATTCATATGGTATGGCTAGATAGTTCAGGCCCATGTGGAGAGCAACTCAGCTAATTTTTTTTTTAAAAAAAATTAAAAATAAAATAATGAAGCAAAGCAAATAATATTAGGGGAACAAAGGGATTTTGTAGTCTCCCAAGGGATTTTCTCATCCCCCAAACATCCCATCATTATTATCCCAAGCTCGCACCTCTCTTATTTAAATTTTGATTTTATGATAATTATTATAATATTTAATAACACAGTTCTTCACAATAATCTAACGACATTTCTTTAATTAAAATATACAGGGTTGCTAGCAAGGCACATTTGCTTAATGTAGGTGCCATTCTGGTACCACACCATAAGGTGAGGTTTTGGTATTGCTCTTTCAGTAAACAATAATAATAATAAAATAAATAAATAAAAATTGGTGTATTTGATTTTATTTTTTTTTTTAAAGGAATTTTTTGGATCTTTTGAAACTTGCTTTTTGGTTACTCTTATAATATTGTGAAACCTTTATAAGGATACAATAGAATTTTTAAAAGTATTGAGAGTAAAATCGTCATTTCATAAATTCGCTAAAAAAATTACCTTTTTCATGGAGAAACCATCCAAACAATCTTAATTATTTTGTAGTGTTTGGTTTGGACTTACATACGATTTTGCTTGTTCTCAAATACCAACCTAGTTGGGATACAGTTTCTAACCCATCATACAATTTTTCCATAGCTTGAGTTACTGATTTACTGCTTTTGGTTTGTACCATGTGATTAATAAAATTTTCTTTGTTGAATAAGAGTATTTCCAACGGTTTATTACTTTTTTCATCAAATTTGAGTAAAAAATACTTGATTTTCTTAATCTGATACGGCTAGCTCCAATGGTATGCACCAAAAGGGAAGGGGTCGTCCGATTGGTCGACCGGCCGGTCGACCAGTAAGGCTTATGAATTTTTTTTTTTTTTTTTTTTCCTCCTGATTACTCCTGTCAAAACTTTTTATTTGTTAGTAGACATTGCTAAATTGTGAACTGAGTGTAACATTTGATTTGCATTCTATCTTGATGCTACTATCCAATTTTGAGGAGAAGGGATCCGATTGTTTTAATCTTTCAAGTATGTCAATCACACCCACTTCAAAACACAAATTACTATATACAACTCCAGCGATAATATTTTATTTTTTTATTTATTTTTATTTTGTATAATTTATGTGCCTAGAATATTTATTTCACTAATCTGTTTCTTTTATTATTATAATTAAATGCATCCCACAACACATATAGGTTCAATCCCTCTATTTCCCTGATTTTTCCGGATTACCCCTTTTATATCCTCTAACTTGTTTTTTTTTTTTTTTTTTTTTTCTTTAAGATGTTCTGGTTCTATGTTGTAAAGAAGCAGAGTATTCTCTGAATCACAAAGTAACAGAGGCAGACAACAAACTTTGTGTGGGGAAGCCATTCCCTAGTTTAACCCAAAAAGCTCTAAGCAATCCACATAACAAACTTGGTGTGGGATTTCTTATTTCGAGGTTGTTTGGGAGAAGAAAGTGGGTGTTGGAAGTTGGATTTTTAGTCATAAACTTCAAACCTCAAAATTGTATCCATGGCTGATGTTGTATCTTAGAGTTGATGCAACTAAAGGTTTCTCTGGAGGCTATCACTATGACACCAGAAGAAAAAGCTCAGGGTCATCCGGGGGGTCGACCCCAGGGTCGTCCGGTTGGTCGACCTCCTAGTGTAAAATCTATACAAAATTTTGCAAAAATTAGTCATCCGATTGGTCATCCGGTGAGTCATCCGGTTGGTCATCTGATAGTGAAAATAATAGTGTTTTGGTAAAAAGACTCAATGCATTCTCATTTTAGTGAAACTTTTGATGAATTCTTATTTTGATATCAATTTGGTGAAACCATTAGAGTGAGAAAAAGTGAGTTTTTCATCAAATTTCAAATCTAATGCAGGGTTTGATACATCATTGGAGATGGCCTAAGGAACGAATAAAAGGGCTTATTTACTTTTGATTTTTTTTTAACCCAAAAACTACTTTTTGACTTGATTTTTAACTCAAAACATCCCAAGTTAAGCCTAATAAAATTTAGAGGGACTATCATTTTGCCCCCCAAATTATCACGCGCTTTTCAATTTAACCCTCATTCTTCGATTTATTTCAATTTTGTACCTGAACTTTCAGAAAATTAATCAATTTAACCCATATTGTCACATTTCATCTACAATTGGATGGAATGTGTTGCCGTGACCCCAAAATTCATTTGAAATTTCATTTTACCCCCCAAACTATACCTTAAAAATCAATTTGCCCTCCAAATATAAAAAATTTTAAATTTAAATATTTAATAAGAAATTTTTTATCTCAATAATGAAAAAATTAAATTTTAAATAATATATCCTTTCCAAAAAAATAATAAAAATATATAAAAATTCTCATTTTGAATTATTTTGAGACTATACAGCATGGATAATTTGACAACTATGTCGTACCCGTACCGGGTACTTACGGACGTATGATATTTCTGCGTACGTACCGGGTACACAAAATATGTACTCAAATTTTTCTTTCTTAATCTTTGGCATATCCAGACATATTCAATATATATCCAAGTCGTACCGTACCTCAGTCGAAAATAATATTTTTCTTCTACCACAAAGATAAATTTTTTTTTTTACTATCATTTTCATTTTTAGTTTTGTACTTAGTATAGTTTTAAAATTAAGTTATGATTTATAAGTTATTTAATGTAATAATATTTAATTTTATCTTATACCTATACTTTTGGCATTAAATGTCAATTGTATGTTGGATTTAACAAATTAAACTATTTAATCATTTTTTGTATTATTTCAAATTAAAAATAAATATTTTTTTACAAACGTATTAAACCATACCCATATTCGTACCCTATTTTTTTAAAGATTTTACCATGTCGATATACTCATATCGTATCAATACCAATATTCATACTCATACTTGTGTTTCATAGGTCTCAAATTATCTCAAGTCGATCTTAGATAAACTTATTGAGTCAAAAAATTTTTGACTACTCTATGTGTGTGTACGTGCACAATTATAACTAGTTTATTATCCAAATTAATTTCAATAAAATTGATCGACTAACAGTAATTTCAAAATTGAGTGCACTACTACAAAAATAGATAAATATCACACTTTTTTGTGTGATGTATCTTATTTAATCACATCTTTTAAGTTTTATTAAAGTGTGATCTTTGGAAGTGTGATTAAAAGGGGCCATTTTTAATCACATTTTAAGTATGATTAATAACATTTAGATTACACCTTTTAAGTATGATTAAAAATATTTAGATCACACCTTTTAAGTGTAATTAATAACATTTTAGATCAAACCTTTTAGTTGCCAAAAGCTCATTTGTAAAAAAAAAAAATTTACACTCACTAGCTTATCATTTGTTCTTGTGGAGATTTGAACCATCAACCTCTCACACCATAAACCTTATACAATACACTTTTTTCACTACACCTCTATAACACCATATAATTATATATGCAACATATGTTCTTTATATATTACATAGACCCGTATTAACATAAAAGTATATATATAAAGATAATTATTTTTTATTGAACATAATTTATGTTAAAATAAATTATTTACTAGAAAAAAAAAAAAAAAAAAAAAAAAAAAAAAGAGACCACTTTTGGCGACTAAACATGTTACTAATTATTTTTAAGTCGTTAAAAAATTTAATTCCTGGGCTAAAATTACCACTTTTGGCGACTAAACTTCTTTTTAGTCGCCAAAAAGCCTCACTTTTGGCTACTAAGGCTTCGTTTGGGAACAGGCTTTTTTAGTAACTTTTTGACTTTTTGGCTAAAATGTGATGTAAAAAAACTAGTATATTTAGGATGACTTTTTGACTTTTTACGAAAAGATGTCCAAAAAGTAGAGAGAAAATGGAATCTTTGACTTTTTGGTTTGGGTTGTTGGCTTTTTAGTTTTTTTAGTAACTTTTTGACATTTTTGCTAAAAAGGGCACTTGCCAAACGAGGCCTAAACATTTTTTTAGTCGCTCAATGCTCAGTTTTGGCTACTAAATTTTTTTTAGTCGCCAAAAAATCTCACTTTTGGCTATTAAAATTTTTTTTAGTCGGTAAAAGCTTCACTTTTGGCGACCAAATATCTTTTTAGTCTCCCAATGCCTCACTTTTGGCTACTAATTTTTTTTTAGTCGCCAAAAAGCCTTACTTTTGGCTACTAAAATTTTTTTAGTCGGTAAAAGCCATATATGGGCAACCAAACAGATTTTTAGTCGCCAAAACATATACTTTTGGCTACTAAATTTTCTTAGTCGCCAAAAATCTTTACTTTTGGCTACTAATACTTTTTTAGTCGCCAAAATCTATACTTTCAACGACCAAAAGTACTTTTTTAGTCGCCAAAGATGCTTTTTCTTGTAGTGGAGTGTGATTAAATATATATATATATATACAGTTATTTGAAAAGTGTGATTAAAAAATATATAAATAATCACACTTTAATTGGAATGTGTGATTAAAAAATATATATATAATTACACTTATTTAAAAAGTGTGATTAAAAAGTAATAGTCTATATATAATCACACTTTAATTAGAAGGTGTGATTAAAAAATATATAAATAATCACACTTTAATTAGTATGTGTGATTAAAAAATATATATCTAATCACACTTATTTAAAAAGTGTGATTAAAAAGTAGTAGTGTATATATAATCACACTTTAATTAAAATGTGTGATTAAAAATATATATATATATATAATCACACTTAATTGAAAAGTGACATAAAAATGAATATTATCACACTCAATCAAATTAAGTGTGATTAAAATATCAATCTAATTATTTTTATCACACTTCCAATAAAAATGAGATTTTTTTTGTCAAAGTGTGATCTTTAACTATTTTTGTAGTAGTGGTGGGAAAAAATTTTCAAAATTCAGTAAGTAACTGGTACGGGTATGACATATTTGTCGAAATATCCATGCTTCATAGTATCAAGATAATTCTAAATGAGAACTTTTATATTTTTTTGCAAAGTATATATTATTTAAAATTTTAAATTTTCATTATTGAGATAAAAAAATATTTATTAAATATTTAAATTTAATTTTTTTATATTTGGGAGGCAAATTGATTTTTAAGGTATAGTTTGGGAGGTAAAATGACTCTAAATGAACTTTGGTGCTATGTCAGCACATTCCGTCCAATTGTAGGTGAAATGTGACAGTAAGGGTTAAATTGAACAATTTATTAAAAGTTCAGGTACTAAATTGAAATAAATTGAACTATGGAGGTCAAATTAAAAAACGCGTGATAGTTTGGGGGGGAAAATGATATTTTCTCTAAAATTTAAAAGAAAACAGAATTTAACCTAATTTTTATACAAAAATTTCATCCAAAATAATATGATAATAGTATTTTTTTTTATTATTTTAAGTTATAAGTTACGATAATTGATATTTTGGTTTGAAATGAAATGTCATAACAAAATATATCATTTTCGGACAAATTACGTTAGCAGTTTCTCTATTTTGGCCTTTGTGTAATTTTGGTCCCTATAATTTCAATTGGCTTAATTTTGACTTTAAATTTATAAGTTTGTCTCAATTTACTCCAATTGATTACAAATGTTAACATTTTTTAATTAAAAATACGTAAATAAGTGATATGTGTCATATTTTTAGAAACAAAATTACAAACTTGGTCTACTTAGTAAGTTAATCTCAACTAATTTAGTAATTATTTTTTATAAAAAAAATTAAAAAAAAACACTAACAATATTATTAATTGGACAAAATTGACACAAAATCTAAAATTAAGAGTCGAAATTTAGTCAATGAAAAGTATAGGGATTACTATGATATAAAGGGTAAAATATAGAGACTACTGGTGTAATTTGTCCATCATTTTTCAAAAAAAAATTAAAAAATTAAAAAAATTATCTTCATATAAGTTATGAATAATTTAGAGTTAAGAGCATTTTGGTGCCTCAAATCTGAACTCATTGATTACTAGTGAACTAGGATTGCATAATGAATCAAGCTACTGCACAATTAATTAGACTTGTTTCAAGAACCCATTGAGGAGATGCTGCTTCTGTATTGGTTGTTGCTATTGATGGGTGACCAAACAAGGTAACTTTAGAGTTTTTTTTGTTTGTTTTGTATGTTGGTTTGAGTCTCTATTTTGTTGTTTGTTATTTGGGTTTTTTTTAGGTTAGTTCCTTGCCAACTCTAGTTGGTTTGTTTTCTATGTTGATTAGTATTTCTTTTCTTGTGAATACATAATTAGGACGAGATTTGTTTAACTTGAGTTGTAATGGGTGTAGCTTTCAATTACAATAATAATATTTTTTTTTTTTTTTTTTTTTACTCAATAAAGAAAGGTTGAGGGAGCGGTCAATGCATAATAATTTTTAGAATAAAGGGTAAACTACCAATAAGTCCTACTTTTGAGACTTATTATCCATTAAGTCCTATTGATAAATTTATTAAGTGATAAAGATAAATTTATCAGTCTTTTATTTTTATGAATAAATTTATAGTGATAAATTTATCAGTCTCTTTGTTTTTATGAATAAATTTATAATGATAAATTTATCAATCTCTTATTTTTATAGTGTTAAATTTATTAGTTAGGACCTGTAGGTAAATAAGTCTAATTAATAGGACTGATTGGTAAGTACCCGGGTAAACTACTAATAGGTCCTACTTTGGAGACTTATTACCTAATAGGTCCTACTTTGGAGACTTATTACCCATTAAGTCCTATTTGATATAATTTATTAAGTGATAAAGATAAATTTATCAGTCTTTTTTTTTATGAATAATTTTATAGTGATAAATTTATCAGTCTCTTTGTTTTATGAATAAATTTTTAGTGATAAATTTATCACTCTCTTATTTTTATAGTGTTAAATTTATTAGTTAGGACTTAATGGATAATAAGTCTCCAAAGTAGGACCTATTGGGTAATAAGTCTCCAAAGTATGACCTATTGGTAGTTTACCCTAGAATAAATTACAAATATTGTTTCTAAAATTTGCTTAAAATATAGATTATTTTCTATGGTTTAAAAAATTACAAATACTACCTTATTAGAATTTTTTATTTAACATAACTAATTGGAAAAAAAATGAATTATAACTGCTCTCCTAAATAATAATAAAATTACTTAAATTATTGAGTAAAATAAATTTATGACATCATTAAAAATTGTTAATTAACTCGATAATTTATTAATAAAATGGGTCATTTGTTATGAAATTAGAAACTTTAAGAGGCGATGTGTAATTTTCAGAATCACATGAGACAATTCATATTTTAAACAAATTTCAACAGAAATATTTATAATTTATCCTGATTTTTATTGCCATGATCATAAGAGGTTTTTATTTATTGAGGAGTCAGACAAGAGGAACTTAAGCAATCTAAGAACATAGAATGACACAATCTAATAACAAATGATACACATTGAAAATCTGTAAACCTTCCCTCAAAACAAACTTTAGGCAAGTTTAAATAATAGTATGAAAATACATATTGATATCAATAATACATAATCAATTAATATATCAATGAATAAATCTAGAGATTTGTTTATATGACTTGGAATACATAGCTAATCCTCGTAAGAATACATGCATTGAGTGTGCATGTATCTTAATAGAGAAAAATTATATTATGCCCGCTAAAGTTGTTTTTATTAGTTAAAATAGTAAAATTTACTCTTTTTATATTAGTTTTTAAAAAATAAGAAAACAAATATTAATAAATTATTTGAAACAATACACAAAGACGATAAAAAAATATAAAAAATAAAAAAGTTTGAGAACCCTTACAAACTATTCAGATTTTTTTTAAGTGGATGATTATGTGGTAAAAATTAAATTTATATAATATGAAATCTATATATAAAATAAATTTAAATCATAAGATGATAATTTTAAATAATTTATGAGTAAGTAAGAGGCAATTTCAGAAGGTAATTAAAAGTTAGCTTTTAACTTTTAACTCATTTTAAATCACATTACCTCTCATATTTTTTACACACAAAAAATCAAAAAAGTCAAAAAGCATTAAAAAATCCATTTTTAACCAACTTTCCAAATCACTCCTAAGTTCGCAATATTACTATTAAAAAAGGATAAATTACAAATACACTCTCTAAAGTTTGCTTAAAATACGAATTGTCTAATGTGATTTGAAAAATTACAAATACCTCCCTGTCATAATTTTTTATTTAACAAAATTAATTGAAAAAATAAAATTTCTAACTATTCACCTATACAATAATAAAATTATCTAAATTATTAATTGAAATAAAATTTTAACATTTTTAAAAACTGTTAATTAATTTGATGATTTATTAATAAAAAGATTTAATATGAATTAAAAATTTTAAGAGACATAATATAATTTTTAAAATTACAAAAAATAATTTATAATT
The DNA here is from genome assembly GCA_025200525.1 of Camellia lanceoleosa. NCBI lineage: Eukaryota > Viridiplantae > Streptophyta > Magnoliopsida > Ericales > Theaceae > Camellia > Camellia lanceoleosa. The sequence continues at coordinate 281,762 of JANUSC010000086.1, read as the reverse complement.
TAAATAAACTACATAGGTGTATTTGTAATCTACCTTAAATAATAAAAAAAAAACTTCAATTCTCCAAGGACGGAGATGGTACAAGTCATAATCAGAGGTGGAGAGTGGGTCCAAAACCTAACCCACATCTGAGCAGTCACTTATAGTAATCGCCATCCTCCACTACACACCAGTGGGCAAGAGATTCCAATTTGGCAAACCATGAAAGAAACCCAACACCCACGTTAAAAGGATTGTTTGCTGCTCAGCCTCAGCCTCAGCCTCAGCCTCATCTGAGAAGAGAAGAAGAAGAAGTGATGGAAAAGAAAAGAAAAAGAAAAGAAAGATGAGAGAGAGAGAGAGAGAGAGAGAAAGAGAGAGGATTAGGGGGGGACCAAAGCATCAAATCCAAGCCAACTGTACACATCAAAGGCTGACCACATCGCACCCCAAACAATGTGCAGACAAGGATCTCACACTCCCTATGGTTTTGCTGCTTTTTAATTTCTTTAGAGCATTGTCCCACTGTTTCATACTAGCATCTACCTGCAGGTTCCCATCATAGTTGCTTGTACACTATTGCCCCTCTCTAAATTTATATTTCTTTAGGTATATATATATATTCTTTTTAGTGACGAAAAACTTCTTTAAAACGGTTAAATTGAATTCATTTCTACCTAATAAATTTTGAATACCTATAAGACATCAATTAAATCCAAAAAATCTCTATGAGACAATGCCAAATTAGATTCATCTCTGCATAGTAAACTCCGAATACCTACAATCATTATAAATCATAAATATCGAATAGGCTCAACAGCTACTATTAATAGTCAAACTTAAGATATCTCAATTTACAGTTTTTTCCAAAGTTTAATCTCTTTGTCACTTGGATAACTATGACTTTTCAACCAGGTAGACTCAAAGGAGGCATTTAGAAAAATAATAAGAAATAAGGTTTTCATATTCTCTAAACACATTGTTTATGCATATTTTTAAATGCATTGTTTATTCATATATATAGTATCATATTTCTTATGTCCCCAAGCCCAAGAGAATCTGAATGAATTCTTTGTATCACATATAATAATTCCCACTAATCTATCATGCACCCTAGTTTATGCATATGTAGCATATCATTTGTGATGTCCAAGAGAGAATGTGAATAAATTCTCTTATTATATAATACTGAGAATGTTTTTTTTTTTTTTTCCTGAAATTTTATGTATATATTTTTTTTTTATTAGAATCACATGACAATAATATTTTATAATTAAAAGGCATTGATGTGTTCTTTATTTCTAAAGTAAGAAGTTCACAATTCAACTACATCATTCTATATTAATTTTATATTATATATATTAAAATAATATAACAGTGATATTTTATAATTAAAAAACATATTGATGTGTTCTTTATTTTTGAAATGATATAGGCTCACAATGTAACTACATCATTCTATATATATATATATATTTTTTCCTATTTGTATTGCATTATTGATAGTACACCATGCAATCCCCATATGATGACTCAGCTATAACGTACCTCACTTTGTACTTTGTATTTGTAATGGGTGAAAAGGATACCATACTCGATTGTGCTTGCAAGCTATGAATATATATTAGGAAAAATTGCAAATAAGTCAGACAATTTTAAAATAATTTCACTACAGGTGTGCAAGTCTGACACATGAAAAAAACTTACAGTAAGCCTTGGTTTGGTAAATATATTGGGACTAACTAAGCACTTCGACTAAATATGCACATAAGGACAGAAAAAAGTCATAAAATCATAAAATGACAAAACACTTGACTTCTGATGTAAAATTATCAAATTGACCCATATACAAATAAAAAGTCAAAAAAACATCATTTCTAAGTGGAGGGCAATTTTGTTATTCTAATGTAAAAAAGCCAAAACACCAAACAAGAATACCAAATGAACAAAAAAATTTCAAGTTAAAAAAGTTTAAAAAATCAGAAAGTTAAGTTTGACAAACGACACCTTAGACACAAAAAAAATTTGCACTACTACGAAAATAAAATTATTTTCTCACTATTCAACTGAAAATAAATGACAAATGGTGTACATAAAGAGGAAAAATTATATGGTAACCTTGGGATAAATTCATGTGATGATCCATTAAGTGGTATGTAGCATTGTCCCAAAACTACCAAATAACTTCTTCATAAACGGGGCTGAAATACTCAGGTTTCATAATAGTGGATATTTTTATAAGGAAAAAACAAAAAGAAGCATAACATTAGTAAACAGAATTAGGTGGCTGCTAATTCCTCACCAAAATTTGTAAATAGTACACTAAAATGAGGGCAAGGCTCAGTTGAGTTCTTTATAATAATCAAAATATTTTTTTCCCTATAAATGACAAAATGATTCTCTTTTTTTTTCCCCAATGTTTCAAAAAAACTCATTTCTTATTTTCGCCTGATAATACTAATTGATCCAAAACACTCGTTCCTTGATAGTACCTATCGATACTTTCAAAGTTCGAGAAAGAATAAATCACTCAATTTCCTTCAAAATGTGAAAAATGATTGGAATTAATGCTGTGTTTGGTCGAGGGATTTGGAAAGGGAAATGGAAAAGGTAGGTGAAATGTGAAAAAAATATACCTACATTTCACATAGTTTCACACACCTTTTCCCTTTCCCTTTCCAAATCCCTCCCCAAATCCTCCAACCAAACACAGCGTAAGTGAATAAAATTATAGAACTAATTATCTTCGTACAATATAGGTAATAAATAAATCTAAATAATCAATTGAAATAAGAATAATGATAGAGATGAAAGTTTTAAAATAGAATAAAAAGAGATTAGGGTTCATGAAAATAAAATATACAAAATCAATCTATTCCCCTCATGCATGTTCAAAGAATCTCCCCTCTATTCCCTTCACATAAGGTCAGATGGACCGTTGCTTATGGCATTTTCCAGTGCCTTATGTCCTGTGGGCCCTTTAGAATGCTTTATATCTACACAATCATGACATTGGTAACATTATATAACATTATGATATTAATAATGTACAAATTTTGGTCAGTTGAGTAATGATATATAAATAGAAATTTTCTAAAAAAATTTTATACAGAAAGATGTGGTTTCATTTTTAACTAAAACACCATTCATTATAATTTATAATTTCAACCGCTGTCATTGTCACATCATTCTGATTGAATTTTTTTTGTAAGAAAATTATGTTTGTAAATCATTTTACTTATTATACGAGAAATAAAACCTATTAAACTAATATGATTATAATTTATGAAAGGATAAACACAACATAATAAACAAATGTCATGATTATATTAAACAAATCTGAGAATGAAAGCAAGCAAAAATATATAGATATAGATATGATAATGTTAGTGACAAGGATCATTCTCTACTAAGCTGTCAAACAGGTCATGTTGAGTTTGATATTAATATATAGTACAGACAAATTATAGAATTGATAGTTGCATAAATTCTCAATGTCATATCTTTGCATAATTTTCTTTGATCTTATATTGATTTGCTTACATCACCTAAATTCTTTTCACTTGCAACTATTTTCTTCCTAAAACATCATATTAGTCAATAAAATCAATTTATAATACTTGATCAAGGCACTTCAACAAAAGACAAAATAAATAAATAAATAATCAAGAATTCGACTCTTCTCATATGCTAGTGGAAGTCTTTCCCCACTTGTCTTCGAATTTTATTTTTATATATTTTATTTTTGTTATTATTATTATTATTTTATTTTTTTTTGTAATTGAATTTGTAGTTTGATTGTAATATTATATTGTTGGACTTTTCTATATAATTGAATGTTCAATGTGATATAAATCTGAATTCTTTCCTTTAAAAATAAAAATAAAATAAAAAAAACCTATAGCTAGTGCAACCAAGCCAAATTCCAACCTAATTATGCTCTCACAAACACATCGTCAAGTCTTTGTTTATCAATAATTACAAATGTTTATCTAAACTTTTTGTATTTATTAAGTGTCTTTTCCCTTAAAACAAATTATGTTGTTGTAATAGTTGTACTTGTTGTATCTAATATGTTGTAGTAGTTTCCTCTATTACTTCATTCTTTAATTTTTGCTTTTATTTTTCAACAACTTTATTCTTTAATTGAGCAAGGCGGTTTTTTTTTTTTTTTCAATTACATAAAAACATTATGTTTTACCTAAAAATATGAAATTCATACATGAACACCACAATACATCATTTGAATCTCAACTCAACCCTTCATTTATATTTTGGGTCATTTTCCTGGAATAGAATTCTGGGTACTAAACTGTTCCCAATTATTTCTTAATATGCTCACCCAAAAATAAATAAATATGACTCAGCTTGGTTGGCCCACATAATCATGTTTTATGTTAACATAATTATAAAGGGTCAAACTTGCAATAATTTTAATTTAACCACAGACAATCTTACGAAATCCATTAATCAAGCCACATGTTACCAACTTAGGGGACCATTCTACCGCAATGGTCTGTAACATGATTTGTGGTCCTCTTTGTGTACTCCCGGGACAAGTATTACATGGTAGTTTACTTTTATGATGATTATTCATCTAGATAGTAAGATTCATCACTTCTGTATCGTTATTTCAGGAGATAACAAGTCTCTATTAATTGATAATTAATGTTAAATATTGTTTCAAGAGTACCTAATAATTTATTTTTGTAGGGTTTGAGGTTAGCAACAAGACGGAAAAATGCTGGGGAAGGGACTAGGAATGGCGAAGACTGGTAAGTGTGGGGTTGGTGGGAGCTAAGAGGGGTGACCGGAAGCTGGAGAGGGTGAGCAGGGAGGAGAAAGAAGAGAGGGAAGAGAGAGAGGGATTAGGGTAAAATGAAAGGGGCAATTATGTCAATTCCTCCATGGTTTTGTAATTTCTTTTTTTATTCCCATTGCTTTTGTAATTACTTCTACTTCCCATTTTTCAGCAATTTTCCCCAATTTTTTCTTGATTGTGTTGTTTATCAAACATAAGGAAAAATTATTGGGTGCAGATAGGGTACCACGTGACATATCACATGGTGCCTTCAACCAATCACAAACACTATGTCTTTCCATGTTGTCTCCTCATCACCCAACACATAAATGTAACCTCCACTCATTCAACTAATGAAAGAAGAGAAATGTACCATATGACATCTATCCTATCTGCACTCAAAAATTTCTCGCATTCTACCAGAATCAAACAATTCGTGTGCTTTGGGAAAATAGGCCTCCTTGGTATTGTTGTTAGAACTCCATTTGTTGAGTAATTGTTTAGCCCAAAAACTAAGTTCTAAAGTGGGCCTACTTATCTTAAAAGCAAATAAAAATTTTGATTTGAATACTAGACTTGGGTTGGGCCCAACCAAAATTGAGCCTCCAAGACCATGACACTCTTGGCAGTATACCTAGTCCAAAATTTCGCCCAATCTACCTCTAGACAAATCCAAATTTAGACCTACCCTTTCCAACAAAAATAAATAAAATTATAAATTAATTAAACCCTACATTTGAGCACATAAAAGGCCGGCCTCAGTGGATATTTGTGATACACAAACTATCTTCTGCCATGGACAAAAAATCTCCAAATCAATCCATTACAAATCAAAGCCCAAGACTCATCATCCTAGATTTTCAATGGACCAAAAAGCCCGTATCAAAATAGCCCATCAGAAAAGGTTGGCTTTGGTCGATATATGTGATACACAAACTATCTTTTGCCATGGACAAAAAAATCAAAATCAATCCATTTCAAATCGAAGCCAAGACACATCATCCTACATTTTCAATGAACCAAAAAGCCCATATCAAAATGGCCCATCTGATCCATCATCGACAAGATTTTGAATCCAATTTGAACTTTTGAATTCTCTGGGCCCACTTTTGTCTCATCAAAACCATCAAGGAGGCCCACAGCAGATACGACAAGGATTGTACAAGTAATGGACCCCCGTGGCATCACATTACAGACACCACAAGTGTTAAGACAGTTTGTCCTCACTCGAAAAATCCTGAGCATATATATTACGGAAAGGAATGTTACAAATTTCAAATATTTTATTAAATAATCTATTAAATGTTTCATAATGTAAAAATCATATAAGATCTATATGTTATGTTTTATTCACAAGAGTAATAGTGAAGTATTAATAATCCTATCAAATTAGTGTGGTATTCACTATCTTACCCCTACCCAATTACTAATAATCCTACAAATTTGTTGGATTAATGATCCTAAACCAAAATGTCAAAGCAAACAAAGGATAATTAAACCCACGAATTAATAATCCTAATCCCATACTTTAATCCTTCCAATCAAACATGTCCATATAGACTCACACCTATATAATATATTTAGTAAAATATTTAAAGTATCTAACATTTTTCTATTACATAATATAAGTTCAAGTTGAGTCCATAGATGTACAACATATAGACCTAGCATTTTGCTATTACAGAATCTAGGTTCAAGTTGAGTCCATAGATGTACAACATATAGACCGAGCCTGCAAATAGTCCAAATTAGGGGTTTATTTAACTATTTTTTGGCCAAGCCTTTCTCCAGTTTGAAAAAATAGAGTGCAGTATAGACCCGTGAACTCATCATGACTCTTATTTTAATGATTTGATTCATTTATTTATCAATTCTATATATAGATTATTGATGAAAAAAATTAAATTGATGCAATTAACATAGCCATGAGCTCACCACGGCTCTAGACCTGTGAGCTCAATAATTTTTTGGCCAAGCCTTTCTCCAGTTCAAAAAATAGAGTGCAGTATAGACCCGTGAGTTCACCATGGCTCTTATTTTAATGATTTGATTTATTTATTTATCAATTCTATATATAGATTATTGATGAAAAAAATTAAATTGATGCAATTAACATAGCCATTTGATTGACATGTCATAAAAAATGAGTGATAAATATGATTTCAAAAACACAGTATCTATTTTTCTAGAACAAATATGATGAAATCATGTGATTATGATTATCAAATCAATTAGATGTTTTTTATAAATGATCTACATATAAAATCTTACAAAATAAATGCATTGAATTATCAAAATACGACCCATGATAAGCTCACGAACTCGAACAAAACCCTCTAGTCCACCCAGAGAGAACCCATCTCCTTTTCTTTTTCTTTGCAAAGAAAATAACTCCATTGGTCATTAAAAAGGGAAGTAGGATAAGGACTTTTAGAAGTGGAACATAAAGAAAGACAGATACGTGAACATCAAACACGGCACCTAGATAATTTAACTATTAGCTGTATATTATTATAGATGTATCTTATCTATTTGTATTGTATCTCTCTCTATCTCTATCTCCTTCTATGCTTATCTCTATCGTTTCTGTACCTATCTACGTTTCCTTTCTGCCTATATATACAGGCTTCTCCTATTGTATTATTCATTCAATTCAATATAGAGTTTCTCTTTTCTCTTCTTTCTCTATTTTCATAATATGGTATCAGAGCCTAGGTTCTCTCCTAGCTTCTTTTTTTTTTTCTGGTTCTGTCCCCGATTGGTTTCTGCTAGCTTTTGTGTATCTAGTTCCTCTCTGTTTCAACGATTGGACTACACCAAACTCTTCGTCTCTTCAAGAGGAAGCAAAAGCCACCAAAATACCACCATCGGACAACACACGCACCTTCACGTACCACCCAAAGATCGGCGCGTCGGCTTGCTTTGGTTCTACTCTCGACACGCTTCCACACGCATCGTCTCGGTCAACTTCGCCACATTTCCTGCTGTCACCTTTCTCGCCGGCTGGCGACTTCATCACAAAGATAATGTCGACATCAACCCTACTTGTTCCTAAGGTTTTTTGGGCTTTTGAATCTGTTGGTGACCTTCGTTTTGGTAATTATGGATCGTACTGACAATGTCCAATCTATTCCTATTATACTTGATGGGTCTAATTATGTTAGTTGGGCCCAAGCTCTCTCTAGCTTCATTAAAGGGAAACGTCTTTGGCGGATTATTACTGGTACTCTTTCCAAACCCAACCAAAAGGAGAATGAGACGAACTCTGCATTCGATGACCGTCTTGACGAATAGGAAAGTAAGAATTATCAAATTATCACATGGTTCCGGGCTACCTCAGTTCCTTCCATCAACCTTCAATTTGGATGCTTTCAGGACAATGACTCCCTTGCCTTTCCTGCCAAAGCAATTTGGGATTTTTTAAAGGAACATTATCAGACCGCTGGCCATGCTCATCAATATCAACTGTTGCAGACTCTTCATCACATGCGCCAAGCACCCGGTCAGTCTCTCAATGACTTCATATCCCACATGTCGTCCATTTAGGACCAGCTCGCTCTTTCTAAACCTCCATGGGCTCATTCTGATGATGCACAGCTATTTATTACTTATCGGAATCATCAACGACTATTACAGTTTCTTATGGCTCTTCATAGCACTTTTGAGCCCGTGCGTGCTTCTTTGCTTCATCGTTTGCCCTTGCCCACTTTAGAGCAAGGCATTACTGAGCTCCTATCAGAGGAGACTCGTTTTGGGAGTCTCATATCTCACAACATGGATTCTGTTCTTGCTACTCCATCTTCTCAGAGTTCCTTATTTTCACAGCCACTCATATGCAGTTATTGTCGCAACCGAAGCCTGCTAGCCAATCATTCTCTTGTTCACTGCCAGGTTCGCGAATGCTTGACTTGTCATAAGACTGCTCCGGGCCATCTCCAAAGCAATTGTCCTCGAGCTCCCTCCACTACTTCATCTAAGAAAGGGGCTTCTCGTTCTGGGTCTCAGCACAAATTTAACCACGATTCTTGCTGTGCTGCTGTTGCCTCTGAGGGTTCTTCTGCTCCTTCTTTCTCTATGGATGATGTTGAGTCCATTATCTACCAGGTACTCAACAAATCGGGTACTCCTCCTTCCACTGCTCTTTCAGTAACCTTAGATAACTCTTCATGGTATTTTGATTCCGCATGCTGTAATCACATGACTTCTGACTCCACTCTATTTTCTTCTTTGTCATCATCCTCTTCTGCTCCCACTATACACACTGCTAATGGTTCTCATATGCCTGTTAGTCATATTGGCCAAATCTCTACTTCCACTGTGTCTCTTTCTGATGCTTACCATATTCCTTCTCTTAAAATGAACCTTATCTCTGTTGGTCAGCTATGTGAACTTGGTCTAACTATTACCTTTTCTACTAATGGTTGTTTAGTGTAGGACCCTCAGACGAAACAGATCCTTGGGATAGGCAGTAAGCATGGACGTCTGTTCGAGCTTATCCATCTTCGCAGTCTACACAAATCATCTCATGTTGCTGTTGCATCTACTATGTCTCATTTTCATCTTTTGCATTGTCGCTTAGGACATGTCTCTTTTAGTCGTTTAAAAAATTTAGTTTCTAGTGGTCAGTTAGGTCGTGTCTGTCTTGACGATGTCGATTGTTTATCTTGTCAAATTGCTAAACAACCTGCATTACCTTTTAATAAAAGTAATTTTATTTTTACTGTTCATTTTGATCTTGTGCATTCAGATATTTGGGGACCTTCCCCCACACCTACCATGGGGGGGTCTAGATATTTTGTGATTTTTGTTGATGATTTTTCTCGCTATATTTGGTTTTTTCTTCTCAAAAATCGCTCTAAACTTAAACAGATTTACTATGATTTCTCTGCTATAGTCCACACTCAGTTTTCTTATACTATTAAGCTTTTTCATTCTGATAATGCTAAGGAGTACTTGAATTCTGATTTTCTTTCTTTTCTTTGGGCTCATGGTACTCTTTCTCATCGATCTTGTGCAGGCACTTCCCAACAAAATGGACGAGCCGAAAGAAAGCACCGTCATATTCTAGACACTACTCGAGCTCTTCTCATTTCTTCTTCTTGTCTTGAAAAATTTTGGAGGGAAGCTGCCCTCACTGCCATCCATACCATCAATCGAGTCCCTACCCCTGTAATAGCTAACACACTCCTTACGAGTGTTTGTATGGTTCTCCTCTTGATTATACCACTCTTAAAGTTTTTGGTTCTGCTTGTTTTGTTCTACTTCAGCCTCATGAACACACTAAACTAGAACCTCGTTCTCGTCTTTGTTGTTTTCTGGGGTATGGTATTGAACATAAAGGGTATCATTGTTAGGATCCTATCTTTAAGCATCTTCGTATTTCTCGTCATGTGGTCTTCTAGGAACACAAAATGTCCTCCACTCTTTCCAAGCTTCACCTACCACAGTCCACCCACTCACCGGTCTTTACTGATATTTCTATAGATTTGTTTTCTGATGACTTTGATGCAGATTCTGGCCCTATGCTTCCACAGCCGCCTACGCCTATCGTCCATCCTGAGGATCCTGTGTCAGCTGATGGCCCTACGCCTTCTCCGGCTTCGGTGGAGGTTCCTCCGGAACCTATTTCCATTGAGGTTCCTCTTCCACCTGAGCGTCATTCTACCTGGGTAAGGCAACCTTCTGTTCCTCTCCGTGATTATATTGTTGGTTCTACTGCTTTTTGCTCTCATGAACCTACTTCTTATCAAGAAGCTTCTTCTAACCCTCTTTGGCAACAAGCTATGACTGATGAACTGCAGACTTTCGATTAAACTCATACCTGGGATGTGGTTGATCTTCCTCCTGGCAAGCGTACTGTTAGTTGCAAATGGGTTTACAAGATCAAAGTTCATTATGATGGTTCCATTGAGCGTTACAAAGCTCGCCTTGTTGCCCGGGGATTTAGTCAAGAATATAGGATTGACTATAAGGACACATTTGCTCCTGTTGCCCGTCTTACTTCAGTTCGCAACTTATTTGCCGTTGCTACTGCTCGCCACTGGCACCTTTCTCAAATAGATGTCAAGAATGCATTTCTCAATGACGATCTCACTGAGGAAGTTTATATGCAATCTCCTTTTGGTTCTTCTGTTCCCTGAACCAAGGTTTACAAACTCCGCCGTGCTTTATATGGTTTGAAACAAGCTCCACGTGCCTGGTTTGCCAAGTTCAGCTCTACCATTCGTGACTTTGGTTTTTCTTCCAGTACCCATGATTTTGCCTTGTTTATCCATAAGACGGAGCGCGGGACTATTCTCCTTCTCCTCTATATGGATGATATGATTATCACTGGAGATGACACAGTGGGTATTTCTAGTCTCAAACAGTTTCTCCATCACCAATTTGAGATGAAAGATTTGGGTGCACTTAGCTACTTCCTTGGCTTGGAAATTTCTCAAGATTCCTCTGGTTATTTTCTTACTCAAGCCAAGTATACTTCTGATCTTTTAGCTCGTGCTAGCCTTTCCGATTGCAAGACTGTTACTACTCCAGTTGACCCTTAGACTCGTCTTACACCTCTTGACGGCCCCCTATTGTCAAGTGCAACTTTATATCGTCAGTTAGTTGGTAGTCTTGTCTATCTCACAGTTACTCGTCCAGATATTGCTTATGCTGTTCACATTGTCAGTCAATTTATGACTGCTCCTCGCTCTCCACACTATGCTGCTCTAGTTCGCATTTTGCGCTATCTCAAAGGAACTTTGTTTCATGGTCTTCACTATTCCCCTCACTCTTCTCTACAACTGCATGCCTTTTCTGATGCCGATTAGGCAAAGGATCCTACTGATCGTTGTTCTACTACTGGGTTCTGCTTCTTCTTGCGCACCTCTCTTATTTCCTGGCGTAGCAAGAAGCAAACCCTTGTTGCTCATTCTAGTACCGAGGCTGAGTATTGTGCTCTTGCAGACACTACTCAGGAGCTTGTATGGCTTCGTTGGCTTCTTTCTGACATGGGTGTTTCTCATTCAGCTGCCACTAATCTTTATTGTGACAATCAAAGTGCTATTCACATTGCTCATAATGATGTCTTCTATGATCGCACCAAGCATATTGAGATCAATTGCCACTTCATACGACAATATGTTACTAGTGGCCATGTTCGTCTTTTCTTTGTTACCTCTGCTGATCAGACCGCCGACCTCTTCACCAAAGTTCATCTTCTAGGCCGCTTTTCTGATCTTCTCTCCAAGCTCAAATTGATATCTGACTTACCACCTTGAGCTTGAGGGGGGGTGTTAGCTGTATATTATTATAGATGTATCTTACCTATTTATATTGTATCTCTCTCTATCTCTATCTCCTTCTATGCTTATCTCTATCTTTTTTGTACCTATCTAGGTTTCCTTTCTACCTATATATACAGGCTTCTCCTATTGTATTATTCAATTCAATATAGAGTTTCTCTTTTCTCTTCTTTCTCTATTTTCATAACATTAACAAAAAAGCAAAGAACCAGATTACTAAAACAATAACAGTAAAGACAACAATACAATTAAAGATCATGAGAAGAGCAGACAAAAAAATAAACCCAACAGAGAGCTAAACAAGACAGACACAAAACTCACCAACCACGACCGTCAAAACAAAACATTACACCATTGTCATTTTCCAGTAAACCAAGGTATATCAATGGCATAAAAAGATGTGTTACAATGATTCACAGATTAATATACGGCTACATATATATACATCAACTAATTCAATCACTGCTCAAATGAGTATCCCCACCAAGTCGATTAATCCAGAAATGTTCATGCATCAGGATTAGTTTCTTGTAGATTTTATTTCTTTCTTTTGTATTAACTCACAAAAGAACAAAAAACAAAACAGAACAAAAAAAAGAAAGAAAGAAATCCATCTTAATCAACCAGAATATCTTTTCAATGTTTCCCTCAAAAGATGCATTTTTATCTTTTTGCTTTTTGTTTTTTCTTTGAACTATACATAACAAAGATTTGAGCTTAAAATTATATGGACATTAGAGAAAGAGCTTTCGTCATTCAAAAGGGACCCAGCCCAAATGTGATAATGAATATAGTACCATGTCATAGATAAAGCTAGGTGGCCACTATGCTGGAAATAAATTGACTACACTAAATGCAGATTTAAAATAAATGGAAGAGGCAAAATAATGTGCAAGGACATATAAAAGTAGACACAGGTACAGGACTAGTCCAACCAGATCTGAGCAAGTTTTATTTAACCATTGGCCCATGCAAGTATTCTCCTTTCACTTTTTTAATCATACACCTAAAGAAATTACAACTGTCAGGAAAAAGGACTTCCAATCACCACTATGTAGAGAGAGAGAGAGAGAGAGAGAGAGGCTCCACCAACATAGTGGGAAAAATTGGTAGTTTCTAATGAATCTTGAATGTTAAAGAGAAAGTGGAGGATGTGGGGTATCCAGTGCATGTGAGGGAAATAATGCTGGTGGATCGGTGGCTTGGCAGCAGAGGCAACAACTATGGTAACTTAGATTTCGCTAACTTACAATGAAGATCTTAATAAGCTAGTCAAAATTGATTTTGATAGAGTAGAATGGAAAAACATGATTTACATCAATGATAATTATTTATCAAGTGAAAAATAAATATATAAGCAATGATAAAACAAAATAAAAACAATTGGTAGAAATAAAAAGGCTGTGGTGCGGGTTCAAATCACAGCTTGTGCACTAAGGTTCAAATTAGGGATGAAATTGAGATTGTAATTTAGTATCATATCTAAGAAGATCATGTTGGATTTATTTTCTAGTGTGGCTCAATAGCCTACATATTTTTACATGTTTTATTTTATTTGAACTCTACAATTAGATAAAGCCAATATTATATATAAAGTTCAGTAATTAGAATTTTAATATAATCACTCTTCTAAGATAAGAATGAAACCTTGATGGATTATGAATTCTTCTAATAGAGTTTATTTGGCCCTCTTCTCTCCTCTATATAAGGATGGGTGACTCCCCTTTCATATCATGAGTATTTTTCCATCACTTTAAGTTTTATAGTCATCCTAATTAAGAGAGACAGAGAGAAGAATGTGAGCCAAGAATTAAAGGTTCAACTCTAAGGGGTATTTTCTCAACTTTTCTAATTCAATGGCTGATAAAGGTATGTTCGTTTTATTCTTGAGTTGTATTAAATTTAAAATCCTGTTAAGTTTAATTCCGCATTATTATTATGGTTACATGTATTATTAAATCTTACAGATCAAACACAGAAAAATCTGTATGATGACAAATTGAAATAAACTTGGAAAAGCATAGAGATTACTAAAAATCATACCAACTGATTATTAGTAAATGCTTCATGTCATAGTGTTTACTTATGCATATATCCGACGTGTCTTGTATAATAAGGCCTCGTTTGAGAATAGGCTATTTTAGTAACTTTTTGGCTAAAATATGAGGTAAAAAAATTAATATGTTTGAGATGGCTTTTTGATTTTTTACGAAAAGATGTGGAAAAAGTAAAGAGAAGAGAATTTTTGACTTTTTTTTATTAAATTTTTGATTTTTTAATGACTTTTTGAATTTTAGGTCAAAATGTGATGTTGCCAAACGAGGCATAAATAACCCATGTAAAAAAGTTAAAAGTGAAATATAGCTAGATAATGTACCTAAAAAAAAAAATATATAGCTAGATAAGTCAGGACTCTTTGAGCTCAACTTAAACTCAGCTTCTTACCCTTCACTAATTGTCTCAGAGAAAGATTATCACTGCATTATCACTGCATTTACTTCACTTTTTTATTTCACCTTCTGTATGTATTCATGCAATCAACGCCATGTGTACACGTGGGGCCATCACATTTAATAAGTGGTGGAAACTCATCTTGCCACATAGGAAATGAAATATTTTGGTGAAAATTTTTGCCACATAGGAAATAAATAAATAAATAAATAAAAATTTGAAGATTGTGGCCCTCACAAAGGTCCTGTTCTGTTTTTCACCATTCTCCCAAAGTTTCAATCTTCATCATCTTCTTCTTCTTCTACAACTACTATTTTCTACTCAGTTTCCTTGTTCTCTAAGATGGAAACCATCAAAGCTGGAGGAAAGAGACGCATGAAAGAAGTGGAGGGGGATGAGGAGGAAGAAGAGGAAGACGAAGATGTTGTAGAGTTAGACTCTGGGGAGGATAACAAGAAGATGAGAGGACCATCCGGCAGGAAAGGATCTAGCAGTGGAGGATCAAGGCAGCGTTGTTGTCAGGTGGACAACTGTACAACTGACATGACTTATGCCAGGTCATACCACCGCCGACACAAGGTCTGTGAATTTCATGCTAAGGCTCCAGCTGTTGATGTTGCTGGGCTCCGCCAACGTTTCTGCCAGCAATGCAGCAGGTTGGAAAACCCTAATATTTATAGTTTCTATATCTCTTTAGATCTCAACTTAGTATGTGAACAAAAAAATTTGGGTTAGAGGTGGTCAATAAATGATTTCTCAGGTAGAAGTAACTATGACAAACAAAGAGATGTTAATTGAACTTACCTATTAATCCTTGAACAAATTAAGTAACAGTATGGTGATATATTGAATGAAATGTAGAAGAACTAACACATGTGGAAGTACAAAATCATTATGCATAATTCAGAGAAGTGAACTTAATATTGAAAATGAGATTGATAACTGAATGGAAACCATTAACTGAATATTCTTAATATTTATCATTCTATTAACAAATCATCTTAATTAATAAACAATATGTACAAGGAACAACAACCAGCATTTTCCCCGGCATGTAGCTCTTGTGCTTAAATTAATATCTCAAAAGTCTAATCTACTTGCATCAAAATTACAAGAAGATAATAAGGTTTAGGCATTTTGCAAATTCAAAACTATGGTGGTGAATCTATTTACTTTAACAACCCTGTCACGACAGAACATGCTTTATCAAAAGCTAAAATAGAAGCACTGTGTTCCTAATACCCATCTTCATTATTCTAAACTAATAACTATCTAGTGGTGGATTTCTGATGATTTTTAAGATGATTTTCTCATCACTACGAGGGTTAATCTAGCTAGTCAGTCCTTGAGTGTTTTTGTAGATCTATCTTATTATAAAGATGCCAGGTTTCTTTTTTATATACATAGTTCTTTCATTATAGTTTTTGTGTTCTGAAATTAAAAGTAACTTGTTTTTCTAGTTCTTATGATCAATAAAGTGCATTTAGGTCAGTTTATCCAGCATCAACAATTCAAATAGAAGCTAAACACAAAGAAACCAGAAGAATATATAGCATTGGAACAAATCCCAACTCAGTGATCCATTTCACCACCAATTATTCACTAACAAAACAGGGACATGTCTGTCATGTCTCTATCTAGGACAGCGGTTCAGCAAGTGGGGAGGATGAGATCAAGGAAAGCTCTTGTCAATGGTGAGAATGACCAGATGGTTTCTCATGGTAAGAGAAGAAAATCACTGGCTTTAGTGTTGAATGGTAGCAAGGAGGGAAGAGCTCATGTGTTGAAGAAGAAGAATTCAAAGAAGTTGATTGTAATGCAACTCATTGATCCAAATCGCAGGTCATCTATCTCAACTGATTATATTACGAATCGCACTCAACCAAATACTAAAGGTGGCAACGGTGACAATTAAGATCAATAATCTTTTGGGATTGGATTTTGGTGATAATGAAGAGGGCATCTTCCAAAAGATAGTGGAATTGGAAAAAAAGGACCACGAATTATGGATTCAGGATGGGCAGAATTCACATTCACCCCACAGGTGAATTATTGTTAGTCAAGGAGGAAAAGGGTGTCTATGCTTTCCCATTAAGATGCATTTATCACCTGAAATATAAGGGGCTTGGGGAACAGAGTGAAAAAAGGAGGGTAATTGAGAAAATGGTATTACCCTATAAGCCGGAGCTTTTATTAATTTAAGACAGAAAAATGAATTGCTGGAGGAGGGAGGTGTTACAAAGCACGTGGCTATAAGTGAAATTTGAAGTGGTTGATACTGATTGTCAAGCAGGTGGGCTGATTTCAAAATGGAATGAGGAAGTCTTCTCAATGGAAGAATCCATTTCACACAAGGATTTTATTCTCTTGAGAAGAAAATATAATTCTCACTTTGACTGTGTTAATGTATACACTCCAAAAGAAACAGTGAATAGAAAAGGCGTTTGGGAGGAATTGATACAGTCAAGAAGGAAATTTCAAATGCCCTGGTGCTTGGAGGGGATTTCAATGGAGTGAGTTAGCTCAAGGCAGGACGGAGATGAAGAATTTTGATGAATTTCACCTCAGTGAATTGATGCAAATGGGATTGCAAATGGGCAGATTCTTGATGAATTTCTCATTGCAAATGAAGCGGTTGATTATTGGAATAGGGTGTTATAGGTGGGGTGCTAAGTAAAGTCAATTTTCAGGGTGCATATGGATTCATTGTTGGATCCCACTTGTATGATTTCTAGAGATTGGAAAGCAATTTGTGACACATAGTTTTGTAGTTTGTTTTGTTTTCAAATTTCTTTCGTAACCTTGTGACTTCTTGTCTTCTTTGTATTTCATCTCTCTTTAATAACATCTTTTTGTTGCTCAGAGAGAGAGCATATGACTGTTGATTGGAATTTATTGTTACATTTGTTAGATAAAATGAGGTTCTAGAGTAAGTGGCGTAGATGGATCATAGAGTGTATAACTTCATCATCTTTTTTTATTCTTATTGATGGCTCTACAACAAAAGAATTTAAAGCCAAGGGAGGCTTCAGACAGGGTGACCCTTTACCACTCTTCTTATTCAATGTGGTGGTTGAAGGCTTGAATGTGATGTTTGAAAGAGCAAGGAATACCGGTCTCATAAAAGGGGTTTGTTTCGGACCAGGGAATGTAGTGATTTCCCATTTGCAATTTAAAAACAACCACATTAGTCTTCTGTAATGAGGATTTGGATGAGTTGGTGAATATTAAAAGGATTTTAAGGTGTTTAAAATTGTTATCAAGGCTTAAGATCAATTTCATGAAAAGTCAGGTATGTGGGATGGAAGTTCATGAGGCTTTCATGGAAAATTTTTTGTTTATTGGATGGAGGTTGACACTCATTGAGGCATCACTTTCAAACCTACCAATGTGTTATATGTCTTTGTTTAAGGTGCAAAGGAATTAAAAAATACTTCAGACAGTTTTTACGGAGTGATAGTGAGGAGAAGAGGAGGCTTCATCCAGTCAAATGGAGTATTGTGATTTTGGATATATAAAAATAAAAAATAAAAAAAAGGAGGGCTGGGTATTCATAGATTGATTTGGAAGAATGTGAGTTTGCTTTCCAAATGGTGGTGGAGGTTTGGTAAACAGTAATGGAAGAAAAGTATAGATATTATGTTGATTGTTGGCTTCCATTTGTTCCAATTCATGCCAAGATGTTTAAGACATGTTCTAACATTGTATCACTTCAGGATAGTAACTCTGTTTTTGCTGTATAATATTCAAAAAGGGGTTTAGCTATTAGGGTAGGTTCAGAAACTCAAACGAAATTTTGGCATGGTGTTTCGATGGGGGATAAACCATTGAAGAGAAATTCCAAAGGCTATACTCATTATCCATTTAAAAAGATTATCGTATCAGGGAATTGTAAAGTGTTTCAGGAGGGGTTGTTTGTGTGGGAAGAACAGTTGCTTGACAGTCTGCCAACAAAATTAGAAAACTTTCAGCACCAGAATCAGGTTGATGATTCTATGTACTGGAAATGGGGCAATAAGGCTGTGTTTGGATCATTTTCATCCACCTTTTCCTTTTCCCTTTCTAAATCCTTACCCAAATCCATGATCCAACCACAACAAACTAACGGAATTTTCAGTTTAACATTATTTTATAGGCAATGCCAGATGAAGCTTAATGAGTCTGGACTCTTTTTGCCATCTTTGTCTCTCATATGGAAGAATTTGTGTCCTCATCAAATTACAATTTTCTGCTGACAGACTGTTCAGAGTAAAATTGCGACTTGTGATGTGCTTTTGAAACGAACAATTATTTCAATTAGTGGACAGATGAGTCAGCTGATCATGTCTTACATCAGTGTGATTTTGCATGGAAAGTATGGAATGGATGTTTTCAACGGTCAAGGAATCAATGGGTTTTGTACTTCATCTTTAGAAGTGTTGATGATATGGTGGTTTGATAATGCCTATAGGGATTTGGAAAGAGGAATTTGGAAGACTATTTTCTTTGCTGGTTTATGGTCCTCATGGAAGGCTTGTAATGATGCAGTTTCACAATTGGCATGATTTAGTGGAACTGATCAAGCATAGAACTGCTTTCCGGAGCAAGGTATGCTGCAATATCTCAGAATACTCAGTTAACGGTTATATTGGTTAAGTTTCCAATTATCCCAATGAGCCAACAATGCATATCAAGCTATCCAACAATATTGAGATGTATAGAGGGCATTAGAAATCTGACTTATCAGAATAAAAGGAAAAGGAGTCTGAAAGATGAATTTTTGGGCGCAAAGGCTGACCTTGCATGGAAGTAACTGGAAACGGGATATCAAATTATGAACTTGGTCAATAACAGGCTATATGAGGATCTTGTAGGAGCTATTTGACAATTCTTATGATTTGATGAATGGTCTGATTTCTATCAGGTTTTTTAACAATCAGTTGTTATGTTCGAAAACAGGATACTCTGCTCCAACCGCTTAGGTTGCCTTTCACTCTTTTACTCAGAAGATGTTTTTCATAAGGCTCTATGGCCTTATCTGGAAATTCCAGAAATGCGGATTTGTTCTGAAATATGGAGGGTACTCACAGTTGTTTCCCTAGGAATACAAGGGAGGTGTTTACCTTTTACAGGTGACTTCGCTCTATTAGGAGTCTTTGCTGAATGCGATATTTGTTTGGGCATTTGGCTCAGATTCAGTATGGGATTATAGGGACATAAAAAATCATTTTTTAGATGGGGGTCATTTTGTCTTGTATTGCTTTTGGTGTTATCTTTAAGTTGGCTTGTTGTCACTTTTTTCTTTCTAAAAATTGTCTCTCTTTCAATCATCTTCTGCAGGTTCCATGAGCTATCGGAGTTCGATGAAACCAAAAAGAGTTGTCGCAGGCGTTTGGCTGGACATAATGAGCGTCGCCGCAAAAGCTCATATGAGTCTTATGGAGAAGGATCAGGCTGAAAAGGGAACAGCCCTCTCAACCATCCTTGCTACCATGCTCTCTATCTTCTGTCAATCATTCAATTTCTTTACGAAGAAATTGTTACCTATCTATGATGTGTGCTCCCAATCTTCTGTCAATCCTAGAGTTCTAGGAATCCAGACTGTTGTTGTTTAATTTTATGAATTTAAGTGTTGTGTGTGTTTGAAACAAAATAGCCTAACGGCACTGTAGATTTGGTTCGATGGATACTGATTATCCTGAACCACGCTATCCTCTGCATAATTGTACTCTCTAGGTAAGACTTGGTTTCTATAATACTTATTTTACTACTTCTTATTGTATCTTTCTTTCCTCTATTCATGCTTATTTTGAGCCCAAGTATTATACAGAATTATAAATTGATCCCGATTGGATTGATGCAATGCAAGACGAGTTGACTGCTCTCGAAAAAACTCGTGCATGGGAGTTAGTTCCATTGCCTACAGGTAAGAACCTTATTGTGTGTACCATCCATTTCAGTACTACCTTCTGTTGGTATGATTGAAGGTATAGATTTACTATGTGGGCAGCTGGCCCTTTAGGATTATTCTTGTGAGTCATAAAGCATCTTCATTTCTAAATGATCAATTACAAATACTAATATGATTCAATTTCATATTTAAGGTCTACACACCAAACCTTGACCTAGAATTTAACCTCACATTAGCCTTTCCAAGTCAGCCATCATTTGGAAACTCATCGATAACAACAACAGATTGGTTGAGGCAATACACACATTCATCTTATGTGAAGTGTTAAACAAGCACACATCACATCTTGTGACCTAAGATATCACCTTGTGGGTAATTCGGCTTTGAAGGAGTTGAGTTGTGTTGTTTCTCTCGTTTTGAAAGAAAGATAAGAAAGTTGGCTTGCCACATGCCTTGAATTTCCATTTTCTTTTTACATGCTTTAAATTTCATGCTATATTTAAAAGAACAAAACTAAGATTAATTATATATACTCTTCAATAATTAATCAATATACTTGAGAGATATGTACTACTATTTACTCACTATAATATCTTTCAGATCAAATCATTAATTTTGCACTTTTAAGTTGTTTTTTGGTGTCTAGAATGTTGTGGGTCACTTCCGTCTTAAAATCTTTTATGTTGGCAATGTTAACTGCTAACATCTAATCAATTTATAACATTCTCCCAACATATTTAGGTGGCTTTTTTGCCTGATTAATTTTTTTTAATTCAAAGTTAAACAATAAGTGTACGGACAAACTTATTTCCCATTCTACATTAAAGCCTGATTAAAAATCAAATTTTTGTTATAAAAAAAAAAAAAAATTTAAATTACTTGAATGCAAACACTTGGCAAAAATTGTACTAATTATTTAATTTTAAGTTTTAAAATAATAATAATGAGTTCAAAAATTCTACTTAGGCACAATTTACTAGTAAGAAGCAAAAAATATGTTTTGGAAGCATCTTTGCTCCATATTCATAATTATATGCATATGACTCACATAAGCATAATGCACTTCTCTAATAAAATTTAATCGGAGGACCCGAAAATGTCAACAAAAGCTTGAGAGAGTGAGAGAGAGAGAGAGATACCAGAAATCTTCTGCAAGCCCTTAAAGCGATTGAAGCTCTTTCTAATCAGTGTTTAGACCTTCTGTCAAGTTGAGTCAAGATGAATGACAGTAAAGCACAAAGCACTGTGCCTATGAGAAGATTGCCTCCGGCAGGTTTGCTGCATCACATTTTTGAATTTCCTGTTATATGGTAAAGAACAACAAAATGCAAGAACTTCTCTCATAAAATTTAATCAAAGGACATGAAAATATTGAATGCAAATTTTACTGCTTTCTGTTGAAGTTAAATTATGCAAGGCTAGTAGGCAGATAAATGAGCCATGGAAACAACCAGCAGTGTGTTAAGATATCAAAACAAGAATTAGTGCAAGAATGATGAATAAAAACAAAAGGAAACAAAATCTTAGAGAGAGAGACACACAGATTATTGCACTCATCAGCATGTTATTTGGCAAGAGGACACGTGTCAACAAGAAGGTCTGTTAAACTTGTCTCAATTGTCCAAATGAACCACATGTTTACATATAAGACTGGACAAAAAAATCAAGGTTTTAGACATCCCATCCAAATAAACCATTCTTGGCACCACAGTCATATCCATTGTATATGATCATCTTTTTATCCCCTCACTATGTGCATACTATGCACCAGTTATGAATGGAAATTGTTCGAAAATTAGATCATATATAAAAAATACTCTTCTAGAAATGATGTGGCAACATTATCTTTTAAACGAAAAAGAACAGTAGTTAGCTGAATAGCCACATTGTTTTGTTTGTGCAGTATTACTATTCAAAAATTCAACACTCGTTGAAGGACGAAATATTAACACCAGCAATTGTCTTCATGTAAACCCAT
The DNA here is from genome assembly GCA_025200525.1 of Camellia lanceoleosa. Classification (NCBI taxonomy): domain Eukaryota; kingdom Viridiplantae; phylum Streptophyta; class Magnoliopsida; order Ericales; family Theaceae; genus Camellia; species Camellia lanceoleosa. The sequence goes on along the minus strand of JANUSC010000086.1, from coordinate 259,377 downwards.
TGAGTTGTGATCACATTAAATAATATACAATTGTCTCCCACCTCTCAAACACATATATTTCATAGCCAAACGCAAGCTTGAACTTTTACTTATTTCAACTCAGGATTCAAACTACGAAAAAAAAAAAAAAAGGTGTTGAGACAGTTGTCCATGACAGCAAATGCAGATTGAATACCTCAAACATAGGGTTAGTTGCATTGCAAGGTAAGTTAACAGAATTCACATCCCAAAGAACATAAATTTCTACCATCAACAGCAACTACACTAGGGGATTATACTCTCCAGCAAGCACAACTGAAGGACCTTTAACTGACTACAAATTGATAGTGTCATATATATATACATCTGAAGGTAGTGGCCTAGGCGTACAACAAACAACATAGGTCTACTACACACTAGTAACAGATTTTTCTACATTCACCTCCTTCAGCAATAATAGTTATCATAATACTCCAGTGATGACCTGAATTATTTGCCATTGTTAATCTATTGGGACTTGAAAGAGAAAATAGAATTCTTCAATATAAGAAGTTGAAGCAACCTAGTAAAAGATTGAAGCCTAGGACCCACCCTTGTACAGATATTATGCATAAGTTGCCCTCTCTTCACTTAGCAAATAATATGGTTAGGAAGAAATTGAAGCAATGACCAAACAAATGTACAAGGAACAAGCCCTGCTGGCAATCCCAACATGAGTGATCATCAAGAAGCATGGTACAAACTTTTCCAGCATTAAATGAACTGGAGATGTGAATCAAATACACATGAACTGAATCTATGCCTAAATTCAACAAACTTAAAAAAAATGCTTAAGCAAGTCATTAACTAGACAATAACAAATGACAATTCTTCAGTCATTCTTAGGGTGGGGAAAAAGCATACACGAAAAACGGGCTCTAGAAACAAGAGATTGAAAAAACTTTTAAAAATTTGCAAATTTGGTCAGCTCCACCCATGATGGATAAAAAATAGACCAGCGTCACTGTCTGTTTCACAAGAATCATTCCAAGCCTTTTCTCAGATAAGTAATATCGCAGTCAGCGTCAGGCCATGTCAAAAGAATTATGATGGTCGTTGCTAACAGCCACCAGTACATGCGCCAGCAGGGATGACAAGAAATGATTAGCAGTTCTTGGTAGTAGAACACTGAACCATCTTTAATCACTCTTGCACAATTTTCACAGCTAACTCCCAGATGACAATTGCAACTGCATTAGCAGAAATTGCCCTCACAATTGTTGGACCTAAAACCTGTAAATCCTGACCTCCTGTAAATCTGGCATACAGGATCCAATAAGTGTAAGTTTAGAGAAGAGAAATAGATAGGGAATGAGTGAAACCTCATCGCCTTTTATATTAAGAATAAAGCATAATTACAGGAGTGCCATAAGGCATGAATTATGGGTTAGCTCATTATAGCCCATTACATCAATCAAGGAATAACAAATCAGAATAAAATATGTGAATATAATTTCCTTATTCTAACACTCCCCCTCAAGCTAGTGCGAAGATATCTCTCATGCCTAGCTTGTCGAGAATGTCATGAAATGGTTTGCTCCCTATTCCTTTAGTGAGAATATCTGCTAGTTGATCTCCAGTCTTCACAAATGGAGTACATATGGTACCACTAGTGAGCTTTTCCTTGATGAAGTGTCTATCAATTTCCACATGCTTGATTCTGTCATGTTGAACTGGGTTATGGGCTATGTTGATCGCTGCCTTGTTGTCACAGTATAATCTCATGGAACCGGTCTGATGGATCCCCAAATCTCCCAATAATAGTCTAATCCATAGCAGCTCACATACACCCTGTGCCATAGCCCTGAATTCTGCCTCAGCAATAGATCTAGCAACCACATTCTATTTCTTACTTTGCCATGTGACAAGATTGCCTCCAACAAATGTGTAGTATCCAAAGGTTGGTCGTTTGTCAGTGACTGATCCAGCCCAATCCGCATCAGTAAATGCCTCCACACCGAGATGTCCATGTTTCGAGAAATAGAGACCCTTTCCAAGAGAAGTTTTCAGGTACCTCAGAATTCTCATAACTGCCTCTAGATGGGAAGTTCTACGACCATGCATACATTGGCTAACTATGCTTACTACAATGGCAATATCTGGACGCGAGTAGGATAAGTATATGAGCTTGCCCACTAGCCTTTGGTATCTTCCTATCCATTGGCTTTCCCCCTTGATCCTCACTTAGTTTCTAGCCCGCTTCTAGAGGTGATCACATGGTCTACCCCCAAGCATCCCAGTTCCTTAAGCAAGTCAAGTACATACTTCCTCTGGCATATGAAGATGCCATCCTTGGACCTAACTCCTTCCATGCCTAAGAAATACTTCAAATTACTCAAGTCTTTGATTTCAAACTTTTTGGCTAAGTATTCCTTCAACTGAGGGATCTCCTCAATATCATCCCCTGTCAAAATAATATCATCAACATAAACAATAAGAACTGTGGTCTTACCATGAGGGGAGTGTTTCCCAAATAATGTGTGATTTGCTTGACTTTGCTTGAACTCATATCTCAACATAGCTTGAGCAAACCTTTCAAACCAAGCCCTAGGAGACTACTTTAGCCCATAAAGCGACTTCCGAAGCCTACACACTTTACCTTGGACTTAGCATCCACAAAACCAAGAGGAATATCCATATAGACCTCTTCTTCGAGGTCCCCATGAAGGAAGACATTCTTCACATCAAACTGATGAAGTGGCCAATCCAAATTTGTTGCAAGAGAGAGTAGTATTCTCACAGAGTTCATATTAACAACCGGTGCAAATGTCTCCTAGTAATCTACCCCATAAGTCTGAGTGAAGCCCTTATCAACCAGTCTTGATTTGTACCATTCTATGGAACCGTCTGCTTTGTGTTTTACAGTGTACACCCACTTACATCCAATTGGATTTTTTCCTCTAGATAACTATACTTCCCAAGTGCCATTATTGTTGAGAGCTCGCATCTCCTCTATCATGGCATCTTTCCATTTAGGAATAGAGAGAGCATCCTGAAAATTATTAAGGAGACTCACAGAAGAAATCTTAGACATAAAGACTTTATATGAGGGAGACAGATTAGAATAAGAAACATGATTAGCAATAGAATCCTGAATACATCACCTAACCCCCTTCCTATTAGCAATGGGAACATCAAGATCTGAAAACTCAGGAATAGAAGCATTAAAATTACCTGGACTCTCAGAAAAGGGGGTTAACTCTGGACACTCATCCGGAGAAGAAGATGGCAGTAGAGGAGAGGAAGTAGTCTCTTGCATTCAGGTGACTTTCTGTCTATCCTTATCTCTGACATAAAATTTGCCTGCTTTCTTTTCCACAACAACGGCGAACTCATCATCCTCTATCTGTTCAACCACTGGCGGTAGTGAAATAGGAATCTTTGTACACTAAGGGTTGGTTTGGGATGTTCTAAAAAAGTGTACTTTTTGACTTATTGGCTTATATGGGTTGGGTTTGGGTTGGGTTTGATGTGATGTGTTAGAGAGGTGATGTGATTTAAATAAGATGATGTGACTTAAATAGGATAGTGACTTTTTAACTTTTTGTATTATTTAGTAGATGCCAAACTTGGCCTAAGGCTTCTCCTAAAGGGATAACTGTAACACTGAGGAGAGAAGAAAGTAGGACTGAGACTCAAAAAGGTGACATCCATGGAGACGAACCATTTGCAAGTGGGAGGATGATAACATTTATAACCTTTTTGAGTGGCTAACAAATAATCCAGAAAAACACCCTTAAGAGACCTAGGATCCAATTTGCCACAGTAGGATCAATGATTATAGATAAAACAAACACAGCTAAAGGGCTTAGGTGGAATGAAGAACTCAGAAGAGGTGAACCGGGACAAAACTTGAAAAGGGGTTTATTTTTGAAGGATTTGGGTAAGAAGACGATTAATCAAATAAGCTGCAGTGAGAACCGCTTCCCCCAATAGGATCGAGGAACACGCATTTCAAAGGATAGACAATAGGCCACATCAAGAAGATGGCGATTTTTTCGTTCGGCAACACCATTTTGTTGAGGAGTATTAGTGCATAAAGTTTGATGAACAATGCCATGAGTGGTGAAATAATTGGCAAGACCAGAGTTTTTCTCTCCCATTATCAGAACGCAAAATTTTGACAACCACTCCAAACTTAGTGCACACCATTTTATGAAAGTTTTGAAATACAAAAAACACCTCACTCTTATCTTTCAGTAGGTATACCTAAGTGGCCCGAGAACAATCATCATGAAAGTAACAAACTATTTTTGACTTTTTAAAGACACAAAACGTGAGGGACCCCATACATCAGAATGAATCAAAGCAAATGGGCGAACTTTCATTAATAGAAGGAGCAAAAGAAGCTCTATGTTGTTTTCCAAGTTGACAGGACTCATACTGAAAATCAGACACATTATTTTTCTCAAAAACAGAAGGAAATAAATGCTTAAATAATAAAAATGAGGAATGTCCTAAATGACGGTGCCACGACCAAAAGTCTTCCTTGGTGGGTGGTAATTGAATAGATGAATAAGCTAGCTTGTCTGTTTGATCTAGAATGTAGAGACCGTGTTCCGCTCTACCACTGCCAATCATCTTCCTCGTGATAAGGTCCTGAAAAAGACAATGATTAGGAAAAAAACTTCACGCTACTATTCAAGTCACGAGTAATACGACTCAAAGATTAAAGATGAACACTAAAATTGGAAACTTGGAGGACAAAGGACAGAGGAAGGAAAGAAGTGACACGAATTAAACCTTTCCCTAACACGGACGAAATGGTACTATCAGCAATACGCACTTTTTCCTAACTTGAGGAGGGGTTATGCTCTGAGAACAAATGAGATGAACCAGACATATGGTCAGAAGCACCAGAATCAATAATCCATGGCACAATCGTATGAGATAGCAATGCATATGAAGAGCAAGCCAAGTTACCTGAATTAGCAAAGGAAGAAGAGGATGCACCTGTGGTAGAAGTGGAGGCTTGACGGTCTAGCAAATAGAGAAGAACAATCTCAAAATCTAAGGCAGATAACCCCAAAACATCAACAGCAGGGAAGACAACTGGAAATGAAGGTGGTGGCCCAACTGTGTCTGAAAGATGTGCCCGAGCATTAGCCCCTCAACCTCTAGACTGACCAGACCTACGCCCTCAAGTACCAAGACGGTCTCCTCGGCCACCAAAAGGAGTCCCATGCAGCTTCCAACAAGTCTCTCTTATGCATCGAGGTCTACGACAATAGTCACAGAAAAGATTATCCTTCTCAAATGAAGAACGAGAACCACGAGTCACAAGCTCTCCATCGCAAGGGGGTACAGAAACCAAGGTCGAGCAATCAATAGTGGCAGAAGAAAGCATCGCAGAGCGGCAACTCTTCTCATTCTGCACAAAAGCAAAGGCTTATTGGAGAGAAGGACGCATGTCCATGCCAAATACTCTGCTCCGAACTGGATTATATTTTACATTAAAGCCTTCCAAGAACTTGAAGACCCGCTCTTGTGCCACAAACTTCCGGTAACCAACAAAATCAATAGGACAAACAGGCTTGTAATCCTGAAGGTGATCAAGTCGCTTCCATCCATTACTAAGAAAGGTAAAATACTGAAGAATAGTCATCTCACCTTGTACCTACCTTTCAATGGAGCAACGTAACTCGAAAGCCTGTGAGAAGTTCCCCTTCCTAGAGTAAGTAGTAGCGACAGCCTCCCAAATATCCTGAGCAGCGTCCATAGACAAATAGCCCTCTCCAATCTCGGATACCATAGAATGTATCAACCAACCTATGATAAGAAAGTTAGTGATCTCCTACTAGTCATAACTAGGGTCCGTGGTACTGGGTGCCTGTATCCTTCCATCAGCATGCCCAATCTTCCATTTGTTCTTCAAAAAAATAGTCAGACTCTGTGACCAGGCTAGATAATTCTGACCGTTGAATAGAGATGTGGTGATTTTTAGGCTAAGGTTGAGGTTATCAGTCATAGTAGGAGGTATAATGGATCTCTCTCTCTTAGGGGACTGAGAAGTAGTGGACTCGCTAAGGGAATCTGCCATGGATACTCTCCTATGTAACTCTCAAACACAATGCCAAACACAAACCCAGAAGATAATAGTGGAAAGAAAGACACAACAACCACTATAAAAGCATAACAAACTAAGAACTCATAGAGATGTTTTTTTCTGTTCTTTTTTTTTAGAGAAGAAAATAGAAAAGAACGCTTTAGAGATGTATTGACCACAACAAAAGGTCAATCCATGTGTAACACCCCAGTCGACCAACCAGGAGGAGACACTAGTCAACCAACCAAGTTGATTAGAAGCAGGCTACAGATCCTCCAGGAGTGCTGACAGACCTAGAAGGACAGGCTAGGGCTGCCGACAAACCTAGAGGAGAGCAGAGGAGGCTTCAGCTGTCCTAGAAGAGAGCCGACTGACCTTCAGCTGAGCTGGGTAGGGTGTGACTGACCCAGACAAGGGTATGGGTGGCCTAGGTAGGCTAGGGTTTGGATTTAGGTGGCCTTCGGTGGAAACAAGGTGGTAGGTTCCTCCTATTGTGGCTCTAATACCATGTAAGTTTAGAGAAAAGAAAGAGATAGGGAATGAGTGAGACCTCATCCCCTTAATATTAAGAATAAAGTATAATTATAGGACTGCCATAAGGCATGAATTTTGAGCCAGCTCATTACAGCCCATTACATCAATCAAGGAATAAAACAAATCAGAATAAAATATGTGAATATAATTTCCTTATTCTAACAATAAGAGCGTCTCAGGTTTTTTTTTGTTTTCTTCTTCCTTTTATTGCTCTTGGGAAATTCATTTCAAAGTCTGAACATATATTAAATCAGGATACTTAAATTGATTTCAAAATCTGAAATGGATTTTCGAATCATGGTTTTTGCCACATCCAAAGGCAGAACAGCAGATCAGAACTAGGGGAAAAAAGAAAAAAAAAAAAAAATGTAATTGGAGGAAATCAAATTTAGAGAGGAAAAAAATAAATTAAAACAAGGGAGCATTTTAAACAGGAAAAATTCAGTCCCTCATTCAGAGATAGGTTAGGTTATAAAAGTACTTACTGCTATTTCTCTTTTTTCTATCAAAAAAGAATTTAGTTAAAAAATGCATTGCTATTGCCACTATCCCTTTTCCTTATACACGCCCTTTCTTTTTTTATTAGGAATAGAAAGACAATCATGTCCCTAATAATTTCCGAGTAAAAATTAGAAGAAGAGTATAATTCTCCTTTTACTCTTAATAAGACAAAAAAAAGAAGGGCGTAATTACAAGTGGGGAGTGCGAATACCCACTGCCCTTTAAAAAAATAAATAATAAATAAAAATAAATATATATAAAAAATAAAAATAAATAATAAAAAAAAAAAGAGCATACTGCCACACCACTGAGAGCTAGATATGCATTGTTGGGTATCTTTCCTAATAGTTTAAGCTTTTGGGACTCCTAGTGATCTATCTGACAAGATAGACACTCAATCTTCTTGTTGGATGAAAGAGTGTCAAGGACATTGGGAAACATTTGTGGAGGCTTCATTGGTGTAGACAGAGACCCATCTTTGGTGGGCAAGAACTTTGGCTCATGGTGATGGAACAATGATCTGGCAAAGATCAAAATTGGGGCTGATGTGAAAATATACAATGTTCCTATGTGAGTGGAATTTGAGGAAAGGGCGAACTATCGAAGCTCATAGGGTGAAGAAAGGATCGTGGCAGGGACATTTGAGAGAAGAATGGAAATGCGCATGGTTGAGGACTGGAAAACTCATGCCATAGAACATTGGGTTATCAGGGGGTGGGCTACATGGCAGGTTGGCAGCACAAGGACTCAGATTCTACTAATGAATACTTGGCATCATGAGATCTTTCAAATTTTGAAAGTGTTTTCATTTATTTGTAAAAGTGAAAACACAGTTTTGAGTCTCAAGGAAAACCACTACTACAAATAATGTAGGCCACATCCGCACCTCTCCAACCAACCCAAATCAACAAAACCAGCATTGAAGAATGGTTTTTGAACAATTCAACTATCATATTGTTGCTTCAATCAGTGTGATTTCTAGTCTCTTACTAATTATTGCTCATAACTCATTTCTCTGGATGAATTTGCATGATGCTTCTCATGTGTTTCTTTCATCTAAAAATTCATATATCATTGTTAGGGTGCAGTCACCAACCCACTTACCGGAACTGTGAGAGTCTATACCAACAACAAGTATCAACTTATGCCTAAACCTATTAATTTATAATGTATATAATTATACCATGACCCCCTCAAGTTCAACTATGAGAAACGATAGTAACACACCCACTCACACACCCATTGCCTCTATGGGTATGTAAAGACGTGTGATTGTAGCATTACTCGATAATATCACCTGATTTCCTTATTTATGAATCTGTACATATTGAGCCCAACTACAAATATGTATCACTTTTGACCTCCCTCCATCCAGAAAAGGGGCATTTATATGATTTTTGTAATTGAGGATCAATAATATATATGATCAACTACAAATATGTATCACTTTTGACCTCCCTCCATCCAGAAAAGGGCATTTATATGATCTTTGTAATTGAGGGTCTATAATATGTATTGGTTCATAGATAAGAGGTAAGATGATATTTGACAATAATTTAGGGCACTTTGGCCTCATTTGGGAAGACGACATTTAGCTAAAAATACCACTACAAAAAGTCGATCCATTCTCTTTATTTTTTTTCACATTTTCCAGTAAAAAACTAAAAAATCATTAAAAAAGTTAATCCCCAAACAAACACTTAGGCCCGTTTGGCAAGTAGGGTTGGGATCAAAATAGCCACTAAGTTAAAACATCAACCATATCACTCTACTTTTATACACATCTTTTTATAAATAAATAAAAAAATTAATTAAAATAGAGTAAAAATGCAATGCAGATAATTGATGAACAATTAAGAAACTAATTCGCCTAGTCCCATTACAAATGCCGTCAATTTATGCGCACGGACCCAAAAAAAATGGAACAAAAATGGAATGGATTGAAAAGAGGCAGACCTTGACTGTGTCCAAGGGATGACCGGTGATAACAGTGGCAGACCAAACCTTCCAATACTCCTCGTTGCTCCAACTCTCCCTCCAACATGAGTAAAAATTAGGGCAAAGATTTGTTTAAAATTCTAGTTCTCCTCTTTGATGTGAAAACTCTTTTAAATTCTCGATCTCATTACAGATAATCTCTTTTTATTAATGAATGGCAATATCATTTTTTAACCTAAAAATTAAAAGTCATTAAAAATTTTAAAAATCAACCAATTATATCAAAAAGTTAAAAATTCTTTTCTCTATGTACTTTTTACACATTTTTTCCTAAAAAATTAAAATGTTATACTAAACATACTAGTTTTTAACATCATATTTTAACAAAAAAGTTAAAAAATTATTAAAAATATATATTCCTAAACGTGACCTTAATTTTTAATAATATCAAAAATATATTTGTAATTTTATTTTATATAGGCGATTAGTTAAAAATTTTATTTTTCTCTTAATTATGTTAAATAATAAATTCTGATAATGAAATATTTGTAATTTTCAAAATTTCGGAGAAATTCCTATTTCCTCAAAATTGTTTTCAAACTTTTTATTTTTCATATTTTGATTAATTTTTTATAACTTTTTACATGCATTTAGATTAGTTATATTTATATTTTTTAAAAAAAGATTAAAATATAGAAAAATAAAATCAATAAAAACAAAATAAATAACAAGCTAAAATTTTAGTACATTTATAATTTTTGGGAGTTTCCTTTTGTCTTTTATAATTTTTTTAATAATTTAGTCAAAAAAAATTTACTTCTTAAATACATCTCAAAAAAAAAAAAAAAAAAGAAAAGAAGACCAAAATGGGAAAGAAATTCACTTTAAAAAAAACAATAAATTTGAAAAAAAAATTTAAATCAAATCAATTTTTAACAAAAAAATTATTTTTTTCACTCCGCTTTTGTCAAAGATTAAAATTATTTTTTTAGCCCTTCGGTGCCTATTATTTTGCAGTGGTGCTACATGTACCAATTAATGTTATGCTATTATTACTGACCCCACCTATTAATTAAATTATAAATACTCAAAACCTCTAAAATTATATCACATCATCTATTAATACACTAATTAATATATATAACATTATTTATTATTTTGACACACGTTGTCTCTATCAACTAAACCACTTCTGTTTGAGGGTCATCAAATGGGCCGCAGGTTACAAACCCAACATTGTTCAATTCAGCCCACAAGTTTGTGGCCCGGCACGGCCCACTTTATTCTTATTCCGTCCCAACCCATATATGATGTTTTCGGCCTTTGGTTAAGCCCAAACACTGAGCCCATCTATAAGCCCAGCCCGCCAAACCCGTGTGCCAAACCCAACCTCACCATTCCATGAGGGGACATTCTATTTGAACCCAAAAAATATCTCAGTACGTCCAATTTAAATTTATAAATTTTTATTTTTATTATATCCTAATGTGAATTTACTAATAAGAACAATCTATATTAAACCCTAAAATATATATATATTTTTTTCTCATGGTACACCTTAATCCATTATTCTTATTCCAATCTCTACATCTTCTTTCCCAAAAGATCAAAGTTAGTTTGTCTTCTTCTTCTTCTTCTTTCTCACTCCAAAACTCCAATCCACTTTATCAAAACTCACCATTATCATTAACATCATTATTTTTTATTATTTTGAAACCATAAACCCTAAAAGAAAGTTTGAACAATGAAACAATAATAGATTAGGGTTTCAAAGCTTGTTTTCCTCTATTATTTGATTGTTCAAACTTTCTTCTAGGGTTTAGAGTTTTAAAATAATAAAAAAACAATGACGTTAATGTTAATGATGAGTTTTGATAAGGTGAATTGGAGTTTTGGAGTGAGAAAGAAGAAGAAGAAGAAGACAAACTAACTTTGATCACTTGGGGGAGAAGAAGTAGAGATTTGAATAGGAATAATTGATTAAGGTGTACCATGAGAAGAAAAAAAAAATTATTTTATGGTTTAATATGGATTGCCCTTATTAGTAAATTCACATTAAAATATAATAAGAATTAAAATTTATAAATTTAAATTAGACGTACTAAGATATTTTTTGAATTCAAATAGAATGCCCCTTCTATGAGCCTATTGCTCAACAAAAGAAATAATGAATAAAATTATTGGGCAACCCAAACATGTAATCTAAGCCCAACAGTTCCTTTAATCCATTCTCAAAATTTTGGAAATAGTCGATAAGCGCGTTTGACGTATGACTATTTTAGTTAAAATAATTAATAAAGACAAAATAAATTAAAATAATCAATAAAATAAAAATATTACGTCCAAATTATCAAGTTAACTGAAAAAAAAAAAAAAAAAAAGGCAACGATCATCTCAAATATAATTTTTTTTAGCTAAGCTAAAATAGTTAAAAAGTCAACTAAAATAGTTAAGTTTCCAAACGGTACCATTGGGATTGTTTGTGGTTTGCTTATTTGTGTACTTTTTGATTTTTTTTGAAAAGATATGTAAAAAAGTAAAAAAATGATGTGATCTAAATAAGTGCACTTATTTAGATCATCTCAAACAATTATAAGAAATAAGACTTTAGCATCACTGTACAGATATAATCTGGAAAAGCACATTAACGTTGTTGGAACAATCTTCTATGTAAAATAAATAAATTGAAACCAAATCAAACAAATAAAATAAATAACTTACAGAATTTATTTTACCGAACCGAAAGAATAATAAAAAGATCAAGTCGAGTGTGTGACACTATGTTCTTAAGACAAATTCGCCCCGCTACAGAAAGAATAAAATAAATAACTTATAGAATTTATTTTACCAAACCGAAAGAATAATAAAAAGATCAAGTCGAGTGTGTGACACTCTATTCTTAAGACAAATTCGCCACGTTACGGTACTTACAGACAAATGACGTTTATCTCCCATGATACAATGATCTTCACAAATTGTAGTAGTACTCCAAACAATTTATACGGCGAACTAGAACCTGTATTCTATACTCTCTAAATTTTTTCCTAAAATGATATGAATAATATATGCAATAGAACAAAAATTAGACAACAAGAAAATGAATTTTTTAGTACATTTTTTCATCCAAAGACTGCTGAAATGGTTGGTATTTATAAGCATACAAAAGTTGTCCGAACATGTATGTTTTTGAACTTGAATAGATGCAAAACCCTTGAACAGATTTAGTTTGGAAACTAGACAGATCTGAAACTACTGCAGTTATAAAACTGACCAGATTTTGAATCTGTCTGGGCAGTTATGAATTTGTCCGAAACTCAACAGATTGAAAAGCTATTTGGACTGAATTTTCTAGATGTTTTTTATCAACCAAAATCTGCTAGAACAGGCCTTGAATATATAGACCCGAATAGGTCTAATTTTGAATGGCAAATGTGCAAAACAGTTTTCAAATATGTTAGTAACTGCTGGACAGATTTGAATTTGTCTGGGCAGTTTTATAATTGTAAAAATAGTTTGAAACTCTTGGAATTTCGAACTGAAAAGAGACACAATTTTTGGACAAAAAATTTGATTTCAAATTTTGAATTAAATTTCATTTTGAAATTCAAATAATTTTCTCCAAGAATTTGAAAAAATTTTGTCCAAAAAATTAATGTTAGAACCGATCCGACCCACAACCCACACCCGCGTCCAGCTCGGCTCGGCCAAACGGTGGCAACGTGCGCACGCGCGTGTGCACGTTTGAGCCAATGTTCCATTTATCCTCAACTCCTCCCTTCTACAAACTTGGAGTGCCCCTTGGGGTCCAACTTAAGTGTTGTTACTTAGAACTTATATACACATATAAGTTCTCTTAAAGTTTCAATGTGGGACAAGCCTAACAGAGAAATCCATATTTAATTCTTTAAATATTCATTCCACGAACCCGAAAATGACGTCAACTTCCCATTCACTCATAAATGGTTTTGACAAACCGTCTTCGTCGTATGACTTTCCATGCAGCAAGGAACATGTCCCCTCTTCGGATCCACCCCAAAAGACGTTTAGGGCCCACTCAAAATTGGCCCAAAATAAGCTTATAAAAACTAATTTTCCAACAATCCCCCACATGAATGGAATTTGATGGAGAGAAAATGTAACAACATAATCTAATTACAGAGAGTACAGAAATTGAAAATATTCTGCAAATGATAGGTAGCTTTTGGCTTTGAACCTTCCATTGTGAGACACTATCGGATTTATTAGCTAACCAGTGAACCTAATGTTTTGAACTGTTCAACCATTTGTGTAAACCAAGACAATAGAACTTACATAGTATATCACCAAACACAGTTTAGTTTTCACTATTGTGTTCATTTTGGCCTTGAACAACCTAGTCTTTCATGAATGCTCTAGAGAATTGTAGCTCTTCACAAATCTCATAGAATCGGCCCAGTTCACACTCACATAGGTGATTATTACAAAGAGTATCCTGTCATACTCCACCAGATATACCTAGATATAAGAATCATTAAAAGTATTATTTAACCTAAAACGCTGCAAACATCACTATTTTATCATAGAAATTGGTAGGAGTTTGACTCCCCAGTGATCCTTCTGAGTCATACACAACTCGGTTGTCTCTTTGAACCTAGATCTTGGGATCTCCAATCAACTAGGTTGGGTTGCCGTTGTGGTAACTCTTATTTATAGGCTTAAGTCTCATTCCCCTCGATGATTTTTCAACTAACTCTCTTGCTAACCTTTTGGTTAGTGGATCTGCTATGCTGTCTTTAGACTTCACATATTCAATAGAAATAACTCCATTAGAGAGAAGTTGTCTCACGGTGTTATGTCGACGACAAGTGTGTCATGACTTACCGTTATACATATGACTATATGCTCTACTTATTGCTAATTGACTGTCACAATGTATGCATATAGCAAGCACCGGTTTTGACCACAATGGAATATCTTCAAGGAAATGGCGAAGTCATTCTGCTTCTTCTCCAGTTTTATCTAAAGCTATGAATTCTAATTCCATAGTAGATCCAAATATGCAAGTATGTTTGGAAGATTTCCAAGATACAGCCGCTCCACCAAGAGTAAAGACATACCCACTGGTAGACTTTGAGTCTCTAGTATCCGATATCCAATTTGCATCACAGTATTCTTCAAGTACTGCTGGATATCTAGTATAATTTAACCCAATGTTACAAGTAAATCTGAGATATCTTAGAACCCTTATAATTGCTTTCTAGTGTTCTACTTCGGGATTACTCGTATATCTACTTAATTTACTTCCTACATAAGCTATATCTGGGCGAGTGCAGTTCATCAAATACATTAAACTTCCAATAATTTAGGCATACTCTAATTGAGAAATACTTTTTTGTACATTCTTAGAAAGAAACAAATTAACATCCATAGGTGTTCTAGCAAGATGATCATCATCTTTGTTGAATTTGTCAAGTTTTTTTTCAATGTAATGAGATTATGACAAAGCATAACTTTATGATGTTTTGGTAATTTTCATACCAAGAATTACATCAGCAATCCCCATGTCCTTCATGTCAAAATGTTTATTCAACATTTTCTTGATAGTTTTAATCATGTCATTATTACTACCTATGATGAGCATATCATCCACATAAAGACATATTATAACATAATCTTTGTCTGTGTTTTTAATATAAACACATTTGTCACACTCATTAATTTTAAATCTATTTGACATCATTGCCTTGTCAAATTTTTCATACTATTGCTTTGGCGTTTTGTTTTAAACCATATAATGATTTAACCAATTTATACACTTTCTTTTCTTTTCTTGAAATAGAAAATCCTTTTGGTTGTTCTATGTAAATTTCTTTATCTAACTCACAATTTAAGAAAAGCGGTTTTCACATCCATTTGATGAATTCCTAGATTGTCCAGCAATGTAATAGTAATTAGCATTCTAATGGATGTTATTCTAGTAACCGGTGAGTATGTGTCAAAGTAATCAAAACCTTCTTTTTATCTAAAATCTTTGACCACAAGTCTTGCATTATATTTTTCAATTGATCCATCCACTTTCATTTTTCTCTTGAAAATCCACTTGTACTCAAGTGGTTTATAATCTGGTGGCAAATCCACCAATACCCAAGTGTGATTTTACATGATGGATTCAACTTCGCTGTTTACAGCTTCTTTCTATAAAGGAGCCTCAAGACTGGACATAGCTTCTTTAAAAGCTAAGGGCTCATTTTCTAACAAAAATGTTAAAAAATCTGGACCAAAAGATTTTGAGGTTCTAGCATGTTTACTACGCCTAAGTTCCTCTTCCTCATTTTGATCTATCTCTTGCTCTTGTTCTTAATTTTGTTCTCGATCCTGACTAGTAATAGCATCATAAGATCTTTTATTATTACTAGTCTCTTGTCCGGTCTTATTTGGAAATACATGTTCAAAGAATGATACATTCTGAGATTCAATAATAGTATTTATTGTTGTTCATATTTTGAAATTAAATAAATAGCTTTATGAAGAAATCAAATTATATACCAAGAACATATACTGATAATTACAACTAAATTTCAACAGAAATACACAAAACAATAAAAGGATAAAGAGACGAAACCGAAGCCTGCACGGAAGCAGTTTCCTTAAAACAGATTTCGCCGTCTCACGGGTCGAGTGCTTGAGGAATCTCGGCGTCTATCTCCCAGGATACGATGGTCAAAACCAGCTACGGCAGAAGCACTCTCTGTCTAGCTTAGCGAACAAAACAGTGGCAGTACTCTCTAACTGTAGAAACTTTCAGGCAAACTGACTTGTGAAATGGAAGCAAAAATTTCTATGTTTGAGACTTGACAGGAGGGTCTCAATTTATACATGTATAGGGGAGGGAGGAAGAGCCTCCAGCCTTTATGGCTGGTCATAATGCACCATTAACCTCTGCAATAAAGACAGGAGTTACAAACCCCATTAATGCAGGAGTTACAAACCCGATTAATGCTCTATTAAACTCTGTAATAAAGGCAGGAGTTACAAATCTCATTACCTTTTTCATGAAGCTAACTTTATGAGGCAATTTCTCATTCAAATCTCAATGGTTTTTGGCCATTCTATTTGTGGTGTAAAGATCTCATTGCAAAGTATCTAGACCCACTTAGACCCAACTCAATAGATGGTTGGGACCCACTTTAATCTTTAATTAAAGTCACCAAAAAATCATTTTTTTTCCAACATTTACATGCATTTTAGAATGTTCTGATTTATGAATCAAAAATCGATATGCACTACTATTCTTGACATAACCAATGAAAATGCAATCAGCAATTTTAGGACCTATCTTAGTCTTTGTAGAATTAGGAATATCCATTTTAGCCAAACATCCCCACGCTTTTAAGTATTTGTAGGATGGTACTCTCTCATGTCACATTTCATAAGGTGTTTGATTTACTTTCTTTTGGGGTACTTTATTAAGTATACAATTAGCAGAAAGTATTGCCTACCCCCACAAGTTCTGAGCTAATCCAGAACTTATTAACATAACATCCATCATTTCTTTTAAAGTCATATTTTTCCTTTCAGCAATTCCATTTTACTAAAGTGAGTAAGAAGCAGTGGTTTGATGAATTATTCCATATTCTTTACAAAACTCACCAAAATGTTATTCATATTCACCACTTCTATCACTTCTAAGTTTCTTAATTTTCTTACCAAGTTGATTTTCAACTTCATTCTTATATTGAATGGAAGTTTCTAAAGTTTCATCATTGGTTCAAATTAAATAAACATAACTATATCTAGTATAATCATCTATAAAAGTAATAAAATACTTTTTCCCACCTCTAGTTTTAATTGATTTAAAATCGCAAATATCACTATGAATTAAATCAAGTGATTCTATACTTCTTTCAATTGAATGAAAATGAGTTTTGGATAATTTTGCCCCAACGCAAATTTCACATTTATGATTTGAATCAATATCAAATTTAGGTAAACATTACATATTAATTAATCTACGCAAAGATTCATAATTAACATGTCCTAGTCTACTATGCCATAAATTTGAAGACTCAAGCAAGTAAAAAGAATATGTATTTTTATTAATACCAGAGGGTACAACAGTCATTACATTCATTTTGAAAAGGCCATTAGACATGTAACATTTTCCTACATACATTCCGTTTTTTATAGGTACAAACTTGTCACTTTAAAAAACTAGCCTAAACCCATTTTTACTCAACAAAGATCTGGAAACAAGGTTCTTGCGAATGTCCGGTACATGCAGCACATTGTTAAGAGTGAGTTCTTTTCCATATGTCATCTTCAGAATAATCTTTCTTTGTCCTTCAACTTTAAAAGTCGAGGAGTTGTTCATAAAAAGTTGTTCATCATTGTCCACTGTAGAATAAGATGTGAATATCTTTT
This sequence comes from Camellia lanceoleosa, assembly GCA_025200525.1. NCBI lineage: Eukaryota > Viridiplantae > Streptophyta > Magnoliopsida > Ericales > Theaceae > Camellia > Camellia lanceoleosa. The sequence continues at coordinate 241,940 of JANUSC010000086.1, read as the reverse complement.
TGTCAGCACAGATATGGCAAGTAACACCAGTGTCCACCCACCATTCTTTAGGATTTCTGACAAGGTTTGTCTCGAAAACAACTGCAGAAAGATTTATGACATCTACATCATTGGAAATTGTGTCCATTTTGGTTATATTTTCTTGAGCAGGCTTCTTGCTTAATCTTCTTTTGCCTTTGCAAAAATCAGTTCCTAAAAACTTCTCTAGTTTTTTACCATGATTCACTGGCACAGTCCTAACATAAGGAAATGTTGGCGCAATTGCAGCCACCATACCAGTACTAGTTTGAACATAAGTTTGACCAGTTTGTGTAGCTATGAATTCTAAATCATAAGACAAAATTATAATTAGAATTTGATACTACACAGAAAATTAAACCATAAACACAAAATTGAATTCTGTAAAAAATAAAAGAAACAAGAATTGTAACTTTTATTTCCAATTAATTTGAAAATAAAATAAAATTTTATTTAAACAAATTAATTCCACACAGAAAATTAAATTTCAGTAATACTTCAATAATTAAAAAATTGAAACAGAATTTTAATTAATGAACACTCAGAAATTATTTTTGAAAACCAAAATAATTTCTGACAAAATTCCACAAATAAATATTCTGAATTGTTAATGACACCAGTATATTATTACTAGTTGTCAAAGAAAATAGACAGTATGTTACTACTATCTGTCAAATATTATATTACTACTATTTGTTTTTCCAACCAGAAGATTAATTTGTAAAACCACAAGAAATAATTTCTGTAAGAAGAAGAAAGAGAAAAAGAAACAAACGAAAAATTCTGTATAAACAGAATAATTCAAATCTGTCTTAGATTGTTGGAATAATCTTCTGTGTAAAATAAATAAATTGAAACCAAACAAATAAAATAAATAACTTAAAGAATTTATTTTATCGAACCGAAAGAATAATAAAAAGATCAAGTTGAGTTTGTGACACTCTGTCCTTAAGATAGACTCGCTCCGTTACAGTACTTACAGACAAAAGACGTCTATCTCCCAAGATATAATGATCTTCATAAATTGTAATAGCACTCCAAATAATTTGTACGGTGAACTAGAACCTGTGTTCTACACTCTTTAAATTTTTTCCTAAAATAATATGAAGAATATATGCAACAAAATAAAAATTAGACAGCAAGAAAATAAAATTTTCAGTACATTTTCGGATACAAAGACTGCTGAAATGGCTGGTATTTATAGGCATACAAAGGTTGTCCAACACATGTATGTTTTTAAACTTTAACAGATGCAAAACCCTTGAACAGATTCAGTTTGGAAACTGGACAGATCTGCAACTGCTGTAGTTATAAAACTGTCCAGATTTTGAATCTGTCTAGGCAGTTATGAATCTGTCCGAAATTCAGCAAATTGAAAAGCTGTTTGGACTGAATTTTCTAGATGTTTTTGATCAACCAAAATCTGTTGGAATAAGCCTTGAATATATAGACCTGGACAGGTTTGATTTTGAATGGAAAATGTGCAAAACAGCTTTCAAATCTGTTAGTAACTGCTGGACAGATTTGAATCTGTCTGGGCAGTTTTATAACTGTAAAAATAGTTTGAAACACTTGGAATTTTGGACTGAAAAGAGGCACAATTTTTGAACAAAAAATTTGATTTCAAATTTTGAATTAAATTTCATTTTGAAATTCAAATAATTTCTTTTAAGAATTTGAAAAAATTTTGTCCAAAATATTAATGTTAGAATCGACCCGACCCACAACCATGCTCGGCTGGACGGCGGCTACGTGCGCACATGTGGTGGTTTGAGCCAAGGTTCCATTTATCCATAACTCCTCCTTTCTACAAATTTGGGGTGTCCCTTGGAACCCAACCCAAGTGTTGTTACCTAGAACTTATATACACACATAAGTTCTTTTAAAGTTTCAATGTGGGACAAGTCTAACAAGGAAATTCACATTTAATTCTTTAAATGTCCATTCCACAAATCCGAAAACAATGTCAACTTCCCATTCACTCATAAATGGTTTTGATGAACCATCTTCACTGTGTGACTTGCCATGCGGTAAGGAACACGTCACCTCTTCGGACCTACCCCAAAAGAGGTTTGGGGCCCACTCAAAATTGGGCTCAAAGTTGGCTCAAAATAAACCTATAAAAAACCAATTTTCCAACAAACGTGTTGTGAGCTTGTGAGATCATTTTTTGAATCTATTCGGATGATCCGATTTATATTGTAAGGTTTGTTGAGTAGATCATCTGTGAAAAAAATCAAGTTAATTAGATATTTGTAACCTATATCATGACCAAATTTATGTTTAAAACAAATAAATGGTACTTCTGATTAATCTCAATTTTTATATGAATGATATACTCAGTGAATCTTATAATATAAATAATTTAAATTATCAAAATAAAATCAATATAAACCTTAGCTGAATCGTGACAGCGAGGTGATGTTCAACTTGCTTGGTTGTGTTTTTTCAAAAACACTTTTCAGAAAATTCTACTTTTTTATTTTCCGTGTTTTTTTGTTTTTACTAAATTTTTTTAATATTTTAAGTAATTTTTTTTTACTTTTTAGACATACCTAACATAAATAATCCTAAAAAGTAAAAATTTTGTGAAAAAAACCTTTTAAAAATTCACTAAATACCAAAAATTTAAAAAAAAACGAGAATTCAGTAGATTTTTTTATATTTTTATGTATTTATTAAAATTTTAAAATATTTTTTCACAAATTTTTTACTTTTTAGATATATCGAAGTAAGATGCATCTAAAAAAGTTTAAAAAATGTTTAAAATTTTAAAAATATTCACTAAAAACAAAAAAATATAAAAACCCAAAAACTAAGTTCTCAAAAAACTTAATTCAAAAAACTCAAATCAAACACAATCTTGTATGGATAATGTCTCCCATGAAGTGTTGGATTAGTTTATTATTGCATTATCTCCATCCACATAGTTATTCAACCCACCAGCTTTATTTTTTTAAGTAATCTTGTTTGGAACCAAAAAATAAATAAATAAATAAATAAAAATTCAAGCTAAGAAAACCATAAATTAAATAAAAATAAGAATAAAAAATATTAGGCCAATTATTTTTTTAAGTTATAGTTCAACGATAAAATCTTGACTTAATAATTTTGAAGTTGTGGGTTTTAGTTTTGGAGTAATCACTTTATACATTATATCAAAGGTTAGTTGTATACCTAATCTTTTCTCTCAAATACACATTATTGTGTACTAATTGAACGTTATTTTTTTTTTATCCTTTAATATTTCACCTCCGGACAATAATAGTAAAAGTGAGCGTGGTGGTTTAGTGATAGTGGTGGTAGTGGTGGAATTTCACTGTTTAAATGTTAAATTTGAGTAGTAAAATTTTATTGTGTAAAAATACATTTTTTTTTTGCCTTTTAATATTTCCAATTATAATAGTGATAGTAAGTAGGATTGTGCGCAACGTGGTTCGAGCGGTTTGAGAATAAAATTACAAATCATATCGTGAATAACGGATTGATAAATAATCAAACCACGATTTAGACGGTTTGGAACGGTCTCAATTTGCTAATTGATTGAAAAATATTCTTAAACAATTATCAAGCATTTGCATAATATATAAAACTATTTTTCATGATATGTTTCATGTATATAATACAAACTAATTTTACATAATATTATATATATATATATATAACTACTAATTTGTAACAAATTTTATGTCTTAAATATCTTTCACACTCATTTCTACTTTGATATTTCATTAGATATTAAAAAAATATATGTATTAACTACACTATAGCGGAGCAATTTTGAAAGCAAATTATAAATTTTAAAATTTAATCTGCAGTTAGTGAATGTACATGTATCAATGCAAATTAGACGATTTTAATAAATTGGATTTTAATAAATTGGACAATATTTTGAACAATTCTAATATTAGTATAGGTGGTAACTAGTGATCATGATAGTGGAATTTCACTATTTAAAATATTAAAATTTTACCGTCTAATTAAACATTAATATAATAAAATTTTACTTTAAAAAAATAAATAAATAACAAACATGATCTTGTATTGTAGATCTTGACCAGAGAGTTATAAACATACGATTTTTATCAAAAACATATGATTACATGTAGTGTGTATAATTCTTTGAAAAGTCTTGACATGTATACTTTAGAGATATATATTTACATAAGTGATTGAGACCCCTCTCCCTACCACCCTCACCACCTCCACACATACGTGGGAGTTGGTGATTGGAGGAGTAAAAAAAAAAAAAAAAAAAAAAAAAAAAAAAGCTGGCCAATCACAGGCCAGTAGGGGTTGTGGGGGTGCCCTTCTGTGGGGGTCCAAATCATTTTTCATATATTTAGAGTGAGCATGGTCCGGATTGATTTAGATTGAGATAAAATTAGGACCAATTTGTTATCTATGGTTCTTGAAAAATTAGAACAAATTCAATCCGTTTAAATCGTGAAATCAATCCGAACCAATCCATTTAAACACAAATCGGTTTAGGACCTCGGATTCACATAATTAAATAATAAAATATATATATATATATATAAAACATTTTAATTTCATAAAAAACATAAACATTGTATCATATTAGTTCCACAATAATAACATGTCTTTCCATAATAGCGACATATTGTTCTAGAATTTAAACAACTATAAGAAAACTAATTTCACCATAAATATTTAGACTATTACAAATTAAAATTAACAAACAAAAACAATAAAAGAAGATATTATACAGGTTTAAGGTTGGGTTTAGGTTTTATATGGAATAAAAGAAGATACTATACTGGAAGGGTGTATAATATAAATATAGGCTATTTGTATATGGTCCAGATCAATTCCAATCCAAAACCGTGAGGTTTAATCCTGATCCGTGAATTACGAATTTTTAATTTTTCAATTCAGAACTGAACCACGGATTCAAAAAACCAATTCAACCCTATCGGATTAGATCGGACTAGACCGGATCGAATTGTAGATTTTACGAATTCCTTACTCAACCCTATATGTATATTAACAAAATCTAGTATTAAGGGGTGTTTGAGAATTAATTTTTTATTGACATTTTAATGCTTTTATGAAAAGAGTACAGTAAAATAAAAATAAAAAATTAATAATTTATAATAACTTTTTAATTTTTAATTAAAAATTAAAGTTTTCGAATAGGCCCAAAATAATACTGTGCATTAGTGCATAAAAAAACATCAAACCCACGATTACATGTAGTGTGTAATTATTTTAAAAGTCTTAACATATGTACGTTTCTCATGGATGTGCCGTGAATACCAATTTCACGGACACCTTATCAAGTATTAACACGTCATCTATAATAAAGCAATAGTGGGATATTTATTTCATACCGTAGAGAGAGAGAGTTGAAACTTCCAATAACTTAACTACAGTTAGAGCTTTAAATAATATAAAATAAATTATAATAAATTGAATAGGGTTGAACCCACTTTCAAAAACTGCGCAAAAAGCCGTTCTTCTTCTCTGACAATCAAAAACTCGGACCTCAACTCCATCTTCTCTGGCAAGAAAAAATCGTGACCATCAAACGTGCATATAATCTAGTGAGTAGTTTGATTATCTCAGTTCTTCTCCTTTTCTATTTTTTGAAACAATTTTCCGAATCGTGATATAAATTAAAATTGTCTGGAACAATTTTGATCGAGACGCAACAGAGAGTGGGTTTGGGAAGAGCAAAGGATGAACCATCATTCACCATTAACTAAATGTTCATCTCAATATCATTTTGTATATTGGATTACAAAATTACTCTCAGCCTCTATTTTGGTTTTTTTTCTTTTTCTTTCTTTTATTGTCTTTGGATTAAAGATTGGAGGGGTGATAGAAAAAGTAAAAGCTAAAAGTGAGAATCAAAAACTTAGACCCCAATTCCGTCTTCTCCGGCAAGAAAAAATTGAAACCACCATCAAACGTGCATATAATCTAGTGAGTTGTTTGATTATCTCAGTTCTTCTCCCTTTCTATTTTTTGAAACAATTTTCCGAATCGTGATATAAATCCATCATTCTCTGCTTGGAACGATTTTGATCAGGTCACAACTAGAGCAAAGGAAATCCAATGAAAAATACAAGTAATATGGCGTCGAGGACTCGAAGCCAAAGGTCCGATCGAGGATAGTGATATTGGTACTGATGTGGTGGGAATGTGTTTCAGAAAACGTTGCTCGTGGGATTGGGATTTCGCCCATGGTAGCCAAGCAAGGATCGAAGATTTGCAGTTGAAATCTGCTCTTGACCCTCCAAAGTAGTTTATTTTTATTTTTTGATTAAAAAAATTAATTATTTGATCCCATTTGTTGCTTGTAAAAGTTTTAGTTATTGGCATTTTCTTTCTCTAAAACACCTATTTAGGCGGATTTTTGGTCTATTCTTTACTCAAGTCTTGTTTGCTCAAGTCATAGGATTGAGAATGATCTAGTTTTTCTATGAGAGTTCAATTTTGTGACTGGTGTTTCTTGGCTTTTTTGTTAGGATTTTTTTTATATTTTATTTTCATTTTGTTTTTGTTTTTGTTTTTGTTTTTCCCTTTCTTTGTTTTTTTTTGGGTTACGATGCTATTTTTTAGCTTTCTTTTTATTGATGTTTGTCTCATTATCATTTTGTACATAAGATTTCATCAATAAAATTTTTATTTTCATGAATCAGAAAAATATAAGTACTATTTTATTTGCATTAAAGGAAAATCAAATTTTAGTGCTGCTTGTTAAATTTTACTGTGAGCATTGACACCAAAGGCACACTCAAGGTATTGCAATAATCCAGTTGAAACTTTGATTATATATATATTTGGTGAAGTTACTGTTTCATTAGAGCTTGCAACAAAAGTGATGTAAATAGGGGGTGGGAATTTTTAGATGCATTGAGAATTTTTTAGGAGCAAGTTGTAAATGGGGAATGAAATTTTTGTCCAAAATAATAGATGGAACTCCACCTGTGTACCTGTTTTTTTTGTTCCAGCTACTAGACGAAATACATGTGAATTTTTTTGAGTCTAGTAACATTCTCTCTAGCTTCGTAAATAAATTCTAATAAAATCACTCATCGATCATATATACTCCAAGTAATGCATATCATAATAACTAAATTCAATCATAAAAATTACCAATATTATAGTTAATTAAACTCAAAAAAGACTCAAAGTGGCACTAGTTAATAATAGTAATCACACTCAAATAATATCAAACATCTACCAGTTGGTTATCATTACTCAATACTAATTGCGTCAAAGTGGTTATTTTTATCATGTTCTTCAGCAATCCAAAATCAATCCTGACATGTATGTTGTTTCGATGCTTTCACTTGTATATGTTTTTTCCGGCCTTCATTGTAACAATCCAGATTTTTAATTATTCTGTAGAATTTATATTAATATTATTTAATCTCAGTTCGGAAAATATACAATTTATTATATATTATTATGTGTAATTTTGAAAAATAATATAATTATTAAAATTTTAGGGGTCAAAACATAAATAATAATAATAATAATAATAGGTGTGGTACTAAAATAAATAATTAATTTTCTGTTAGTATAAGATAAAGTGTAATTTAATTAGAAATTAAATTATTTATATAATTATAGTAAAATATTGGATCAAATGATAATTATTTTAAATATCTATTAAGGGTAAGAATAAATCTATATAATTAATTATAAAATCTGTGAAAGATTTGGGATTCGCCACGCGTTTTGGCCTGCTGGTGGCGCCTTCTCCCTATAAAAAAGGGAGGAATGAATCAGTGTGTAGAAAATAAATGAAAGAAGAGAAGAAAGAAAAGAAAAGAAGAAAGAAAGGGAAGAAAAGAAGAGAGAAAGAAGGAAAGAATAGTGGAAGGTGAAAGGATCTTTGATAGTGAAAAGAAAGAATAAGGTATTAAAGTTAAGGTGAGTAATATTATACCTTGAGTTACCAAAATGTATTTTACTTATGTTTGACTTATCAAAATCTATTTTATATAAGTTATATTTTATTAATATATTAATAAAAGTTATGTTTTATAAAGATTTCAGTTACGTGGTTTTATTTCTGAACCCTATTTGTGAAAAGGAAACCCATGGATATGTCTGTTTATATTTTAAAGAATATTTGATTATGACCTTATATACAATCATGTTTTGTAAGTACCACCACGGGAGTCCCATGCCTTGGGGGATTTAAATAACTATTAGCCTCTGTTTGACCATTTTGTGGTCCTCTGTTTGTCATAGATCCATTGACCTCTATTCTGTGCGGACCAAAGTGCTGTGCGGAGCTAAGTGCTACACTATTGTGGGAGCCATCTCTAGAATCCGTACGAGCCACCTCTTGAATCAGCATTGCTCGATTTGTCACTTCGTGACCTTCTGTTCTATTCTCGTGGTTATGGTTATATATCTATATAATATCTGGATTTCAGTTTCTGTTACTTAAATGATTTCTGCTACTCAAATAATTTGTTTATGTAGATGTTTTGGCCTAACTAACGATCCATGATTATTTCGTGTCCCTTATACTCTTGGTATAATGTTTCTCACTCTGCCATGTGCTTATAGTTTTTACCAATTTTTAGGAAACATGTAATTCAGAAATAGCTTCTGGAAAGTCTTAGATGCGGGGCTGCGGAATAAATACACACACAGTATTTTTATGATATTTTTATATGTAAATATCGGCCTTTTTGGTCAATAAAATTTTGTAATAAAAATAGAAGCTCCGATGATTATTTTGGTATCCTTACTTAAATATTTCTTCCGTTGCGTTTATTGATTTGTTTATGATTTGGCCGGAGGTAACTTCAGTTACTGGCCATCACGATGCTTAACCCTTGGGTACGGAGAGCGGGTCGTGACATTCATCATTAGATCCTGTAATAAGAATAATCATTAAAGAAATTAGAAAATCGATTAAATTGTAAATCGATTGCTTCCGTTTGGGAAGTGGTTTGACTTTTTGGCTTTTTTGGCTATTTTAGCCTGGGCTAAAAAGCTTGGTTTGGGAAGGGCTTTTTGACTTTTTGGCTTTTTTGACTTTTTTTATGAGAGAAGAGTGTAATGATTATGGGTTGGATGTAATGTTTTGTTTTTTGTAGCTAAAATAGCCTATTTTGTCTTTTGTGGCTAAAATAGCCAAAAAAGCCTGGAAAAGCTCTTCCCAAACGAACCAAGCAATTTGAAATTTTAAAGTTTTATTACTAAATTAAAAAATTAATACCATGAATGTAGAAGGCTTAGGATCTTGAGACATAGTAAATTAAGGACATGGAAGATCCGAAGTTATTGGCATGGAGTCCTTCATGTGAGAAAATTCAAGAAACAAAAAATTCATTTATGAGAAACTAATCATCTATGAGAAGAAACAAAAATTCATAGAGCTTTTAAATTACCTGATGAAATATTTGATTGGTAGGCAACAAACTTACATTGGCATTATCTCTGAAAGAGGAAAAAAAACTATAACTTAAAATTACATAAAATTTAACTTACTAAGTAAGAAGAAGAATAATAATAAGGCAATCATATAAATCACCTTGGTTGGTTTTGCCGATGACAACTAGTCCTGATATGCCCTGTTTGCTTGCAAATGCTACATTTTCGCTTTTTGCCCACATGATTCTCTTTAGGATGTTTTTGTCTAAGTGATTTGGGTCGCCCCTTTGAAGCAACAGGTAGGGGATCTTGCAAAGTGAATTCTGTATTGGACAAGACTTGCTTACCACCTTCAAGTAATATTTCATTTCCTGAATTATCGTCATTTTCAATTTCATTATTATCATCATCCATAGCTAAAAGTTCACAATGTGTCTTTTGCAAAGCAAGTGCAAGATAATCATGTTTCTTTTGTGATTTCTGCCCTTCTTCAACAACTTTCAAAAACTCTATCATCAAACTATTTCTCATCATAGTATAAGAAATTTGTTTGCCTTCTTGTGCTACATCCTTCAAATTTTCATGTGTAGCATGATTCTTCACATTTATTGTCCATCTTCGAACAACATATTGTTTAGGGAGATAATCAACAAGAGATTTTTTAACAAAGACAGTAAGAATGTGTCTACTAAGAATTCCAACAAATTCAAACATATGACATGAACAAGTAGCTTTCTTTTCAACACCATCAAATTCTACTTCATAGATTTGCTTTTCTTTCCCATTTGCCATTACCTTATATGTTTTCATTGTTCATTCCTCAAGATATTTAGATGCTTTGTGTTTTTGACTTGAAAATAGTTCCTCTTGAAACAACAAAAATATTTTCCTTGTGTACACTTCTCCCGCCTCTGCCTCCATTTTGTAACATGTCTTTAAAATTGCTTTGGTTGTTCTTGTTTTAAAATCTTTTTCTTTCTTCTTCTTGTATCTTCTATCCAATGCTTTCTCATATTGATGGACAAAGTCACTAACCAATGTACTAGAATGGACAAAATCCTTGAAAATTTTGTCCATGCTCTCATTTCTTTGTGTTGTTAACATCCCGGCACAAAATGCTGTCCTCAAATAAGCTGGTACCCATTTTTCACGCCGCATGTACAAGTCTTTCAACCATTCATTTTCCCTTAACTCATATTTGCAAACCAATTCATCCCATTCATTTTCATACTTTTCTATTGTGACCGTGTCATGAATGCAATGGTGAAATTCTCCTTGAAATGAGGAATACTTGTTATAAACATGAGCCAAATGTTCAGGAACTTTTTGTAAGATATGCCACATGCACAAACGATGAATACTGTTAGGCAATACATATGAAATTGCCTTAGCCATGGCTTTGTCATCATTAGTAATAATAACAACAAGATTATGTCCACCCATTGTTTCAAGCCAAGTTTTTAACAACCATAAGTAAGACTCTGTCGTCTCATTCACAAGTAAAGCACATCCAAACATAATTGATTGGTAGTGGTGGTTAACACCTGTAAAAGGAACAAAGGGCATACCATAGCGATTAGTTAAGTACGCAGCAATCAAATGTGACTACATCCCCAAAGTGTTGGTAAGCCAACCTTGACGTTGCATCGGCCCAAAAACAATTTCCCATGCAATGATTTTCATCCATTTCAACTGCGTAAATAAAGTCTGGGTTCTTTGATTGACTCTTTATAAAGTAATTGTATATTCTTTATGCATCTCCATCTTTTAGAAGTTTTCTTCTTTTACTTCCCAAATAATTTTGAATATCTATTGTAACACAACCACCATTATAATCACTACTAGATTCTTGACTCAACACTGACGCTATCTTTCTAGTGGGTACACCAACTTCATTAAGCATATCAATGAGATTTTTCTGAGCAAGAGTCATTGTTCTATGTCCTCGAAGCAGAAGTGTACTTTTCGGAGAGCACAAATCATGATTATGTTCAGTTACAAATTTACTTACAACCCATTTCCCTTCGTCTTTTCTCAAACACATCATTGCTTTACATCCAATCATGGTCATAGGACGAGTTGTGACATTCTTATTTTTCTTTTGGTAACTTGGTCGATGGTATCCTTCTCTCGTACAAGCAAATTCTACTCCAATCAATGACTTATCTCTACTAGATAGTCGAGTGTGATTTTTTCAAATGTCAAAACCTTTTCTCCTTGCATATGCATTGTAACAAGTCATGGCATCTTCTAGTTTATCAAAAATCATGCCTTCACATGGCTCTAAAGGATTGTTACATAAAGAAGACTTGATAGGTTGGTTTTTTTGATTTTTTGACAAATTTGCATTATTCAAATCACCTCCTAATTCTGAATCCACAAAATATTCTTCTTCTAAACAGTTATCAGAAAATACGATATCAATCCCTTCACTTGATGTGCTTGTCATATCAAATCTATAATACAAAATTAACATTATTCAAATTTATGTACTAGTTAAAAAATAATATAAAAGAAAGTAATGAATAAAATAGAATCTTTATAAAATTTTTGAACCTCATGTTGTATGTTGTCTTGGTTTGGTGGTGTAAGGTTTATTAGAATCAAAATTCAATCAAAATGTCTATTCTCACATTTAACTCAATAAAAAATAACGAACACACATCACAAATGAAATCATCATTCACCATTAACTGAGTGGGTTTGATTTGTGTTTCTATTATACCTATACTGATTTAAAATTAAAAATCTACGATATAACCTAGATCACATTCAAAAAAATAAATTTGATCAACCTCTTTTATTTTCGATTCCTAATAAATAAATAAAAACTATTTTATTTTCAATTTTTAAACAACAACACTACAAACCCACACTTATCAATCCAGAATTTACTCAGAAAAATAAATCAATGGTTTAATCATTTTACCCATAGACCCCGTAATTCATCAATTTAATCTTTACCACACAAACCCATTTAAGGTAAATTATGGGTTCCTAAGGATGAGTTCATAGAATTTTTTTTTCCCAAAATATATTTGATTCTCACTTTTCGCTTTTGCTTTTGCTTTTTCTATCACCTCTCCAATCTTTAATCCAAAGACAAGGAAAGAAAGAAAGAGAAAAAAAACTAAAACAGAGGCTGAGAGTAATTTTGTAATCCAATATACAAAATGGTATTGAGATGAACATTCAGTTAATGGTGAATGATGGTTCATCCTTTGCTCTTCCAAACCCACTCTACGTTGCGACCCAATCAAAATTGTTCCAGACAATTTTAATTTATGTCACAATTCGGAAAATTGTTTCAAAAAATAGAAAAGGAGAAGAGCTGAGATAATCAAACAACTCACTAGATTATATGCACGTTTGATGGTCACGATTTTTTCTTGGCGAAGAAGATAGAGTTGAGGTCTGAGTTTTTGATCGTCGGAGAAGACAAACGGCTTTTTGTGTAGCTTTTGAAAGTGGGTTCAACCTAATTCAATTCATTATAATTTATTTTATATTATTTAAAACTCTAACTGTAGTTAAGTTATTGAAAGCTTCAACTCTCTCTCTCTCTCTCTCTCTCTCTCTCTCTCTCTATGGTATGAAATAAACTATCCCACTATTTCTTTATTATACATGACATATCAATACTTGATAGGGTGTCCGTAAAATTGGTATTAATGGCACATCCATGAGAAACTTAATCCCATGCTGGAAAAATATATTAACAAAATCTAGCATTGAGTTTGTGTGGCAACCACCTCCTTAATTAAGCAAATTAATTATCTTAAATATATGCTTATTGTTAATTACGTGATTATGTGTTAATTGTGAATTATGTGCCATGTGCGATATCAGTATATGGTATTGTCATTGTGAACAGATAAGTAGAGTTATAGATTAAATCTGTCTGATTCGTTAATTTTAACAAGTTAGAATTAAACAATGGGATAGGAAATAGAGCCTAATTCACACTCATAGAATTAGATTTGGTGTAATTGAGATTATATTGTGATAAGGATTAATTTAATTTAATGAGCAATGACTTATTAGCCTTAGTTGAATTAATTGAAATATTAATAGTAATGTAAAATTGAATACAGTAAATGCATATATGTGTCTTATTCACTAACTAGGTGATTAAGTAGTGGGTCTTCTTTAAATACACGTAGAGAGAGAGAGTGAGGATAGGAGAGCTTGAGCACTTGAACTTAAGAGGAGAAGAAAAGAAAAGGGAAGGAGGAACCTGTGAAACCCTTATAACTACATCTTTTTCTCCACAATTCACTTACTTTAGGTAAGACTTCCCCTCCCTAATCTCATGTAGTTGAATGTATTTGAAGATTTATACTCATAAGTTAAAGAATTTAAGTGTAAGAAAGAAGAATATAAGTTTAGTTCCTATTGACACATGCATGGCAAGATTCATAAATATCTATGATCATACATTCATGTTCTTACATACACCTCCAAATTGAAGTTGAAGCTTCATAGGAATTGGGGAATTGAAGCTTAGTATGGCATAGTTTTATGTGCTTTCATGATCTTTCAGTTTGTTAGTTTGTATATTCCTCCAAAAGAAAAAGGAATTCTATGAGAATTAAGGATTAGAGCTTAACTTGTATGTTTAATGAATATAAATTGTACATTCAAGAACATGAGTTCATTTCATGGACTTTGGGTTTTAAATTAATCATTGATTTCAAATGAAGTAAGAGATTGTTTATTTACCATGATTGTGAAAGTCTTGAGTCTTGAATTGTGCAAAAAATGAAGTCAGATTTTGAAAGAAAAGAGACCCAAAAACATAGCAATTTTCGGACTGTTTTTGTAGCATCGTCGCATGTGCAGCTTGGGGTCCTGCATATGCGAAAAACAAAACAAAGTGAAACTTGCATATTGCATTATATACACTTGCGGGACCAGGTCACTACTACAAAAACAGATAAAGATCACACTTTTTTGGTGTGATGTATGTTATTTAATCACACTTTTTAAGTTTTATTAAAGTGTGATCTTTGGGAGTGTGATTAAAAGTGGTCATTTTTAATCACACTTAAGTGTGATTAAAAATATTTAGATCACACCATTTAAGTGTGATTAAAAGTATTTAGATCACACCTTTTAAGTGTGATTAAAAATATTTTGATCACATCTTTTAAGTGTGATTAAAAGTATTTAGATCACACCTTTTAAGTGTGATTAAAAGTATTTAGATCACACCTTTTAAGTGTGATCTTTGGAAGTGTGATTAAAAGGGTCATTTTAATCACACTTTTTAAGTGTGATTAATAACATTTAGATCACACCTTTTAAGTGTGATTAAAAATATTTACATCACATCTTTTAAGTGTGATTAATAACATTCACTACTAAAAAAATACTTTTGTGACCGTCACATGCCGTGCAAATAATAGAAATCTGACATAAAAGACTTTTTATGATGACTATTTTGTCATAAAAAAAATAAAAAAATAAAAAACACTTTTAGCGACCATTGTTTTACTGTCGCAAATAATTATTTATTAAAAAAAAATCATATATAAATTTGCTACAACAAAAAAATCAATTACAAGCACCAACCAATTTTTTGTAAATGAAAAATAACAAAATTAACAAATTAATTAAATTTATAATAGACATTATCCATTAACCATCTTTAAATACACTGTACTAAAAAATTCAAGTCTTCAAAAAAAAAAAAAAAAGAAGAAGAAGAGCAACATAATCTTTAGCTCCCAACATCAACCGCTCGATTGTATCAACTATTCCCTCAACAAAATCTGCAAAAACATATATCAAACTTGACTTGAAAATTTAATGCACTTAAATATGTTAGTTTAGCTTAAAATTATCAAAATAAAACTATGTCAGTGACCTATCTCTATGGCAGATCAGTAATTTGCAACAAGAGTTTTAATTACCTTAAGAGCAACTTCAAGCTTAACTATGTCATCCAAAATGTCACTAAATCCGAAAATATATGTTTTCTGACAAGATTTTCAACAGAATATCGAGCAAATCAACCAAACAAATCCAAGATAAGATGAGATAAGATGAGACGGGATTGAACCTGAACTTCATCTTTATCCCTTGCTCTTTAAACTTGAAAACGAAAGCATTTATTTGGTGTCCTCTGGCCCTGGTTTATATATCCACGAATAGCAAATGAAGTAAATAATTCAGAGTATAGTTAGCAACCAATCCAAGATAAGATGATCTAGCTAGTAGCTATACAGCACAGGAACGAAAAATAGCTTGTCAACCAGCAATTGTTGCCCAAACAAATTTTTAGAATAAGAATTTAGCTATCCAAATTTTACGCACTTGGAATACATGTTTTAAGCTCTAAGCCACTTGAAGGTACACAAAATCATTGCAAATTGTGCAGTCAGTAAAAAACAAATTGACCAAAAACTGATATTTTTAACTGTCAACAATTGGGCATTTGGTCTAGTCCTGAGTTCAAGAATGCCCCATTTAATCAGTGAATTCACTCATCCTATCAAGTTTGTTTATTACACTTACTTATTTTCAAAATCAATAAAAGAATATCAAAACCCAAGTCATCCCAAAAATTATCAAATCTAGCTTTTTACAACCAACATTCTCACAAAAGAAATGGCAACAAGAAGAAGATAGCATGCTAAACTATTTTATGTGGGTAGCAAGGCCCAGCCAAACACAGGAAAACTTAATGCTATGTTTGGTTGGGGGATTTGGGAAGGAATTTGAAAAGCGAAAGAGAAAAAATAGCTGAAATGTGAATGAAATATATCTAAATTTCATATAATTTTACACACATTTTCGAAATAATAATCAACAAAGTTCGTTTGGAGACTCGAAACATAAATGGTTCTGTCACTAGTATGAAGGCACTTACAGTTTCAATGTTGCAAGCTCTTTGGCCAATGCCATATTCCTTTCTGTGACCTCACACACTCCAAAGTTGATCTATCAAGTTTCTATTATACAGGAAGGAGCTAAATGAGAAGGTTTCAATCAACTTTGTAAACATGTAAAACACAAAAACACACTCAACAATTTGAAAAAAGCGTATGCCTCCATAATCAGGATATCTACTTAATTTTAAGCCACTCCTAACATTACCAAACAACTTGTTTTGTGCTTTTTAAAAATAAAAAAAAGCACCATCAAATAAACAAAACCGACAAAGTTAGCATCTATTTGGAACACGGATGCCATACAATTTTACAGTTATTTCAAACAACAGAAGCGAGAAAACAGGATCTCAAGCCCACAGTTATATTCCAGGTACTTCACAAGAACAGAAACAAAAAGGTGCCTAGTTTGTGAAACAGGATCTTCAACTGCCTTCTCTCTAAGGCTTCCCCTAATTCTCGATCCTTCTCTGCACAAACTCTTCAACTTGCAGTCCATTACTCCTGTAAAAGGCAAAATGAATCAGAGAAGCCACCAAAAATATTATCAACCCAAATATTAGTAAGATACACTCTGGACATTTATATTCAGAGATTTCAGTATCTATATTCACAAGGGTGCATTCTATGTTGCATGTCATATTATTATTTCCACACAAATAGTGTACCTTTTGTGAGTAAAATCAATAGTAGAAGGTGCCAAAAGCAAGGACCTGGGTTATCAGTAGGGAGAGGCTAGGATAAATAAAGCCTAATTGATTAAAAGTGAACTGATATCTATGAACTTTTTCTAGTATATTACATACTCATCTATTCTGATGAAAGTGAACAGGATAAGAGGATAAAGATGGTTTATTAAACAACATCAATAAACATTTTAAAGACATTGCACTGTAAAAGTTCACCTGGCTAGACTTTTTATCGGCTAAACTATTTGTAAACAAAATGATGTCAAACCCAGAGGGACCAGTTAAGTTAAAACACGATAATTTACACAATCAAGGCAAGCTCTCAATGAACAAATCCATAAATCGACTTGACGTTTCTTTTTGCTCTTCTTTAAATGCATTGCCATATGATCAACAGCTTTCTGAGGTGACCAAGTTTCATCACCTGTCAACCATTGTAAAGCTTGAGCCGCTGCACTCTTTTCTGCAAGCTTCTTATTGTTGGAAGGCTGGCCAACAAAGTTCAATTTTTACAGTAGAAACTTTTTTAGTTTATACCATTGGAGCTGCTCTGGGAGGGTAAAAGTATGAGGCAAAGGAATCTTAGAAGGAAAAAAGCTAAGACACAAGACTGTTACTTTATCCTATACAGAGAATTTATCTTTTTAATAGGGACAAGCATATGTTTTACAAATGACAATAAAGGGATGATTGGCTTGAAACATCAAAGATCCCAAATCCTCTGTTTCACAGATGAATTGTAATAAGCTTCAATGGAAATAATGTGCAGCAATGCCCATCTAAATGTGCATTAACTTAAAGATTTTGGCACTGCACTCACCAGAAAGAAAATATCAGATTTTGGCTGTGATTGGTTTCTCCATTGTTCCTTCTAAAAATGGAAGAAGAATTTTGGGAGCAGCAGCTGTTTCTCCCCTTTTAGAATATAATGCTTGGTTACAGAAGTATAAACCTGCAAAAAAAAAAAAAAAAAAGGAAGAAAAGGATGACAAACAGGAATCAACAAATTGTGATGATAATAAACATAGGAGCATTTGTTCCACCAACTGACTGACCCTACTTACATAATTAGGCATGTATGTACGTAAATAAAAAGCAAGAGAATAAAGAGAGAGCATAAACAGCAGGCTGAGAAAAAAGGTGATATTTTGACATTTATATTGTGCTACCAGTACTCATGTGTGAAGTCATATGATGCACTAGAAAGGTGATTTGAATGTTATTTTGGGGTGTGGTTTTAATTTGAAACCACTATATCTATACCTTCGCTATGTGCCAACAAACCTCAGCAATTGAGGCAGCGACGGCAGCAACAGATTGAGTACTGTGAGATAGTTCACGAAGAAAGCGACCAAACTGGCGGACAGCAATAGAGATGGCTGGAACAACAGTCAAAGATAATACTGAAGACAAGTCCCTGGAAACCAAATCAAAACCAAGCTAATGTTAGAAATAAAATCTAAAGTGGTATGAGATGTTCATAGTTGAATATAGCTAACATATCAAGATGTCAAAAAAAAAAAAAATCAATATTTGAGTTGAAAAAGTATAATCATGCTGTATTTGTGAAAAGTAGGGATTAGAAAAGAGAATTCACATCACAATATTGTTCTTACTTTGACTGCTTGCTGCATGAAGAGCATGGCAATAAGCAAACCAAAGAGTTCTCGACCACGAGTAAATCTGTTGATAATGGAGCAAGCTCTGAGATAGCCGATAAGAATAGCAAGATTGCGATCCACACGCACACCTGAAAAATCGAATAATCAAGTATTATTAAACGACAAATGACAATATATCATAAGCTTAGCACAAAAATTCAAGCAATAAAAGCGCCAATGCGAAAACCATGCCAATAGTATTATATCATTTAGGAAGACTAGAAGATTAATAGCTCACTATCCATCCATGGAAGAAAGCAGTTTGTGACCCAAATCTGGTCCCTCTTTGGCAAAGTTAAACATGAATGTATACATTAGTACGATGGGCTCCATAACTCCCAAAATCAAGAAAGGTTGCCTCCAATAATTGAGTGAATAATCCCACAAATTGCAAGTGGATGCTAAGGTTTGAACTGATTAATACTCATACGCAAGTCACGTGGAGCATTTAATGTAAAATCATATAGCAAATACAGGCTTGATACATATCATGATTCATGCATTATACTATGTTGTAGCATTTTCCTGTTGACTTTCTTCGTCTCTCACTTCTTTTATTTTTTTGCCTTTTTTTTTTAATAATTGAAAAGCTAAGTTGAAGATGCTAACAATTGTGACACATCTTTGGAGCCATTTAACATCCATTCCAAAATATAAAAGAAATTTCATTTATGTTGAGAATTATTTACAGTTAATTCCCATACTGTAAAATGAAGAGTGAAAACCGGCAATCTCTTGACCTGAAAATCAGAGGCGGAGTGATTTTTTCAACAACTGGAATCATAAGTGGGTTAAGAAAATCAGAAATTAAGTAATTTATTGGCATGTATGTTCTTAACACAACAAAATTAATTTTTTAAAGCAAAAAAACAAATCACAACCATCTGACCACAAATTTCAGAGATTCAACCACAAATTTGAAAGATTCATTAGAAACACTAAAACAAGGAAAGGAAAAAAAAAACCAAAAATCCACAGATTCCACTGAAATCAACCAAACAAAAAACATTACCAAAGAATATCAAAGAGAGGAGAAAACACAGAATTTAAAAAAGAATTCTTGAGAGAGACAGAAACAAAACTGTGAGAAGACAACAGTTTCAGACAAACAAGGTTACAACACATTAAAAAATTTTAAAAAAATAAAAAATAAAAAAAAAATCTAGCAAATAGTTTATCGGATACAAATCCAAAGAGCGAAGAGTCTTTCAATAAACAAAAAATACAAATTATAAGAACTTATTATAAACCTCATTCGTGAACGCTGATATACTATTGGAAAACCTAGGAAATGATCGTACCTGCAGATGAGAGAATCCAATTGAACAAAAACCCTAGGCGAAGGGAACACAAAGATGCTTAGATAGAGAGAGAGAGAGAGACAGAGATTGAGAGAGAGAGAGTTTACCTGTGAGTAGATCGGCGGTGCGATGATCGGTGCGATGAGATGAACAACGAGAGAGTCAGAGAGTGATCGGTGTAGATATGAAGAACAACGAAACGAGAGAGAGAGAAAGAGAAAGAGAGAGAGAGAGATATTTGGTAGAAATTAGGGATTTTGGTTATAAGAGATTGGGGTTTTTGGGGGGCGCGGGAATGGAAAAAAATAGGAGAATCGAGCGGACGGGATTGGGAAAAATAATAATAATAATAATAATTTTTATCATAAATAAATATTTAAATAATAAAAAAATAAATAATAATTTTTATTTTTATAATAAATAGATATTTAATGAATGAAAAATTATTATCATTATTTTTTATTTGGTAGAAGTAAGGATAATATTTTAATGAAAAATATTTTCTATTAAGGGGTTGTTTGGAGTGTCCTAAATAAGTGCACTTTTTGTCTTTTTAGACTAAAAAATTAAGGAAAAAAATATAGTTGTTTGGGTTAACTATTTGACTTTTTATGAAAAAATTGTATAAATTAGTGTGTAAGGAAAAATTAGAATTAAGAGTTGTGTAGCCGTAATTTTTGACTTTTGGTGAATAGTGATAACTTTTTAACTTTTTAAGTAACTTTTTGACTTTTAACTTTTTTTGAACTTCCCAAACTTGGCCTAAGAGTGATGAGTGAGAGAGAGAGACAGAGAGAGAGAGAGAAACAAACAGACAGAGAGAAAGAGATAGAGAAAGAGAGACAGAAAAAGATAGAGAAACAAGAGATGAGCGAAAGATAAAAATTATTATTATTTGTTTCATATTTATTTTAATGAATAAAAAATATTATTATTTTTTTATTTGGTAGAAGTAGGGATAATATTTTTCATTAAAATAAAGTTAATTTTTTGTGGTCAATGTGGCATTTGCAGTGGTAGTAGTGGTAATAATGGAATGGCATTTGCAGTAGTGGTAAATGTGGTAGAAAATATGGGTGGTGAGAGGGAGATGAGTGAGAGACAGATAGAGAAGAGAGAGAGAGAGAGAAAAAGAGAGAGAGAGACAAACAGACAGACATAGACAAAGTGATGAGCAAGAGAGAGACAAAGTGGTCGCTAAAAGTGCATTTTCTTGTAGTGGAGAGCTCGGTAAATAGAGAAGAGATGAGGGAGAGAGTGAGCAAGGTGAACACAATGGGGGAGAGAGACAAGCAGACAGACAGACACATAGAGAGAAGAGCGAGAGACAGACAAACAGACACAGAGAGAGAAAGAGAAGAGTGATAAGTGAGAGAGAGACAAAGAGAGAAAGAGATATAGAGAGAGACAGGGAGACAGAGAGAGAAACAAATGAGAGAGAGAGACATATAGAAAAATAGAGAGAAACAAGAGATGAGCGAGAGATAGACAAAGAGAGAGAGAAAGAGAGCGAAAAGAGATGATCGAGAGAAATACATAGAAAAAGAGAGATAAAGAGAGAAAGAGAAAGAGAAAAAGACAAAGACAAAAGTGACGGATAGAGAAGAGTGATGAGTGAAAGAGAAGAGAGGTAATATTTTGTGGTAGAGAAGAGGCAGAAGCGGTAGTGGTGAAGGTGGTGGATAAAAGATGATGATGGTGGTGGTGGTGGTGGTGGTGGTGGTGGTCGTGGCGAAGGAGATTAGTGGTGAAGTTGTGGTAGTAGTAGAGTAGATGGAGTAGCAGGGTTGAAAGAGAGGTAATGGTAGTAGTAGTAGTGGCAATAGTGGTAGTGGTGGTAGTGGACTGGTGATGATGGTAGTAGTAATGGTAATCGTAGAGGTGAAATGGCGAATGTCGAGTGGTGGTAGTGAAATGACGTTCTTGATGAGTGGTGAAGGTGGTAGAGGAGATGAGTGGTGAGAGAGAGAGAGAGAGAAAGAAAAGAGATGAGAGAAGAGATAGATGAATGAGAGAGAGAGAAAGACAAATAGCGGTCAGAGAAAGAAGAGTGATGAATGAGAGAGAAAGAAAAGAGAGAAAAAGATGAAAAAATGAGTGAAAAGATATAGACAAAGAGAGAGACAAAGAAAAAAAAAAAAAAGCGAAAAGAACTAAGCGAGAGAGAGCAGAAAGAGATGAGCAAGAAAGCGAGAGAGAAAAAAAGAAGAGAGAGAGAGAGAGAGAGAGAAGATAGATGAAAGAGATAGAGAGAGAGAGATGGACGAGAGACACAAAGGAAAAGAGAGAGATGCAGAATGACAGAGAAAGAAAGATAAGAGAGAGAAAATAAATGAGAGAGATAGAGAGAAGAAAGATGAGCGAGAGAGACAGAGAGAAAAGCAGAGATAAGAGAGATAGAGATAAGAGATAGGCGAGAGACACGAGAGAAAATGAGAGAAAGCAGACAGGCAAAGAAAGAAGAGTGATGAGTGAAAGAGATAAAGAGAAGAGAGAGATAGAGACAGAGAGACATGAAGATGAAAAAATGAATGAAAAGAGAAATGTTATATCAAAAGAGTAAGAAAACATTGTTTTTTTAAATTTTTTTTCCGACAGAAAAAAGTACTAGAATTTATTCAAACCATTTTGTGACTGTATATATATGAAACTGTTTCAAAACCACAATCACTATGCTAGGTTAGAGTTTTCCAAAAACTCTTTTGAGAAAATTATACTTTCTTGTTTTCCATGTTATATTTTTTTACTGAATTTTTTTAATATTTTAAGTATTTTTTTTAATTTTTAAACACACCTAACATAAATACACCTAAAAATTTTAAAAAGTTGTAAAAAAAATCTTTTAAAAATTCACTAAATACCAAAAATACAATAATTCAATACATTTTTTTTTTGTATTTTTATGTATTTATTAATTTTTAAAATATTTTTTCATAATTTTTTTTTTAGATACATCTAAGTAAAGTGCATCTAAAAAAAATATTTAAAATTTTAAAAATATTCACTAAAAAAAAAAAAACACGAAAGTCACTTTTTATGACGTAGAAAAATGCCGTCTCAAAGCAGAGAGTAGAAAATACCGTGCAAGAATGCTCTCATTTTTTGAGACGACAAGTTGTGCCGTCACAAATGCTATGCTTTTTTGAGACGGCAAATGGTGCCGTCGCAAAAACTCTGTTTTTTTTTAGACGGCATTTTCTACCGTCGCAAAAAGTGACTTTTTGAGACGGCAAGTGTGCCGTCGCAAATAGTTCCGTCTCATATACCCCCTTTTCTTGTAGTGATCACACATGATGAAAATAAATATATATAATCACACTTATTTAAAATATGTGATTAAAAAAAATATTATTTTAATCATTAAATTAAGTGTGATTAAAAAATTATTTAATTTTTTAATCACACTTTTAATAAAAAGGAGATATTTTTAATTCTTCTTATGTGATCTTTAATCCCATGTTAATTAGAATGTGTGATTAAAATATATATATATATATATATAATCACACTTAATTAAAAAGTAACATAAAAAATAAATATTATCACACTTAATTAAATCAAATGTGATTAAAATATCAATCTAATTTTTTTTATCACACTTTTAATAAAAGTGAGACATTTTTATTTGTTAAATTGTGATTTTTAACTATTTTTATAATAGTGATATATATAAATAAATACTAAATATAATCACACTTAATTAAATATATATATATATATATAATCACATTTAATTAAAAAGTCTGGTTAAAATATATATATATATATAATCACACTTAATTAAAAAGTGACATAAAAAATAAATATTATCACACTCAATTAAATTAAGTGTGATTAAAATATCAATTTAATTTTTTTTATCACACTTCTAATAAAAGTGAGATATTTTCATTTATCAAAGTGTGATCTTTTGTAATAGTGATATAATCACACTTTAATTAGAAAGTGTGATTAAAAAATATATAAATAATCATACTTACTTAAAAAGTGTGATTAAAAAGTAGTAGTGTATATATAATCACACTTTAATTAAAAGGTGTGATTAAAAAGTATATAAATAATCACACTTTAATTAGAATGTGTGATTAAAAAAATATATATATAATCACACTTGTTTAAAAAGTGTGATTAAAAAGTAGTAGTGTATATATAATCACACTTTAATTAAAAGGTGTGATTAAAAAGTATATATATAATCACACTTTGATTAGAATGTGTGATTAAAAAATATATATATAATCACACTTATTTAAAAAGTGTGATTAAAAAGTAGTAGTGTATATATAATCACACTTTAATTAGAAGGTGTGATTAAAAAAAAAAAATATATATATATATATAATCACACTTAATTGAAAAGTGACATAAAAAATAAATATTATCACACTCAATCAAATTAAGTGTGATTAAAATGTCAATCTAATTTTTTTTATCACACTTCCAATAAAAGTGTGATCTTTTTTTTTTGTTAAAGTGTGATCTTTAACCATTTTTGTAGTAGTGGGTGCAGTGATGGTCATCGCACGTGCGGCTCTTTTTGGGTAGACCCGGTTGTTTTTCGCTTCTCTTTTCCACTTTTCGGGCCTTCGTTTGCATGGTTTTAAAATATTTTCATGAGCATTTGCATCTCATAAGTGCATTAGATTGAATAAATGAAAAATTAGAACCGAATTAGTAATGACGATTAGTTATTGAATAAGTAACAACCGAATCAAATAGAATTGGCTAGTAATATGAATGTAATTGAGTTGTTATGCTTGACTTCATTTGTTTAGGTCGGACGTCGAACCAATAGTATGTGTATCGAGAAGCCCACTGTGAGTAACAATGTTGTAAAGATATGTTCAAATTGTATTTATTTTCTAAATGATAAATTATATTGTTTCTGAACGGTTACCTTTTATTAACTGAATGATGATCCTCTTTTGAATTGTATTTGTGGCATCCATAGCATATTGTTATTGTTATTGATATCATTATTGTTACAGAGATCTCTGTCAGTTCTAAATCTTGGAACTATTTCTATTGTTTTGATGGCCATCAATTGATTATTCGGTCTTTAAGACCTATTGTATTGTTGTTATTGGATGTATCGCGTATGACCTATATGAACATGAACTGATTAAATTGAACGATTGAACGATTGATTGACAAAAAGATATTGATTAGAAATGTGCTATTGATAAACGATTGTTTCAAAGACTGTAAGGACATCATTCTTAACCTCTTTACATATCTGTTATTCACTGGGCTTTAGCTCACAGTTTATTATATATATGTACGTGATCGAGCATCGGACCAAAGCTAGTGGCGTCGACCAGAACCCTTGTTTTGTCAAGCCAACTATTATACCTCATTGCGAGGTTTTGAACCAGTATGTGTCAAGGCTTTTTGGGTGGTTCAATTTCACCCTTTTGATTTTGCTAAGTGAAAAGAATGTTGTAAAACTTTGTTAATACTGTTTTTGATAATGGAATTATTTCCCTAACTTGTATTTTGTCTCGTATATGTATGTGTTTATGGGCATAAATGGTTATGGATATGGCTATGTATATAAAAGTTTATTTCCATTCAGGTCCTCACAGCTCATTGGACAATATATTATTATTGATTGGCTTCCACTAACCCCTTTATATTGTATTATTGTTACTATTGTTAAACATGCCTTTGGTAATCACAGATTACTAGCCTGTTACGACACTAAACCTATAGGGACGGGTTTGGATCGTCACAGAGTGGTATCAGAGCACGAGTTATACCGCACACATGTGTCCAAATGAGCTATAGGATGCCCTAGAAAAGCAATTGGGGCATTGTATGAGCATAAATTAGTGTGTGGATATGATATGTGTACATGAACTAACATGCATGAATATGAAACCATCTTTCCTTATGTTTATTATTAACATGTTTTATATAGTGCAATGGAGAATGCAAGAAGTACAGATGAAATTGAGTCAATGGAGAATGCAAAAAGTACAAATGAAACTGAGTCCTCAAAAACAAGAATTGCAAGATTGGCAAGGATGGTTGAACTATTGACTGAGACTCTAAGACAACAACAAACCAACAGCCTCTACCTCCTCCTCCTTTACCAGTGCAGCCAGAACCAAATACCAATGATAATGTTATTGCTTTAACACAAAAGTTTAACAAAATCAAGCCACCGACATTCCAGGGAGGACTGGAACCACTAAAAGCTGAGGCATGGATCCTAGAAATTGAAAAGCTATTTGAAGTGTTCCCGTGTTCTGAGGCACAAAAAGTGTTGTTGGCTACCTTTACTTTACAAGAGGAAGCAAGACAATGGTGGATACTTGTGCGTGAAGATAATAATACTATGGTTTGGGCTCAATTCAAGGAAGCATTTTATGATAAATACTTTCCTCAATGTGTCTGTGACCGTAAAGTAACTGAATTTGAGCAATTGAAGCAAGGTATCATGTCAGTAGTAGAATATGAAGCTAAGTTCACTGAGCTCACTCGCTATGCACCACACATGGTGGATATCAACTATAAAAAGACTAGAAAATTTGAGGGGAGACTTAATGTGGAGATACTTGACCAGATAAATGTCCTGAAATTACTCAAGTACGTGGATGTCCTTGACCGAGTTATCATAGTTGAGGCAAATGTTGCAGCATTGAAACAAGCTAAGACGCTGGTAACTGAATGGCGGGGTAAAAGACAAAGTTTTCATTTTAAGAAGGGCCGAAATAACTCATTGAATAAAAAGCAAAATACAAGGTCAACAAGCAGTTCCAGCCAAGGCAACAATTCTATACCGCCTTATCCAGAATGTGGCAAAATACACAAAGGGGTTTGTTATAAAGTCTCTAGGGCATGTTACAAGTGTGGCAAGATGGGCCACATAGTTAAAGACTATCCTCTCGCATCTCAGAACCTTACTAGACCTATAGCAAGTGCTGCAGCATCAACCACTACACCAAAACCCAATTCTAAAGCTACCGGAAGAGAAACTTTGAAGCAAGACCGGGTGTTTGCACTTGTACCAGGAGATGTGTAGAACACTGAGACGGTCAAGTATACTCCCTGTTTATGCTCAAAATGCTTATATTCTGATTGATTCGGGGTCTACACACTCGTTTGTCTCACATACTTTTTCATGAAAATTAAATAGACCACTAGAACCCATGAGCTATTTATTAGCTGTATCTTCACCTATTGGGGGGTCCATGACTTGTGCTTATGTGTATCCTAGATGTGAGGTTATTATTGGGGATGTGTTTTTTTATGTTGATTTGCTACCTCTGAATCTTGATCATTTTGATATAATTTTGGGAATGGATTGGTTAACCAAATATCATGCCTCCATTGATTGTGTAACAAAACATATTTTGCGTCCACCCGGATTGCCTGAATTTGTATTTAACGGAGTTGGTGTTATACCTCCCCCATACTTGATTTCATCTATGAAAGCATTCAAATTGATTAAAAATGGGTGTAAAGGGTATTTATGTTGTATATTGACTATGTCTACTGATACTAAAGCTAATGTGGACAGTATTCCTATTGTCAGAGAATTCCCAAATGTGTTTCCAGATGATTTTCCAAGGGATTTGATTGACAGGGAGATTGAATTCACTATTGAGGTGATACCGAGTACATAACCAATTTCCAAAGCTTTGTACAGAATGACACCTACTGAATTGAAAGAGTTGAAAATCCAGTTGCAAGAGTTGTTGGACAAAAAGTTTATTAGGCCTCGTACATCACCATGGAGCGCTCCAGTTTTATTTGTAAAGAAGAAGGATGGTTCGTTGAGACTTTGCATTCACTATCATGAGTTGAACAAAGTGACAGTGAAAAACAAGTACCCGTTGCCTCGCATTGATGATTTATTCGACCAGTTGCAAGGTGCACAAGTCTTTTCCAAGATTGACTTTAGATCCGGATACCACCAATTGAAAGTCAAAGCTGAGGACATTGAAAAGACTGCTTTTCGAACAAGGTACGGACATTATGAATTTCTTGTTACGCTTTTCAGAGTTACTAACGCGCCTGTTGTATTTATGGATCTCATGAATAGAATTTTCAAGTCATTCCTTGATGAATTTGTGGTTGTTTTTATAGATTGCATTTTGATTTATTCCAAAAATAAAGAGGAACATGAACATCATTTAAGAATTGCCTTGCAAACCTTGAGAGAAAAGAAATTATATGCAAAACTGACAAAGTGTGAATTTTTGTAACAACCCCGACCCATGATTAACGCTAATTCATGTTTAAGTATGCCAAATGAGTAATTAAGAAGTGATCCTCAGTTAATTATATGTGCATTGCATCATTTTGTGTTTATATCTATATAACGTAGAAAGATCTATTCATGTTTTAGTTTTGGTATGCGAATTAAAGGCCCTATCGGCATTCGATACAGAAATTGACTTGATTTATATGTTAATTAGGATTTTCAGAATTTTATGGTAGGTTTAATTGAAATTCGATCCGTGACGATTAAATTAGATTAATTTAATGTCCACTTGTTTGGCCTTAATTAATTACACCTTGTCCAAGCCTAATTAAGGCACTAGTGGGCTTCCTTGTGCACCCATACACTCCCATTTCACTCTTTTGTTGATACAAACGTGAGGGAGAGAGAGAGTGAGGGAAGAAAATTGAGCTCAACCAAGGAAATGCTAGAATTGTTGACAATTGAGGAGGATTTGAGGATTCAACTTCAACATTGGCGAACTCAAGTCTCTAGCTAAGGAACCAACCTCTTAATTGGGTAATTGAGTTAGACTTTGCAAGACTTCAAGTGGATTAGGTGAATTCATGTAGGATTTGAGGTAGAATTGAAGAGGATTGAGCTATACCATGCATGCATGTCCATTTCTTTATAAATTGAGCATGATTTCAAAGAATTCTTTCATGCATGTGTTTATTTCAATCATACATTTAGAACTCATCATGTTTTCCATCAATTTTCCCAATTTGATCATGTTTTGAAGTGATTAAGTACAAGAGAATTCATGCATGTTATGTTTTTGAACATTCATAAAGTTTAAGTTGAAATTTTGTACAATTGGCATGTCATTGGGCCATGATTTCTTGAAATGATCCTTAAAACATGTTGTTTTATAAGTTTCTATGAATTTCCTAAAGTTCTGGCCCCAAAATGTTGAGTTTTGAAGTGTTTGGTTTGAGTTAAAGCTTGGAGATCAAATCTGAAAATTCCAGATTTTGCATTCACGCTCGAGCATAGGAGTTCACGCTCAAGCGAGCACTCTGAGTGCGTGTACTTCCGCTTAAGCGACTGGAAGCTCGCTTGAGCATGAAATGCATGTATCCAGAAGTTCATATGTTTTGCAACACGCTTAAGCGACAGAAGTCACGCTCGAGCAAGGGTCTGAGTCTCACGCTCGAGCGTGGATCGAGCGTCCGTCGAGCGTGAAAAGCAAGCAACCAGTACTTTTTCCAAAGTTTACAGTCCGCTCTAGCGAGAGAAGTCACGCTCAAGCAAGCCTTCACTTCTTGTATGTCCGCTCGAGCGAGGAAAGCCACGCTTGAGTGTGGACCCTGTTTTCAGCAAGTTTTGGAAAATGTTTTCAAATGCATTTTTGCATCCTCATTCCATCCTAGGCATTCTTAGGCCATGATTAAGACTTCATAATGAGGTTAAAGGCTAGAAACACGCTCAGAACAAATAAAGTAAGTTATGTACAATTCGAACGTGTGTTTCATGTGTGTGTTTGTTATGTGTACATGTAGGTCACGTGCCGTAGACCATCTGATTAGTTTGCTATGTCTGTCTGCACTCGAAGCCAACTGTGAGTAATAACTTAATAAAGCTATGTTCAACTTTATTTATTTTCTGTATGATGAAATAAGATCTGTTTTCTGAAATGATATGTTCTGTACAATGAATAATTGTCTAATTTCTAATAATATATTCGTGGCACCCTTAGCATCATGTGATATCTGTTAGCTGTTACCCGGTATTGGAGGTTCCATTATGGAACTTAATATGTATGCACTCTGTTACCCGTACCGGAGGCTCCATCATGGAGCCCAGCATGTATATTTTCTATTACCCGGATCCGGAGGTTCCTTTATGGAACTGGTTATTCATAACCGCTATATGTTCTGCATCTGTTCTATATCTGTTCTGTTAGTGTTAATGGATGTACCACGTATGATTAAGTATGAATTATGATTTCTGCATATCATCTGAACAAGAATACGAATATCAATCTAAATTATGATTTCTGAATCTGTATGGACTTCATTCATCAAAACCCTTTACTCTGTTATTATTCACTGGGCTTCCGCTCACTATTTATATTATGTATGTAGGTGAGCAAGCACGTGACCAGGCCCTGAGTTAATGGCCTATATTTCAGTTTTTGTCAGCCAACCTTTGTGCCTCCCGAGGAGGTTCCGGATGAAGTCAAGTTTTGCTACTGTTTTTGTAATCATATTAGACTATGTTTGTCTGTTAAGTTGTGGGCGAGATTTTTGACACATACACCTAAGTGTGGTATGTAAATATTATATCTTTTGGTTATCACTCGTATGTTTTGTATATTTTCTTCCGCAGCTCCTAACTATATGTTAATTTGTCAAGAGGCCTTTGGTAATCCAAGGATTACTGGCCGGTTACGATGCTAAACCCATAAGGGTCGTGACAATTCTAGCTTGATAGTGTTATGTTTTTGGGACATATGATTAGTAAAGATGGCATTTCTGTCGACCCACAGAAGATCGAAGCAGTTGTGAATTGGCCTAGACCGATTAATGCTACTGAAGTCCGAAGTTTCTTGGGTTTGGCCGCATACTATCGAGGATTCGTGAAAGACTTCTCCAAAATTGCTTTGCCTTTGACTCAGTTAACTCAGAAATGGGTACCGTTTGACTAGACTGATCAAAGGGAATCAACCTTTTAAGAATTGAAGACTTGACTTGTGACTGCATCGATTCTCATCTTACTCTCAAGTACGAATGTATTTACTATTTTTAGTGATGCTTCTTATAAGGGATTAGGGTGTGTATTGATGTAGAATGGTAAAGTCATTGCGTATACTTCCCGACAACTAAGGCCACATGAAAAGAATTATCTGACTCATGATTTGGAGCTTGCTACAGCAGTGTTTGCATTGAAGATTTGGCGCCACTACTTATATGGAGCAACATGTGAAGTTTACATAGACCACAAGAGCTTAAAGTATTTCTTTACCTAGAAAAAGTTGAACATGAGACAACAGAGATGGCTGGAATTGATAAAAGATTATGATTTGTAAATTTTGTACCATCCGAGGAAAGCTAACACCGTTGCTGATGCAGTTAATCGAAAATCTATTAGGAATTTGGCTTGCTACTTACCAGGCAAAGAGAATTGCTACATGACCTTAAAAATTTTGAGGTTGAAATTGTGTTGCGAGAACAAGGCGGGACATTAGCTGCTATTTTTACTCAACCAGCGATTCTTGAAGAAATTAAAGAAAAACAGTAACAAGATGAATTTTTGAAAAAGATTATTGATGAACGGGAATCCAAACCAAGGCTGGACTTTGTTTTTGAAAATGGTGTGTTGAAATTTCAAGGTAGATTATGTGTACCAAATGATCCCGAATTGAAAAAGCGTGTTTTGCAAGAAGCCCACAGCTCAAAACTTTTTATTCATCTGGGGAATACGAAAATGTACCAAGATTTGAAACTCAATTTTTGGTAGCCGGGAATGGAGAAGGAAATTGCTGAGTTTGTATCAAAATGCTTACACTACTAACAAGTAAAAGCCGAACATCAATGACCTGCGGGATTGCTCTAACCACTGCCAATACCGGAGTGGAAATGAGAACACATCACTATGGATTTCATAGTTGGACTACCTCGCTCCAATAGAGGTATAGACTTAATTTGAGTTATTGTTGACCGTTTGACTAAATCTGCATACTTTTTACTTGTCGAAACAATTTATAATACGGGTAAGTTGGCTACAATTTACATGAATAAGATTGTTAGATTGCATGGAGTGCCTGTGTCCATTGTTTCTAATAGGAACTTGAAATTCACATCAAGATTTTGGCAAAGTTTGCAAACAACATTGGGTACTAAATTGAGATTGAGCAATGCATACCATCCACAAACCGATGGCCAGTCAGAAAGAATAATCCAAACTCTAGAGGACATGCTGCGTATGTGTGTGCTTGATTTTCAAGGGAATTGGGAAACTCACTTGCCCGTAGCCTAATTCGCTTGCAACAATAGCTTTCATTCAAGCATTGGTATGGCGCCTTTCGAGGCATTATATGGCAGAAAATGTCGGTCTCCTATTTGTTGGGCAGAAATTGGAGATGAGCCTTTACTTGGGCTTGAGATTGTACATGAAACAACGGAAAAGATAAAATTAATTCAACAAAGATTGAAAACCGTGCAAAGCCGACAGAAAAGTTACGCGGATGTCCGAAGGCGAGACAGGGAATATGAAGTGGGTGATCATGTTTTTATTAAGGTGACACCAATGAAAGGAGAAACTCGCTTTGGAACCAAGGGCAAATCATTGAAAAGATTAATCTAGTGGCATATCATGTAGCACTTCCTCCCGAAATGGAACATATGCATAATGTCTTTCATGTTTCGATGTTGTGGGATTATCTTCGGGATCTCCTTTCCATGTTATTGAGCCTACTTATGTGGTATTGAATGATGATTATACGTATGAAGAAAGGCCCATTTAGATTGTAAACAGACGGATCAAGAAGTTGAGAAACAAAGAAATTCCATAGTGGTACCTATGCAACCTGGGAAAGAGAAGATAATATGAAGAGAAAATACCCAGACCTCTTCCCACTTGATCTTATATTTTTTCCGGAGGAAAGTAATTGAGTTTGGAGGACCAAACGTTCTAAGGGAGGAGAGAATGTGACAACCACCTCCTTAATTAAGCAAATTAATTATCTTAAATATATGCTTATTGTTAATTACGTGATTATGTGTTAATTGTAAATTATGTGCCATGTATGATATCAGTATATGGTATTGTCATTGTGAACAGATAAGTAGAGTTATGGATTAAACCTGTCTGATTCGCTAATTTTAACAAGTTAGAATTAAATAATGGGATAGGAATTAGAGCCTAATTCACAATCATAGAATTAAATTTAGTGTAATTGAAATTATATTGTGACAATGATTAATTTAATTTAATGAGCAATGACTTATTAGCCTTAGTTGAGTTAATTGAAATATTAATAGAAATGTAAAATTGAATACAGTAAATACATACATGTGTCCTATTCACTAACTAGGTGATTAAGTAGTGGTTCTTCTTTAAAGACACGTAGAGAGAGAGAGAGAGAGAGAGGATAGGAGAGCTTGAGCACTTGAACTCAAGAGGAGAAGAAATGAAAAGGGAAAAAGGAACTTGTGAAACCCTTATAACTACATATTTTTCTTCACAATTCACTTACTTTAGGTAAGACTTCTCCTCCCTAATCTCATGTAGTTGAATGTATTTGAAGATTTATACTCATAAGTTAAAGAATTTAAGTATAAGCAAGAAGAATATAAGTTTAATGAAAGTTTAGTTCATATTGATACATGCATGGCAAGATTCGTACATATCCATGATAACACATTCATGTTCTTACATACACCTCCAAATTGAAGTTGAAGCTCCATAGGAATTGGGAAATTGAAGCTTAGTATGGCATAGTTTTATGTACTTTCACGATCCTTCAGTTTGTTAGTTTGCATATTCCTCCAAAACAAACAGGAATTCTCTGAGAATTAAGGATTAGAGCTTAACTTGTATGTTTAATGAACATAAATTGTACATTCAAGAACATGAGTTCATTTCATGGATTTTGGGTTTTAAATTAATCATTGATTTCAAATGACGTAAGAGATTGTTTATTTACCATGATTGTGAAAGGCTTGAGTCTTGAATTGTGCAAAAAATGAAGTTAGTTTTTGAAAGAAAAGGGACCCAAAAACATAGTAATTTTCGAACTATTTTGTAGCACTGCCGCATGTGCGGCTTGGGATCCCGCACGTGCGGAAAATAAAACAGAGTAAAGCTTGCATACTGCAATATATGCACCTGCGGGACCAAGTGCGGTGGTGGTCATCGCACGTGCGACTGAGACCCCCGTACGTGCAGCCCTTTTTGGACAGACCCGTTTTGTTATTCGCTTCTCTTTTTCACTTTCTGGGCCTCCGTTTGCATGGTTTTAAAATGTTTTCATGAGCATTTGCATCTCATAAGTGCATTAGATTGAATAAATGAAAAATTAGAACCGAATTAGTAATGACGATTAGGTATTGAATAAGTAACAACCAAATCAAATAGAATTGGCTAGTAATATGAATGTAATTGAGTTGTTGTGCTTGACTTCATTTATTTAGGTCAGATATCGAACCAATAATACGTGTATCGAGAAGCCCACTGTGAGTAACAATGTTGTAAAGATATGTTCAAATTGTATTTATTTTCTAAATGATAAATTATATTGTTTCTGAACGGTTACCTTTTATCGATTGAATGATGATCCTCTTTTGAATTGTATTTATGGCATCCATAGCGTATTGTTATTGTTATTGTTATTGTTATTGATATCGCTATTGTTATAGAGATCTCTATCAGTTCCAAATCTTGGAACTATTGCTATTGTTTGATAGCCATCAATTGATTGTTCGGATTTTAAGGCCGATTGTATTGTTGCTATTGGATGTACAATGTATGACCTATATGAACATGAACTTATTGAATTGAACAATTGATTGACAAAAAGATATTGATTGGAAATGTGCTATTGATAAACGATTGTTTCAAAGACTGCAAGGACATCATTCTTAACCTCTTTACACATTTGTTATTCACTGAACTTTAACTCACAGTTTATTATATATATGTATGTGATCGAGCACCGGACCAAAGCTAATGGCGTCGACTCGAACCCATATTTTGTCAAGCTAGCTATTGTACCTCATTGCGAGGTTTCGAACCAGTATGTGTCAAGGCTTTTTGGGTGGTTCAATTTCACCCTTTTGATTTTGCTAAGTGAAAAGAATGTTTTAAAACTTTGTTAATACTATTTTTGATAATGGGATTATTTCCCTAACTTGTATGTTGTCTCGTATATGTATGTGTTTATGGGCATAAATGGTTATGGATATGGCTATGGCTATGTATATAAAAGTTTATTTCCATTTAGGTCCTCATAGCTCATTGGACATTATCTTATTATTGATTGGTTTTCGCCAGCCCCTTTATATTGTATTATTGTCAGTATTGTTAAACAGGCCTTTGGTAATCACGGATTACTGGCCAATTACGACACTAAACCTATAAGGGCGGGTCTAGATCGTGATAGTTTGAGAATTGATTTTTCTATTTATTAACATTTTATTTTATTTTTTTATGAAAAGTCGTACAGTAAAATAAAAAATAATCTATATATATAAAGAAAACGGTCTTTTTAACAACAATGATCGTGGAAGTTCCAAATTTCCAAACTAATTTTGTTAATTTGTTAATTTTTAAATAAATAAGAAACATCTATTGGTTAGTTCCTTAAGTCAAAAATCCAAAAACAAAAAAAGTTCTAATCATATATTTTAAAATTCAAAACAATATGATAAGTCACCCTCACTCTTTCAAAAAATAATGTTGATCAAAACAATTCAAATAAAAAAAAAATAAAGACACTAATTATCTATGATTTTGAATTTCAAAATTCAAAATAATTTGGTAAACCACTTTCATCCCACTCCTACCTTATTCAAAAATAATATAAATCTAAAATTTTAAAAACCCAATCAAATTAAAAATTCAATACAATTTTCTCTTTAATACTCAATATTTGATATTTTTTCCAACCCAGCCAACTCCTCGAAAAACAAAAAAAGAAAAAGAAAAAGAAAAAAGGTTATAATTATCTACAATTTTGAATTTTTAAATTCAAAACAATATGATAAATCACCCTCACTCTTACAAAAAATAATGTTGAGCAAAACAATTCAAATAAAAAAAATAAAAGACACTAATTATCTATAATTTTGAATTTCAAAATTCAAAATAATATGGCAAGCCACCTTTGTCCCACTCTCACCTTTTTCGAAAATAATATAAATCTAAAATTTTAAAAACTCAATCAAATTAAAAATTCAATACAATTATCCCTTTAAAATACTCAATATTTAATCTTTTTTTCAACCCGGCCAACTTCTCCCCAAATGTAATGACGTAGTGGTTATTTTTTCTCTTTGCCAATAGTCCAAACTTATTTCAAGTTTGTTTGTTTGTATTTTTTTTTATAATTTTATATTTTGCGTGTGAGCATTTTTTTTTCCCCTCTAAATGACTTTTTTTTTTTAGTATATTTTTTCTCCACCTTAAATGACAGTAAATATATATCTGTTAACTATCTTTGTTTTGGGAGTTAATTTGAAGTTTTTTTTTTTGGGGGGGGTGGATATTTGTGTATTTTTTATATTGTTGTTATTATTTCTTTTGATATATGTGAATTGATAATATAGTTATGAGGTTTTTTTTTTTTTTTTAATAAAATAAGGCGTCTTATATTGTTCTTTATGATTTGGCCATTTTTTTTTAATTTTTCAAACAAAATTTTCAAATTTTTTATTTGTAAAAAATTAAAAACATTTAATTGACTTGCCCATCAATAAATAAAATTTTAAATTATGAACACTATTCCATAATTTATGGATTTAAAAAAAAAAATTCAACACCCACATATGAAATAACAAATCTTAAAATCACGCATTTTTTTATTTTTCATTTTTAACTCTTTAAAATTCTAATGGTACATTTTTTTTATTTCCACAACATTGTCTTTCTATTGGTTAGTTCCTTAAGTCAAAAATCCAAAAACAAAAAAAATTCTAATTATGTATTTTAAAATTCAAAACAGTATGATAAGTCACCCTCACTAATTCCAAAAATAATGTTGATCAAAACAATTCAAATAAAAAAAAAAAAAAGACACGAATTATCTATGATTTTGAATTTCAAAATTCAAAATAATATGGTAAGCCACCTTCATCCCACTCTTACCTTTTTCGAAAATAATAAATCTAAAATTTAAAAAACCCAATCAAATTAAAAATTCAATACAATTCTCTCTTTAAAATGCTCAAGATTTGATCTTTTTTTCCAACCCGGCCAACTCCTCCAAAAACAAAAAAAAAGTTCTAATTATCTACAATTTCGAATTTTAAAATTCAAAACAATATGATAAGTCACCATCACTCTTTCCAAAAATAATGTTGATCAAAACAATTCAAATAAAAAAAAATAAAGACACTAATTATCTATGATTTTGAATTTTAAAATTCAAAATAATAGGATAAACCACTTTCATCCCACTCTCACTTTTTCCGAAAATAATATAAATCTAAAATTTAAAAAACCCAATGATTAAGGCCGAAATGTACATCATTGAGGCCGTTAATTAGAATTTCTTAACTTCACTTGTTGGTCAAACCTTATACTTTATGTGTGTTGAGTGTCAATCAGGTTGTACATCGTTGGAGCATAAAATGGGCAAAAAGACAGAATTTGGACAGAGTTGACTTTTTCTAAAAAAGTCAAACCGATGTTTTAAACCTGTTTGGAAGTGAGTAGAAGTATAAAAAGAAAAGGAAAAGGCTTTTCTGGGGGTTTGAAATTGTTTTGACCTAAAGAGAGAGGTTAAGGTTTGGGAAAGAGAAAGGAACACGAAGCTTCAAAGATGTCTCCCATGGTGGTTCCTTCTCCATCTACCTCCTCCCACTCCTCCATGAGTGGCTAGTCTTCTTTTCTAGGGTTTTGATGAAACCCTAGCCATGTAATTATTTAGTTTTCTTTTTTATTTTAAATTATGTAAAAGTTTGAACATTTGTATGGTGTTTTAGAAGTTTCTTTTATATAATTTTCATTATTCCTTCAAATATTTGACTTTCTATGATTGTTGAATGTTATCCATACATGTGTTTTCTATTCCTTCACATTCAAGGTATGAGACGAACCATGCTACGAGGAACGAGTCGTATTACTAACTTAGTTTAGAGTGAACGATTCGTATTACTTGAGATGGTTCGTGCTCGTACATTGAATGTGATGATCTTCTTGTCAAATGCTTCGAGCTTATAGTTGCAAAACATTAATCCGTTCAAACCATAGCATAATTGATTTCAATTGGAAACCCTAATTATGTGGTTAGTGGTGAATTCTCTACCCTACGATTTTTTCTTAATTCAGTAAATCCAATTTCAATT
Source organism: Camellia lanceoleosa (assembly GCA_025200525.1). Classification (NCBI taxonomy): domain Eukaryota; kingdom Viridiplantae; phylum Streptophyta; class Magnoliopsida; order Ericales; family Theaceae; genus Camellia; species Camellia lanceoleosa. The sequence continues at coordinate 203,769 of JANUSC010000086.1, read as the reverse complement.
ATTATTGATAATTTAATTCGTTAGTTTAATTTATTCGTTATTAAATTAGGTTATAAATAACCAATCTTTTTATCAAAATTAATTTAGGAATTTGACAATTAAATTAGTTTAATTTCACAATAGTCCCTATGGATCGATACTTGGACTTGCCATTATTCTAAAAGAATTTGGTATAGTTTAATATTTAATTTTGGTGTATTCAATGACCCATCAAATTTTGGCGCCGTTGCCGGGGACTTCTGGCGAATTTAGTTAATTTAAAGTCACATTCTTACTTTAATTTTTAGTTTAGAATTTTATGCTTTTATGTTGCTAAGTGTGCAGAGCGTTTGAAATTGGAACTATCATTGAAGTGCAAGCGGAGCGCAACCAAGCTTTAAAAATAAAAATAAAAACCGCAGCACTAAAGTGAGTAAACAGAAGCAAACACTCACAAGCAAAGCACCAAAGTGCTAAAACGAAAGTCAAAGCTCAAACAGAGGTTGGAAACAACGTCTACACGTCAAGCATCCGCAAGACGAGTAAAGCGTTTTTGTTAAACCGCTGTGAGTAGTTCTTCCTTTGGTATTTTGCTTTCATACTTAGTGCACAGAGTCGAAACTTGTTGTGTGTGTTTGGGTAGCGTATGCACGAGCGTCGTTCTTGTCGCCCTGAATTGTGGAGTTTGGACCTTGAACTAGAAAGGACCCTTAGGAGACTTAGGACCTCTGCCCGTATTCCTAGGCTTGAATATTCATATTCATATATTGAGCCATTAGAGATAGCAGATCCTAATGTCCCGAATGTGTCCAACCGGACACTTAAGGATTATTTTATACCCACTGCATATATATCACCATCATGCATCCAATTACCCAACACCACTGCTGCGCATTATGAGATTAAGGCCAGCACCATACAAATGCTCCCATCATTCCATGGACTAACTCATGATGACCCTTATAAACATTTGAATGAATTTCTAGAAATTTACTCAACAGTGAGGATCCAGAATTTCACAAATTAGGCCTTAATGTTGCGATTGTTTCCATTCTCGTTAAAGGATAAAGCCAAACATTGGATAAATTCTTTACCTGCTAATTCAATCACAACTTGGGACCAATTACAGCAACGGTTCTTGGAGAAGTACTTTCCCATAGGTAAAACTAACCAACTTAGGCGAGCCATCACAAACTTTGCTCAAATGGATAGCGAGCAATTCCATAAGACGTGGGAAAGACTTAGAGACCTTCTCCAACAATGTCTCCACCACCAAGTGCCTGATTGGCAACTTGTTCAAACATTTTATTATGGCTTAACTGAGTCGCACCGCCAAATGGTAGATTCGTCCTGTGGTGGAACATTTATGTCTAAAAATGATGTCGAGGCATGACAATTGTTTGAGAACTTAAGTGATAATTCCCTTCACCATGCTTCCGCAGCCCAGCAAGTCCGGCAACCAGCAGACCACTTGAAATAAACTTGAGGTCGGGCAAAACTTAGAGTTAACCCAACAAGTAGAGGCACTATCTCGCAAGATAGACCACTTATTAGCTACGGGACATGCCCTTATCCAGCAAGATCAGCCTCAATTCCGTGAGGCATGTGTTATATATGCGAGCCCTGCTCATGACTTGAGTGAGTGCCCTTCGGCATCACAATTTCCAGAGTTAGTCCAAGAGCATGTGAATGTGGTTCAAGGATTCTCCAACCTGGATAATGACCCATACTCCAACACATATAATCCGGGATGGAGAAATCACCCTAATTTCTCATGGAGACCCCCTTCACAAGGCACTTCTTACAATCCTCCACCACCAAGGCAGAATTTCAATAATTTTGCCAACCAATCATCCTACCGACCACCGCAACCTTATCGACCCCCACAACCGTAACGACAACCACAACCCCCGCCTGTTCTTCAGGGCAACTTTGCCTTTGAGACTCAGGTGTTGGAAGTTCTCTCAGAACTTAAGGGGTTAGCACCGATAGTTTACTCCCACACTCACTCTATTGCCAAGATAGAGACCCAATTGGGTCAAATAGCTAACAACATGAATCGGAGAGAGGAGGGAAAATTACCAAGTCAAACTGTAGCCAACCCTAAGGGACAATACAGGGCAGAGAGTTCGGGTGCGAATGGTAAACAACATGAGCAAGTGCAGGTGGTGGTTGCTTTGAGAAGTGGTAGGGAGTTAGAGCCTCAGTCAGTTGCACCAGATGTAACTAGAGTTAAGAAGGTTGACCACAAGGGTACACCTAATGCGAGCAAGGGTGAGGGGCAAACACTTAAGAGGAATGACTTAGTCCCTAGCACTCCATATGTGCCTAAGGCACCCTTTCCCCAATGCCTTAATACACTGTCCCCTTTTAATAAGAAGGCGGCATCTATGGAGGCAATGATGGATCTCTTTAAACAGGTAAAAATCAACCTCCCCCTGTTGGAGGCGATTAAGCAAGTACCATCATATGCCAAATTTCTGAAGGACCTTTGTACGCAAAAGCATAAATCTAGGACACATGTGTCCCAAAAGGTCCTACTCACGGAGCAAGTAAGCTCCATCTTGTTGAATGACACACCTCCTAAGCTTAAGGACCCGGGTGCCCCAACCATTGCATGCATTATAGGGGACCATTTCATTGATAGGGTCTTATTAGATTTAGGGGCTAGTGTCAATTTATTGCCGTACTCTGTGTACGAGGAATTGGGCTTAGCGAGTTGAAGCCCACTACTATCACTCTTCAATTGGCTGACCGGTCCCTTAGAGTGCCATGTGGCATGATTTAGGATGTGCTAGTTAAGGTTGATAGGTTCTACTTCCCTATTGACTTTTTGGTGTTAGATATGGAACCGGTAGCTAGTTCTAAGAAACAAATCTCGGTGATCTTAGGTCGACCTTTCTTGGCTACAGCCAATGCATGCATCAATTGTCGGACCGGGGTTATGGAAGTTTCATTTGGCAACATGCAAGTGAAACTTAATATTTTCCAAGCATCCCAACAACCTCATGAGAGAGGAGTGCTTATTAGTGGATGTTGTGGATGAGATTGTGGAGGAGGCTTTGCCCTCCATTCTTGTAGAGAACCCTTTAGAGGCTTGTCTAGCTCATTTTGGGTTTGAAAATTTTGATATTGATGGGTCAGTTGAGGAGGTATTAAAATTGTTGGATGCGAGTATTATATACCCCATCTCAGATAGCAAGTGGGTGAGTCCTACACAAGTGATGCCCAAGAAATCGAGCATCACCGTTGTTGAGAATGATGAAGGAGAGTTAGTCCCCACACGAACCACTACTGGGTGGCGAGTGTGCATTGATTATAAGAGACTAAATTCCTTGACTAGGAAGAATCATTTTCCTTTACCCAGGGGTTTGATGGACCCATTTTATTATGCTTGATAGATTGATTCTTTATTTTATTTATTTATTTATTTTTTTCTATGTTATTCTGTTTTTCTTTATTCTCGTTATGCTTTATTTGCGTCTAGGAGACTTTAAATCCTCTAAAGGTGTAATTCCTTTGGTGTTAGCCGTGCCCGAACGACATCCGACAGTCTGGTATAGCCACTTAACCGTGTTTGTAGTGAGTTCCTAGGAGACCAACTGAGACGGTGAAAACTAGAGTTCGAATGGCAAAGCCTAGAACACAAAGGTTTGGGATTTCTGAGACTAGAGTCTGGTTTAAATACCCAGGGGTGTGGAGATTGCTTTAAAACTACCTCGGCTTGAACTCTGTATGGTAACCCCATAGGTTGAGGTAGCTTTATGCGCCTCGATTCTGGATACCAAATCAACTTAGTCTGTCACCCTGTTGGAGAATAGGGAAAGTTACAAATACAGTTAAGGAGAAAAGTAGTACCCGTGGTTTTCGCGTGAAGATTATACCTTTAGTGGGCATTTCGTTATGTTCTTATGTGCTATATTTATTCCGGATGTCAATTGAAGGTAAAAATGGTTAAGTATATTTGGGTTGTACTAGCCCGAAGGCTATAAACTACGCTGGGTTTTATTACCTGAGGGATTCTGAAGTGGCAACTTTATGCCATAACTCTGGTGTCTTTTGTTAGGTGCTGAGAGTTAGTTTAAAAAAAAAAATGCTTTCATGTTTATTTTCTGTGTTAAAAATAAAAAAAGGAGTTATACTTGTTCAATTTAAAAAAACAAAAAAAAATTTTTTTGTTGTTATACATGTTCAATTGTAAACAAATACAAATTTAAAATATTAAAAAATATATATATATTGTGAGATTGGAGGTTTGGCCCCTGCTTTAAAAGCAGGTGCGGGTTGGAGAACTTTGACCAAGCCGCACGTGCGGCTTGGGCCCCGCACGTGCGGGACGCTGTTTTTTCCAAAAAAAAAAAAAAAAAAAAAATTCACGCGAGGGGGTTCAAATCGCCGCAAGACGCAACTGGCGTCTTGGGACATTTGTGAGATTGAAGTCCCCCTAATCAAAGATCTTGGGCCAAGTGCGGAAATTTTGTTTTAATTTTATTATTATTTATTTATTTAAGTAAATAAATTTTAAATAAATACATAAATAAATTTTTAAAATAAATAAATCAATATACAATTATTTTATTTATATTTTTTTTATATAAAAAAAAAACAAAAAAAATTGAATTTTATTTATTTATTTTATTCTTAATTTTCTATTTTCTATTTTCGTAAAATATATATATATATATATAATAATTAAAAAAAATCGTATTTTTATTTTTATTTTTATTTCTTATTTTCTATTTTCGTACCCAAAAAAAAAAAAAATGTGAAGTGTGTATATGTTACTCTCTGCCTAGCTGGATGTGCACCTACAATTCTGGTAATATTCTCTCATTTCTCTTTACTTTTCCATTGAGGACAATGTCATATTCAAGTTGGGGGAATGAGGGTGTATATTTTCTTTTGTGCATTTCTTTTTGGCTCATAATTCATGCTTATACCTGTTTCACTTGATTGCATTACTTCACTTGATGTGACTTTTTGCTAGTAGGGTGATGATATTTGCATATGTTAATTAGAGATTATAGTAGACTTGTATGAAAAGGGTTTATTGGGTAGATACTTGCATGCGATATTTGCACGAGGAAAGTTGTCTGTGTTTGTGGTATTAGTACACTTGTCATGAGTATACCTTAATTCACATGAACAGACTATCATAGCCGTGGTCTTTTTATTATAATCCCTGGTGTACATCATTGATAATAGCTAGAGTTGCAGAAAAGAATAAATGATGAGCCAAGATTCTTAAAAAAAAAAAAAACAAAACAAAACAAAACAAAAAAAAAAAACTTGACTTGTTTGGGTTCGTAACCTTTTTAACTCGAGTTATTAAGCCCGTAGGGGTGTCTCTATACCTAATGCCCTAAAACCGTCTGGTTTGGGAGTCATTGGCCCAAAACTTGCTACATGGGTTGATTAGAAAGCTTAAGGGACTTGGATATTACACAGTTAAGGAAAAATAAGAAGAATGACTTGTTCGGATTCGTAGCCTTTTCAACTCGAGTTATTAAGCCCGTAGGGGTGTCTTTACATCTAGTACCCTAAAACCGTCTGGTTTGGGAGTCATTGGCCCAATGCTTGTTACATGGGTTGATTAGAAAGCTTAATAGATCAGGACATTGCACAGTCATTTAAAAAAAAACAACTTTTGAGAATCTTGGTTGCAACAGGTTAGTTTTTCTGTATATGTTCGGTGTTATTATGAGTTACACTAGGCTATTATAGTGGATAGTTAACTAATATGGAGATTGCACTTTACACCAAGGGTACTCATGACTTGTTTACTAGCATGCACAAGTATAGGGAACTTTACTTTTGTATTAACTGAATTGTGGTTTTGACTCAATAGGTTCCTTCATGCTTGTCCACTGTGTCTTTTATGACTCATGATATCTCAATATCACACTGTAGTGGCACATAAGTTGATTGTTAGGTAGAGTAGTATGGTCATTTGTTGTTGAGTATATATGAATATGTTAATGTTTGTGGGTATCATTTCTGGAAACCCTCACAAGACTTTACTCGTCCACTTGGGTAACCTTGTGATTTAAAGGCTTGTTGCATATGCTAAATGCAACCGTTTTCCCACGAAAGAGGAAATAGATAGATTTTGTTTAATTTTTTTTTATTTTACTTGCTTGAGGACTAGCAAGTAGTAAGTTGAGGAATGTGATTAAGGCCGAAATGTACATCATTGAGGCCGTTAATTAAAATTTCTTAACTTCACTTGTTGGTCAAACCTTATACTTTATGTGTGTTGAGTGTCAATCAGGTTGTATATCGTCGGAGCATAAAATGGGCAAAAAGATAGAATTTGGACAGAGTTGACTTTTTCTGAAAAAGTCAAACCGATATTTTAAACCTGTTTGGAAGTGAGTAGAAGTATAAAAAGAAAAGGAAAAGACTTTTCTGGGGGTCTGAAATTGTTTTGACCTAAAAAGAGAGGCTAAGGTTCGGGAAAGAGAAAGGAACAAGAAGCTTCAAAGATGTCTCTCATGGTGGTTCCTTCTCCATCTACTTCCTCCTACTCCTCCATGAGTGTTTAGTCTCATTTTCTAGGGTTTTGATAAAATCCTAACCACGTAATTATTTAGTTTTCTTTTTGATTTTAAATTATGTAAAGGTTTGAACATTTGTATGGTGTTTTAGAAGTTTCTTTTATATAATTTTCATTATTCCTTCGAATATTTGACTTTTTGTGATTGTTGAATGTTATCCATACATGTGTTTTCTATTCCTTCACATTCAAGGTATGAGACGAACCATGCTAAGAGGAATGAGTGGTATCACTATCTTAGTTTAGAGTGAACGATTTGTATTACTTGAGATGGTTCGTGCTCATACATTGAATGTGATGATCTTCTTGTCAAATGCTTCGAGCTTGTAGTTACGAAACATTAATTCGTTCAAACCATATCATAATTGATTTCAATTGGAAATCATAATTATGTGGTTAGTGGTGAATTCTTTACCCTACGATTTTTCCCCAATTCAGTAAACTCAATTTTAATTATTATTGATAATTTAATTCGTTAGTTTAATTTATTCGTTATTAAATTAGGTTATAAACAACCAATCTTTTTATCAAAATTAATTTAGGAATTTGACAATTAAATTAGTTTAATTTCACAATAGTCCCTGTGGATCGATATCTGGACTTGCCATTATTCTGAAAGAATTTGGTATAGTTTAGTATTTAATTTTGGTGTGTTCAACGACCCATCACCCAATCAAATTAAAAATTCTATACAATTCTCTCTTTAAAATATTCAATGTTTGATCTTTTTTCCAACTCGGCCAACTCCTCCCTAAATTTAATGATGCATTGGTTATTTTCTTTCTTTGCCAATAGTCCAAACTTATTTCAAGTTTGTTTGTTTGTGACTTTTTTTTTTTTTTTTAGGTAAATTTATATTTTCGTGTGAGTATTTTTTCTCTCTATATGACTTTTTTTATCAAATGTATTTTTTTTCCAACTAAATTGATAATAAATATATATTTGTCAACTATCTTTATTTTTGGGAGTTGATTTGAAGTTTTTTTTGGAGGAGGGGTGGATGTTTGTGTATTTTTTATATTGTTGTTATTATTTCTTTTGATATATGTGAATTGATAATATAGTTATGAGGTTTTTTTTTTTTTTTTTTTTTTTTTTTTTTTTTTTTTTTTTTAGAATAAGGCATCTTATATTGTTCTTTATGATTTGGCCATTTTTTAAATTTCTTAAACAAAATTTTTTAATTTTTTATTTGTGAAAAATTAAAAACATTTAATTGACTTGCCCATCAATAAATAAAATTTTAAATAATAAACATTATTCCATAATTTATGGATTTAAAAAAAAAATTCAACAACCATATATAGAATAAGAAAACCTAAAATCATGCATTTTTTATTTTTTTTTTCATTTTTAACTCTTTAAAACTCTAACGGTACCTTTTTATTTCCACAACATTGTCTTTTTATATTTACAAAGATAAAAAACTAGACCGGAGTTGCATAATGGTTAGTGGAGGTGTTGAGCATGGCAACCAGGGGTGATGATGAGCTCGGCCAGAGCATTGTTTGGGTGGATTTAAAAAAAATGAATATTAAAAGAATAGTAGATAGTTTGGGTGATGAATTAATTTAGAAAATTAATATGTGGTTGAAATTAAATGTGAATTTTACTATATAAAAATTGAATATGGATCGTATATTGTTTTTTATATATATTTTTGGATACTTTTGTATAACTATCAAAGACTATTGTAATCACATGTTACTTATTATTTGATATATTATTGTTATATGATCGTAATGAGTTTTATTATTAATGTCTATTATCAATACAATGGTGAGACGTCACATGATAAATAAAAATATGTTTTGTTATTATTATTATTATTGATAATATATTTTTTTATTTACCTTTTTACAATGTTCAAAAAATTAATTTATATTTATTGTTAGTTTTTGTAGATGAGAAGTCAAAAATAAATTTTAACCAAATTCAAGTTATAACTAATTTGATATTGAAAAGGAAAATTCAAAAGAAATTATAATTACATATAATTTTAAAATATTTTTATAAAAAAAATACAAGGAAAAATTGGAACTATAAATTAAAATTATCAAACAACCTAATTCTATGAAAAAAATTAAATGAAAAATTGATCAAATTTAAATTTATAATTATTAAATATTTTTAATAAGCCATTAATTTTTTATTCAGGTTGTAACTTGATCTGGTCTTAAATAATTTTTCAGATATAAATATATCTTAATATTGATACAATCAATATTAGACATATTTTAAGAAGGGTAAATTATATCGATAATCCCCGCATTTTGTCTCTTCTGTCAATTTAGTGTCTATAATTTCAATTAGTTTGATTTTTACTCCTAATTTAGATTTTATATTAATTTGGTCCAATTGATAATGCTGGTTAAGATTTTTGTAAGAAAATAATTATTGAGTTGGTTGAGATTAACTTATTGAGTTGAACAAGTTTATAATTTTATCTATAAAAGTATAACAAATACTACTCATGTGTGTATTTTCAAAAAAAAAAAAAAAAAAAAAAAACTAGCAATTATAACAATTGGACCAAATTGAGACAGAGTTATAAATTTAGGATCAAAATTCAGTAAATTAAAATTGCAAGGACAAAAATAACACAAGAATTAAAATATAGGAATTACTACTGTAATTTATCTTTTTAAGAATAAGTACATAATTTCTTAATTAATTTTAAAATTGTTAATAAATATATCAAACAAATATGTACATATTTCCTATTTTTGTTGTAATTTTTTTTAAAATATATATTTACTAATTAAAAATTAAATAAATAGGTATGTCTACTAACTCATGAATTGAATATAAACTTAGACGATTCTCCAAGAATTAGGCTTAAATAAAAAATTATTGGTAAAAAAAATCGACTTGAACTAAATTTTGGTGGCTACTTTTTAGTGTTTTATCCAATATTAGAACTCCAAATTAATTCATATCAGTCACGAACTGATATAAAATTTAAATTTATTAGAACTAAAATATGACCTATAATTTGGGATGACTTTATCTTAAATAATGTTTTTATACATAAATATATTCATTTAATTGTTGTAAACATAAATATGCAATTTTTTTTAACCTATAGTTCAAACTTTTTAATAAATATGCATAAAATAAGTCCATATTTCTTATTTTTATTATAAAAAAATATTTACAAATATTTATTTACTAATTTAATAAATAGATAGGCCAAATGATTCATATAAATTGATAACAGAACAAGATAATTTTTAATGATTAGGTGAATGACAAGTTAGAGTAAATCTAATATTACGCCGAAATTTAATATCACAAATGAATTCTAATTCATTTTTACGTAAATCTTATAATATAAGACAAATTATAATTTTTAAACTTCACAAAATATGAAAAAAAAAAATTTATATTGACAAATATAATTTACCATTATTATTTATTAAATTAAATTTACGAAACTCATAAAACGAAATGTATTTATATTTTATCATGAATATAATTTTTATAATTTATTTTTTAATTTTTACCACTTAAATTATGACATATATTTGTTGTTAAAAATTTAAAACATACAACTAATGACATAAGAATAAAAAAAATATTTCTTATATATAACTGTAATAAAAATGAATAAAATTTAATTAATTCTAAATTATTTTTACTAAATATTATAGATAAATTTTTTAAACTATTATTTAATTTAAAAAATTAATTTTTAATTATATATTTATTTATTTACACCGTGCATAAGACGGATAATTATGCTAGTACTTTAATAAGTTGAATGGAAAGAAGGAAACTTCTGTCTTGATGCGTTGGCCGAGCTAAGAGCAGAATAACTTGAAGAACTGGTTATGTGAAAGAATCACCTGCTGAAATTAGAAGTCTGCAAAACATGATAAGGATACGGGACAGACTTGCCCCTTTGTTGTAATTTAATTTCTGATGTCACCCAAAAAAATTATATTTGTCCTAACAAAAGCCAAGATTGTCAATTGTCCAAGAAAAAGATAATCCCAAAAATAATATCCAAAATGGTGGACCCTGTACACCAACCACACCAAAGGAAAAGGACAAACACATTGAATTTATTTATGTAATAATGAAAGCAGCTCATCACAACCGTCCACGGCAGATCATACACTGAAAAGGACTCGCTCACACCATCAAACCGTTCCAATCAAAAACACCTTAGCATAACTCCCATTCACAAACATAGTCAGGACACGTAATCACAAAACACCATTCGCAACCACCACGACACGTGGCGGGCATTCAAAAGGAAAGGACACTATTTACATGCACCAGTCGGTAACACTCTCTCCCCCCCTCTCTCTCTCTCTCCTCAGCGATGCTTGCTTCTAGTCTCCGCACTGTAGAGCCTGTGATCGCATAAAACATGTCAAAACCAAAAGAACAAATCATGACCGTCCAAAACAAAAAGTCAGGCAATCTAACGGCTTAATATGCATGAATGTAGTCTAGTCTGGGAGTTGCGTACACGCGCCAATAAGAGCGAGTGGAGAGTAGTTGGCTAAAGTTTTGTTAAGTACAATCATTGCCGGCGCGTGAATCACGCGCTTCACTTACCTCATCTGGTGAGTGCTATCGATCTAAAGCCAAGAGTGTCCAATGGAGGGTCCTGATTAAATCAGCCCAATAATTCAATAATTGAGATATACCTGACTTGAATGTAATTCTATGCAAGAATAAGTCCTTAAAAAAAAGATTAATAAAATACAGTTGGTTTTCAATAGTTATCCTTTGTTGTTGTGACAGAAATTCTATAATATACCCTTTAAAAAAAGTAGGTATTATAGGTCTCACTTACAATTTTTGTAGGCCAAATTTAAGAATTTAGGGTTGGTTTGGAGTGTCTTAAAAAAGTGTATTTTTTTATCTTTTTACGAAAAGATGTACAAAAAAATAAAAAGGTGATGTGATGAAAAACAGATAAAAAGATAGATTTATAATATAACCCAAACCAAGCCTTAGCTAAAAATTAATTTTAAAATTTTAATCTATTTTGAATCATATCAAAATCTTTACCTTTTTTTTTATATATATATTTCTTCAAAAAAATATTTTTAAAAAAAGTTAAACCCAGCTTTCAATCAACTTTCCAAAAGAAGCGGTAATATTTCATTATAATTTAGTGAGGTATTGATTATATTTGTTATAACTCAAGTATAATATCTTGTAATTATTATTTTGGTAATGGTAGAAATTTTTTTAATCACTTAATTATACTTTAATTATAATTATGATCCAACCTGTCATTCATTATGCTTTATAATTGTAATGTTATAACAGAAAGTGATTTCGAGGGGTGTGTATGGCAGAAGGATTTTTTAAAGGAAAAATACCACTTCAGTAAAATTTGGAAAAAAAATATTTGCTTATTAGGGAAAAACTTTACTAACATTAAATGATAAATTCATAATTTTTCCACCAAATTGAAATTATTCTATAAAATTTCCAGTGAAATTTATTTTCCCTTTTTTTTGAATATAAATATCTAAAAATATCTAAACACACAAAAAGTCATAGAGAGAGCACGCGCTGTTCAAGGCTAATGAAAGCACGGGGTGATCCACGCGCTAATCACATTCCATCATCCCATACTACTATGGAGCCAAGATTCGCTCCTTGCAGCTTCGTACTTGTGCCCGTCTTTACAGGCTTTCGGGTTTATTTTTAAACCTAATTTTAATAATCTGAATCATTCATATTTTATGATTTATTCAATATATCATACTTGAAAAAATCAAATTGATCGGATATCAGAAATCATATGTTTGGAAAACTGTTTATTAAATTATTTAAAAAATAGTTTTTAGTTCAATTTTTCAAACACATACTTTCTGATATCCGATCAATTTGATTTTTTACAGGTATGATATACTGAATAAATCATAAAATATGAACAGTTCGGATTATCAAAATTGAGCCTAAAAGTAGACCCAAAGACCTGCAAGGACGGGCGCAAGTATGGAGGCCGCAAAGAGAGGATCCTTGTTCACTACTATGCTAGTGGAAAATTATTAAATATCTTCAAAATACACGTGTCATCTAATTTTTTTTTTAATATTTCCCCATCATTCAACATAATATCATCCTTATCCATCTTCTTCGTCAATTAAAATTCTATCAAATATCACGGTCCATATTCCGAAATTGCAGAATAATTGGTTATCCTCTATCTTTTTTTTGGTTAGAAACATCATGCAAGTGATCCTTGTAATGCTACATAGAGTACGTACCAGTCATAAACAGTGGGAGAGTTTGGGTGTGGCTTGTCGAACATCTCAGCACCAATACGCTTCGTCGCAATGTTGCTACCTGGGTGAAACACACTTCTCCACACGTTATCTTTACGCGCCGCCGTTGGTGACGGTGTTGTCGGCGTCATCGGCGTCACCGGTGTTGCTGGACTCGCCGGCATCGACAACGACCTCTGAATCGAACTCCCCTCTCCTTCATCTACCAGAATATCATGTAATCAGATCAATAAATTTATGAACACAAAATTAATCACATAAAATATGAACGAAGCAACTTCACTAAAATTGTATGTTTTATGATGAATTTCATGAGATGACATGTATGATTAAAAGTATTTTATATAATTTATTATTTGTTGAATACATCTTATGTTTTTTAAAATAATCAATAATCAATAACAATTAAATTTTGTTATTTAGATTAATCAATCACTATTATTATTAAATTGTATCATTACACTTTTTTCACTCCAGCAGAAACAAATAATTCTTTTCAAAGCACTCATCGTCTCAAGATCATCAATTTTGAGAGGATTTTTTTACGAGATCTAAGAGTTTTGAGGTACACAAAAAAGGTTAATTATTTTTTTAGTCCCCTAATTTATTTTATTGAAATTGCGTTAATTAAATTTTTAATATATAAAAAATATTTCAATTAGATCTCATCAAAATCTAGATCATCTAACAGATTTCACTAAAATTAGAATTAAACGTGAAAACTCAATTAAAAAAATTACAATCTACGAAGTATATGATCTATGTTATTTTTATTCTTAATATTTAAATTATATCAATTTAATCCTTAGGCTCCGTTTGAGTTATAATTCACTTTTTCTCTTTTTATTCATCGTTCTATAAAAAATTAAAATATTAATATTAATTAAAATAATCAATTCTCAAATCACCGTTCGACTGTAAATAAGAAAGAAAAGAGGAGCAGAAAAGAGGAGAGGCTAACACCTTTGATGTTAAGAGGAGTAGGGATCTTCCTGAGTTTCTCGAGGCCTCGTTCAGGGTGAGGTCCTGCCATAACATCATCCCAAATCTTGTCTAACAAAACCATCTTCAAACCCTTACTCACTACTCACTACTCCACTCTTCTTCTTTCAGTCTAGATCTGGTTCTACTACTTATAGATAGAGGTTGGTGCTTTAAAATCTCCAACTAAAAGACAAAAATGGGAAATTTTGAAGATGGGTTTTCACTATTTCCAGGTGCAGAATCCATAGGGGTTGTTTGGCAAGTGTAAGAACCGGGTCAACTAATGATTCAGCTCATTAAAAGTTGATAAATTAAAAAATTATTTTTTAAATTTAAATCATTTATACTCACCAAACGTTCTAGCATAATTTACAAATAAATAAAGATTGGTGAATGGTTAGAGATGTCATTAGACTGTGTTTTGATAATAGATTTAGATAAAAATTTAAAAAAGGAAAGAAAAAATGTGGTTGAAGTATAACTAATTTTATTCACATTATATATATTTTTTATTTTTATTTTTAAATCTCTATCAAAATTTATTATCCAAACACAATATTAAAACACAACATGTACTTCACGATCACCATATAATTTTGGAGAAATTTCATTTCAATTGGACAGTGAAAAAATAATATCGTTTTTATGGTAGTATAAATTTCTTGTGTATATAGGTAAGTCTTTCTTATATTTGGTATAAATTTTTCATGTTTGTTAAACTTACATAAAACAAATATGAGTAAATTAAAAATACACCTTTGAGGTTTCACTACTACAAAAACATATAAAGATCACACTTTTTTGGTGTGATGTATGTTATTTAATCACACCTTTTAAATTTTATTAAAGTGTGATCTTTGGGAGTGTGATTAAAAGTGGTCATTTTTAATCACACTTTTTAAGTGTGATTAAAAGTATTTAGATCACACCTTTTAAGTGTGATTAAAAATATTTTGATAACACCTTTTAAGTGTGATTAAAAGTATTTAGATCACACCTTTTAAGTGTGATCTTTGGAAGTGTGATTAAAAAGGGTCATTTTTAATCACACTTTTTAAGTGTGATTAATAACATTTAGATCACACCTTTTAAGTGTGATTAAAAATATTTACATCACATCTTTTAAGTGTGATTAATAACATTCACTACTAAAAAAAAATACTTTTAGCGACCGTCACATACCGTCGCAAATAATAAAAATACAGTCACGAAAAACTTTTTGCGACGGCCTATGCGACCGCACATAGGGTCGCAAAAGACTTTTTGCGACAGCTATTTTGTCGTCGCAAAAAAAAAATAATAAAAAACACTTTTAGCGACCATTATTTTACTGTCACAAATAATTATTTATTAAAAAAAATCATATATAGGTTTGCTACAACAAAAAAATCAATTACAAGCACCAAACAATTTTTTGTAAATGAAAAATAACAAAATTAACAAATTAATTAAATTTATAATAGACATTATCCATTAACCATCTTTGAATACACTATACTAAAAAATTCAAGTCTTCAAAAAAAAAAAAAAAAAAAAAGCAACATAATCTTTGGCTCCAACATCAACCGCTCGATCATATCAACTATTCCCTCAACAAAATCTGCAAAAACATATGATTAAACAATGAAATCAATAAATATATCCAGATCATATGATCAAACTGACAATTTATAGCAACTTCTCAAATCACTTTCCCATAACTGGTTGGCCCAAAAACATATTAACAACCTCTTCAATACATAAAATGCATGCAAAAACTTGACCATGTTGACCCAAAATGTGAGATCCATCAAACAAAAGCTTTGAAAATGTTACTAGTGAGAGGCCTAAAACCCAAAATCATCACTCAACCAGAAACATGATTAAACAATTTTACAACCACCTCAATAAAATTTATAAGCAAATAAAGATTAAGGAAAAAAGCTTACCAGTGATAAAGTAACAAAAGGACTCAACACTTCTCAAATACGCATGTGGATCTCAGAAACATAACATCCTTATATCATTTATTTGAGCAAATGTCATCATGTAATGCATTTTATAAAAGATCTTACCTTAGTGAACAGTAGCCATCTAAGAGTAAAACCAAAAGCTGATGTGAGCCTTTGCTAGCAAGAGAGTGAACAAGAGATAGTGATCCTAACACCAAAAATTTCAGGTCAAAGGTTTGACTTCTCCATATAACCTGCAGGACACCCAAAAAAAACAAAAAAACAAATGGAAGCATTCAAATTCATGATTCATATGAATCCACAACAAATAAAATTCAAATTGAACATTTGAACGCAATTCCTAACTAATTAGTAGATAATTTTCCTAGCAAAAGCAATATCAAAGACCAATCAAATCCAGCTCATTTAAAGAACCACAATCCAAATATTTTGTAATACATACCATAGAAAATATTAAACAAAATCTCATAAAAAATCAAAAATTAAGACTCAAAGGTACAAGAATAGTAGCGTGCAAATTGCCACATCAAACCGATTACTAACATTCATGTTTAAATGACAAACTTTTAAAAGATGAGCCCTGATGGTCTATATATTTCCTTATGTTGTTTACTCTTATGATTTTATCATAAAAAAGACTGCACGTAATCAGAAGTATCAAAAAAATTTCAAGACTATACACATTTCCCACATTCCGCTATTATGATCGATCAATTAAACCTTTCAAACTAGGTAAGTACCTCTGTTCTTCCGCATGATTGGCTTGGCATCTGATTACGCAAGGATGCAACCGACTCCACAAATCGTGACAACTCCACGATCTGTAGCACCAAGCAAAGCACAGGGGGTCTATACCGCAATGTTACTACACGGCTTGTTAGAGGTTGCTTTGGATTGGAGAGAAAATAGTTCGCCAACCCAAAATCACCAATCTTAAGATTTCAGTTATTGTCAATCAGAATATTTGAGCCCTTGATGTCACGGTGCAGGACACCACAACTGTGGCAGTGCTCAAGTCCACAAAACAATTGTTACATGTAACATTTGATCTGCAGGTCCATCACATGAAATCCCAATATGAGGATATTAGTGCAGAAATAGATGTTATAAGTTGACTTTCATGGGTAATATGGAGTAGAAAAATAAATGACTTAATGCTTTTGGAGAAGGTATGCATCATGAGGTAATGCATAACATAGATAGCATGCCTGAATATATGTAGAGACATCCTCATATCTTCCAGATGAAAAGAAACTAGAAGAAATTCATTCTCCTACACTTCATCGACATTATATTTTAATCTTAATGAATTACATGTGCTCTGCCCACAAAATGAGTCGACATATTTCTAAATCCTTTTTGAGAACTAAGGCATTGGACAAAACAATACCTTAATTAAATAGCAACTGTTTGATGGTTAATATTTAAGATGGCTACAGGCAATAATTAGACCTTTAATGGGCTACCCTTCGGAACTAATATGAAAGAACTTCTGAAACCACTACATGGACAACATAGAATTTAAAAGAACATTAACACGGAAAAACGAAACTCTCCAGTACACGTCTTTCATATATACCTAACTAGTACTCTTCTTTCCAAAACTCTCCACATTATCCCTCTAGAAACCCAATCATGTGTTTTTTTTTGTCTATGTCAATAAACACCTTATGGAGGTCTATGTTTTTCATTAGTCGACTAAGTAGAAAAATAGCTCTGTAACAGAAAATTTTCTGTATTTCCCATCACATCACTGGCAAATCCTTTACTATAGTTGATGTCTAATGGGCACCCCAGATGCAAGGGAAGAGCACATACCTGTGGTTCAGAAAACTTGATTGTGGGTGATGCTATAAGTCCAGCAAGATCATGCTCCATATATTCAAATACAAGGCATGGAACCTATATATCAATCTCTGCTATGTGATTCATGGAACCTATATGTGACTGTGAATCTTAAATGCATCCCCATTATCACATTAAAATGCTTATGAAATCTAAAGAACAAATCATGAATGTTCATGGAATATTTTTTTTCTTTTTTAATTGGTAGAAAAATATGAAAAGAATTACATTCGGAATTATAGTCCAATAGTTGTAAAAACTCTAAAAACCAATCTAATAACTAACCAAGTTAAGAAAGAACACCATAATGGGGATATAATAAACAATACAACAAAGACTATCGATCACGGGATCTTTATGTTGTGAGGTTACTACTTTCCATAATTTAAAGTTCGATTACCCTGAAGTTGGTTTATTCATTTGAACCATGGATTTCATTTCCCATGGTGATTATGTTAACTAAAGAATATGTTTCCATGCACATCAAAACAAAGAGAGAATATATGTTAGGTTGATTCTTCAAAGAAAATGTTTCCACAGGCACACAATAGAAAATATGGAATCAAAACATAGAACCATAGAAAATGGGCAAGGCACAACAACAATAAGGATTTAATGGATTTTGAAAAACAAAGCGAATAACATAAATTAGAACCAATGGTCCAAAACTTTAGGGCAAAGGTTGAAAAACACAACAATAAGATATAATTAACACCACTAACTAAAAGCGATTGAAACTAATGGCAAAAACAAATAAGGATTTAATGGATTTAGAAAAACAAAGCGAACAACATAAATTAGAACCAAAGGTCCACACAACTTTAGGGCAAGGGTTGAAAATGCACAACAAAGACAACAAGACATAACTTGAGAAGCCAAAGAAATATTTCTACTGAATGGATTTTAATCAACTAACCACATTGAAATCCACTCTTAAATAATTAAATCATTTGTACACGATTGATAACTTGAGATGCTTTCCATCATAACATCGACAACTACAAAAATACAACCAAAAATAAAAATAACAAAAAATAGAAGACCACTTTGTTTTGTAGGGCAACTCATCATCCAACACAAGGATGAAGATGAGATCTTTAACAATAAACCAGAACAATAAACACAGAACAACCATGCGATGCATCGGGTCATTTCCATGAAAAGCCCGCTCCATTTCAAATCTTTGGGCTGGGCATCGAAAAACATGATTGAGAGGTACCAGCGAAATGGGAAAAGTTTTAAGTTAGGCCATCATAACATGAAAAGCAAAACAATTTGAAAAATATTCGCTCAAACAAGAAAATGATTACACAAATGTAAAAAGGATATGCCCACATTCTTACGAACACCAATATGTTTTGAGATCATTCTTTGTTAATTAGTGAACAAGTCTGAAACATACTAATATATCATACAACCTTCTAGAAATGCCAATAAACATCATCAAGAGCACTTCCTCATTTCCCTAAATTGCCTACTGTCCCCAACAATATCCATTAACATCTATTCAATATCTAATATAAGAATCTAAGGAGCTACCAACATGTATAATGTAAATTAACGCAAACACTAGGAGCATTTGAAAGCGAAGAAAGAAGAGGAAAGAAGAGAGAGAGAGAGAGAGATACCTCGGTCGAGAGTGTAGAATCTAGATCGATCGCCGACGTCGTGTAGATGATCGCCGACGCCGTGTATGTAGATCGTCCGACGATGGGTAGGGTAGTAGAGAGAGAGAGAGAGAGAGAGAGAGAGAGAGAGTTGAGAGAGACAGACAGACATGTTGAAGAACCTAAGGCTACAAAACGTGAAATGAAAAGAAAAAGGAGGCAACACAGGGGGAAAAACTAGGGATTTGGGATTTGGGGATTTTTGATTGAGGGGAAAAACGAGTGAATCGATTTTGTGGTTTTTTTTTTTTGCCACATCAACCAGAATTGGCTCAAATGAAAATTTAAGGTACAGTTCAATAACATTTATATTTTTAATTTATGTTTATAAAAAATTTATAAATTAATTTTTATTTATTTTTAAAAAAATATAAATTACAAATGTATTTGAACAAAATATTAAAAAAAATTTAAAAATATAAACTAAAAAACATGTTTATCCAGGTCTAAAATATTTATATTTATTTTGTTATTATTTATGACAATGAGATCATACACATTTTAATTGAAAAAAAAATTATTTGAAAAATTTTTATTTGAAAAAAATATTTGAAAAATATTTAATTAAAAAAAATTGTTAGTCAAATTTTTAGATTTCTGTTTAAAAACCAACGGTGTGTGGTGGGTAGCTGGTGCGAGTGGGTGGTGGCGAGTGGGTGGTGGTGGTGGGTGGGTGGGTAGGTGACTGGCGGGTGGGTGGGTGGTGGGGGTGCTGGTGGTGGTGGGTGGGTGGGTGTGGCGGTGGGTGGTGGTGGTGGGTAAGTGGGTGACGGTGGCGGGAGGTAGCGAGAGGGTGGCGGTGGTAGTGGTGGCGGGTGGTGGGAGTGGCAGGTGGGAGGCAGATGGCGGGTGGTGGGGGGTGGGGGACGGTGGTGGGGGGGAGGAGGGGGGGGGTGGTGGCAGTTGGGTGGTAGTGGGTAGTGATGGTGGGTGGGTGGGTGGGTGACGGTGGCGGGTGGTGGGTGGTAGCGAGTCGGTGGTGGTGGTGGTGGCGGTGGTGGCCAGTGGTGGCCAGTGGGTGGCAGATGGCGGGTGGTGGTGGTGGTGGGTAGGTGGGTGATGGTGGCGGTGATAGGTGGTAGCGAGTGGGTGGTGGTGGTGGGTGGTAGGTGGTAGGGGTGGGCGCGGATCGGTTGCGGCCACGAAACCTCCAATCCGCCATCCGTCCGCCAAATTGGCGGATTGGAGAAAATCAATCCGCATCCGTCCGCCAATCCGGCGGATGCGGATTTGGCGGATTGGCGGATTGGCGGATGGATGCGAATCGGTTTGGCGGTTTGAAATTTTACAAATTTTCAACATACAAAAAAAAAAATTTTGAATTGCAACTGAGCGAAGAACACACAAGAAAAGGAAGAAGAAAAGCTTACATATCCTTGATCAGACCCAACAGCAAGATGTCTTGAGCTGGAGTGTATGTCAATAGAAAGTACAGCTCCATTAACTTTCATAAGTTTAAGACTCTGGACAATGTGATTGCTTCCTTTCTTTAAACTTCCTGTCAATAACAATTTTCCCATTAGAAATTTCAATGTGGTAGAAGTATCATAGTATCCTATGCAGTATTTATATTTCTACACCAGACGTACAAAAATTGACACAATGACAGGGCTAAGTGTCGTGCATTTTAAGGTCATACTCCATAAGACCCTCAAACTCTTAGTTACAAAATTACAAAGTCTATTACATTTGAAAGGCTACATTGACTAGAAAAAAAAAAAAAAAGTGGTTAAATTATATGTTTAATCGTTGTAGGGACATAAAAGCGCTTTCATTGGCATAGTGACTCACGTTTAATCCTAAAATACGAATCTGACAAAGATTAAAAATAATTCACTGTTCCATTTCGAATCGTACACAAAAACATTTTATCAAATTTTTTTTGGTCAAGATCAATCAACAGAGGAAACTTCACCATCCCACTTTGGTCTCGAAATAAGGAGCCGTGAGTTGCTATCAAAATACAATCTTTGTCGGTACACCACTTAAAGAGAAATCATCCTCACTGCGAGATTAAAGGTACCATAAAACAAGCACAAGCACGAAATGAACTACTGAATCTTATTTACAATAAACTGAAAATAACAACAACCATATTAACAATAATAGTAATAAAAGATAGAAGTGCCATTTTGGTCATTTCTGTCCAAATACAATCCCATGAACAAAAACTAAATTTTGGTCATAACAACTTTTTTGGAAACAACAACAATAATAAATATAATAATAATAAAGAAAGAAAGAAGAGAAAAGTATCATTTTGCTAATTTACGTCCAAATCTGATCCCACTTGTAAATAAAAACTAAATAATGCAATCTAGAAGATTACCTGTTGAAATATTGATACAACAGGAGCATAACCGACATGATGCATCCCAAAAGTTTATGGCTCCATTATTGTGTCGATTATGTACAAGTTCTTACTCTTCGAAAACCCACTAAAGTGCGTTGAGTGAGTTGCATCTTTCTGCCTCATGTCAAATGGAAATAGTGGGGGAATAAGTTTTTCCGGCATAATATTGCCCTACATAACAAGAAATATCATGGAGATCATTACTCTTAAGAATTATCATATAATGAGACACCAATGTGATGTATAATGAAACTTCTCTTTTACCACATCACTTGAACATAATGAATATGGATTGTCTGTTACGAATTTTGCAAATGGAAGCTTTACCATTATCTCTTTTGGGAGTGATAGCGGGGTCCTAGATTGGCACTGTAATAAATATTTTTCAATTGCACAATCATCATAGGCATAAACATGACCTGATTTCCCAAGCACATAACAGACAGATTTTTTATGAAACAAATGAACAAATAATTAGAACTGTGACTAAAAAAATCTAGTCTCCAAAGGTCGTGATATTGAATGATTTATATAAAGGTTTATTTGTTTATTTTGAGAAGTATCAAAGGTCATAGTTGTATTTTGAATATTCCTATCCCCTGATTGACTAAGACATACTGTCAAAAGAGGAAGATTAATTGGGTGACAATAATTTATAACTGACAAGCCAAGAGAAGAGACTAGGTCATTACCAAGAAAATCACGAAGCAACGAGTTTTAATAGGAGTGAAGTTTGTGATGCAGAACCATTTGTTGCACCAGAACTAGAGAGATGAGAAATCAAGAATGTTGACAACACATTCACAAAACACAGGTTAAGAAGCCCCAGTTACTGAAAAAAAAAAAAATATATATATATATATATAAACCTTCGAATCGATACTTCGAATACACTCATAGAACAAAGGTTGAGGAAGAGAAGATCTATCAAAGAGAAGAAGATAAGAATACCTTCGAATCGATGCTTCGACCACTGCTCGTAGCCATCGTCGCCGATCGCCGATCGTCACTAGCCACCACTGTCGCCGATAGTCGCTTGTTGCTCGCCTCCATTCAAGTGAGAGAGAGAGAGAGAGAGAGAGAGAGACATAGAGAGTTGAGAGAGAGACACAGACATTAGGGCTACAAAACGTGAAATGAAAAAGAAAAGCGGCAAGACAGGGGGGAAATGGGTAAATAAGTGGGGGGAAGGGCGGGCGGGTCGGGTGAACAATTGAAAATAGCGGTTTATCCGCGACCCGACCCGAATCCGTGAAAATGAAAAAAAATTGGACCCGTATCCGTCCGCCACATCTCACGCATCCACCCAAAACGTGACGGATTGGGTCGGGTCGGGCGGGTGTGGCGGGCCGGGCCATCCGCTGCACACCCCTAGTAGGCGGTGGTGGCGGGTGGCTGGTGGTGGCAGGTAGTGGGTAGTGAATGGTGGTGGCAAGTAGGTGGCGGGTGGTGGTGGTGGCGGGCGGTAGATAGTAGTGGCGGGTGGTCGGTGGTGGCGGGTGGGTGGTCGGTGGTGGTGGTGACGCGAGGTGGAGTGGTGGTGGCGAGTGGTGATAGGTGGAGTAGTGGTGGTGGGTGGTGGTGGCGGGTGGTGGCGGGTGGTGGCGGTAGTGGCAGTGGGTGGTGAATGGTGGTGGCGGTGGTGGTGGGGGTGGGGATGGATGGTGGTGGCGAAGGCGGTGGTGGAAAATGGTGTGGTGGTGGCTAGTGTTGGGTGGTAAAAAAAAAAACTCAAAACTCAAAATAGAAACACATTTTTGTGTTTTCATTTTTAGCATAAAGAGAAAAGAGATGAGCGAGATAGACATAAAGAGAAAAGAGATGAGAGAGAGAAGAGAGAAAGATAGAAAGAAGAGAGATGAGCGTGAAAGACAAAGAAAGATGAGAGATAAGAGAGATAGAAAATGGATGAGAGAGATAAAGAGAAGAGATGAGCAGCGAGGCGAGAGAGAGAAAAGAGATGAGAGAAGAGATAGATGAGTGAGAGACAGAGAGAGAGAGAGATAGAGACAAATATCTTGACAGATGGACAAACAAATAGAGAAGAGTGATGAGTAAGAGAGAAGAAGAGAGAGATGAAGAAAATTGATGAAAAGATATGAGAGAGAGAGAGAAAATAGCGAAAAGAGATAAGCGAAAGAGAGCAGAGAGAGATAAGCGAGAGGCGAGAGAGATAAAGAGAAGAGAGAGAGAAAGAGATGAGAGAAATAAAGAGAATAAAGATGGACGAGAGACACAGAGAGAACAAGAGAGAGACAGAAAGCAGAAAAAAATTGGGATAGCTTTGAAGTTTGGCGCTTTGACTTTTTCCATCACATGAGAAAGAGACGAGACAAAACAGACAGAGAAGTGATGAAGAGAGAAGAGTGGGTGGGTGGGTGGGTGGCATGGCGGGTGGTGAGTGGTAGCGAGTGGGTGGTGGTGGTGGTGGTGACGGATGTGTGACGGATGGCGTGGTGGTAGTGGTGGTGGTGGTGGTGGTGGTGAGTGGCCGTGGCGAATGGATGTGTGTGGCGGTGGGTGGTGGTGGGTGGTGATGGTGGGTGGATAGGTGGTGGTGGTGGTGGTGTGGTGGGTGGGTGGGTGGCGGTGGTGGCGGATGGTGTGGTGGCGGATGGTGGTGGTGCGGATAGGTGGCGGGTGGTGGTGGTGGTGGGTGGGTGGGTGGTGGTGGGTGGTAGTGGCAGACGGTAGATGGTAGTGGCGGGTGGTGGCGGGTAGATGGTAGGTGAGTGGTGGGTGGTAGTGGTGGTGGTGGCGAGGGGTGGGTGGTGGTGGCGAGTGGGTGGTGGCTAGTAGTGGGTGATGGGTGGCTAGTGGGTAGTGGTGGCGAGTGGTGGGTGGTGGCGGCGGCAGGTGGGTGGTGAGTAGTGGTGGCAGGTGGTGGTGAGTAGTGGTGGCAGGTGGTGGTGAGGGGAAATGTAATTTCCAAAAGGTGAGGGGGGAACTGTAATAAACATAAACTTCAGGGGGTGTTAGTGTAATTTACCAAAAAAAATTAATTGGAAAAAAATTATTTGAAGAAAAATTAATTGAAAAAATTAATTAATTTAAAAAAAATTTTGCCAGTAAAATTTTTAAATTTCTATTTAAAAATCAACGTAAACTTATTTTTTGAATTTACATTTTTTTCTCAAATTTACAAACTGAGACAACCATTTATAAACCAAAAAAATTATCAAACAAGTTTTTATAACAGTTTTTTAAATTTTTGTAAATATAAATTGAAAACTAAAAATGAAATGGTGTCTGTTTGGTAACGTTTACGTTTTAGTTTATATTTACAAAAATTTTATAAACCGGTTTTTTGTTTATTTTAGAAAAACATAAACTACAAACGCGTTTGGTAATTGACAAAATGTTTAACAAAATTTAAAAATACAAAATGTTAAACATATATGGATTGATTTTTAGAAAAAAAATTTAAAAATTTAAAATTAATTTGGTCAAGAAATAAAAACTAAAAAATAATTATCAGTTAAGGGTAAAAACTAATTAGAATTTTAATTTTTGAATTTGGTTATATACATACATATGGTCATTTCAATTTAATTTGTAAAAAATTATTTCTAACCACTCGAAAGATAAAAATTATATAAAAATGATAATTATTGTTTATTTTTTATTTCTTAACCAAATTAATTTTTAATTTTTTTTCTAAAAATCAAACCATACATAGCCTAAGAATCTTTTGATAAGTCATTTCTTATGTTGGTAACTTATATAAAAATCAATTTGAAATATTTTATACAATCACACTTATTTAAAAAGTGTGATTAAAAAATAGTAATGTATATATAATCACATTTTAATTACCTTAAAAAATATATAAATAATCACAGTTATTTAAAAAGTGTGATTAAAAAGCAATAGTGTATATATAATCACACTTTAATTAGAATGTGTGATAAAAGAATATATATATAATCACACTTATTTAAAAAATGTGATTAAAAAGTAGTAGTGTATATATAATCACACTTTAATTAGAAAGTGTGATTAAAAAATATATAAATAATCACACTTTAATTAGAATGTGTGATTAAAAATATATATATACAATCACACTTGTTTAAAAAGTGTGATTAAAAAGTAGTAGTGTATATATAATCACACTTTAATTAGAAAGTGTGATTAAAAAATATATAAATAATCACACTTTAATTAGAATGTGTGATTAAAAATATATATATACAATCACACTTGTTTAAAAGTGTGATTAAAAAGTAACCTTGTATATATAATCTCACTTTAATTAGAAGGTGTGATTAAAAACATATAAATAATCACACTTTAATTAGAATGTGTGATTAAAAATATATATACAATCACACTTATTTAAAAGTGTGATTAAAAAGTAGTAGTGTATATATAATCACACTTTAATTAGAAGGTGTGATTAAAAAATATATAAATAATCACACTTTAATTAGAATATGTGATTAAAAAATATATATACAATCACACTTGTTTAAAAAGTGTGATTAAAAAGTATATAATCACACTTTAATTAGAAGGTGTGATTAAAAATCTATATATATAATCACACTTAATTGAAAAGTGACATAAAAAATAAATATTATCACACTTAATCAAATTAAGTGTGATTAAAACATCAATCTAATTTTTTTTATCACACTTCTAATAAAAGTGAGATCTTTTTTTTTGTCAAAGTGTGATCTTTAACTATTTTTGTAGTAGTGTTTGATTAAAGAATAATGTTTTGTAGCTCGAAACTCTTCCCCCTGAATCCCCCTAATGCCTAAAACGACGTCGTTTTGGGTTTTTTTTTTTTCCTGAAACAGAGGGAGAGAGAGAGAGAGAAACAGAGGAGAGAGGGAGAAAGAGAGAGGAGGAGAGGAGAGAAGGGAAACAGAGAGAGAGACGGCGATAGCGATGGCGATGGCGATGGCGATGGCGATGGCGATGGCGATGGCGGAGGTGCGAGCAATGGTGGGTGCGACGGTGGATGTCGATTGCAGATTGCAGCTCGTCACTCGTGGCAGCTTGTCGGCTGATTGTCTCCGTCTCCATCCCGGTTGATATTGGCCCCCTTCAGTCCTTCTTCTTCTTCTTCCTTCTCTTCTTTCTTTTTCTTCCTTCTTCTTCTTCTCTTCATTTTGGGGGATTCAGGGGATTCGGGGGCTCCAAATTCGAGCCCCCCAGCACGACTGTTGATTAAAATACAAATCATTATGTTTGGTTTTGGAAATTACATTCCATCTCCTGAGATTTTTAATTTCATAACAAATCCAATATTTTATTAATAAATCATGAAATCAATTAATTTTTTTTAATGATGTTAAAAATATGTTTTAATTAATACTTTAAATAATTTTATTATTGCATAGGAGAATAATTATGAATTTCATTTTTTAAGTTAATTCTGTAAAAGAAAAAATTCTGACAATAGAATATTTTTAATTTTTCAAAACACAAGATAATCTGTATTTTAAATAAACCTTAACGATGTATTTGTAATTTATCAAAAATAAAAAAATAAAAATTTATCCATAATACATTATTTTAAAACAATCGTACCTATATGTGTAATCTCTTCACGGAAAATGAGTGGGAGCTCCAATTAAAGCTACCACTAGTGATGTGGCAGTGGGTCTCACCCACTGTCACAATTTGTATTGTGTCTTTTTTTTTTTTTTTTTTTTACTTTATCACTTTATTAGTGACGGATTTAAAGTCACTAAATTAGTAGTCTCTATCGCCACCAATCTCTCCACTATAATTTTCGCAGGCTCACCCTACACTTCCCATAGCTGGCAGCCTGGCAAACAAACCCTTGTGATGTTTGGCAAGTGTGCAAGAAAGCGTGGAAGTAGTGAAAATTGCAAGTGGAAATAGAATAATTAAATAAATGTGGATAAGGATGAAGACTAAGTAAATGTGGGACCCTTCGAGATATTATCCTTGAGTAGATCCGATGGATCGGAGTAATTATTTGATAGTTTCGGATTGGTTTGGTATATACTATATAATTTATCTTTTTTATTTTTTTATCTTTTTTTTATCATATCACTTTTTTATTTTTTTACATATTTTTTCGTAAAAAGACAAAAAGTACACTTTTTTAGGACACCCTAAATCAACCCTTAGGCCTTGTTTGGGAAGACTAAATAAGTGCACTTTTTGTCTTTTTTGACTAAAAAAGTGAGGTTGAAAATATGGATGTTTGGGTTAACTTTTTGACTTTTTATGAAAAAATGTGTAATAAAAAATTGTAAAAATTAGTTTTTAGAGGAAAATTTGAATTGGGAGTTGTGCAGCCGTAATTGTTGACTTTTGGTAAATAGTGTTAACTTTTTAACTTTTTGAGTAATTTTTTGACTTTTTGAATTATTCTCTACATCCCAAACTTAGCCTTAGTTTCTGTTTGATAAAAAAAAAATTTGATTGGCTTATTTAAGGTGAAACTTTTTCAATTTGAGTTTAAAAAATTCTTTTGAGTTGGATTTTTTAAATTTTTATGAGAAAAAAATAAAATGATTATAATATAAATGTTATATTTTATTTTATTAATTTTTTAATTTATTTTATATTTTAGAAGCTAATTTATTCCCAATCACTTTAGCCAAACGAAGTCTTAAGCCATTATTTATCATTGGACACTTATTTATAAATTTCTCTTTCAATTTAGTTTAAATTTATTTTTTTTTTATATTTCAATAAATTCTATAAGTGACATAGTTACCAAAACAACCTTAATAATAATATTTTGTATTAATAATGTGAATGTTTCGTGATGTGAACATTTACACTGTTAATGTAAATGTTCACACCATCAATGAGAACATTCACACGTCAATATAAATATTCACATTATAAAATATGAATGTTTATATTACCAAGGTGTTAACCGTTAAAAAAATATTTGTAAAGATAAAATTGTCTATAAGATATCTTAAATATGAGAATTAAGATTTAATAGATCAAATATTTAAATAATAAAATTTATTAAAATACAACAATATATTATGAACTAATTAGAATATAAGTACTTGAAAAATGATTTGTTAATAAATCTTTCCTATCATTAGACACTTGTCAAGTTTTCTTTTACGAAGTCAAACAAAAAATAGTAAATCTTACTATTTTAATTAATGGATATCAAATTAAAATATTACATCAATAATACTACTTCTTCGGTTTCAAAATATGAGGTATTCATTTTATTTTTTATTATTCTAAAATATTAATTTTTTTAAAAAAAAATAGGGACCAAAATAATATAAATTTTTTATTTTACATTTTTTTAAAATTTATTAACATTAAGAAAAATGTTTGAGACTTTCATAAATCTTTCACAATTCAATCTACAATGATGTAATCTGATAAGTGTCATTTTTTATTAGTTAAATAATAAAGAGCAAATTACACTAATAGTCCTTATAGTTTGGAACTTGTGTCACTTTAGTTCATGACTTTTCAATTGTAACATATTTGATCCTGAATTTTGAATTTTATTCCAAATAAGGGTAATTGAAGACTTCATTGCTCAATTTTAAGGACAAAATCGTCAATTTGATAAAATATAAACTAATTTGACAAAAATAAATGTCAAAAAAATATTTTTGAATTTTTAAAAATTATTTTTATCCACCAAAGAAAAATTATGTAAAATCGATAAATCTTTTACATATTTATTTATTTACTTTTTACCAAATTAATTATTATTATGTGTTTGGATGATAATCATATAATGCGTGGTTGTTTTTACTTTCATTAAATTAGTTTTTATTTTTCTAAAAGTCAAATATGATAACAACTTTGATATCATTATTAAACCAATCTATTA
Source organism: Camellia lanceoleosa (assembly GCA_025200525.1). Lineage (NCBI taxonomy): Eukaryota > Viridiplantae > Streptophyta > Magnoliopsida > Ericales > Theaceae > Camellia > Camellia lanceoleosa. Next base: position 174,363 of record JANUSC010000086.1, on the reverse strand, counting down.
CATCAAAAAATCTAAAATTAAAAATATTTAATATATTAAATATATTGATTACACATTAAGGCCAAGTTTGGAATATTTAAAAAAAGTCAAAAAGTCAAAAAATTACTCAAAAAGTTAAAAAGTTAACACTATTCACCAAAAGTCAACAATTACGGCTGCACAACTCCCAATCCTAATTTTCCTTTACAAACCAATTTTTACAATTTTTTATTACACATTTTTTCATGAAAAGTCAAAAAGTTAACCCAAACATCCATATTTTTTCGCTCAACTTTTTAGTCCAAAAAGACAAAAAGTACACTTATTTAGGACACCCCAAATAACTCATTCTATGATTATCATCCAAACAAATAATAAAAAATTAATTTGGTAACATAAATAAATAAATAAATTCCTAAAAAAATTTATCAATTTTACATAATTTTATCTTTGGTTGGAGAAATGATTTTTAAAAATTTTAAAATATTTTTTTGACATTTATTTTTGTCAAATTAGTTTATATTTTATCAAATTAACGACTTTGCCCTTGAAATTGAGTAATGATATATTCAATTATCCTTATTTATAACAAGATTCAAAATTTAGAGTCAAATGTATCACAATTGAAAAGTCAAGGACCAAAGTGTACGAGTCCCAAATTATAGGAACTGTTAGTGTAATTCACCCAACAATCAATGACATGTGACCCACCACCCTTGTCACATCATTATGGATGCATTTGTGAGTGCAAAATATGAGTCTCTAGTATTGTTGTAACATTAATATATACAAAATTTATAATTATGACAATTGATATTCCTAATAAAAGTCAAATAATAGTTTTGAAAAATTAATCAGTGTATTTGGTTTTAATTTTTTAAAAATTGAGTTTTTTTTTTCATTTTTTTTTGTTTTTAGTGAATATTTTGAAAATTTAAAACAATTTTTTTACTTTTTTATATACAAATTATTTAGATGTATCTAAAAAATAAAATGTTTGTAAAAAAATATTTTAAAAAATCAATAAATACACAAGAATACAAAACATGTATTGAATTTTTATTTTTTTTGTGTGTTTTTAGTATTTAGTGATTTTTTAAAAGATTTTTTCACAAATATTATATTTTTAAAGTATATTTATGTTAGATGTATTTAAAAATTAAAAAATAGTAAAAACAAAAATAAAAACACGGAAAATGGAGAATTTTAATTCTCTATAAAGTAAATCTTGAGTTTCAAAACCAAACAAGCTTAATATTTTTAAAATGTAATCATTTTACTACTAAACAAAAGTTGAATTCTCAAAAAAAAAATTAATATTTTTAGACAAAGACAATAAATAATGTCAGTAATGCTCTAGATCCCCACAACGCGAGACCTCACAGCATTTGTGAGAGAGAGGGGGAGGAGAGAGAAGAAAAAAAAATATAATGAGTAATCACAAATCAATTGGGCATTGTGAAGATCATCAAAAATGAGAATCTCAAGTATTTTTCAAATATTTTTTCGATCGAATGGTAGTGGATCCAAGGCTGCTGTACACATGTCAATTTTCTTATTAATTTTTGGAGTGTTTAGTGTGGTTTATTTTGGCTAACTTGTAAATACTAATTTTGGAAAACTATTTTCGAATGGTTGGTTAAAAATAACTTTTGATTTTTGTAATTTATTTTAATTAAAAAAACATGATTTCAAGAAACTGTCCACCCCTACTTCTGATTATTAACTTTTACCGTGTATATGTTAATTTACAATTATACCTTTAGTTTTTTTTTTTTTGAAAATAAAAAAAAAATCCAAATGGACTATGGATTAATATATATATATATATTATATAAAAAAAATGTAGACTATTAGTGAATATAAAAATAAAAATAAAAGTTAATTCAATTTACTACTAACAAAGTTAATTCAATTTGGAATGAACAGGGTAAAAATGACATTTATATATTAAAAAATTATTTTACAACTTACTTATCAAATACCACTCAGTAATTTAAATTTATAATCCAGTTAATGCACTAAACATATTAACAACTTAAAATTAAAGTTATAATTTATAATTCATTAATTTATTATTTATAATATTTTTTAACAGCTCCACCAAGTCCCCTTGTCTTCTTCCTACATTAAAATAATGGGACCCACAAATTATAGAATTATTGAGGAAATTCATTAACGTTAATATATACGAAAAATATAATTATAACAATTAATATTCTCAATATATTAAAATTGTAGTTATGAAAAATTAATAATTTCAAAATGTAATAATTATATTATTAAAAACAATAAATTTCTCAAAAGGAATTATATTTTGGGATAGAAGAGTGTTTGGAAAGAGGATTAGGTTAAAATAGAACACTAAAAAATAAAATAATTAATAAAATAAAATATCATATTTAATTTATAATTATTTTTTTTTTTCACAATCATCAAATTATTTTAATCAAATTAAAATAATAATAAAAAAATTAAAAAAATGACTAAAATAGTCAACTTATTAAACAGGTAATAAATTTTGGTCCAATTATAGTGGGTCCAAGGCTGCTGTACACGTGTCAATTTTCTTATCAAATCTTGTCCTCTTCCTACGTTAAATAACGGGATCCACAAATTATGAAATTCAACTTGTTTTGTTTACAGAATTTACTTTTTAAAAAATTGAATTTCTTTTCGTATTTTTTTATTTTTATTAATTTTTTAAAATATTTTAAGTAATTTTTAAAATTTTTAAATATACCTAACATAATACACTTAAAAAGTATAATATTTGTAAAAAAATCTTTTAAAAATTTACTAAATATCAAAAATACAAAAAAAAGAAAGAAAGAAGAAAATTTAGTATATTTTTTATATTTTTGTTTATTTATTGATTTTTAAAATATTTTTTTACAAATATTTTACTTTGTAGGTACATCTAAAAAAATAAAAAAAAATACTTAAAATTTTAAAAATATTAACTAAAAATAAAAAAATACGAAAACTAAAAAACTCAATTTTAAAATTTAAATTCAAAAAATTGAAATCAAACCTACGGAATTTTTATTATTTATTTATTTATTTATTTTTATGGAAACGGGGGGCTCATACCTTGGATTGTGAGGGATGTGTGCTTATAATATTATGAAAATAGTGATGTTGCACACAATAATTTTTTATATGGAAACGGGGGGCTCATATTTTTTTTACTATGGATTGTTTTGAGAAATTTATTAAAAGTTGATTTTTAATTTTTTTTTAATTTCTTAAAAAAAACATGTAAAAAAATAAAGAGGTGATATAACTTAAACTAAACTAAAAACTAAAATTTAGCTTTAAACCAAGTTCTCAAATTAACTTGTTAGAAATGGGCGCCCATGTGACATGACCATTTAACATTTTGAACCTGATCCAAATGGGTTTTGAATTTCAATTCAAACCTATTTGGATAACTACTCTGGATATATATCTATCATATCCTAATATGGATAGATGATATAGATATATCATATTATCTCTAGTAACTTATATGGTTAAAGGAGATAATTAGATTATATATCTTATATATGGGATATGAGTGATGCAGACATATACAACGTATCATCTTTTTTTTCCATATACAGTTTCTCCCATATACTGACTCTCTCCCATAAACAACAATCAATAAGCTATTTGCACTGTGATTAGTGTGGGTGATATTCACCATTGTAATATCACCCCACTGCTGGGTTGATTGACCAGATTCAGGAAGCACTGATTTACCCACGAGATCCATCAGAGTTCAGAATACATCAGAAAGGTATGACCTTAAATATTTTTATTCCGCTGCGTCATACTGTATTTACATTGGTATCAGAGCCAAAAATGGATATTTTCGTGTTTCCATTAATCACGTGTATATTTTTTATATGTATATTTATACATTATATACATGAATCTTAGTAAAGAAAAAAAAAAATCTATTTTATTAGATTAAGAGCATAAATATTTTTTTTTATGTTCTTTAAATGTCATTTTTAAGACCATAAATGATTTTATTGTGAAAAATGGAGTCCGGTAAAAAAAAAAAACGAAAAACACTCGGGCGCGGCGCAGACTCGCCGCTACTGTGGTGACGCGCCGCCAAAGACACCACGCCACCACGCCTTCACTGTGTCACGCGCTTAGCGCGATTCGCACGCCGCTTCACGCCAAGCCGCCCCTTCACGCGTTGGCAGCCGCTTCAGCCGTGCCACGTCTTGCTGACCACGCGCCATGCACCCCGCCGAGTCAGCGTTGAGCCGCCTGAGTCATAGGCTGTGCGATGAGCGGCGAGCCGAGTCGAGCCATTTTTCCGCGCTGGCTTGGCTCTAAGGCTCTGTTTGTTTGTTTTTAATTCTGAATTGCGTTAATTGGCCATAATTTATTCGTTATAGCTTTGTTTTAAGCATGGTTGGTACCATCAGACTCAGAATTAAATTTTGTATCTTGTGTAAAATTTGGAAAATTTTACGAAAATAAAAATTATTTTTTATGTGTTAATAATTCATTTTTTATGTTTTAAAATGATTCTGGTATTGCATAAATATTTTTCTGGGGTTGAAATTTTTATCGTGGACTTCTGAAATATTCTACTATTTAATGGTATAATTGTTTCAGTTTATCAGTTTCTGGATTTTTTATTTCTAATTTTATGTGTGTTTATTAGTTATTTAAAATTTCAGAAAATTTCAGAAATATTCCAGAAAATTCCAGAAGTGATATACATTTTAATTATGGCATAATCTGAATATTTTTTTCAGTTTATCAATTTCTGGATTTTTTATTTCTAATTTTATGTGTGTTTATTAGTTATTTGAAATTCCAGAAAAATACCAGAAAATTCCAGAAGTGATATACTTTCTGTTATGGCATAATTTGAATATTAAATACAGCATGTTGTTATTTTTTTTTGCCTAGAATTTCTAAATTGTTGTAATAAGAATAGCATGATTAATTGTTTTTTATTTTAATTCCGTTATTAAATATAACATAGCATGTATTGATTGTGAATCTACATTATGATGCTGTTGTATGGAATTAGAATTTTTTTATCATGCTTTTAGACATGTCATAATCAATGGGAGGTTATTCGGTTGAGATAAATCTTTGTAGATTAACTCCCGAAAATCAATATTTTGCGCATAAATTAAATTAAATTTTGGATAATTGTCACCTGTGGCGCAAGAGATGATTACGAGCTTAGCGGATTTTCGATCTTGCGACTTGTGTAATATTGTCACTATTTAATTTAGATTTTTGCGGCAAAATTATATTATGCTAATCAAATCAATCCTAATGCGAATTTCTCTCTAAATTAATTCAGCTTATGGAAGTTAATTTGGTTGACCTAGACTTAGTAGAGATGTTCAAATGTGAACAAACTAATCCCATTCTTTAGATGAGCAAAAGTCTTGGAGACTTTAAGTCAAATCTTAATTGGCCAAAGTAAGGAAACATGACTCAAAGTCGCCGTGGTTTTGTTGCCTTGTTTGGCACAATAAAACTAATGTGTGCGCTATGGTTAGCGGCATACTACGTAGTTTTGGTTGGCGAGTTTTGGAGTTATGAAATTAGTAAGCCCTCAATAGATCTGTATATGATCTTGACTATTGAGCTGCGCGGATTGACTTTGTAATTTGACTTGTAAATAATGTTACATCATTGGATGAAGTAACATTCAAGAGTCACGTCATTCAAGAAATGCGAACTTAAACAAATTAGTCATTAAGTGTAAGACGAGTAGCCAGTATGAGCAGTGTTTTGCTCTCTACCCAATTATTGGGAGTGGATAGAGCAAAAATTTCATGCACTATTATAGTGTGCATTGAAATATCACATGAAGTTAAAAGATTAGCGCTTAGAAACTGCAAAATCTATTAACACTAAGTGAAAAGATTAGCGCTTAGTGGCTGCAAAATTTATGAGCATTGCCAATTTGTCTAAGTCAGGACACTTACTGTTTCCACACTTAGGTGTGAGACACGAGGAGGGGCTTCTTTGTATTATTCCTTTACTAGGCTAACGTTTTGTTTTGAATAACGTTTACTACTAAGCACAAACGTTGCAGCATAGTAATGAAAAGGTCAAGGCCGACAAGGTTGTTATGACTCTAAGAATTTGACGCATGGCTCGTGAGAGCATTGTGTTGAATTAGACTCTTTAGCCTAATTCGCGCTTAAGTTACTTCAGGAGCTGTCATAGTTGATGGCTTATTCTCTCCTTCTTGTGGATAGTAGAATTAATTGCAAGTAACTATGAAGCGAGAAATAGATATGGCAAGAGGAGTATCGTCATCTTTCAACTAGATGCATTAAAGTGTATGGAGAATAAAATTGACTTGAAGGTGCGAGGATTAGCACTTACTAGTTAAATTTGCGACTTAGGCGCACTTGATATCTCCATGACATCCTTTTATGATCTAGTGAATATGAATTAGTCTGAGTCATTACCTAGTTGGGCCTAAACCTTTTAAACTTATCTTGAAAACTCACACATTAAGATGATTGGAATTAGTTTATGACATTGGTCATGAACCGTGGCTTATTATACTTAATCACATTAATGAGATGATGACACGATGGTTTGAGTAGGCCTTCTCGGGCCCACTCGCTTGTGACATCCTGCTCTCATATAAATGTGTAACTTTGTTCGCAATGGGTGCGCACAAGTAAGTAGGAAAGCCGTAGAAGGTCATTTGTATTGGTGCATTTAGTCCACTATGTTTTTTTTGTGACTAGATATGTGTAAGGGTATGATAGCTAAGCCTCAATCTCGACACATTTATAGATTACGATACGCATCTGAGTCAAGACTATTTGATCTCTCATAAGTCAAAAGTTGTGAGATGATTTTTGACATTGCACATATGAGGTTGAGATCAATCGAAAATAGCTTCGAGTTTTTAGTTTTGACCAAGGTGGCGAGTATCTATTTGAGTTATTTTAGAAAACTCTGTGAAGAGAAATGGATGCTTAGAAAATTGATTATTCCTAGTACTCAACAACATAATGGTGTAGTAGAGATAAGGAATTAAATATTGTTAATGTTAGGTGGATAATGGCGCAAATGTTTCCCAATTGGGAATTGCACTAGTTTATTGCCTATATCCCTAACTCAGTGCCCTTCATATCAGTTTTTACACTCCATTTTGAGTAATGGGTTAGCAGAGAGCCATCTATGGGCGATTCAGAATCTTAAGCAACTTATCTTTATTTTACTTCTCATAAGATTATGGAAGTTAAGACCTAGGGTTCTATAGCGCATTATTGTATCTCATGTAAACCCTCGAGGTCATATGCATATAGGTAAGCAGCTTTGTGGTAGTGTAACTAAGTCACATAAAGTTTTCTTAGTAAAGGTGACGTGAATAGAGTTTTGGAACTCTATAAGATAGAGAATTCTAAGCATAGCGCTTTATGTAGCCTAGTTGAGAATGGAAAGAAATTTCCAATATCCTAGGAACAGTGGGAGCGATGTGCCTACTAATGGATTACTCCATTAGAGAAGAATACTCTACATTCATAGTTGCGTGGTAGCAAATGTGAAAATTTTCCACGTCATCACTGGGTGATTGAGAAGGAAATATTCATGATTGCTCCGCAAGATGACAAAGAGCCTAGGATAATGCCAAAGGCTCTAGTCCCTTGTTTTTAGAAAGTGGATTAATGTTGCGCGGTTTAAGACAAAGTCTTTGAGGATTAACCATTTCTATAATTTGATTGACTTCCCATTATGACGCAAAACTATTCTAAAGTTATGCGTAATTTGGATAGTCATTGTTGAGGCATAAGGCTTGCTAGATACCGAAAAGTCGCACTATTGAGGAAAGTGTAGACCATGAGAAGACTTCCTCCTGGGGAGTGAGGTTATTTTAACTTCCTCCTAGGGAGTGAGGTTATTTTGACTTAGGCTATGATTGACATAAGTTCGGAACATTAATTTGTGGACATTATGACCTAACTTCTTGTTGGAGAATTGGATAAGTAGATCCGTAGGGATTTACCTTTTGTTTTTATGGTGAAAAGTTAGAAGCGCAAAAAGGTTGCTAGTTCCAATAAATCTTTTACAGCCTAAAACAGTTATCCAAATAGTGGTTCTTAGATTTCGTCAAGCCATGATAGGCAAACGATAATCGATGAAGACCACTGAGGCATGATCAATGGTCCAAAAGAAGTTTTTCCTTACTTAGTCATTATAAGCCAGGAATTTATAGGGTTGTCGCCACCTAGGGTGGGCAGTCCTCTATTTTAGATATGATGGACATGGGTGATGTAATTTATATGCTCGGATGTACGATCCTTAGGGATTGTTTTGGGAGAATTCCTATTTTGTCTTTGATGACTTACATAAGGAATATCCTAGAATGATTCTAGATGCAAAATTACAAACCCATTGACTTACCTATCGGTAAAAGCGAGCCTTAGCTATTAAGTGTATCCTCGGATTGTCTTTGGGAGAAACAAATGACCTATATTCCTTGATCTTTTTCTTTGTGGTGGAGCCTAAAGCACGCTATGTGGGCGTATTCGGCATGATAAGTGTTATCTTTGGTAAATGGTCAATGAGTTGTTTAGACATTGACCTTGCTCATTAGGCGTGGATAAAATGCTTTACTAGTAGTATATTAATTTGCTCCTTGTAAGATTCAATGCGCTAGTTAGCATCTGCACTAGTTGGGCGCATCAAGAATGAACGCAAATTGGTCACCAAAATATCTTTAGAGAGGATATTACGCAAAAGGTAGTGATCTTAAATCACTTCATGTGAGGCGCACATGGAGGATTCCATTGTATATGCTTATCGCAAGAGGTGCTGATAAGGCTTATGTTTGGAATCTAGAATTGTGATTTTGAATCACATCATGTGAGGCGCACATGGTGGATTCCGTTGTATATACTTATCGCAAGAGGTGCTGATAAGACTTATGTTTGGAATCTAGAATTGCATATTGTGGTCATTTTTTTAAAATCGATCACTTATTTTGAGATGATGGGATGTTGACACTATTATGATTTGCATCATAATGATTAGCGATGATGATGTCGTGAGCAAGATTGGCTCACTCACACGAGCAATCGCCCTTGGCGCTTGGGAGCGAGCAAGGATGAGACTAGTGGTTTATTTTTGTTTGGAACCAAGAGAGACTGAAATTATCCACTACGCATGTCGCCTTGGTTACAACCAAGATGAGGTTGTGTTAAGGACCAAACATGGATGTTAGTACCCACTTTCCATGTTGTGCCTGTTATGATTAGCCAGATGCGAGATCTCATTTGGCGTCTAGAAGGCGAGCAAATAAAGAATTCGGGTTAGGCGCTAGAAAGCGACTAGACTAATATCTGTACGGTGAATCGAGTATGACGTCACTCTTTTGGAAGTGTTACTCCACCGTAGCATGTATTCATACTACATGTGCTTGGCGACCAAGTAATGAGGTGAGAGAATGGATCCCCGTTTCCTCACCGTGTGAGTCTTACGTGTCATTATGGATATGACTTTCATTTATGTACCCTTTTGTGACTTTTGACTATGTCATAAGGTAAGGGGTTGATGTTCTGCTACTTTGGTATGTTGCCTGCGGTCATGTATGATTCGGCCTTAAGGGACATCACTGGGAAAGCGGTCAATCCTAAACTAAATGGCATGAGTGCAAAGGGAAGATCATCGAGTATTACACCACCACTGTTGTATATTCATTGTCAAGAACTCACATCGCCTCGTATGAGAGGCGAATTGAGTGTGAATATATTGCAAGAATTGAAAGGGTCAAACATGCTCTTTTGAGGATTAGAGATGTTTTTGGACGGTGTAATTAGATGGGTGCAGGGTATATGAGACACTATTTTTGTTCCTTTTGGGTTGATGTCTCTATCTTTGGCTCATTTTGAGTTTCTAGTATAGTGCTCCCACGCAGTGTTCTCGTGATGCACGGTACATTGGCTAGTATGAGATTGTTCTTTTTGGGGAGATTGAGATAGAGATGTGGCAGTGTCATGCCAACTCATGTGCGAGTGGGAGATGTTAGAAATGGGCGCCCATGTGGCATGACCATTTAACATTTTGAACCTGATCCAAATGGGTTTTGAATTTGAATTCAAACCTATTTGGATAACTACTCTGGATATATATCTATCATATCCTAATATGGATAGATGATATAGATATATGATATTATCTCTAGTAACTTATATGGTTAAAGGAGATAATTAGATTATATATCTTATATATGGGATATGGGTGATGTAGACATATACAACGTATCATCTTTTTTTTCCATATACAGTTTCTCCCATATACTGACTCTCTCCCATAAACAACAATCAATAAGCTATTTGCACTGTGATTAGTGTGGGTGATATTCACCATTGTAATATCACCCCACTGCTGAGTTGATTGACCAGATTCAGGAAGCACTGATTTACCCACGAGATCCATCAGAGTTCAGAATACATCAGAAAGGTATGACCTTAAATATTTTTATTCCGCTGCGTCATACTGTGTTTACATAACTCTATATCAATACATATGTTATAATATTATAATTTTAAAATTATAAATCACACCTATTATATAAATTATAAAGTTTCAAAACTAATAAAATTATATCATCTATTAATAGATGTTATATTATCTATTAATATATTAGTTAATATACTAATTAATACGTATAATTTTATTTTTGTGAAAATGAATATCTAAACATAGTGCCCGAATCATCATGATGTTTGAATTATAAAAAAAAAAAAAAAAAAAAACATCATGATGTGATTTTATGATATCTTCTCTTATAAATTATATTTTATTACATAATTTTTTAGTTATTTAAATTTTTTTAAAATAATCACATAAATCTTTTATTAAATTGCACTATGCATTGTCTATGCAATTAATCGCAAGTGCATTACAAGTGCATATATTTTTAAATGATAAAGAATAAAGTGATCAAACTTATACTATAAGAAAGTGTATTACCTGTTAGGTAAAGGTTAGGCCTAAGTTTATTACTCTGGAGTCGGATCAATGAAGCTTAAAACAAAAAAATATGTAAGGCTTAGCCTACGAGCAGGATTGGATTCGGCAACAAAGTTACAATTGTGAGTTAAGCTAGTTTGATGTGGACTCATAATATAGATGTTCTTATTAAATTATTATTTTTTATGTGCGAGTCTGCGATTTATTATTATATGATTGAGTGACTCTATTATGTAATGATTTCTAGAGTTTCGACTTCTTAAGATTTAATCTCAGATGTCACCCCTATGTGATTAGACTATTTTTTTTCCTATAATGTGGAGCTTATTTCCATGTATGTGATTAATAAAATTTCAAAAAACGAGAGTTACAAATTAAATTGTCAATTATTTAGTAAAAAGTTAAGAACATTATGTAGCAAAGCTCAAGGTATCTATTTTTAAATGATAAAAGAAAATTACATGTACATGGCCTATACATGACACCACTGGTAAGGAATAACAGCAGTGCTGGGGACCCCAGTGGGCAGTGACCCCTAGCACCCCCACCTCCACGTAAGGGACTGTGAGACCAAGACCATTTAGGATAGTCTATGATAATACAGTTCGTTCTTGGTGGATGGGTCGGACTGGTCCAAATTCTTCGAGCCCAGGTCCAAATAGTCAAGCCCACCAAGTAACCTGCAAACAAGTTCAACGGGGAACGGGGTAGTCCCCCAGTGAACCCTCCGATGAGCAAATTAGTAGAGGAAGTAGAGAATGTAGAGAGAGAGAGAGAGAGATGGAAGATAGAAAGCTTAACATTCTTTTTGTCCTCAACGTTTGCTTATATCCTTTGGTAATCATTTCGCTGTCTCTTCCCACCTGCCCTCATCGCCGAAAGTCCGTGCTGTAGCTTACCTCGTTCAGGGTAAGGAGGTCTTTATTCCGACGGGAGGTGTTGTCAATAAATCTTTGTGATGGGCTGCATTAATGGTGATGTGCTGTGGCAATAACTTTGCAGATCTTTGTCCGCTGATGTGGCCTGTCCTTCACCTGCCATATGTCTGAATGTCATTGGCCCTTCATGTCCAATTGGCCTCTAGCTGTTCTGGACTTTCCCAGTCGTGTTATGCAATGGGTTCCAAGTGATGGGCTTGAGGTTGTTCACTGTGGGCTGTAGCCTTTGTGGGCCTATCCGTGTCAGTCTACATTTTTGATGAATTGGGCCTCAAGGAGCTTGTCAACCTCTGCGGCTATAAGAGCATTGCGCTCCGGATGAAAGATGCGTTGCTTCTAGCGGTAAGGTCGGAAATGGGGTTCAATACTGAGGCGGTGAGTTATGAAGGAGGGGTCAATGCCCGGTATGTCTGAATGGGTCCAGGCAAATACGTTATTGTGCTCGGTCAAAAGGGCAGTAAGGTCGGCCTTTGCTTGGGGGGATAGTTGGCTGCCAATCTTGGCAGTTTTCAGTGGGTTGGTAGGGTCGATGGGAACCTCAACGAGTTCCTCCAGGGGTTCTCCTCTGACCAACTCGTCATCATCTCGGACGTCAAGTCCTTCAATGGTCATGGCCTCCTTCAGCTTGACTTCCTTAAGTGAAGCGACATAACACTCCCTAGCTATGGTCTGCTCCCCCCATACTGTCCCGATGCCCAAGTCGGTGGGGAATTTTACGGTGAGGTGGTAGGTTGATGTGATAGCTTGGAAAGCGTTGAGGGCAGTGCAACCAAGGATGATGTTGTAGGTCGAGGGGCAGTCGACAATAAGGAAGGTGAGCAACTTTGTGGTCTGCCGTGGGTACTCGCCGATGGTGATGGGAAGATCGATGGAGCCAATGGACGTCACCCGGTCGCCAGTAAAACCGACCAAAGGATTTTGGAGGAGAGACAGACTTTCTTTCCCGATCTTGAGCTGGCGGAAGCAGTTGAGGAATATAATGTCTGAAGAACTACCGTTGTTGATGAGAACTTGTCTGACCTTGTAATTGGACAAGAGGGCAGAAATGACAAGAGGGTCATCATGAGGATAACGAATGCCTGTACAGTCGGCGTCCGTAAAGGTAATGGGCTCTGTCCACTGCTTGGGCTATTTGGAAGATCGGTCTACCGTGGCAAGCCCTGCTTTATCTTTCTGAGTTCTGCCCTCTGGGCCGAGCGGGATGGTCCCCCACAAGCAAGGCCACCTGAAATAACTCGGATTTCTCCGACTGGTGGAGGGGGATTACCTGGCGGCCGAGGCTGTTGTGGGGGAGGATTATGGCCTTGATCAGGTTGGGCTGGCTGCCGGGGTGGGGTGCGCCAGTGGTTATTTCTGTGGGGCTCGGTTCGTTGCCTCTGCTGAGGGCGGGTGTCCGTGAACCAGCTGAGGTGCCCCTGACGTATTAGGGTCTCCACCTGATCTTTGAGATTGATGCAGTCATCGGTATTATGGCCATGGTCCTGGTGAAAACGGCAATATTTGGACTGGTCTTTCCGATCGGAAGGGGTCCGTGGAGGTGGGAGCCATTTGAGGGGGTAATCTCGTTGGATCTGGTGGAAGACTTATTCTATGGGAGAGTTAAGGGGTGTGTACCGCTCGAACCGACCGGGCGGTCGGGTTGGTGCCTACCGGTTAGCGCGAGGAGGTCGGTCGGTATAGTGGGGTGTTTGGCTGTTATACTGGGTATTTCTGGGTTCTGGGTCTTTTCTCTTCTCTCTGGAGGTCGGGTTTTTAGTTATTGGATCTTGCCGAGCGGCTAGTGAATCTTCGACATTCATGTATTTCTGGGCTTTGGAGAGTAGGGCTGCCATGGAAGTTAGGGGGTTTTTAGAGAGGAAGAAAAGGAAATCGGACGACCATAGCCCGTCCATGAAGGCCGTGAGGATGACTTTGTCATCGTTTTCTGCTACTTGCAGGGCCTCAGTGTTGAAGCGGGTAACGTAACTGCACAGCGACTCCCTCTCGGTCTGCCGGATGTTGAGGAGCTGGGTTGCCGGGCAACGTTGGCGCTGGGCTCCAATAAAATGGCTAAGGAAAGAGTCGCTGAGGTGCTGGAAGGTGGAGACAGAGTCTGGTGGTAACTGGCTAAACCACAATCGAGCTGACCCCTTTAGTGTCATGGGAAAAGCTCGGCACATGATCTCGTTAGGGAAGGCATGGAGGATTATGAGGATGCGGTAGGTCTCCAGATGGTCGACCGGGTCCGTCGTTCCGTCAAAAGAGTTGATGGTGGACATTTTGAACTTGGCAGGCAAGGGTTTGTCTTGGATGGAGGCAACAAATGGTGAGTTTGCCGTGGTGGAGGGTTTACGCTGGATGTTCTGCATAACCCCTTGGAGTTGGAGCTTCATGGCTCAGAGTTCAGCGTCCCAGAGGGGAATGTTGTCACCATCAGAGGGAGATAGGTATTGGACACTGCTGGCTTCTCCCTCCGGGGCTGGTGCTACGACCGATGGATGTGGGGGTGGAGGTGGTGGATTTATATGTGGGTGAGGAGGTTGCAAACCTTCCAAGTTAGGTGGATAGGGTTGCGGGACAGTATGGCCCGGAGTTCGTTCTTGGTTGGGTGGAATATTTGGAGGTGGTGGTGGAGGCATGGGAAAGTTTCTTTGGAGTAAAGCATTTATTAGGGCCTGGTTTTGCTCGGCCATACGGTTAATGCTGTTGGTAAGCTCGATGAAATACTGAGGTGAGTTGTTTGGATTGGGAGGGTCTGTTTGGTGGTCGGCAGGGTTATGGTGAGAAGCCATGGATCTAGTCGTAACCATACACCTTGATGGGTAGGAGAGAAAGGTTGTTGGAACAGGGTCTCCGGCGACGTTGAGCACAACTGGCGCACGGATAAGAGTTGTTCCCACAGACAGTGCCAACTGATAATACAGTTCGTTCTTGGTGGATGGGTCGGACTGGTCCAAGTTCTTCGAGCTCAGGTCCAAATAATCAAGCCCACCAAGTAACCTGCAAACAAGTTCAACGGGGAACGGGATAGTCTCCCAGTAAACCCTCCGACGAGCAAATTAGTAGAGGAAGTAGAGAATGTAGAGAGAGAGAGATGGGAGATAGAAAGCTTAACCTTCTACTTGTCCTCAACGTTTGCTTATATCCTTTGGTAATTATTTCACTGTCTCTTCCCACTTGCCCTCATCGCAAAAAGTTCGTGGTCAGAACTTACATCAGATGGGGAAGTGTTGTCGCAATAAATCTTTGTGATGAAATTGCATTAATGGTGATTTCTTTGTGTAATAACTTTGCAGATCTTTGTCCGCTGATGTAGCCTGTCCTTCACCTGCCATATGTCCGAATGTCATTGGCCCTTCATGTCCAGTTGGCCTCCAGCTGTTCTGGACTTTGCCAGCCGTGTTATGCAATGGGTTCCAAGTGATAGGCTTAGGGTTGTTCACTGTGGGCTGTAGCCTTTGTGGGCCTATCCGTGTTAAGTGTGGCTTATTTTGGCTAACTTGTAAATATTAATTTTGGAAAACTATTTTCGAATGTTTGGTTAAAAATAACTTTTGATTTTTACAATTTATTTTAATTAAAAAAACCTGATTTTAAGAAACTGTCCACCCCCTACGTCTGATTATCAACTTTTACTGTGTACATGTTAATTTACGATTATACCTTTAGTTTTTTTTTTTTTTTGAAAATAAAAAAAAAAAAACCTAAATGGACTATGGATTAATATATATATATATTATATAAAAATGTAAACTATTAGTGAATATAAAAATAAAAATAAAAGTTAATTCAATCTACTACTAACAAAGTTAATTCAATTTGGAATGAACAGGGTAAAAATGACATTTACATATCAGAAAATTATTTTACAACTTACTTATCAAACGCCACTCAGTAATTTAAATTTATAATCCAGTAAATACACTAAACATATTAACAACTTAAAATTAAAATTATAATTTATAATTCATTAATTTATTGTTTGTAATATTTTTTAAGAGCTCCACCGAGTCCCCTTGTGTTCTTCCACATTAAATAATGGGACCCACAAATTATAGAATTATTGAGGAAATTCATTAACGTTAATATATACGAAAAATATAATTATAACAATTAATATTCTCAATATAGTAAAATTGTAATTATGAAAAATTAATATTTTCAAAATATAATTTATATTATATATTAAGTAAAAGGGAGTTTTTAAAGCCAAACTTTGTGGGAGCTCCAATCTCCCAATCTAAATTTTCTGATTTTTTTGATTTAAAAAAAAAAATCTTAGCATTTATAAACTTCTCCCAACCCCCAAGTTTTACCCTCATAATAACACTTTAATGTATTAAGAATAAGCATAAAAAAAATTATTTGAAATCCAACACATGAATTTCTTGAAAAGTCCCAACACATATGATTATTATCCCTCATAATAATACTTTAATACATTAAGAACAAGTATAAATTTTTTTTTTAAAAAGTCCAACACATATGATTATTATCAAAATATTAAACTTTAATATAATATAATAAAAAAAATAAGATATTTAATTCCTTGAAAAGTCTAATACATATGATTATTATCAAAATATTAAACTTTAATATAATATAAAAAAAGAAAAAAAAGAAGACATTTAAATAAAATAATAAAAAAAAGACATTTAAAGATTGCAATTCAAATATATAGATAATTATAAATATATTAAGGAAAATGAGATTTTTAAACCCTAAGTCATGTGGGAGTTCCAATCTCTCAATCTTAATTTTCTAAATTTTTGATTAAAAAAAAAAAAAAACTTCAACATTTATTGATTTGGTCAAAATCTCCTGATCAACATTTATTAACTTTTTCCAATCCACGTGCTATTTATTGATTTGGTCAAAATCCCTTATTAGTATTTAAAATCCCCTCATACAAATAATTATAGATATAGCATGTGCATAGTTACTGCAGTAGCTTTTTTAATTTCTCCTGTACACTATGATTTGTGATAAAATTGTTAAATTATTTTTATAAAAGATCTTAAAAAATATAATTTATATATTAAAAAAATATATAAATATCTATAATTATTCCGTGCATAGCACGGGTGATAGGCTAGCCTATACTATATATTAAGCAAAAGGGGATTTTTAACCCCAAGCATTATGGAAGCTCCAATCTCCCAATCTAAATTTCTTGATTTTTTTATTTTAAAAAAAAAATCTTAGCATTTATTAACTTCTCCCAATTCCCAAGTCTTATCCTCATAATAACACTTTAATGCATTAAGAACAAGTATAAAAAAAATTATTTAAAATCCAACACATATGAATTTTTTGAAAAATCCCAACACATATAATTATTATCCCTCGTAATAACACTTTAATGCATTAAAAACAAGTATAAAAAAATTTTCTTGAAAAGTCCAACACATATGATTATTATCAAAATATTAAACTTTAATATAATATAATAAAAAAGAAAAGACATTTAATTCCTTAAAAAGTCCAACACATATGATTATTATCAAAATATTAAACTTTAATATAATATACAAAAGGAAAAAAAGAAGACATTTAAAATGAAAAAAAAGAAAATATTTAAAAATCACCATTCACATATATAGATAATTATAAACACAATCCGTGCATAGCACAGATGATATGCTAGTTTATACTATATATTAAGTAAAAGGGGGGTTTTTAACCCCAAGTCTTGCGGGAGTTCCAATCTTCCAATCTAAATTTCCTAATTTTTTGATTTAAAAAAAAATAAAATCTTAGCATTTATTAATTTATCCTAACTCCCAAGTCTTACCCTCATAATAACACTTTAATGCATTAAGAACAAGTATAAAATAAATTCTTTGAAATCCAACACATATGAATTCCTTGAAAAGTCCCAACACGTATGATTATTATCCCTCATAATAATACTTTAATGCATTAAGAACAAGCATAAAAAAAATTTCTTAAAAAGTTCAACAGATATGATTATTTTTAAAATATTAAATTTTAATATAATATAACAAAAAAAAGACATTTAATTCTTTGAAAAGTCCAACACATATGATTATTATCAAAATATTAAATTTTAATATAATATAATAAAAAAGAAACATTTAATTCCTTAAAAATTCCAACACATATGATTATTATCAAAATATTAAACTTTAATATAATATACAAAAGGAAAAAAAGAAGACGTTTAAAATGAAAAAAAAAGAAAACATTTAAAAATCACAATTCACATATATAGATAATTATAAACACAATTCGTGCATAGCACAAATGATATACTAGTAATTATATTATTAAAAACAATAGATTTCTCATAAAGAATTATATTTTGGGAGGACAGAGGAGTGTTTGGAAAGAAAGTTAGGTTAAAATAGCACACTAAAAAATAAAATAATTAATAAAATAAAATATCATATTTAACTTATAATCATTTTTTTTTTCTCACAATCATCAAATTATTTTAACCAAATTAAAATAATAATAAAAAAAATAAAAAAAAAAAAAGACTAAAATAGTCAACTTATTAAACAGGTAATAGTTTTTTGTCCAATTATAGTGGGTCCAAGGCTGCTGTACACGTGTCAATTTTCTTATCAAATCTTGTCCTCTTCCTACGTTAAATAACGGGATCCACAAATTATGAAATTCAACTTGTTTTGTTTACAGAATTTGCTTTTTAAAAAATTGAATTTCTTTTCGTATTTTTTTATTTTTATTAATTTTTTTAAATATTTTAAGTAATTTTTAAAATTTTTAGATATACCTAACATAATACACTTAAAAAGTATAATATTTGTAAAAAAATCTTTTAAAAATTTACTAAATATCAAAAATACAAAAAAAAAAAAAAGAAAGAAAGAAGAGAATTTAGTATATTTTTCATATTTTTGTATATTTATTGATTTTTAAAATATTTTTTTACAAATATTTTACTTTGTAGGTACATCTAAAAAAAATAAAAAAAATTACTTAAAATTTTAAAAATATTAACTAAAAATAAAAAAATACGAAAACTAAAAAATTTAATTTTAAAGTTTTAAATTCAAAAAATTGAAATCAAACATACGGAATTTTTATTATTTATTTATTTATTTATTTTTATGGAAACGGGGGGCTCATACCGTGGATTGTGAGGGATGTGTGCTTATAATATTATGAAAATAGTGATGTTGCACACAAAATTTTTTTGTATGGAACCGGGGGGCTCATATTTTTTTTACTATGGATTGTTTTGAGAAATTTATTAAAAGTTGATTTTTAATTTTTTTAAAAAAATATGTTAAAAAGTAAAGAGGTGATTTAACTTAAAATAAGTTAAAAACTAAAATTTAGCTTTTAACCAAGTTCTCAAATTAACTCTATATCAATACATATGTTATAATATTATAATTTTAAAATTATAAATCACAGCTATTATATAAATTATAAAGATTTAAAACTAATAAAATTATATATATATTAATAAATGTTGTCACGACCCGCTTCCCGTACCCAAAGGTTAAGCATCGTGATGGTCAGTAACTGAGGTTACCTCCGGCCAATTCATAAACAAATAAATAAACGCAAGCGGAAGAAATATTTAAATGAGGTACCAAAATAATTATTGGAGCTTCTATTTTTATTACAAAATTATATTGACCAAAAAGGTCGTTATTTACATAGAGAAATATCATAAAAATGCCATGTGTGTCTATTCTGCAGTCCCGCGTTTAAGACTTTCCAAAAGCTATTTCCTGAAAATTGGTAAACAACTATAAGCACATGGCAGAGTGAGAAATATTATACTAAGAGTATAAGGGACACGAAATAACCATGGATCGTTAGTTAGGTCAAAACATTTAAGATAATTTAGTCGGAACAAATAATCCGTTAAGTAACAAAACTGAGATTATGTAAACAAATCATTTAAGTGACAAAAACTGAAATACAGATTTTATATAAATATATAACCATAACTACGGTCTTGAGCGAGCAGAATAGAGGTCCTTTGAAGTAATGAT
Organism: Camellia lanceoleosa; assembly: GCA_025200525.1. NCBI lineage: Eukaryota > Viridiplantae > Streptophyta > Magnoliopsida > Ericales > Theaceae > Camellia > Camellia lanceoleosa. Next base: position 154,496 of record JANUSC010000086.1, on the reverse strand, counting down.
CGGAAACAGGATTCAAGAGGTGGCTCGTACGGATTCTAGAGATGGCTCCTACAATAGTGTAGCACTTAGTTCCGCACAGCACTTTGGTCCGCACAAAACAGAGGTACGGATTCAAGAGGTGGTTCGTACGGATTCAAGAGGTGATTCCCACAATAGTGTAGCACTTAGCTCCGCACAGCACTTTGGTCCGCACAAAACAGAGGTTAATGGATTAGAGGGCTACAAAGTAACCAAACAGTGACCAATGGTTATTTGAATCCCCCAAGACGTAGGACTCCCGTGGTGGTACTTACAAAACATAATTGTATATAAGGTCATAGCTAAATATTCTTTAAAATATAAACAAACATATCCATAGTTTTCCTTTTAAGCAAATAGGGTTTAGATATAAAACCACGTAATTGAAATCTTTATAAAACATAACTTTTATTAATATACTAATAAAATATAACTTGTATAAAATAGATTTTGGTAAGTCAAAACATATGTAAAATACATTTTGATGACTCAAGGTATAATATAACTCACCTTAACTTTAATACCTTACTCTTTTTTTTCACTATCAAAGAACTCTTTTATCTTCCACTGTTTCTTTCTTCTTTTCCTCTCTTTTCTTTCTTCTTTCTTTTTCTTTCTTTCCTCTTTCTTTTCCTTTCTCCTTGGCCCAGGTGAAATGGTCCTCTCTATTTATAGGGCGAGAGAGCCGACGTGGCTGTGCTCAGATTCTATTAATAATTATATAGATTTATTTTTATCTTTAATAGATATTTAAGATAATTAACCAATGCAATATGCAATAGGAGGAAGAAGACCATTAACCAGTACAGGACGTAGTCATGCAGATCCCAATAAAAGCTATAAGTTTCATGGAAAACGGAGACCATTAGAAATGAGCATACAATTACAGCCAGTTAATAATCATGGAACCCTTTTAGATTTAGCTAGATTCGACCCTCAGGTATGGCATGAAGTAATAGAAAGATGGGAAAAAGATGCAGTGAAAGCATGGATGACCAGCCCCTATGAATCAATAGATATGTGGGAATGCATGGAGACACTTTTAGGAGATTCTGCTTATAATATTTATTTAACCTTTAAAGGAAAATTTGAAGAAACAATTAAACAGCTTAAAGATTTAGGAAATAATCATTGGAATTTTACTAGTTTTATTAAAGAAATACTTATAGGATACGACCCTTCTAGAGGAAATGATTCTGCTCAAAGCATAGCATTAACTGAATTAGATCAGATAACTTTAGGAAGTTGGAAATATATTGTACCTTTTAGCAGAGAATATTTAGCCATAGCAGCTAAAACAGGACAAAGTTTTGATGAAGAAATAGGAAACAAATATTTTAGAAAATTACCCAGAGAACTAGGAAGAGAAATAGAAAACAAATGGGCAATTTATTGTGCAAGTTTACCAGCTAAAATAGTTACAGGAGAACTAAATATAAGAGGAACTTTAGGAATAGGACCTAGAATAGTTTTTACAATTTATAAACTCAGAGAAAAATGTGTAGAAGTTAAAATACAAAAAGATTTGAAAAAACAAAATTATGATTTTTGTAGCAGTGTAATATATACTCCTCAACAATATGAAGACAAATATAATAGGAAAAAATATAAAAAATATGGAAAATATAGAAAAAAAAAATATTGGAAGAAAAAATATAGAAAACCTTGGAAAAAACAAAAATTCATTAGGAAAAGTAAAACCTTTAATAGAACAAATTATAAGAGATTACCCAAAGATGAAAAAGATAAAAGAAAACAAAGATATGTTAGAAAACCCAATAGTAAAAAATGTAATTGTTTTATATGTGGAGAACCCAATCATTTTGCAAAAGCCTGCCCAAAAAGACAGAAACCTAATACTAATAAGCAGATAGAAAGACTACATATTATAGAAGATTTAGAAGACGATATAGTCAGCATAAATAGTGATGATTCAGAAGTATATAGCATAGTTAGTAATTATGAATATCAATTAGAAGCCATAAGCTCAGATAGTGATTCAGAAAGTGATACAGATGTAGATAATCTTTTAGGACAACTTAACCAGGAAATAGGAATAAATCATTCTCAAGATGTTTTCTTTATGATGGAATGTAATGTAGATACTGAATGTCAACATAATTTTCAAATAGGACTAGGATTTAATACTACTAGATGCAACTATTGTAATTGGTTTTCAGCTAAAGATAAGAGAGCTCAATGTTTATTATGTAGCATAACTTATTATATAATTTGTCTCGAAAAATTAAATATGACGCATAAGATAAGATTAGAAAATACCAGAGAAGATAACAGTATAGAAAGCAGAGAATTACGACTAGCAAATAGAGAATTAGAAGTGCAAGTATGAGAACTCAAGATACAAATACGAGAGATAGAAACCAAAACTAGTTTTGACATAAAATGCTTAGAATTAGAAAATAGGCAGCTCAAACAACAGTTAGAACAGTTTCATACTAAATACCCTTTAAAAGATAAATTAATTGAAGAATATATGAATTCTTTAGAATTAGTCAACTTAGTTGATTCTCAACCCTTTAGTCAATACTCTCAGATAAAACCAAATAATACTTATTTACCATTAAATTATCCTGTTATACCTAAGTCAAATTTAGTTGAAATTTCTTGTGTAATTAAATTCGTAGAAAAAACCCTCAGTATAGATGCCATGATAGATACAGGAGCCAGTAAATCATATATAGAACAACACGTAGTTCCACCAGGATGGAGCACAGCCTTAGCAACCCCGCCTTAGTTAGTATAGCAGATGGCACCAAACAGATATATACACATTGCATTAATGGCGCCCAGATTAGTTTTCATCATCTAGGTTTTCAAGATCAGCACATAGAATGGTTCCCATTACCCCAAGTTTGGATAGGAAATAGCAGACAGAATCATCCTTTCATTTTAGGACTTAACTTTATACTTAGTTTACAAGGTGGTATGTTTATCAGCCAACACAACATCAGCTTAATGATTAATCTGATAGAAAATAGTATCTTAAAAAAAATTTTACCAAAAATAACTCACTGTCTAATTGTTAAAAATTAGTTTGGGCCGAAATGAGAAATAATGGGTGACTTAAAAAAAAAATTTCACTCGTTTTATTTACGATAAAAATAAATAAAAATAAGAACACAATGACAGAATTATATGCAAGAATTGAAAATTTTGAGATGAACTTTTCATTGATGGGAAATAATTTCAAAATTAGTATCTTTACAATTTGAATCCACTTTTAAAAAAAAAAATCAAAATAAATTTTTTTTTGAATACTGAACTGAAAATTATATGGATTTAATTATATTATAATTTTGGTGGGTGCTTGAGCCCGACATCCTTCTGTTCTTGTCCTTTTTTTATTATAACAAATATAAATTATATCTAATATCCTTCACAAATTAGGCACACTTAAAAAAAAAAATTTATTATATATATAATCATATAAAATTATAATATAATTAAATCGACTAACAAAATATAATAATTCGGTACTAATTAACCACTATCCCACTTCTTAAATGTGCATGTGTCCTATGCTCTAATGATGATTTTTTTATTTTTTTATTTTTTTATTTTTATAAATCATTGCTCTGATACCATTTGTCACGACCCGCTCCCCGTACCCAAGGATTAAGTATCGTGATGGCTAGTAACTGAGATTACCTCCGGCCAATTCATAAACAAATAAATAAACGCAAGCGGAAGAAATATTTAAATGAGGGTACCAAAATAATCATCGGAACTTCTATTTTTATTACAAAATTATATTGAACAAAAAGGTCGTTATTTACATAGAGAAATATCATAAAAATACCGTGTGTCTATTCTGCAGCCCCACATCTAATACTTTCAAAAAGTTATTTTCTGAAAATTGGTAAACAACTATAAGCACATGGCAGAGTGAGAAATATTATACCAAGAGTATAAGGGACACGAAATAACAATGGATCGTTAGTTAGGCCAAAACATTTAAGATAATTTAGTCGGAACAAATAATCCATTAAGTAGCAAAACTGAGATTATGTAAACAAATCATTTAAGTGACAAAAACTGAAATACAGATTTTATATAAATATATAACCATAACCACGGTACTGAACAGAACAGAACAGAGGTCACTGAAGTGACAGTCAGAACAGAGATACGGATTCAAGAGGTGGCTCGTACGGATTCTAGAGGTGGCTCCTACAATAGTGTAGCACTTAGTTCCGCACAGCACTTTGGTTCGCACAAAACGGAGGTACGGATTCAAGAGGTGGCTCGTACGGATTCTAGAGGTGGTTTCCACAATAGTGTAGCACTTAGCTCCGCACAGCACTTTGGTCCGCACAAAACAGAGGTCAATGGATCAGAGGGCTACAAAGTAACCAAACAGTGACCAATGGTTATTTGAGTCCCCCAAGGCGTGGGACTCCCGTGGTGGTACTTACAAAACATAATTATATATAAGGTCATAGCTAAATATTCTTTAAAATATAAACAAACATATCCATAGGTTTCCTTTTAAGCAAATAGGGTTCAGATATAAAACTACGTAACTGAAATCTTTATAAAATATAACTTTTATTAATATACTAATAAAATATAACTTGTATAAAATAGATTTTGGTAAGTCAAAACATATGTAAAATATATTTTGATAATTCAAAGTATAATATAATTCACCTTAACTTTAATACCTTGCTCTTTTTTTCACTATCAAAGAACTCTTTTATCTTCCACTGTTTCTTTCTTTTTTTTCTCTCTTTGTTTTCTTTTCTTTCTTCTTTCTTTTTCTTTCTTTCCTCTTTCTTTTCCTTCCTTCTTGGCCCAGGTGAAACGGTCCTCTCTATTTATAGGGCGAGAGAGTTGACGTGGCTGTGCTCAGATTCTATTAATAATTATATAGATTTGTTTTTATCTTTAATAGATATTTAAGATAATTACCTTTTGATTCAATATTTTAATATAATTATATAAATAAATTAATTTTTAATTAAATTACACTTTATTATATAGCAATAGAAAATTAATTATTTATTTTAATATCACATCTATTATTATTATTATTATTAATATTATCTATATTATTATTATTTATATTTTGATCTCTAAGCTTTTAATAATTATATTATTTTATAAAATTACACATAATAATATATAATAAATTATATATTTTCTGAATTGAAATTAAATAATATTAGTATAAATTCTACAGAATAATTAAAAATCTGAATTGTTACATATGTTATATTATCTATTAATATATTAATTAATATACTAATTAATACGTATAATTTTATTTTTGTGAAAATGAATATCTAAACATAGTGCCCGAATCATCATGATGTTTGAATTAAAAAAAACAAAAAAAAAAAAAACGTCATGATGTGATTTTATGATATCTTCTCTTATAAATTATATTTTATTACATAATTTTTTAGTTATTTAAATTTTTTTAAAGTAATCACATAAATCTTTTATTAAATTGCACTATGCATTGTCTATGCAATTAATCGCAAGTGCATTACAAGTGCATATATTTTTAAATGATGAAGAATAAAGTGATCTAACTTATACTATAAGAAAGTGTATTACCTGTTAGGTAAAGGTTAGGCCTAAGTTTATTACTCTGGAGTGGATCAATGAAGCTTAAAACAAAAAAATATGTAAGGCTTAGCCTACGAGCAGGATTGGATTGGGCAACAAAGTTACAATTGTGAGTTAAGCTAGTTTGATGTGGACTCATAATATAGATGTTCTTATTAAATTATTATTTTTTATGTGCAAGTCTGCAATTTATTATTATATGATTGAGTGACTCTATTATGTAATGATTTCTAGAGTTTCGACTTCTTAAGATTTAATCTTAGATGTCACCCCTCTGTGATTAGACTATTTTTTTTCCTATAATGTGGAGCTTATATCCACGTATGTGATTAATAAAATTTCAAAAAACGAGAGTTACAAATTAAATTGTCAATTATTTAGTAAAAAGTTAAGAACATTATGTAGCAAAGCTCAAGGTATCTATTTTTAAATGATAAAAGAAAATTACATGTACATGGCCTATACATGACACCACTGGTAAGGAATAACAGCAGTGCTGGGGACCCCAGTGGGCGGTGACCCTTAGCACTCCCACCTCCACGTAAGGGGTTGTGAGACCAAGGCCAAAATATTGTTGGAAAATTTGAATTTAAATTTACTCCAATGGTTGTGTCTCTTGAGTTGAAAGAGTGTGTCTTTTTAAAGGATCACAACCTTTCTAAAGAGTCACATAGATGTCTTTATATTCCATCTCCCTCACTTCATTTTAGATGGGTGAATTGCCATTCTTCTTCACTTTGTATTTACTCTTCATATTTCTTGAGTCTAATTTTCCTATAAAGAGAGTTCATGCACAGCAAAGTTCGTTAGGCTTGCAATAGTAGTGCTGCTAGTGCAAGACATTGATCGTTGTATCCTGGGAGATAGACGTCCATTGAATCCTAAGTACCGGTGGGAGGACGAATCTGTCTTAAGGAAAGAATGTCACACACTCGACTCGATCAGGTTTTATCCTTTTATGTACTGTAAGTTTTATCATGTTATTTTGTCAATTTATTTCAGTTTTGGATTTTGCCCAAAAAACCGTTTACATATTTTTTAAATTATATTTTCCATATAGTTTGGTACTATTTTTCAAACAATCTTAAGACAGATTCGTTTTTTGGGAAAATATAAATTTGATTAGTGTAAATTTGATCAAGATCATATGGTAATTTCATTGGAGACGGGTTACATTGGATTATCACTCTTTAAGTGGTTATTTCTAATAGTTGCAAGCAGTTACTAATAGAAATTCTAATTATATAGGCACCTTTTCAAGTTGAAAGGCATGTTTTTAGTATTTTCAAATTCTGAAAATTCAGACTAATGCTTGTGTTCTTTCATATAGCAAACTCTTTTGAGTGGGGTAATTATCACCTTAAAGAAAGTGTCCACCATATGCCTCAAAGTTATTTTTGGTTGATTCTGTTTTTCTTGTGACTTGCTGTTTCACACAATTTTAAGGTGATATTTCGATCAGTTTTGATATAATGGCTTTTAAGGTGTTGAATCTAGAGTTCGTGAAACTGGACAAGTTTGATGGAACACATGATGGTGTTCCGTACACAGTTTTGGAATTTGTATTTGTTTTTTGGTTTTTTTTTTAGTTCTAGAATTGGTTTTAGAAACTGTTTCAACAATTTTGAACTTATGAGTTTTGAGTATTTTTGTGTCAGATCTGGACAACCCAGATTAGGGAAAAAAAAAAAACAAAAATTAGTAAAATTTCAATGTGGGTATCAAGTTTTAGAGATTTCCTAGGGTGTCAAGGTTCAAGATATGTGTCATGTGTTTAACCATTTGAAATTTACGGTTCTTGTTCACAAGTACAAGGAGCTCGATATGGCTTGTGTGATGGGTACTGGGGACGCTGTTGGTGTTGTTTCATTGACCTCCTCCATACATCGTGCTGCAGTAAATCATTTGAATTGCTATCTTGTGTTTAATCACCATCATACTGCATACATGTGCAACTGTTCCATATATGATGTTTTCCCTCCCCGATCTTTCTCGGGCCACTTGTAAGTGGGTAAAGAGAAGAATAAATACTAGAAAAGTGTGGCAGTAATTAATCTACCCCCTATCGGCCAATCCACTGATATTTTCTATGTGAAGTGTTTTTCTTTTTCATTGTTACTATTCTTTGATTTCCTTCCTGCCTGTACTTTTTGAAATAAAAGTATTCGACTATTTGTCTGCATCAATATGTGGTATACTCGGGCTGAATCCCTATTAAACACAGAATGGTTCATAAACAATGTTGTTTGCCATTTTGGCAATCAATTTCTTGGCTGTCATTTACTTTGATTATGTAATTGATTACATTATGTTTTTTTTGTGGTCTTCTTGATCAAAGCATATTGTGTATTTTTTTAATATCTCAAGTTCCTCTCACAGAAAGGTACAAATTTTTGACAAATATTTTGTGGAAGTTTTTAAGAATGTGTTTTTAAAATCAAAATATGATTTTAATTACTAAAATTTTGTATGATTTTTGGTTTGTGAATTCTTGAAACTTGAGAAAATATAAAGTATATGTTATATACTTGAGAAAAATTTAAAACCAAATGCATGGTTTATTGATGTCATTTACCTGAGGGTGTGTTAATTTGGAATGAATTTTATGACATCATGTTGCCATATTTTATTTTATTTATTTATTTATTTTTTTATAAATATTGTGTGATATGTGTTATTTTTGACTGATTTAATTTCAGTGCTATATATGGGATTTAATTAGAGTTTATTTAAAAGTTTGTGAATTTTTAATTAAATTGTGGTGGTGCTACTACCAATGGATTTCTTTTGAAATATTATATAAGCAATCATTAACACTGAAAAATTTAAACATGCTATTTTAAATAATGGTGTCATTCCATTTAATTGGAAGTAGATTGAAGAATCTTTTATGTTGATTATTAGTTTGTTAATAATCAAGTCGAAAGTTATTTTTAAAGTAACTTTGAGTTTGTGACATAAATTATCATCAATCATTATTTTACTTGTATGATAGAATTTGTTTAATCATGAATCATAATATTAATGCAGGCGTTTATCTTTTGAATGAGAAAAGATAATTCAATTTTCTCTGTCCCAAATATTCATCAAAAATGAATTATTAGTTGTAACAGTGACACTTGTCTGGGAATGAATCATGTTGTTTGTGCTAATTTATGTATTATCACAAATATGGGGGAAGAGAGATTCCATGTCTACATATGTTGTAGAGTTGACAATCAATTTATGATGTCATTAATATCAATTTGGTATGCGGTGTATTATAAATGGATGTCAATTATTTATCAAAGTATTGATAAAAATGTGAACTTATGTGTTTTGACATAAGAGGAATTCTAATTATTCTTTGGAATAAAAGACTAAAATTGGTGTGGTGACTGATTACTTCGTAATGAAATATTATAAATTAAAATATTTCGTGGGTGAAAGACACTTTGGTAATTGTCGACGTAGTCACCAATATTGGATAAGACAAATAAGATGTAAATGTATTTACACAGTGATATTTCTATTCCATGTTGAGATTGGAATTAAGGGTTACAGTAAACAAAAAGAAAATTAATCATGGCTAAAGAAATGTTATTTGACAAAGTGTTGTGGCCACAACCGATTTTAGTCATTTCTTCTTTGTACTGCAAAAGCAAGTTATGAAGTCTAATTGCTTTTAGACAAATTAGTATTGTGATTATTTTCACAAAATAGTTTACATCTTTTTATTTAGTTCAAGAACATCAATTAATGATATATTCTGATTTATCTCAGAATTGTGGGGGTGTATTAATATTTTGTATACTTATACATCAACAAGAGGAATTAAGTTTCCTTAGAATGTTTAAAATGTGGGGGTGCTTGGAGGATTTTACCAAAGTAATGGTTCCGATAATAGGTCCAAAAAGAATCTCAATTCTTTATATAGGACCAAGTTGGAGTAGAAGCAACAATGGTTTCATTAACTCCTAAGGAACAACTCTATATTTATTATTTAAATAGGAGTGAGATAGAGTAACGATAAGTCTCGATGTAATCAAAGACTTAACACCGTATGACATTTGCTTTTAGTTGTGAATATTGTCTAAGGATAATATAATGGATTCACTAACTACTCAATGATATCTAACTGAGAAGGTCAAACGGAAAAATAGCGGCCGCTAAACAAAAAGTTTGACCAGAGAACAAATGAGGGAAAGTTTATTGAGGGGAATGTGATTAAAGCCTATTACATTAGAGTCATCATAATGGTAACCCTACTTAGATGACTGGAGATCCCAAGAACTAAGTTCAAAGGGACAACTAAGTTATGTGTGGCTCGCCAGAAATCACTAAAGGAGTCTAACTCCTATCCATTCCTATGATGAGAGTGATATCTACAACATGTGTTGTATGCAGGGAACTTAGGGTAAGCTATGCTCTTAATGATTACTTATATCTTGGAAATCCTAGAGGGGGATCTTTCAAGAGGAGTATTTAAGAGACTCGAAATAAGGATCACCTATATGAGTGTGAAGGGGCCGCTTCTATAAGAATTGATAAGGCTAAATTCTCTAAAGCACTCAAGAAACACCAGGACTTGTCCAAGGCCAAAACGGGCACAACCATGAGAACTAAGCTGTGTTTGGAGATATTCTGTGTGAATTCTATTGTCTTGGCTTACACAAACGGCTGAACAATTCAAGGCATCACGTCCACTGATTAGCTAGTAAGTCCGATAGGCTTTCACTAGGGAAGGTTCAAAGCCGAAAGCTACCTATCCCGATGCAGAATGTTTTCATAATGTACTCTCTCTTTGTCTGCATGTTGTTGCATGTCCTTTTCGTAAATTTCATTCATGTGGGGGATTGTTGGAAAATTTGAATTTAAATTTACTCCAATAGTTGTATCTCTTGAGTTGAAAGGGTGTGTCTTTTTAAAGGATCACAACCTTTCTAAAGAGTCACATAGATGTCTTTATATTCCATCTCCCTCACTTCATTTTAGATGGGTGAATTGCCATTCTTCTTTACTTTGTATTTACTCTTCATATTTCTTGAGTCTAATTTTCCTATAAAGAGAGTTCATGCACAGCAAAGTTCGTTAGGCTTGCAATAGTAGTGCTGCTAGTGCAAGACATTGATCGTTGTATCCTGGGAGATAGACGTCCATTGAATCCTAAGCACCGGTGGGAGGACGAATCTGTCTTAAGGAAAGAGTGTCATACACTCGACTCGATCAGGTTTTATCCTTTTATGTACTGTAAGTTTTATCACGTTATTTTGTCAATTTATTTCAGTTTTGGATTTTGCCCAAAAAACCGTTTACATATTTTTTAAATTATATTTTCCATATAGTTTGGTACTATTTTTCGAACACCCCAGTAGGCGGTGACCCTTAGCACTCCCACCTCCACGTAAGGGGTTGTGAGACCAAGGCCAAAATATATATATATATATATATTTTGGGTCAATCAAAAAATAGTGGGGATGATAGGAGTTACCCCACTGAGGGTCTTAGTCTTTTTCCGATAAAATAAATAATAAGACCTGCACGTTTGTAAAACAATTCAAATCACTGATCTTTCATTAAAGTGCAAGAATTTTTACCAATTTAACCCATTGGTTGAAAGAGATATACTTCTTTAAAAACAGAAGTTACTAAAACATAATTTTTCAATGGCTTGTCAAACCATTGTGGTTTTTCATGAATATATATATATATATTATCAAAAAGTTAGAAGAAAAAAAAAAAAAAAAAAGCTAGTCAAATTTTTTGGTACAAAATGTGATTTTCCACTGGCTTTGTAGCCTAATCACATCTCCTCTAAACTCCAATTAAGAGATGAGAGTTTAAGCACGGTAGGAAGATGTTGGAAGTAATCTTTATCATAATATATGATATATTAACAAAAGATATTGTAGACACTTAAATTTTTATGTGTCTTGATCACCATTTGATTAACCAAAACAAATAAATTTTCTTGATTGGTCAAAATTAAGATAGTCAAAATTTTTAAATAGATATGGATCCTACTAAAATTATAAATCTTAACCTATTTTCAATTATGGGTCACACCAAAAGAAAAGTGAACCTATTTTGACAATTGAGTCAACCCAAACGTGTGAAGCCTATAAAAATATTTTATCAAAATTTAGTGGAATAATTCAAATTCAAATTCAAATTTAAATTTAAATTTGAATGCAAATCATGTCCATAAGAGAAGAAGTAAATTGCTTGTTTCTTGAAAATTAGAGTTTCCAAAATTAACTATCCCCTCCTAAGCCTATAAATAGAGGCTCTCATTACAGGGAAAGGGAGGAGACATTCTTTGGCTAATGGTCTTGCAAGCTCCTAAGCAATCTCGAGACTCTGCCAAATTCTCTTCTTAAAATTCTCTCTAAAGTTCCTCAAACTTAAAAGAAAGGATTGTCAAGCACTCCAAACTTGTGCCAATCGTTTTAAGTTGCAAATGCAAATTTGGTCTCTCTTTTCAAAGAGATCATTTCAAGACTCGTTTAAGATTAAGTTGTTCAAGCCCTCAGTCAAGCCTTTCTTCTCCAAGTTTCTCCATTCGAAGACTTGAAGAAATTCATCAACTTGTTCGATTAAGCAACAAGCTTCTACAGCCGTTGGATTGCAACCCATTTCAAAGATCGAATAAGAGGATTTGTTTTTTTGTAGAAAAGCAAACCACAGAGAATTGTACCCCTTTATTATAATCAATAAAATTACTTATTTGTGCATTTATTTCACGTCTTAATTGCAGGATACAAAATTTGTGTTTACAAATTTTGGCACGCCCAGTGGGACCTTTCTAGCTCTCATCTTTTTCTCCTAAAGCATCTTCCCATCGAGCATAATGGCTTCAAAAAAAGTTCAAGCTACTCCGATCAATAAGAACGCTTGTAAGAATGCTGCTGTCATAACCAGCAATAACAGCACTTCTACCGGTCCAATCACCCGTTGCAAGACCAAGGCTACCATTGCTCTCGCCACTCACGGGGTCATGCCGACCGCCAATGCAACAAAACAAGCGCAAGGCAAGTCCCACAAATCTATCACGATATCCATGTCTGTGGCTAAACAAAAGGAAGTAAGGGAATGGAAGAAATCCATTTATGTCTCAAAAGATACTCTGCCAGAAGGTTTCTCCCTACACCCAACACCTATAGCTTCTGATCCAAACTTAAGTACAGGCTTACACTTAGGATCATCTCCTAGTAGTCCTCAACATTCAGTTTCATCGAATCACTCAGATTTGTCTCGTTCGATGGCTATGCAACTCATGACCACTGGCACCAATTCAGTGGAAGAACAATTGGTGACCATGGCTCGTGCCATTGACAAGCTCACCAAAATTGTGGAAGAGAAAGATCTTCAGATTGCCACCTTGATAAACAAGTTAGAAGAACGAAATGCTGACGAGGCAAGTCAAGACAATTCTCATCCACCTGGCTTTACACCACAAGGTACGTTTGTTGAGAAGGTGAACCCTACATCTAAGTCCAAGCAACTTGTTGGTGAGGAAACTTTCCATACATCTGTTGCGAGGCAAACGATTGGCACAAGTAGTCAACCAACATCCATTGCTTCTTTGTCTGTTCAACAACTCCAAGACATGATTGCAAATACCATCTGAGCACAATATGATGGGCCCTCGCAAAGTGCTTTCATCTACTCCAAGCCTTACACAAAGAAAATAGACATTCTTAGAATGCCTAGTGAATACCAACCTCCCAAGTTCCAGCAGTTCGACAAAAAAGGTAATCCTAAACAACATGTTGCTCGCTTTGTGGAAACTTGTAACAATGTCAGGACAAACGGAGATCTATTGTCAAACAATTTGTTCGGTCGCTCAAAGGAAATGCCTTTGATTGGTACACTGATTGGAGGCCGAGTCAATTGATAGTTGGAAGCAAAAGGAACGTAAATTCCTTAATCGTTTCTATAGCACCCGTTGTATGGTAAGCATGATGGAATTAACCAATACCAAGCAATGGAAGGACGAGCATGTGGTAGACTACATCAACCATTGGCGTGCTCTAAGTCTAGATTGCAAAGACCGACTCTCTGAGATCTCAGTTGTGGAGATATGCATGCAAAGCATGCACTGGGGACTCCTTTACATCATTCAAGGGATAAAACCACAAACATTTGAAGAGTTAGCTATGCGTTCACATGACATGAAAATTAGCATAGCCAACCATGGTAAAAAAGACCTTCCCATTCTTGAACAAAGGAAAGATAACAAAAAAGTGAAAAAATGAGGCAAGCCTTTCAAATGTACCACCAAAGAAGCAATGACAGTAACCACAGCTCTAATCAAGATTTCAACGAAAGACAAGAAGAAAGAAGAGAGCAAGGAAACATGCCCATCTTTGAAAGAACTACAAGAAAAGAAGTATCCATTTCTTGACTCTGACGTACCAGGGATGTTAGAAGATTTACTTGAAAAGAAAGTCATTCAACTCCCTAAGTGCAAACGTCTTAAAGAAATAGGTTGTGTGAAGGATCTGAAGTACTGCCACTATCATCGAATAATTAGTCATCCTACTGAAAAATGCTTCGTGTTAAAGAAATTGCTCGTGGACTTGGCCAAGAAGAACAAAATCCTCTTGGACCTTGACGAATCGACAGAATCCAACCACACGATGGTTATTGCAGGACCTCCAAATTCTTCATCCTCAAAATCTAAGATAGAAATATCACAATCTGTAATCCCAAAAGTGAAAGCAATTCCCAAAGTCATCCAATTTGGTTCACTTGAACCTATCATTATTCAAGTTCCAAATCAATACAGGTATGTCCATAATGGTTTTGAAGAAGTCCTAACTATTGGAGATGATGAAAGTTGGACTCTTGTGACACGAAGGAAGTTACGAAGAAGTAAGTCCAAGACTCAACATTACTTAAGAAGGTAGAAGAAAGAAGAACTCCAATTGACATTCCAAGAAGGAGGTGGTGGACAAAAAGAAAAATAAAAAGAAGATGCAACAAGTAAATAAATTTCTTGAAAAAAAACTCGCCTACCCCAATCATCCTGCGAAACTTTTTTCCCTATTGGGTATTTTGGAGATGACTTGGTCGAGGCAACTTACATGGTTTCAACCATTGAAGCAGATGCGAAACGAGTTCACGCCATTAAGGCAACACTAGATAAGGAGGAAATTGATGTCCTGACAACCTTGAAAGAACTACCCCCACGCTTCAGTTTGCGTGAAACGTCTCAACTCCCTAGATCTGTACAATTTGCACTTGTTTGAGTGTTAGAAGGTCCTAGAAAATATGAGTTTGTTGTTAATGAGCTAGATTATCACAAGGTGAACTCCATCACTTCTGTTCCTTGTTGCACAACAATCACATTCACTGATGATGACCTTCAACTAGGTTCAAAGCCACACAATCTCCCATTGTTTGTCTCTGGCTTTATTAGTGAACAAAAAGTTAACCGTATCCTTGTTGATGAAGGCTTAGTAGTAAACATCATGCCAAAGTTCACTATGAAGAAACTTGGAATCCCAGTGGACGAGTTAGCTCGAAGTTGTTTGGTTATTCAAGGTTTCAACCAAAGGGGGCAATGTGTGATTGGTATGATTCATTTGAACCTCACCATTAGAGAACTCACAGCCAGTACTTTGTTTCACGTCATCAATGCAATTTGTTGCTTGGGCGACCTTGGGTCCATGGAAATTGTGTAGTTGCGTCAAGTCTCCATCAATGTTTTAAATTTGACCAAGGTGGAATAAAGACGGTGCTAGCAGATGACAAGCCATTTACAAAAATTGAGTCTCACTTCGCTGATGCAAAATATTATTTGGATTCCAATGGGATACCTAAAGTTATTTCGGCTGAAATCCTTTCTGCAAGAAAAGAGAAAATGAACGAAGAAAAGCAAGTTGTGTTGAACTTCTGAAGGGAAGACGTATCAATTGGCAAAAAGCACCTGAGGTTGTGTCACCACAAAAACAACCTTCATCCTCAAAAGGCCATGCAATGACAAAAGTCTTCAAGTATGTGCCGAAGTTTCAACAGAAAGAAGGGAAGTCGCCATTGGAAGAAGTCACGACGTCCACAACACCGCAATAAAAGAAGATCTGCAGATGCTAAGAGCAGATGCAATAATACCAATTCCACAGGTGGGATTGTCAAGCCTAATTAAACCTCCACTAAAGGGATTTGTTAGGGCTGTGCAAAATTCTATCGAACATGGCTCCTTACCTAAAAGACGAATTGGAGGGTTTGATCCACAAGCTTACAAGCTTCTAGCCAAGTTTGGTTATGACTTTGCTGATCCCTCATCATTGAGAGAGTTAAGTCCTGAACTTACAGGTGAGAAAGTTCACGGTCTTAACGAAACTCAAAAAAAGTTAAGGCATCAAGGATACAGGATGAGCCCCCTAAAGACTAGAGTCGGATTCAGGCCAACTGAACCCATTCGTATCTCTACCAAAAGAAAAGAGAAGAAGGAAAATGTACAACATATCATTATGGAAAAAGTAAAGGAAGACAAAAGTCCAAGCCCAACTCCTCGAGTCTCAGTGTTTGACCGCATTGAAGCTTCTGCACCTCAAACCTCAATTTTTAATAGGTTGAGCACTGTTGATAAGACAGATGAAGGTACAACTTCTCAACCTTCAGTTTTTAACAGATTAGGCACTACTAAGGAAGAGTATGAAAAAAAAACTTCCTGGTTACGAAAGTCCGTTTTTGCTTGACTTGGCGATATGAATACATCACCTAGAAAAGGCAGGAACAAGAAAAGCACAACAGCAATTGAGTTGAATTCTACAAAAGAGGATGATGAGACTCGAAGTTTGATTCCTTCTTGCTTGAAACGCATGATGTCACTTGAAGTTAGTAGGGAAAGTCCACTTAAGGTCAAAAGGCATACTATCATATTAACTGGAGAAACTAAGACTCAAGCAGAAAGTAAAAGAAAAGAAGAAATTGAACATGCTGCTTCTCACCATGTAACAGTTGAAGAAGATTCTAGTTCAGATTCAGAGGATGATGATCTCCAAGAAGCTCCTCTAGAACTTGAAGATGAGGGGCAATCAACTATTGACAATTTGAAAGAACTCAACTTGGGAACTCCTGATGACCCTCGACTAATCTTTGTGTGAACACTCTTAATACCCGAGGAAGAAAAGACATTTTTTTGAACTGCTCTTCGAATATAAAGATGTTTTCGCATGGACATACAAGGAGATGCCAGGTTTAAGTCCAAAAGTTGTTGTCCATCATCTTGGGACCAAACATGGTTGTAGGCTCATCAATACATCAGACCTGAGCGCATCCTTAAAGTAGACGAAGAAGTCAACAAGTTGATCGAAGCTGGGTTCATATGTGAAGTAAAATATCCGACATGGATATCAAGTATGGTCCCGGTAGTCAAGAAGAATGGACAGATTAGAATATGTGTAGACTTTCAAAATTTGAACAAAGCATGTCCCAAGGATGATTTTCTACTTCCTATTATGGAATTAATGATAAACATCACTACCGGACACAAGGTGTTGTCCTTCATGGATGGGTGTTTAGGATACAACCATGTGACGCCCCAAAATTTGAGGACATCATAATAAGGTTTAAAGCTTAAAATCAATTTTCTTAATTAAGAATCCTCATCGATGTTGCCACCAAATTTATCATTATCCATTAATTTACAACATGGAAACTAAAAGTTCTTAAATTACAACTCCAATCAAATTTAAAACCTTGTCTTAGTACACAAATATAAAAACAACTAGAGAAAAACTAGAAAACAAAAAAATGGTTCATGGAGTTTTGGCACGCTTCAAGCTAACTAGGGTTGAATGTTGCCTTTCTACACCTCGGTGTTTCCTTTGGTTTCTTCGGTACCTGGCATGAAACGCCAGGACAATGGGAATGCCAATGAGCGACGAGCTCAATAAGATACTACAACCCGAAAATACCCACCCTGATAATAATACTCACAAGTAATAAACATTGTGTATTAACAGAACAATAAGCAGCATTTAATAAGCATAACAGAAATGCCAACAATTAAAATAATAACAACCGATAAATAAATAAATAAAATGGCAAACAGAGATAGTGATTCATCATAAGGAAAACGCACACTTTTTCTTTTTAAAGTCACATAGATTTAGTTCATCAGATAAGTTTAAGTAACTCCCCGCGGAGTACTATTTCCACTCAACCGCTAAACAATGGCCACGGGCAATTCTGACTCCCCCTTGGTCAAATATTCAAATGTTACTTACAGTAACTACCAATGATGCCCACGCACCAGGGTTACATACTCGAGTCGTGACATCACGGTCTGCCCCAAGGGAACGGTCTATGTTGTGACGCCCGCACCACCAACCTTATATCGCCTCTACACCGAATAAGAGCCGAAATACCTTCCCGTGCCATGTTAGGGTTCACAACTCACTTGCGCAAGATTCTAAACCGGGCTCACCCCATCACTTTTAAATTTTAATGTATCTGTTCGATTTCGTGTCTCTTTACGTTGTACAATTCACATGTTGATGCATGTACGAGTTTTAGTTTGAAAACTACAGTGACATAATGTTTAAATAGAACAACACAATTGTATATGACAACCAAAATAAATATGATAGAGTGTCTTAGGATTTATCACAAAATTTCTTAGGAATTCACACACTACTTCTGTCAGCACTGTATATAAAAAAAAATATGAAACCCATACCAAATGATGTTCAATCATTACAATATTTTAACTAGTGCTAATTCATTGAGTTAGGAAAATATTCCGAGAAGAATACCAGAGCCAAAAACGATTTTTAAAGGGAGAAATAAATTTTGGAAGAAAACTGGTTTTTCTGTGACAGTGAGCTATAGTACTTCCAGCACAGGTAATCTGTGTTGGAAAAATAAGAGCGGCCTCAAACGGTGTCAAAAGAAGGTATGGTTAGAATGGCATGTTAGATCCTTGAGTTTAGAACATGTTTCTAGAAGGATTCGAAGACTGAAATTTGACGGAAGGTGGTCAAATAATTTTTCTAAGAAAACTGGACAGATCTTGTCGTATTTTGGAAAAATTTGCGTTTCTCTCTCAAAACTTAATAAAAAATTATGAAACCAGCGGCGTTTGAAAGGTAACTTAAAATATAACCTTTCCGATTTGAACCACTTGAAAATTTATCTTGTGGAATAAACAGTGACCTGGTAAAGTCAGAGTTGCTGCTGCCTCCAAACAGCAATGGAGTAAAAAGATATACTCAGGCCATGAAAATGTCAGCACTGGTGTTCTATGTTCGAAAAATAAAAAGGATCCTCAAATGGTGTCGAAAAGAGGGATGGTTAGAATGGTTTGCTAAATTTTTGAGTTTAGAACATATTTCCAGAAGAGTGTGAAGACTGAAAATCAGTCGAAGGAGGTCAAATAATTTTTGTAAGAAAACTGGACGGATTCTGTCACATTTTGGAAAATTTGGCGTTTCTCTCTCAATACTTAATAAAAAATTATGAAACCAGCGGCGTTCGAAAGATAACTTAAAAATCTTACTTTTCCAAGTGGTCGTGCAGAAAAATACCATTTGTGGAGAAAATGGGACCTGTTTGAAGCTACTGCTTTTGCTGTGTCATAAGCGACACTTGGGGAAAATATTTGTTTCGGTAAGAAAATGGTGTCCAATTATTTTATAAAAATTTTACACAGTGTATAACACCTACATATACTTCCAGTATACACAGATTTTTAATATCAATTAATTTCAATTTATTAGAGCTCTCTTTTCACCCGATAAAGTGTAAAACAGTGAGAAAAATCTATGCTTCAAGTAAAGGGGGCCATTCTGATCTCATTTTACTCTTTTACAAGATCATTTCAACAATGGAGAATATTAAATACATAAAAACAACAGTAACTAAGCCATATATTTATATCAAGAAGGAATATGAAATTATAGCACAATGAAATTCTTATCCTATCAAAGTTTTAAACATGCATGGACTATTTTGCTATAGATGACTTAACCATGCTTAGTCTTGCATATATATTATATAAATTCAGTTAGAGGAATCTACGGGAGGGTAGAGGTGATGTATTCTTACCTTAGTGAGGTAAAACAAATCCCAAGTGTTGGCCCTTCTTCCCTTCTCTTCTCTCCTTTCCCTCTTGCTTTCTCTCCCTCTCTCTCTCTTTTTTTTTTCTCAGCCGTGGAGTACCAAAAGCAAGGGGCTGGATTGTGTTCTATATGTAGGAGAGCTTAGAGAATTTATTTTATTTTTATTTTATTTTCTCTTCTTTGCTTGGAATTGTCATCTACAAGCATGGGCTAGGGGTTTAGAGTGTGCTTGCATGCCATAGCATGCCTTGGCAACAGCTTTATTGGGAAGAAGGCAGCCAACAATTCTGACTTCTTCTTCTTCTTGCTTAGGCACTCTTATCCAATGATAGATGGTAGCTTTACAGGTTGCTTGCAGTGTGTCTGCCGCCATGGCCTTTTATCAAGGCTTGGAATGCCATTGCATGCTTGCACATCTTAGGTGGTTGAGTGTGGACTTGGGGAAGAAAACAAGCATGCAGCCAAGTAAGGAAAAGGAAGTGGCAGCCAGCCACTCTCCTTGCACTAGATTACATTTTTTTTTACTTTTGATTTGGATTGAATTGAATTGAAATTGGTGTCAATATGTATATATAATTAATTGATTTATTTATTTGTTTACTTATTCAATATTATTATTTTCAACTAGATGGTTTTCTTCCTACTAAATTCTAACTAGCTTAGTTACTATCAATTTAATTCATTTAGCTTTCACCACGGTATTTTGATACAGGATTTTAATCACATCAAGATAAATAATTTTATTTAAAAGAATTTAACATTGGTATTAATTATGGTACTTTTAATATTATAATTTAATAGTTTAATAATCACTATTGATTGACTTAATATTATTATTAATAAACTAATTAGTTGTCTAAAAATCAGGTTCTTACAAACCAAATGCGAATGGCACTTGAAGATGAAGAGTTAACTGCATTTTGTACCACAAAAGGCATCTATTGTTATAAAGTGATGCCTTTTGGACTCAAAAATGCTGGTGCCATCTATCAACGTGCCATGCAAAAGATCTTCGATAGCATGCTCCATAAATTTGTTGAGTGCTATGTTGATGATTTGGTGGTCAAAACTAAGAAAATGGAAAATCACCTAGAGGACCTTCGCGTAGTCTTCAACAGGCTGAGAAAGTATGACTTGAAGATGAATTCACTCAAATGCGCATTTTGAGTCACATCTGGAAAGTTCCTCGGCTTTATTGTTCGACATAGAGACATTGAGGTTGATCAGTCCAAAATTGATGCTATACAAAAGATGCCACTATCACAAAACCTGAAGGAACTTAGAAGCCTCCAAGGTCACTTGGCATATATCCGTAGATTCATTGCAAACTTGGCAGGTCGTTGTCAACCTTTTAGTCGACTAATGAAAAATGAGGCTCCATTTGTTTGGGATCAGGCATGTCAAAATGCTTTCGACAGTATTAAGAGATACTTGTTTCATCTACCAGTCTTAGGAGCTCCTATTCAAGGGAAACCATTGATACTTTACATTGCTGCTCAAGAAGAGTCTCTTAAAGTGATGTTGGCCCAAAATAACAAAGAAAAGAAAGAGCAAACACTCTATTACTTGAGTCGTAAATTAAATGAAAATGAACTCAAGTATTCACCCATTGAGAAGATGTGTTTGGCGCTTGTTTTTGCCTTTAAAAAATTGAGACATTATTTCCAAGCCCATACAGTGCATCTCATTGCACGAGCCGACCCAATAAAGTATGTTATGTCTAAGCCCATCCTCTCAGGACACTTAGCAAGATGATCTCTTCTCTTTAATGAATTTGAGATAATTTACGTGCCAAGAAAAATGGTGAAAAGGCAGGCCCTTGCAGACTTCTTGGCCGACCATCACATCCTTGCTGATTGAGACATTTTTGAGGAGTTCCTTAACGAAGATGTATTGTTCATAGAAGTCCTACAACCTTGGATGATGTTCTTTGATGGGACTGTAAGGAAGGAAAGGACATGAGTAGGTGTCATTTTTGTTTCACCACAGAGGCATATTTTTCCTTACTCATTTATTCTTGGTGAAAATTGCTCAAACAATATGTTGTTGAGTACCAGGCCTTGATCATTGGTTTACAAATGGCAACAGAGCTAAAAATTGTTGACCTAGATGTCTATGGAGATTCTAAGTTAATAATTAATCAGCTCCAAAGGGATCATGAAGTCAAGAAAGACAACTTAGTCCCATATTTCCAGTATGCAACTCATCTCATGGAAAAATTTGAGGGGTTGGTACTCGAACATGTTCCAAGGAAAGAGAATCGCATGGCTGATGCACTTTCCAATCTGGTAACTACATTGGCATTGTTAGAAGGTGAACAAGTTAGTGTCATTGTATGCCAACAATGGGTATTGCCACAATTGTTGGAATGTCGCCTTGTAGAAACAAAAGCAATTTCAATACAAGCCATCGAAGTCGACGATTGGAGAATGCCAATTATAGACTACATTGAACTCGGGAAGCTCCTTGATGATTCTTGCCATAGAACTGAAATAAGACGTCGAGCTCCTTAATTCATCTACCACAAGGAAACTTTATTCCGACGATCATTTGAAGGAATTTTTCTTTGTTGCCTAGGGGATGACGAAGCTCAACAAGCCATGGAAGAGGCCCATTCTGGGATATGTGGAGCGCATCAGTCTGGTCCTAAACTTCACTTTTGAGTAAAAAGGATGGGTTACTATTGGCGGATAATGGTTAAAGATTGCTTGGACTACTCAAGAAAGTGTCAATCTTGCCAATTTCATGCAAACTTTGTCCATCAACCACCAAAACCTTTACAACCAACAATTGCTTCTTGGCCATTTGATACATGGGGTCTAGATGTAGTTAGCCCATTGACCAAGTCTTCGGTAGGCCACTTATACATCTTGGCTGCGACAGATTACTTCTCTAAGTGGACTGAAGCCGTCCTACTTAAAGAAGTCAAGAAAGAAATTGTTGTTGACTTTATCAAATCTCACATGATTTATCGGTATGGTGTACCTCGCTACATCATCACCGATAATGGAAAGCCTTCCTACAATAGTCTAATGGACAAACTTTGTGAAAGGTTTGGATTTAAGCAATGCAATTCTTTAATGTAAAATGCACTTGCCAACGGACTGGCAGAGGCGTTTAACAAAACTTTGGGCAATCTATTGAAAAATATAGTTGCTAAATTGAAGCAGGGTTGGCATGAAAGAATTGGAGAAGCACTTTGGGCATACCGTACGACACATCGTACCCCAACACAAGCCACCTCATACTCCCTTGTGCAAGGTGTTGAAGCGGTTTTTCCTTTGGAACAACAGATTCCTTCATTAAGGATAGCTATATAGAAAGGTCTCACTGATGATGAGAAGGCAAAACTATGGTTGCTGAATTAGAAGCATTGGATGAGAAGAAATTAGAAGCAAAACAAAAACTGGTCCATACGTGCTGACTGAAGTCTACACTAACAAAGCATATAAGATTGTTGATGAAGAAAGTATAAGAGTTGGCCCAATCAATGGCAAGTTCCTAAAGCGCTACTATCTATGAGAATGTAACGCTCCTAATCGCATGAGCATAAACTGCATGATGCTCTTGACCCATATGAAATAAATTTATTAAAAAAAAAAATTTGTACTACTTCTGGCCCACATGAGTATAAACTGTGAACAGCTAATAAATCAATAAACCAAATGTGCTTTACAATAAGAGTATTTTGCTTCAAACTATAATATTTATGTCATAAATAAAGTGTTTGCGAGAGCAATTATTTTAAAATGAATTATTAGGTTTCGAGCTACATTTCATTAAAATAAAAATGAAATAAAAAAAAAGATAATAAATAAATAAATCATGGCAACAATGATAAACTCTGGATCTCGCCTTATTCAACCTTTAAGAGCTGCTCCAACTTGTTGGCGACCTCGATATCCTCACTTCTTATTACCTCAGCTGCTTCTATTGTATCTTGTTCGTCCCTTAAAGTGGAAACAATGCCTCGCCTTTGAACTACTTCAGCAACTACTTCAGCTTCAGCAACACTAATTCAACTCTCTAGTTGTTGTGATTGTTCATCTAAATGTTCCAACGCCTTTAACAATTCTGCCTTCTTTGTTGCAAGGCCACCCAAATCAGACTTCAGCAAGTGAACCTTCTCAATTTTTTCATTCTCAAGAGCTAGAGCATGAGTAACACGTTGACTGACATCTACCAAACGTTGATCTTGTAGCTCTGAAGTCATCCCTTGAGCAAATGCTGATTTCATAAAGATGTACGTAGTAGCATTTTGTACGTACTTCTCAATTTGGCTTTGAAACGAAGAATAATCTATCTGAAACTATAAGTGCTCATCATAAAGCTCTTGGAGCTTTGGGCCCAATGCTAGAACTTTTTGAATAGGACTTTTGCTCAATAAGCCTTTAACATGGTTATCAAGTATTGAAGCCATTGAGCGGCGAGCATTAAGGATCATGCTTCTTGTATCAATGGTAGAAGCTACAGAAGGTGCAACTTGACTCAGTGTAAGAAGCATCAATGATAGAAGCCACAGAAGGTGCAACTTGACTCAATGTAGGAACAATAAGTAAGAAGTTCGGACAATTGGAGTTGTGTCAACTGAGAGACAACTTTTACGACCAATCACTAAATCAAAGGCTGATGGTCCATGAACTGATTCTTCATTATCTGAGAACTCATCAAGAAGTCTCATGTCCTCATTGCCAGACGCTACATCAAAATCATCATTTGGCAACTGTCAAAACGAATTAAAGAGGAGTCCTAAAATAAATATAAAAAAAATAATAATAAATTGAAATGATAAATATAGATTTTATCATTACTGGTACAACGCTGGGAGCCATTGGTTGAGAAGTGCTAGGAACCCCAATAAAAAATGACTCCATATCATTAAAAGTAGTGGTGTTCCTTCTAACGGTGCCAGTACCAAATTTTCTCCCTAAGTGACGCCAATTACGATTGCCGTGACTATGGTCCTTGTCTGCTACTCCACCAAGAATCCCATCAACACTTCCTCGAACCACTTTGTTGGTCTTAGGATTAGAATTTTGCTTAACAATTGTATTTTTCTTCGCTTTAACCATCTTTTGATTTGGTGAAGCCGAGCTTTTGCTGCTTGAGATAGAATTTTCTTTGTTGGAGAAATAGCCTGCATAAAGTTGGGATCGCCACTCCAAATAAGCCTTGGCAGTGGAACGAGATAGAAAATCAAATTGCGCTGGTAACCTCAATACAGAATGGGTACCATCACGAACACAAGAATCCCAATGCTGAATAATGTTCTGTAAACTACCACCCCGAAGATTAACCTTAAGTTTACCCGGGATGGCTTGAATAAAACCAAATTGCCTGCTAAACCTATGAGGACTATATGGCTCGATGACTATAGCGGACGAACTTCGCAAAGTCAAATAGCTTGAGCGAATGCTGATGAAATACTCTAAGTCTGAGTTAGAAAAATAACTGTCATCAACCAATTCCTTTGGATTGCCCTCGTTATACGCCAAATGGTGCAAGGTCATATCTTTGCATGATCGAAATAAGTCATAAGCCTCTGACTCCTCAAAATGTTTGGCCATCCTTTCACCAGCATATCTCGTCATTCGAGGCTTCAGAGTAGATTCAATACTAAAGTGTGTGTTGAAATACTCTGCTAACCAAGCATAAACATAATGGATCAGGAAGATGGCATCGTACTTTCTAGGATCAAAAGAAGAAGCAATTCTATTTAGCCCTTTGTAGATGCTAGCAAGTACAGGAATAGCAAGGCTGAATGAACGACCACGAGCCATCATACTAGCAACCATAAATACCCCAAGTCTAATCAAGTCGTCATCCCCATGGGGTAGAACAAATTTGCACAACCAACAGACAAGGAAAGCTGACAGATAAGTTTACCCTTTGCCGTACCAACAATCCCCAAGTCATTGAAGACTTTGTCCCCTTGCACAGTTTGAGACCGAGTTGTGTTAATAATACCAGAAGGGTTGCTAGTATCCTTAGGGCGTTGAGTCTTGTTCCTTGAAGCCCTCTTGATTGATTTATGGTACTTGACTTCCCCTTTAAACCAA
Source organism: Camellia lanceoleosa (assembly GCA_025200525.1). Lineage (NCBI taxonomy): Eukaryota > Viridiplantae > Streptophyta > Magnoliopsida > Ericales > Theaceae > Camellia > Camellia lanceoleosa. The sequence goes on along the minus strand of JANUSC010000086.1, from coordinate 128,773 downwards.
AATTTTATCCAACTACAAATCCTCATCACATTCTTTTTCGACTCCTTACAAAGCTGATGGTAAACAAGGAATAAATATCCGCAACTAACAAGAAGAAGGAAATTCTTGTCCCTCATATTGCCGGCCAAGTCTTGGGCATTTGGCACCACTTCATCGTATATTGCACCCTTAATAGAAAGTCCACCAAGCTGACACAAATCCCATAACGAGATAGACATTTCGCTTATGAAACTGTGAAGGGTATTAGTGGACGGACACCAAAGCTCACAAAAGGCCCATACAACACTATGATCCTGTTTGGTAGGGCTTATTTCCAGCTTTTAGCTTAATTAAACTATTTTGATGTGTTTGGTTCAGCTTAACAATACAGATTATAACTTTTTGTAAGTCAAAAATCAACTTACTCTTTGAGTGGGGGAGGAGAAGCTTAATTTATAAGTCAAAAATCAGCTTATGTTCACAGTTATAAGCTGTAAGCTGTTAAGCTATAATCTATAATCACTTTCCTACAACTCTACCAAATGGGGTCTATGTAGTCGATCATACGAGAACAATGAGACATAAATTGCATCGTAAATGCTAGCATGTTGTAGTACCTCACAGTGTTGCTCCAGTGCATCCTCCAACCACTCCCAATATCCTTCACAAAATAGTGCCCCATGCTACCTTCTGAGCTCGAACCGCACTCCCAACGGTAGAAAATGAACTAAGATCCTCAATGTCTTCATGGTTAGATGACTTTAATAATAAAACCCTAGAGTGTGACAGGCCTTCAACCAATTGACATGAAGTCTCATGAGCCCACTCTGCCAAATGAAAAGAACCATCAAGCGGCTCGAACTTTAAGTCCCAAGCACCAAGGAAAAGAGGGCGAATTGGAAGAGTAGTCCCCTCCTCAATAACATCATTAGAGTCCTTGAAAGTGGTTAAGTATCCCTTCTTTAAAGTCTTGAAGTACACCATCACTGAGTGACAAAGCCAAACAATTTTAAAATAAAAAATAAAAAAATAATGCATGTGTTGTGGAGAGACATATATGATATATGATCATGACATAAGTCAAACTAGTCACTTATAGTCAAATGGGTGGTGGTGGAATTATTTACTTCATTAGCCCAATATCCAAGCGACTAGTTCGATAGACACATTCCCCCACATAAGTCAAACTAGTCACCTGTGGTCAAATGGGTGGTGGTGGAAATGTCTACTTCATTAGCCCAATATTTAAGCGACTAGTTCGATAGACGCATTTCCTCCCATAAGTCAAACTAGTCACCTATGGTTAAATAGGTGGTAGTAGAAGTGTCTACTTCATTAACCCAATATCCAAGCGGCTAGTTCAATAGATGTATTCCTCTACATAAGTCAAACTAATCACCTATGGTTGGATGGGTGGTGGTAGAAGTGTCTACTTCACTAGCCCAATATCCGACCGGCTAGCTTAATAGGCGTATTTCTCCACATAAGTCAAGCTAATCACCTATGGTCGGATGGGTGGTGGTAGAAGTGTCTACTTCATTAGCCCAATATCCAAGTGGTTGGTTCGATAGACACATTCTCCCACATAAGTCAAACTAATCACCTATGATCAAATAGGTAGTAGTGGAAGTGTCTATTTCATTAGCCTAATATCCAAGCGACTAGTTCGATAGACGTATTCCTCTACATAAGTCCAACTAATCTCCTATGATCAAATGGGTGGTGGTGGAAGTGTCTACTTCATTAGCCTAATATCCAAGCAGCTAGTTCGATAGACGTATTCTTCCACATAAGTCAAACTAATCACCTATGGTCGAATGGATGGTGGTGGAAATGTTTATTTCACTAACTCAATGTACAGGCGGCTAGCTTGATAGGCGCATTCCACCACATAAGTCAAACTAATCACCTACAGTCAAATGGGTGGTGATGGTAGTGTCTACTTTATTAGCCCAATATCCAAGCGGCTAGTTCGATAGACGCATTCTCCTACATAAGTCAAACTAATCACCTATGATCAAATGGGTGGTGGTGGAAGTGTTTACTTTATTAGCCCAATATCCAAGTGGCTAGTTCGATAGGCGCATTCCTCTACATAAGTCAAACTATTCACCTATGGTCGAATGAGTAATGGTGGAAGTGTCTACTTCACTAACCCAATATCCAAGCAGCTAGCTCGATAGGTGTGTCCCCCACATAAGTAAAAATAATCAATTATGGTGAAAGGGTAGTGAGATCTATTACTCTATTATTCTTACAAAATCATCATTCTTATGGGCAATAATAAAATGCAATTTGCAAAGAAGGTTAAAAAAAAAAAAGTCCAATGCACTGATGCAAATATTTGGACTACACATATATGTAGGCCATCAAGTCATAGGTATTGTGCACACAAAAAAAAAACCCGTCCAGTGCACTGGTGCAAACAATAGGTATGGTGCATAAGTAAGGTGCAAGAGTATGGTACAAGCAGGCAACTAATAAAGAGGTCAAAGCTTATTCAAAGCTATGGTGACATCATGCACACCTACAAACAAAGAAAAAGATGGTGTCGTGTTTGTATACATAAAGATGTAGCTTGCTTTTCGTACTCCTTTCAGATACGACTAGCCCTACAGTTCAGACTCCCGTGATTCTGAATGTAATTCCACAAGTGCAATGTTAAATAGATAAACACAAATGAGTCAAAATCCGGCAATTCTTTTAGAAAATCGATTTTGAATCAAAATGCCAAAAATGGACTACTTTACCAGATACAGAGTCGCCACCTAAATATTTTTAGAAAATTTAGGAAACTTGTGACTCGTGCCAAAGGCCACGTGTCCATCATCACCAAGATTGTCTCGGCTCGAGAACTTAGGTACGAGAGGGGAAGGTCATGAATTGAGCACCCTACTTGCTCGATCAAAGATCGGCCTCTACTAATCATGATATGATTCTTATTTACATTATATGCTCTTGTTCTGATTATTTAGGTTAGCATTACTATGTGACGCACCCAAGTATAAACTAAGTTGCAAAAATTGGAACACTTTGATTTCATATTTGTTTGAAAATTGTTTTGAATACGCGTCACTTAAAAAAATGAGTTTGTATGTACATTAATCAATTTATTCTAATGTAAGCAATTAGTCTTTATCCACCGGCATTCAAACAGATATATTACTTAAGCACTTAGCCTCATGGAATCATGCATAGATGACATGGGAACAATCACACACATGCGGTATGCTAAAGCAATTAAAGGCTCACCTAGTACTCCGAGACAAGCCAAAAAGACAAAAGAGTTAGAAAAAAAATACGTAATCCTAACTAATGCAATATGACTAATGCAACACATACAATTATGCAATTAATGGGCTCGGTTACTAACATGGCACTTGAAGCAATTTGATAGCATGTGGTCTAAGCACGTATTCAGAGAATTTAAGCAATAACAGTGTTCTGTTAGAATGATGAACCGAGTTTTGATGCGTGCAAGACAAATGGATACTTTGGTCATGAAAAATGCTAATTAAAACATGATGCTCTGTTATGTCATCGTAAGCAGTGAAATAAAAGGGAGAAAGAAATGGGGGTTAGAAGAGATATACATTTATTACATTGTTTGCCCTCATGCAAGAGGGTCCGAATGAGTGTCCAAGTGTTCGAATTAAGCTAATTATTACAAATTCGAATGAATAAGAAATGAATAACTAGCTACCTAAGTTATTACAACAAGGCATTATGATGATAATACTAATTACAACAATAACTACAATAATAATAATTATAACAATAATATACGGATACTAAGTAATTACAACAATAACAGTAATTATTACAACAATAATATGGACAATGATTACAACACTTAATGTATATATCATATGCACAAGGATTGCATGCGCGTCGATGAGGATGGTTTGCAGAAGCCCCTCTATCTGCCTTCTTGGAAATCTATCGTGTTTCACTTTCAGCCACTACTCTCTGTTTCTACCAAAACACTGTTTACCAAATATATTAGAACCTGGTTGGCCCCTAATGAGGCCTGGTCGGGTCCAAATAAGGCTGGCCGTGCCCTAATTTCTTGTAAAAATCTATTTTTGTGCTCTGGGGTGAAAACAGTGCAGACAGAGTAACTTTTCACTATGTTTGTCCCTTCTGCTTTCATTTATCATGAAAAATCAAGAGGAAACGAATTCAAGTCCAAAACCATCAATAAGCACAAGTTCATGGCTTGATGATTTCGAACACAATTAATAAATGCAACGAAGACAACCACTCCCCCTCTTATCATAGAGGCTCAACGAAGGAGGTAGACACGCCTCAAGTTTTGTCAAAATATCATGGATTGTATGTGATGATTCTTGACACGATGGACTTGGCATAACGTCTGGCTGAATCCAAGCAATCTTACTCATTTTCTTTACGTCGGTTTCATTGGTTTTAAGCCCATTTTATTAGTTCTTTCCATTCTTTAATCAATTTGTCCCAAAGTGATAGTTAAGTCCACTACATAAGAAGAAATGTCAAACCAGAAGTGATCCGAAGCATGAAAGAGGGACTACGCCTTGACGATGAACCTCCGAAGAGGTTAAGCCATTGAGCATAGGTCTCTTTCCCATGCGTTGAATAACTATCAATCCTTTGATATAACTCTCAAACAAAAAGAAAGAAAAAAAGAGGAAGGTTGCGGACATGATTATATGATATTGATTTGAAGAAAGAGACTTTTAATATGAAAACCAAGCAAAGAAAAGCTATCAACTCAAATGGCTTGATGCCTAAGGCCTAAACAAGCAAAGCCATGAGGACTTACAACATAATAGGCAAAGTATTCAAAGCATAAACCAATTAAATGAATTAAAACAAGTCTAAACAGCCCTTAATATGTAAAAACCAATTACTAAAATGATGTTTAAAGAGTACGAAAAAAATAGGAAATAGCAAGGAATCACAAGGCTAGTGAACAAGAGCAAGGAGAGGTGGCTAGCCTATCCATTTTTGAGATCTCAAACCGTGTTTTTTTAGCCTATTTTGAACTCTGAAAATCAGTTTGAAGACAAAAAAAAAAAAAGAAAAGAAAAAGAAAATAGTGTAAAGACAAGGGTGTGAGCTATGAAGTGAGGTGCAAGAAAGAGTGTTAAACGTTTCTACCTTTGGTAGCTATTCAAATCCAAGTCCTAACACTTGAAATGGATTCAAAACAATACAAAGATACAAGAAATTGATAATAAGAGATAGAAATGAGAATAAGAGAAAAGATGTTAAGCTTATACCTCTTAAAGAGGATAAGCTCTTGTTGTGAATCAAACTTGGTCCAAACACACTCTCAAGCTTGAATTGTGATTCTCAAGGCTCAACCAAGGCTCCAAGGTTAAGGTTTGAGGATTTGTATGGTGTATAGCTATGACTCAAAGATGGTAAGCTTGCTCAAAGATGGCTTGCACAAGAAGAAGAAGCTCTCAAGTAAGTATATAGGCTTTTTGAAAATTGTTCAACCCTCAAAACAAAGATATAACCTCGTATTTATAGAATTTGAGCAAAATAGGTCAAAAATATCTTCAAAAATAGACAGTTGGCGGGCTCCCGCCCAGAACAGTGTTTATCGTTACCAAGGCATGGCCTGCCCCAAATGGCCACTGCCGGTTTCCAATGAGGCACGACCTGGTCCCAATGTGCTGCCCTGTTTCTCTGTTTCAAGCTCAGTGTAGGGTGGCACAATGTTCAAAAAAGGACCTCTAAAGTATAAACAAGGTAAATAGGAAGGCGTTGGGACTGTTTCAAAGCCCAACCTTGGAGTCCTTCGTGAGCATTCGAATCACACACAATGTAACTTTCATCATCGAGTGCACAGGACAAAGCGCCCGAATCTTACGAGCTGTTAAAAATGGGGTGTCTACAGTTGCCCCTCTTTGACAGAGCTCAAAGTCATAAAATGACGCAAGTGAATGTCAAAGCCCAAAGACAACCCATTTTGATGAGGTCGTAAGACTTGGGCAAACAAACAAAATTTAGATGCAGTTGGTTGAACCCGAGGGTTGCCTACGTATCCCTTTGCGAGAAATCAAACCAACATAGTTCTTGGGTAGAATGCAAATGATACACAATGCAACGAAACAATGCAAATGATATATAATGTAAGCAATCTAAGCCGCGAACAGTGCTTACCACACAAATATTATAAATGAATGGGGATGCAAATCAAACTGCGTTTTATATAGAGAAGAAGTAGGTGTGAACCAAACAACGCATAACACAGTCTAAGTGCCTACATCATCAATACTGGCCCTAGTGCAGCATGGATGCTTACACATAACAGAACCATGTTTTAACGTGAAATGGGTGCGAGCACATGCAAAACTATGTTTTTTTGCAAAAAGAGTACAAACAATTGGGTGGTATGATATAAGTAATGAATGATCTACTGGGGAAAGATAAGGATCCTAAATGCTAAATGCAACAAGCCATGCTGAATGCATCAAGACAAAGTACAATGTAATGAATGCAAGAGATGAAGTGAATAAGGGGTGCAGGCCGAACTATGTCTTACCTAAAAAAAGTATGAACACAAAACAGACCACATCTAACACAGAAAATGAGTCGACACCCTCAATACTGGCCTTAGCACAGCATGGGTGCTTACACATGACATAACCATGTTTCAACGAGGGAAAGATATGGGCACATGCCAAACTAAGCTTAACATGGAAATGATGCAGGTAATAAAATGGTATGATGTAATGGATAAAATGGATAGTGTAGTAGATGAATAGGGTGACATACTTCAACTATGCTGGAATCATGAGAGGAAGAAGAACAAATCCCAAACACGCTGAAATCGCATGAGGAAGGGAACACTCAAACCACGTTGAAATCGTGAAAAGAGGTCCTACTGCTCAGGGTTGCGCCTCATGCGTCCTAAGATAAATTCCAAATACACTGAAATCGTGTAAGACCACACTGAAATTGTAAGAAGAGGTCCTACTACTCAGGGTCGCGTCTCACGCATCCAGAGATAATTTAACCACGCTGAAATCGTGAGAAGAGAAAGGAGAAAACCGCTCAGGGTTGCATTCCTTTATGCCCTAAGATACTCTAACCACGCTGAAATTGTGAGAAGAGAAAGGAGAAAACTGCTTAGGAACATGTCTCACGCATCCTAAGAAAAGCCCCGGGGGACAATGATCCTAAACGCTGCTCAGCGTAAAAGAATAAATGATACAAGATAATGCAAGATGCAAATGAATGCAATAAGTGTGATAGAGAATATGATATGTGTAATAAGCAATGTAGTGGATGATGCTTAGGAAATGCAGTAAACAAACAAAACAGCGCTTTAAAAAAATACCTCATGGGGTGAGTGGCGATGAACCGCTCTACTTTGATGGGGATCTCTCTCTTGTGTTCTTCAAACTCTTACCTTCAACTCATAGTTCAAAGGCCCACAAATGCTGACAATGGGTAACCTCTGCATGTAGAAGCCGCAGATGCCGCTTTTCTTCCTGATCATATTCACAACTTTCCCTATTCTCCAACGGGGTGACAAATTAGGTTAGTTCAGTATCCAGAATCGAGGTGCATACACGCTACCTCAACCTATGGGACTACCATACAGATTTCAAGCCAGGGATATACCCCTAGGTATTTAAACCAGACTTTAGTCTCGGAAATTCTAAACCTTTGTGTTCTAGGCATCGCCATTTGAACTCTAGTTTCCATCGTTGTAGTTGGTCTCCTAGGAACTCATTGGAAACACAGCCAAGACGTCTCTGGCAGGGAATGGTGTTCAGGAAGAGTACTTTGATCACCATTCTGACTTAAAGCAGGTTTTGAGCTTGAAATCGAGGTACACTCATACTTCGGAGAAATGACAAGGCTTGAAAAGGTGCCTCCGGAATGCAATCCCGAAAAATGCTCAAATGCTCCAATTTTTCCTCTTTTCTTTTGCTTTGTAGTCTGGAACCTATGTAGCTTCGGATAGGTCCTGGTTCTATTGCTCTCTCTTTTGATCGGGGTTGGACCCTGCAGTTTATGAAAGAAAGAATCCTATTTTGCACATCATGGTGGGAATGGCACGACACTCTGAGCACAAAACGATTTATTTTTTGAAATTAGAACTGAGAATGAATTCTTAACCGGGTATTGAGCCTACGACTGACCAAAGTACACCACGACTCAACAAAGGAAAAACAAATTAAAACCACCTAAACACATATATTTACACTCACCGAAATCAAAACGACTCAAAACAAGACTCAAAACAAACAAAAACACCAAACATAACACTCGGATATTTGCTTCCATTGGCGGGAGACCTTTTGGTTCACAAGGAGCCTGTTTCTCCAGGTATTGTTTCCCACCCTTTTCTTATTTATGGTTCTCACATCACTTTGGCCCTCAATATTTATTTTCTCTAAAAAAACCCTTTTCTTACTTTTTCTATCAATGTACATGTCTCTATTCTTTAATCTCTCTTATTTTTTATCCCTTCCCAGGTGTGGTTGATGGATAAACTATAATTTTGTGGACCTCATAAGGGGGGTCGAATATCCAGCTCCATTTCTAGTTCATGCTTCACACTTGATTTGATACCTCGCTGGTTAGAGGATGAGAAAGCCTTCGGCCCCTACTGCTAGCTTCAATTGTGCCCTTTCTGGCGAGTACGTTGACAACGAGGAAAAGACAGAAAACCTGACTCGACTGTGCCCCTAGTTCATCATTTTGACTATCTTTTTTGGTTTTTTGACTTTCTACTGAAACAATTTTGATCAACATGAAAGTTATATTAACATATTTGTTCGACTTTTTGCTTTGAAATCATGTAAGTCAGGCTATGAGCACAAAAAAAATTTCTTTTTTGGGTCCAAGAAATGGTCTGGTTTTGGAAAAATGGAATAATTGTCAAGAGAATTAGTCAACTTCACTAAAAATCCTCAAAATTGTTTTTTGTAAATGGCCACTGCTCAACCAATGTGGAAGTAACTCTTGAGATGAATAACCTTATATCTGAACTTGAATTGTCTTGCAACTGAATCTTTTAACGGAATATGACATCCGATTTTGAATGAAGATAAGCCAATTGGACATCGATAGAATAACTGAGTTGAATAAGGATAAGCCAATCAACATGGATAAGACAAGCAGGTTGAAAATGGTTGGGGCCGAACTTCAGGATGAAGTTGCCTACGTATCCCAAAGATAGGAATCAGGCCGTACGTAGTTCCCAGGGTTAAGGTGCACTTGAGTATTAATACTCTCCTTTTGCGATCTAACTTTTGCCAAGGCCGCTCTTTCGGGTTTTCAACCTTGCGAGCTCTATTTTTTTTTCGTTTTTCTTTATTCTTATTCTTTTTTTTTTCTCTTGCTTTAACTTTTTCTTGGGCCGCCCTTTTGGGTTTTCGGCCCAGCGAGCCTCTCAAGGATAGAAAAGTTTAACTTGTCTATGTTGATTAACCGTAGGATCTCTAACCCATCTAGATCCATGAGAATGGCTGTTGTCCTTGACTAAATAGTCAATAGTCTTGATGATTAAGAGTCCATCCAGTTGGGGCCTGAATTTGCCCCTAGTGTCGTGGATAGGAACTTGATTGTCTTTTCGCGAAAATTTTCTTCGTTCAGATTCTGGGATTGGGTTTTCTTGCCAATCTCCATTGCCTTAAGAAATGACCCACTTTTGAATCTTCGAGCATGTCTAACCTTTTTGCCCCTAGTTCAAGGCTGCTTCAAATCTGGCCATGCAAGCCTTATATTTGGTTGACCGTTAAACATTCTGAAAGGTTCAAGGTTTCAAAGCAAATGGATTGAGTCTCGAGAGTGATCCAATGCTGTACAATCTCAAAATCAATTCTAGGCATGTCTTCATAGAACCCCGCAAAACATTTTTTGAAATATTTTAATACGGTAACTAATCGCTCATGCTATTCTGAAAACAATGTAGAACCAATCTAGATCAAGTCAGGATCTTTCTCAGTACTCACATTAACAGACATGATCTTGTTCATTAAAAGCTTAGTAGGTTTCTCTTCCTCTCAGTTAATCAAATTTTTATAAATCCCAAGGAATTCCTCTCACTTTGTTTTCATCATGGTGTTAGAAAAGGTTTGAAAAACTTTGGTCAATACAATGATTTAAGGCACAGAAAATGTCATGACCCGAACTTGCCCCTATGGGTTAAGGCCATAACCGGCCAGTAATCGAGTGATTACCTACGGCCTCAACTAAATAAATCAAAACTCATCAGAGATAAAGGGGCCGAACGGAAGCAATTCAAAAACTGTCCATAGAGCTGTGCTTAAACGCACACCATAACATTCCAAATATTTATATATTAATAACTCACATCAAAATATGTACTAATACAAAACACTGTACATACAGGATCATACAGATTTAAGTCAGTCAGACCCAAGACTTATATACAAAAGTAGTCCAACGTATTCGCCAACATAACAAAACTATAAACAAGGGTCAAAGGCGAAGACAGTCTCGTGCGTGAGACGTTGGGGCTGACTCCTCAAAACTTTAACTGTTTCTCACAAGTTTACCGAGGCTGGTTTTGGGCGTCCCTTGGCTCACCTACATGTACATGAATCAGTGTGAGCGAATGCCCAGTGAATGAGCGTGAGCGAATGCCCAGTCAATAATATCAAACGAGGAAGATATATAAGTAATCACTGAAACAATTACAACAAATGGCCTTTGGCCCGATCATTTATATCTATCAGCCTTTGGCCCAATCATCCGTATCAATCGGCCTTTGGCCCAATCATTTATATCAATCGGCCTTCCGCCCAATCATTCATGTCAATCGGCCTTCGGTCTAATCATTCATATCAATCGGCCTTTGGCCCAATCATTCGCATCAATTGGCCTTTGGCCCAATCATTTATATCAATCATTGTCCACTACTCAAATTAATGAACTTACAAAATTTACTTATAAGTAAACAATTGGACAACAGTATATATTTCAAATATCTTGTTAAGATATTACTCACAGTGATCGGCTTGTGGATTTGCCCTAGAACTCGACCTTACACATGCCATGAACATAAAAGGGTCACTAACAATTCAATCCGTTCAAAATATACATTTTCCTCTTTAGGCTTCATTCTTATTTCTTTAATTCAATTACAATGCTCAATGTATGCCAAAGAGTGTTTAGGAGTGAAAGGGAACGGAAAATAGAACACATAATACATAAACAAAATTTCAGAAAACAGGGTCCTCGCTCGAGCGGACCCTTAAAGCCTGCAAAAGTACTGGTTACATCAAAATCACGCTCGAGCGTGAACTCTGCCGCTCGAGCGGAAGGCCTGTCTACATAGCTCCCCTCTCGAGCGTGGACTTTCTCGCTCGAGCGGACCCATGCCTGCAAAAAAATACTAGGAGCATGAATTTCCCGCTCGAGCGTCGTTTCCCTCGCTCGAGCGGACGTCATAAATTCTGGGTTTTCCAGAATGCTTCCTTGAGTTCAATTCAACATTCAAAAGGCTTATAAGCTCGAACTAAGGCACCAAAAACATGTAAATACACCATTTAACACATGGGTGTAAACAATATGAAGCCAATCTTCCAAAATCATGGTTCAATACTTCAAATTCACTCATGGCTCATGTTTTCAACCTCATTTAAGCTCCATCTTTTTAACAATCAAACATGCATGCCAAATTTGATATCATTTCCATTTCAATTGATGTAATTGGTGTTCATTCACATGAAATTCAACAAAAACATGCTTGCATGTATGATCCAACCCTCAATCTTTCCTATTTGACATGCCACATGTTAGATTATATCAATTTATGGCAATTCATAACAATTCTATGCATGCATGCGCATTTCAACTTCAAATTCATCAATTAGAGTACAACTCTTGTTCTTGATCACCAATTAACCTTTTATTCACAAAATCACAAGTTCAAACTCATGAATTCATAAGCAATCACTTACCTAGAAGCTCAATTTATGGTCATTTCTTGAGTTGGACTTCAAATTCACAAGCTTGAGCCAAAATTACACAACCTTCTCCCTCTTTCTCTCTAACAGCCGGCCTCCTCTCTTTCTTAGAGTTTGATCAGCCAAAAATGAAGGTATATGAGGGAAAATAAGTGTATAAGGCCTCACATATAAAGTCCTACTAACTATTATGTAATAATATTAAATAATTGGCACTAAGTCACCAATTTAATCAACTTAATTTGATTCAAATCAATTTTTCAATTAAATTTTACCGTAGGCTCTAAAAATTACGCTAATCAAAATGGCGTAATCAATTTCGGGTTCTGTGGCCGATAAGGCCTTCAATTTAATTTCCGAAGCAACCAATCAAACAGATATTCCTACGGTGGACAGATAGAAATTCAAAACCACATATTTCCACACAATGGCACATAAAATCATGTTAAACACATAATCATACTCAAATTAAGGACCCATTAACACATTACGGAACAGGGGTATCACAGAAAAGTAGGTGAAAATTACTGTTGTTTCATTCAGATCTTCTAGCTCAACTGGCTCAATGAGAGAAACAGATGCAAAAGAAAGTGTGAAAAAGACAAACACAAAACAAGAAAGTGATGTTCGAGTTAATATGCCCGAAATCACCTAACCCTAACACAATAAGACTAACTTAATACCCAAGTCTGAAAGTAAAATAAACAGCATTTTCAAAGTGCTAAAGCAGTGCGTGCCATCCACCATATTTGAAGTAAAATGAGGGCCATCAGCAAGTGGTTCATCCCCAATTACATACTCACATTATCCCCCAAGTTTATCAATCCAGTGCCGATAGACTTTGTAGGACCTGGTGGAGTGATGACCTTATTGTCAATCTGATCATGGCGAAAATGAAAACAATAGTCAGTATCATGGCTAGTTTGTTAATGGAAGGTGCAGTACTTGGCAGCAGTATACTTAGTTGAGAAGGGATTAGGGATAGGCTGAGGGTCAAGGGGTTTGAGATGGTATTGTCCTATGAGGATTTGGAGAGCTTTGGACAAGGTCATGTAAAGGGAGTTGAAGGTGTGGTTACCAGTCCTGGAAGGATTGACAGAGGGGTTGGCAGGTGTTGCTTGGGTTTGGAGATCTTTAATGGGTGTAAGATTGGAGCTAAAAGGGGTATTTCTGGTACGACAGTCCTTTTCATATTTTATCCCTAGATTCAAAATGCCCCCAACCTAAACGACAAAAGTGTCATCCACAGTCTTTACAACAGCTGCAAGCACTTGCTGTTTGTTCAACCCTTTGACCTTCAAAGCCTTAATAGCCCACCGAAGATGTTTATAGGGATCAATGCTTGCCTCGACCTTATTCTTGCCACTTGTTTCAGCCTTACCAAGAGATTGGGTGGCTATATCAAAGCAAGGCCCATGCATTGTTGACATGTCATTACCCAGACTTGAGATAGCTTTGGGTTGGCCCTTTCCAACTGTAGCTCATTCTAAGATTGGGGAGCCTTTTGACGTGAAATTCCTGGCATGTGATGTGGTCGATAATGGAACCAAGATCCCAAAGGCTAAATCTGCCACAGTTCTCTAAAGATCCTCAATCATGCTCAACAACTCAGAAGTAGTGGGCTCGACCATTGGTGCCTGTGGTGTATTTGATGGGGTTTGAGATGATTGGGGTTCAAGTGCGTCCATCATATACAAGTTCGTACTTTCTGAAATGAACACCTCAGGCTTGGGTAAATGGGTTGGGATGATGTATATGTTGGGGTTGTAGGTGGATAGCAGTGTATGGATTAGGTTGAGGCTTGGAGATAGTGGGTTGGTGTTAACCTAAGGTGTTTTTGGTGGAGCTATGATCTCATCGTCAATAAGATCTTGAATTTAATGACGAAGGCGGATGCAACGATTTGTAGCATGACCGAATTGTTGATGATAAGCACAGTATTTAGTGGGATCATGTCTTAGTGGAAGAGGATTTGGAAGGGGTCGGGGTTCTAGGAGCTCTACGTGCCCTTTTTCTAGTAGCGTTTTCAAGGCTTGAGAGAGACTCATGTAAAGATGATGGAAAATTTAGGCTTGGGGCCGAGTTAAAGTGGTTAGTTTTTGGCTATTATCATGGTTTTTGATGGGAGTGGTGACATTGTTTACTTTTGAGCATTTCACAGTTGTGCTACCACTAGTAGCAGTGTTGGAATTGCGAACAACATTCTTCCTCATAGGCTCATTACCTTCTATGATGATCCCTTATCTAATGGCATCCTCAATTTGAACCCCAATTTCATAGAGGTCCTTAAAGTTGAATAGTGGGAGGACTATCCTTTTCTGTAATGGCCTTTTATGCAGATTTCTAACAATGATACAAACTTGCTCTTTCTTTGGAGGCCTGTTTCCATTGTAGTCGCATTTGCCCTCCACCGAATAACAAACTCTGAGAGGCCCTCCTTCGATTCCTGACGCGTTGCCTTAAGATCACGAGTTGTGACCTCGATCTGGGTGTTGTAGGAATATTGGCCAACGAAGGATTCGGCCAACTCCTACTAGCTTTATTTCACAGAGTCCTCCAATTTCGTATGCCAGCTATCCCAGACATGGTTTGACCAAATAATGACAACTTCTGAACTCAAGTCAAACCCATTGGTCGCAGGATATCAAAAAACAGACGCAGATGCACCGTTGGATCTCCAGAGTCATCGAAACACCGGCAAAGTAACGGCGAATTCAGTATATCCATCCTCAATAGTTGGAATGGAGCTAACCCACTGCGCTTTCTTGAATAGTTTTTCAAGTTTGTTGACTTTGAGCAAGGTTGGGTCAAACTCAAACTCACAAGGTGCCTTCGTTGGAGCTCTAGATATTTGAACCAAGACTAGATCTATCTAGACTGGAAGAATAGGAACACCTGGTGGATCCTGAGCTATATTGGCAGCGGTGCCTAGCATAAGAGTAGCCACGTTAGGTGCATGAAAAGTAAAAGTCGCAGTTGGCTGCTGTAGTTATTGTTGCAACCTATTAGTGACCTCAGTTTTTCGGGCCATATCCTATTGGAGCGAATCTACTATTTGCTGAAGATGGATTAGTAAATCCTCTAGATTTGTCAGAGGCTGAGTCATAATAAGAGTAGATGCTCGGGATGAGCTGAACAAAGGTGATCTAACTGGTGAATGTCAGAAGGGTGGAACCGGTGAACCCTGTCTGGCTCTCTTTCGCCTTACCATGAGCGGTAGTGAAGCAAACACTGGTTGCCCTTGAACTAGGTCCCCGACCTTACAAAGTCTATCGACACGAGTCCAGAGTACCCAGGAGATATCGGAGCCTTTTGAAGCTATGGTTCCAAGACTACCTAGCAAAAGAGAAAATAGACAGCACCTCAGCCCAATTTCACTAGGACAGATATGATCATAGCTGAGTGACTATACTCCCCGCTTAGTTCTGCCCCAAAACAGATACCAACTGTACCACTTATTTGAACATTCCTACATAGTTTCACTCTAAAGCACATACCAGTTAAAAGAGAGCCAAAACACCCCTATGAGGGGGATAGGGTTGCCTTGTCCTAGTTTTGTTGTAAACTAGGGTTTCAATGTTTCAAGCAAGCGGTTTTCACGCAATCCTACATTAAGGGTGAGCATCCTATCCTAGTTTGGATTAGTCACTATGGCTTACTATATGCAGTAGGTCGAATGGTCAAGAGGGGTACCTCAGCAAGACTACCTAATATATCTGTCACACCTAACACCGAGAAGTGAAAAGAGGATCAAGCGGTACAGCGGTAGTCCAGATCTAAGGGTTGTGTTCCCAACATGGCAGAGCCCATGACTAGTCAGCCTTTTGGCAAGCTTTTGGGCAAGCCTCCGGCAAACCATCCAAGAATAGTAAATGGCAAACACAGTGACTTAAGCATACCAATGCAAATGCAATGCAAAGAACATATATCTGTAAATAAAATTTCACATCATGAAGTTCAAGTCAAGTTCTCTAAGTCCCTAATAAAATCGCCATAAACTATAGCTTGCTTTTTGTGCTCCTTTCGGATACGACTAGTCCTACAGTTCGGACTCTCGTGGTTCTGAATCTGATTCCACAAGTGCAATGTAAAATAAATAAACACAAATGAGTCCAAATTCGACAATTCTTTTGGAAAATCGATTTTGAATCAAAATGTCAAAAATGGACTACTTTACCAGATACAGAGTCGCCACCTAAATATTTTTAGAAAATTTAGGAAACTTGTGACTCATGCCAAAGGCCATGTGTCCATCATCACCAAGATTGTCTCGGCTCGGGGAACTTAGGTACGAGAGGGGAAGGTTATGAATTGAGCATCCCACTCACCCAATCAAAGATCAGCCTCTACTAATCATGATATGATTCTTATTTACATTATATGCTCTTGTTCCGATTATTTAGGTTAGCATTACTATGTGACGCATACAAGTATAGACTAAGTTGCAAAAATTGGAACACTTTGATTTCATGTTTGTTTGAAAATTGTTTTGAATACGCGTCACTTTAAAAAGTGAGTTTATATGTACATTAATCAATTTATTCCAATTCAAGCAATTAGTCTTCATCCATTGGCATTTAAATAGATATATTACTTAAGCACTTAGCCTTATGGAATCATGCATAGATGACATGGCAACAATCACACGCATGTGGTATGCTAAAGCAATTAAAGGCTCACCTAGTACTCCGAGGCAAGCCAAAAAGACAAAAGAGTTAGAAAAAAAAATCCGTAATCCTAACTAATGCAATATGACTAATGCAATACATACAATTATGCAATTAATGAGCTCGGCTACTAACATGGCATTTGAAGCAATTTGATAACATGTGGCCCAATAACAGTGCTTTGTTAGAATGATGAATCGAGTTTTGATGCGTGCAAGACAAATGGATACTTTGGTCATGAAAAATGCTAATTAAAACATAATGCTCTATTATACCATCGTAAGCAGAGAAATAAAAGGGAGAAAGAAATAGGAGTTGGAAGAGATACACACTTATTACATTGTTTGGCCTCATGCAAGAGGGTTTGAATGAGTGTCTAAGTGTCTGAAATTAAGCTAACTATTACAAATCCGAATGAATAAGAAATGAATAACTAGCTACCTAAGTTATTACAACAAGACATTATGATGATAATACTAATTACAACAATAATTACAATAATAATAATTACAACAATAATATATGGATACTAAGTAATTACAACAATAACAGTAATTATTACAACAATAATATGGACAATGATTACGACACTTAATGTATATATCATTTGCATAAGTATTGCATGCGCATTAATGAGGATGGTTTGTAGAAGCCCCTTTGTCTGCCTCCCTAGAAATCTACCTTGTTTTACCTTCAGCCACTGCCCTCTATTTCTGCCAAACCACTATGTTTACCAAACATTGGAGCCCGGCTAGGTCCAAATAAGGCCAGTTGTGCCCTAATTTCTTGCAAAAATCTGTTTTTGTGCTCTGGGGTGAAAATAGTGCAGACAGAGCAACTTTTCACCATGTTTGTCCCTTCTGCTTTCTTCTATCATAAAAACTCAAGAGGAGATGAATTCAAGTTCGAAACCATCAATAAGCACAAGTTGATGGCTTGATGATTTCGAACACAATTAATAAATGCAACGAAGACAACTACCCTTCCCTCTTATTATGGAGGCTCAAAGAAGGAGGTAGACATGCCTTAAGTTTCGTCAAAATATCATGGATTGATATGTGATGATTCTTGACATGATGGACTCAGCATAACGTTCAGCCAAATCCAAGAAATCTTACTCATTTTATTTATATCGGTTTCATTGGTTTTAAGCCCATTTTATTAGTCCTTTCCATTCTTTAATCAATTTGTCCCAAAGTGATAGTTAAGTCCACTACATGAGAAGAAATGTCAAACAAGAAGTGATTCGAAGCATGAAAGAGGGACTATGCCTTGAGGATGAACCTCCGAAGAGGTTAAGCCATTAAACATAGGTCTCTTTCCCATGCGTTGAATAACTATCAATCCTTTGATATAACTCTCAAACAAAAAGAAAGAAAAAAAAAGGGAGGTTGCGGACATGATTATACGAGATTGATTTGAAGAAGGAGACTCGTAATATGAAAACCAAGCAAAGAAAAGCTATCAACTCAAATGGCTTGATGCCTAAGGCCTAAACAAGCAAAGCCATGAGGACTTACAACATGATAGGCAAAGTATTCAAAGCATAAACCAATTAAATGAATTAAAACAAGTCTAAACAACCCTTAATATGTAAAAACCAATGACTAAAATGATGTTTAAAGAGTACGAAAAAGATAGGAAATAGCAAGGAATCACAAGGCTAATGAACAAGAGCAAGGAGAAGTGGCTAGCCTATCCATTTTTGAGATCTCAAACCGTGTTTTTTTTAGCCTATTTTGAACTCTGAAAATTAGTTTGAAGACAAAAAAAAAAAAAAAAAAAGGTGTAAAGACAAGGGTGTGAGCTATGAAGTGAGGTGCAAGAAAGGGTGTTAAACCTTTCTACCTTTGGTAGCTATTCAAATCCAAGTCCTAACACTTGAAATGGATTCAAAGCAATACGAAGATAGAAGAAATTGATAGTAACAGACAGAAATGAAAGCAAGAGAAAGGATGGTAAGCTTATACCTCTTAAAGAGGATAAGCTCTTGCTGTGTATCAAACTTGGTCCAAACACACTCTCAAGCTTGAATTGTGATTCTCAAGGCTCAACCAAGGCTCCAAGATTAAGGTTTGAGGGTTTGTATGGTGTATAGCTATGACTCAAAGATGGTAAGCTTGCTCAAAGATGGCTTTCACAAGAAGAAGGAGCTCTCAAGTAAGTGTATAAGCTCTTTGAAAATTATTTAACCCTCAAAACAGAGATATAACCTCGTATTTATAGAATTTGAGCAAAATAGGTTGAAAATATCATCAAAAATAGACAGCTGGCGGGCTCCTTCCCAGAACAGTGTTTATTGCTACCAAGGCACGACCGGCTCCCAATGAGGCACGACTGGGCCCCAATGTGCTGCCATATTTCTCTGTTTTAAGCTCAGTGTAGGGTGCATAATGTTAAAAAATGGACCTCTGAAGTATAAACAAGGTAAATAGAAAGGTGTTGGGACTGTTTCAAAGCCCGACCTTGGAGTCCTTCGTGAGCATTCGAATTACACACAATGTAACTTTCATTATCAAGTGCACATGACAAAGCGCCTAAGTCTTACGAGCAGTCAAAAATGAGGTGTCTACAAAAGGCACAATGATAAAATAAACAAAATAAGTAATTCTTACCTTGTCAATAATTGACTCCACTCTCCTACAGTGCTTGTGTGGGAAGAAGTGCTAAACTTTGATTTAGGCAGCAGTATGATGAATGAAAGCTCTTATCATCTATATATATTCAATTAAATGGGGGCAATTATGCATATAACAGCGCAAACCCTAGCATCCTCCTCATTATTATTTCCATAAGAATAGAAAAAAAATACTGCCAAAGCTGCTCAGTGCTCCCGCCAAAAAAAAAAAAAAAATTTCTCAAAGTATGACTAATCTACTTCAAACCTCACCTTTGACATTAGCAAGCAAGCATCAGATTAGAGTTTTGAAGTGGGGCCAATTTGTAGATACTTAAATTTTTATGTGCCTTGATCACCGTCTGATTAATCAAAACAAATAAATTTTCTTGATTGGTCAAAATTAAGATAGTCAAAATTTTTAAATGGATATGGGTCCTACAAAAATTAGGGATCATAACCTATTTTAAATTATGGGTCACACCAAAAGAAAAGTGAACCTATTTTGACAATTGCGTCAACCCAAATGTGTGCGGCCCATGAAAATATTTTACCAAAATTTAGTGAAATAATTCAAATTTAAATTTAAATTTGAATGCAAATCATATCCATAAGAAAAGAAGTAAATTGCTTGTTTCTTGGAAATTAGAGTCAATTTTGGAGTTTCCAAGATTGACCATCCCCTTCCAAGCCTATAAATAAAGGCTCTTATTAGGGGGAAAGGGAGGAGACATTCTTTGGCTAATGGTCTTGCAAGCTCTTAAACAATCTTGAGACTCTGCCAAATTCTCTTCTTAAAATTCTCTTTAAAGTTCGTCAAACTTAAAAGAAATGATTATCAAACACTCCAAACTTGTGCCAATCCTTTCAAGTTACAAATACAAATTTGGTCTCTCTTTTTAAAGAGATCATTTCAAGACTTGTTCGAGATCAAACCGTTGAAGCCCTTGATCAAGCCTTTCATCTCCAAGTTTCTCCATTCGAAGACTTGAATAAATTCATCAACTTGTTTGATTCAACAACAAGCTTCTACAGCCGTTGCATTGCAACTGATTTCAGAGATTGAATAAGAGGATTTGTTCTTTTGTAGAAGAGCAAACCACAGAGAATTGTACTCCTTTATTATAATCAATAAAATTACTTATTTGTGCATTTATTTCGTGTCTTAATTGCAAAATATGAAATTTGTGTTTATAGATATAATTCAATGACCATGTTTAAAATTAAAACAAAATGATAAGAATTTTTTTTTTATTAAACTAAACACTCCAAAACAATTGTTTTGCTTCCTATTTCAATCTGAGAATTAAATTTGTACACCTACCAAAAAAAAAAAATTTATGTTAACCTCTCATCAGAATTGGAGAAAATAAGTCTCATATTTTTGACATAATTACATTAAATTCCTTCAAGGTTTTAATTTATATAATAATTAGCTTCATTTTCATCAATGATTGGCTAGTCAAATAGATAAGAAAAATGATATTATCATCTCTTTTGTATTGTAGTAAAATATATATTTATTATTTATTCTTATATCTTTACACCATTTGCATTAATTATATCAAAATTATAGAATTTTTTATATTTTCTCTAAATTTCATGGTCAATGTAATTTACCCAAAAAATTATAATAGACAATCTTGATTTATGGAATTATACGAGGGAAAATTATTCAATATTCCTGGAGTACCACTTATCTGTACTTTCTAACCAATTATCATTCAATATGCCTTTTATGTTCTCTAATCACTAACACAATACTCCACATACCTATCTTTTTCATCAATTATAATATTATGAAATATCACGTATCTATATTCTAAAATTATTGAATAATTATAGGACAACCAACTTATGGGCCAGGTCGGAGCTCCTTCCAAAGTGGGCTTACCCTGAATTGGGGTTTGTCATCGTCTAACCAATAGAACAAGAAGGGTATGATTGTCATACACATATATACACTTACACACACGTGTAGTGATATGTGTGATTGATTGAGGTTAATCTTTAGCAGACAAATTACCAAGGACCTTGATGGTAATCCAATAATGCAGTTTGTCTCTTATTTGTTTATTTTATTTTTTATTATTATCCTTTGTACCCATTTCATTTTTAAATAAAATAAATAAGGTAGATTATGCAACTTGGAGGAGGTGCTGTCCCAATGAATGTCTGTTTCTGTGATTTGATAACTTTATTCATGGTTGATGCAGACATTATTTTAATTTAAAGTTAGTTACATTAAATATTAATTAATCCCATATAGTAATTATAAAATAGGATAGGTGAATTCTTGAACTATAAAAATATCATACAAATATACTATTTTTAGTGGGGTTGAAAGAATGCAATTTTGTAGTGGAGGGGTTGAAATGTATAGTTTTATATTTAGTGATAGTTAAGAGGGTGTTTATATAATTAATCCTTGAATTTATTTTACAAACTCATAAAGACCCAATTTGCACAAATAACCATTTAAATTAGCTTAGTAATTGGAACTTGTATATAATATGAGGACATTATAGATTTGCTTATCCTTCTCCGTTTATTATACTCAAAAAATTGATAACAAAATAATAATGTCATAATTGGAGAGTATGGGGAATTCCAAATAGAATTCCCCCATAGGTTTGGGGTGGAGTTAAAGGAAAACTCGATGTGTACTTCTACAAAAAAATATCCTTAATTTGTTGAATAAGTTTTTATTAACACAATACATAATGATTTTTAAAATTTTATTCTTTTTTATTTTTATATCTCTGTCACTGTATGTGATCCATCTCTCTTTACTCTACAAAATCATTATAAATCAACGCACTAATTAACTTTCAAATTTGTATACTTTGTTCTTTATAAACCAATTCTTATAAATCATTAATCATTTTGAACTATAAATCATATTCTTGAAATTTTAATGTTCAAAATGTAACTTGTAAAGCTACAAGAATCAGGGTCAAAGTAGAGATCGAGGATTACACCAAGTCAAGTCAGCTCTTAGGAAAGGCGAAGAAAGTGACCACCAACTCAATGGGTAGAAGTGAAAAAGAAAAAACGTAAGAAAGTTGTTGATGCTCCCAAGGTTAATTTTGTTTGTACCCATCCTCCATTTTCATTGAATGTGTTTGATGTTCTCAGCAATTGTAGCTAATGAGGAGGTTTTTATTTTTTATTTTTTTTATGCTGATCCTAAGGGTTTGCTTAGTGCAAATTGCTCTCCTTTGGAAGTAAGTAAACCCTCAAAAAAAGTTCCAAATGAAGGGGTTTCAAACAAAGACACAGAAATTGTAGGCGATGTTGGTAATCTTAATGGATTAGATTTAGACAATCTTCATGTCCTAAAGGGGCTCCTCACTTCCTTTTAGACATAATATTTGTTGTTCCATAAACAAACTCGTCTTCAAGAAGGAAAAACAAAAAACAGCTCGTTGGGAGAATTGCTAACTTTAACATGTAAGAGAGAATAGATTCTCTATCAAGTCTAAGAAATTAAGCTATAAGACTCCTATTGCATATTTCTTAGCTTAGCTCTTGCGTTGTTTCCTTATGCTATCTGTGTATTTTGTTGATCTACTAGGTAGATTATGTTTGTACAGGAGTTTGGCATTTTTTCCCACTTTGAATGGTGTGTTACTTCTGGACGTATAATGAATTCATTGTAATATAATTTTTTATATAAAACTTATGACTTACCTTAAAAAAAAAAAAAAATCCATGCAAGTAGTTTTAGTGTACTACATATCCGAAAGAAAAAATATTTGGCCAAGTTTGGGAAGACTAAATAAGTGCACTTTTTTACTTTTCTTGTATTATATGTAGAAAAAATAGAGAGGAGATGTTGATTGATGTGACCCAAAAAAAATAAAAAGATGAAATAAGTGCACTTTTGTAGTTTAGCCAAACTTGGCCGGATTCATTTTATACAACACACAAACTTTAAATTTATACTATAATTTTTTTTTTATGGTGAAATTCTAATTAAGTTTTCGTGGTACTAAAATTATTATCTCACTAAACTAAATATACCAATTGATTCTCAATATAATTATCATTGAATTTGGAGTAAATCCCCACCTTAGACATACTTTGCTCGGCATCGAGATAAATAAATTTTCTATCGATACTATATTTTCGTTAAACTATTTGCCAACCACTTGTCTATTTGTCCGTCTAATAATAAGAGACGCAACAGCATTCTTTGGAAAAGAGGAGATAAAATGGTTGCCCTACAAACCTACTGCGTGTCCTATTGACAGAGCACAACTATTTTTTGGGGAAAAAATGTTATAAAAATATATACTGCATGTTTTATGAATTAGACTTGCGAGATCAATTTAGACGGCACACTAACACTGTGTTTGGTTCGGATTTAAGAATTTTGAAAGGGATTTAGAAAAGGAAAATGTAGGTGAAATACGAATAAAATATACTTATATTTCACCTAATTTCACACAATTATACCTTTTCTAAATCTAAATCTCTTTCCAAATTTCTCAACTAAACACAACTCAAATATTGAAGCCATGAATGTGAAACAAAATTGGTCTCCATTGAGAATGACAATCATGTCCAACAATTTTAATACAAACATCCTTCTTTGTAACATCCACCAAAACAAAATCACCATGTCATCTTAGTGAGGGTGATAATGACTTGGCATATAATTACAAGTATGATTCACCAAAACTACATGGAATTTCAGTGACCCCATGTCCATCCTCGTACATATCAACGCACATTGTTTGTAACTACATATATATTATTATTCACACACATACTCCAAATCCACAAAATCAAAAAGAGAAAAAAAAAAGCATCACTTCTATTCACTTCATGATTTGGATTATTTTTTTACCTTTCCAAATTCTAAATCATATATATATATATATTAAATAGTCAACACAGTGTGTTGTGTTACTGAAGTTTATTTTAAATGTGACTCATATAACATTCGAAATGAATATCAGTCACACATTATACTTTTTGTACACTTTTTCTATTTTAATTTTGTACAATTATCATTTCTTTATGAGTTTTGGGACCAATGCAACTAACATAAAATTAAATAAAAAAATCAATCTTCAACAAGTAATAAATAAATAATAAGGGGTTGTTATATATAATCGGATAAAATATACCCCCCCCCCCCTCCCTTTTTTTTCACCCTACATAAATTCACACAATAAACAACATGTTTTTATGTATAACTCACTATATCGTGAAAATAAAGAGAAATATCATCAATTTCCTTAAGAATAATACATCTCAAATTAGAAAAACATGAAGCACCAACAAAAAAATAAATGGAAAAAAAAATTGAAAAAGAACAATGAGGTGTTGGGTCGGTGGACCCTGATAAGTACTGTTCACTCAAACACTGAGTCCAATGGAGGGTTTGGAGACTTTCCTCAAGGGAGAGGGAGGTCCAGGGGGGTTTACCCTCGATCGAAATTTTTTGGATACTTTCGTAATTCTCATGTTGGTTCCGTGTAACCCTAATTCTATATTTATAAATAGATAAGAGGCGCCTCTTTTAGATAGAGAGAGTTGTATTTTTCTGATTATAATAAAATCGCAGCAGCCGTGGACGTAACTCTATTCTGGGGTGAACCCGTAAATCCTTATGTTTTTGTATGTGTGATTTGTTTAATTCATTTTTTTTTCTTATTTATTATTTCGTATTTTACTAATCTTAATTAAGAATGATCAATTCCTAACACCGTCCTTCCAAAACCCTCTTAAACCCCTGCATATATAAAGCGTAGTATTCTTGCACCCAAGTCTCTCACAAAAAAATCCATGGCAACCAATATGGGAAAAAAGATATGCCTCGATGTCGCTGCCGATATCAGCTCAGCCGACTCACTATCCTTCGCAGGCCTCATATGCACCCAAGACCAGCATTCCAAGCCCCAAACAGGCCATGTACTGCCGCTTCCACCAGCCAAACACAACCCCGAATTCGCATTTAATCATTCTTTGACACCACCACCAAGCTCACCTATTTGCAGTCCTAGCAAAATCTCCATTGCTGATCTGTTGTTCTCGAAAGACTCGTTGCCTCCGATTCCTAGAAGTAGCAATAATAGCAGGAAATCAAGTGGAAATGAGTTGGGCATCGACAAAGCTGCCAAAAAAACAAACACTCCAGTGAAAAAACAAGCAAACAACAGGTCTTTTGGTCTGAAGATTTTCAGGTCATTAGGCACACCTTGTAGAAGCTGTAGTGCTCTTGAACCGTCTCGGTCCATGAAAGTACAAGCTCTTCGACAGCACAATGAAAAATTACATTAACTCCAGACTCGGGTTTTTGTTTTGTTTTGTTTTTAGACTTTAGACTTTTTAAGTTACTGATGTGGCAATCTGCCTCTATTGTTTTAGATTTGCCCGATTGATAAATGCAACCTAAGATTTCTTTTCAAGCTTGAAACTACATGGGTATTTAGATCCTTCTTGTCTTGTTTCTTTACTCAGCTAAATAATTGAATTACTATAGAGATACTTTATCTACTATATAAATTGAACTAGATTACCATGGATCTAGAGAATGCAACAGCGAGCTTTATTAAAATTTGTGATTTCTCACTTCTAAAGTGCAATTACATCTAGAATAAGCTTTTAAGATCTACATCATTTTAAAACATTTAACTCAAAATTAATTGATAATAAGTAGAGAGACCCTTACATTATATTTAAAGATGAATGAATAATCATTAAAAATAAACGGACCGATCGTACCAAACCGAACCGCCGGGTTACAGTCTATTTGATTCTTTGTAATTCAGTCGGTCGGCATTATTTTTCAAAATCTCGACTTTCAGTCGGTCGGTTTAGATGAATTTTACACCGAATTGAACTCCCATCTTAGCAGTCCACGTGTTTTAATTAATCCTCGCAGCCCACTTTTTTAACCTTCCAACTTTTGGCCTTCCCACATAATGACACAACATTTTGGCTTTCCAACTTCCCACGGTGAGTATCACTTTTTTGCTCTCTCTCTCCTCCACTTCTATACTATATATAATGATGTTTTTAACTCTAAATTTTATGGGAGCTCCAATCTCTCAATCTAAATTTTTTAATTTTTTGATTTTAAAAAAAAAAATCTTAACATTTATTAACATCTCTCAACTCCCAAGTCTTACCCTCATAACAATACTTTAATGCATTAAGAACAAGCATAAAAAAAATTCTTTGAAATCCAACATATATGAATTCCTTGAAAAGTCCCAACACATATGATTATTATCAAAATATTAAATTTTAATATAATATAATAAAAAAAAGACATTTAATTTATTGAAAAGTCCAACACATATGATTATTATCAAAATATTAAACTTTAATATAATATAATAAAAAAAATGAAGACATTAGCCTCCGTTTGGCAAGGGCTCATTGGGCTCATGAGCCACAAAAGACAAAATAGGCTCATGAGCCACAACAGACAAAACATCACATCCAACCCCATAATCATTAAACTCTTCTCTCACAAAAAAAATCGAAAAAGCCAAAAAGTCAAGAGCCCTTCCCAAACTAAGCTTTTGAGCCCAGGCTCATATAGCCAAAAAAGTCAAAAAGCCAAAGAGCCAGTCCACTTCTCAAACGGAGGCTTCAAAAAAAAATTTAAAAATCACAATTCACATATATAGATAATTGTAAACACAATAAAATAGGAAGACATTCATATCTACACATTTTTTTTTAAAAGATCTCCTCTATTATAATAAGATAGTACTTTATTTCTCTTATCTTATAATCTATATATATATATATTATCTATACTATATATTAAGGAAAATTGAGTTTTTAACTCCCAAGGCCTTTGAGAGCTTCGATATCCCAATCTGAATTTTCTATATTTTTTATTTAAAAAAAATCTGAGCATTTATTGATTTGGTCAAAATCTCCTGATCAGCATTTATTAAATTTTTTCAATTTACATGTCTTTTCACATGCCTGTATTTATTGATTTGGTCAAAACCTCCTAATCAGCATTTAAAATCCCATCATACAAATAATTATAGATACAATCCATGTATAATTACTGCAGTACACTTTTCAACTTCTCTCATACACTATGATTAGTGATAAGATTATTAAATTATTTTTATAAACAATTTTAAAAAACATAATTTATCCCGTGTATAGTACGGGTGATAGGCTAATTAAAGTTCAAACAAAATAAGATTCTTTTACGAACGGTAAGAAATCAATTAGGATTTTTTTCTAAGGTGTACTCTCGGATTTACCATCACTATCATCCATTACTCAGTTGAATTGAAGCAAAATTTTGGTACCAAATAAATTTTATCTCTAATTTTTTATTTTGAAAACCTTATTTTTTATTGTTTTTCTTTTTGAACAAACCTTTTTTTTTTTTTTTTTGGAGGGTTAAAAACACCCTGTTTTTGACCCAAATCCTGACCTTTTTTTAACGATTTTCAAAAGGTCCTAGTGTAGACTGACTTTTGTGTCAAAGTAAATCCTGTTTTTGACTCTATTTATATATATATAATATAAATATGTATAATATTTATGATGTGTTCAAAATGGCTTTAATGTTTGTGAATTACTTGATTTTGATGGTGTTTTGGATCTATAAAAAGATAATAATGTTTGATATTATTTTTGACACATTGCTCTTAACATACAAATGAAAAAAAAAAATGATGATTTTTAATTGGTACACAAAATTGGTTACTTTCTATATCACAAATCAACCTTAGAGATCAATTGGATGAAGAATTGGAAGAGATTGAATCAGTTACTTTCCTTCATTAATAAATATTTCTTATTTTCTTTCTTTTATATTTTATGAGAGTTATATGTTAAACACTTGGGTAGCGTTTGGTAGAGTTTTGTAAATGTGATTTGAGAGTATAAGTTATATTTTGAGTTTGTGTGTTGTGGAATTATGATTTGAGTGTAGAAAATTTGTTTGGTAAAGAGTTTTAAAAATAGTTTTAGAAAAGAGGTTTGATTTGAGTGGGGAATTGTTGATGTGACATTTGATATGTGATACAAAAATTTACAATTCATAACTAAACATACAACTCAAAATTATTTTAAAACACATAAAAAATTTAAAAAATTTCAGAAAATATTTTTCATGATTATATAAATCAATTGCAAAAAAAAATAAAAAAAATTCATCGTTTTGACAACGGACATCCTGACATCCCTCTGTCACAGAATGGTATGACATATAGACAGAGCTCTTGGCAGAACTCTCGGCAGAGTTTTGGAATTAGTTTTCAACAATCTTACCAAACACCATGCTCAAACTCAAGTGTTGAAAACTACTTTCAGAGCACAAACAAACAGACCCGGATTTCTTATGTTTTGCTTCTTTCAATTTTTTATTTTTATTTTATTTTTATAGTGCTTATGGAAGGATCAAGCAGCAAGGATGTCAACATCAAGTTGAACATTTGATCTAATTTTTTTTTTTTATGAGAGGTTGACCAATAAGTCCCATATTTTGGACTTGTAATTCATATAGTACCATATTTTTTCTTGTGATCCATTAGTCATTTTAGATGTGTAATGACTCATTTGTTTGTCACATTAGAGTGTTACATTTGGAAAAAATACACTAAAGAGTTTTTTAGTGTCATATCATATTCACCACGTTAGAGTGTTACATTTGAAAAAAATATACTAAAAAGTTTTTAATTTTTTTAGTGTCATATCATATCCCACCACGGAGTGTCACATGTTACGTTTAGAAAAGTACACTAAAAGATTTTATTTTTTTTAGAGTGTTACATCATATCCGCCACGTTGTCACGTTTGAGAAAAGTACATTAAGGAGTTTTTATTTTTTTTGAAGTGTCACATCATACCCGTCATATTGTCACATTTGAGAAAAATACACTAAGGAGTCATTTTTTTTGAAATAAAAGTTTTAGAGTGTCACATCATACCTGCTACGTTGTCACATTTAGGAAAAGTACACTAAGGAATTTTTAATTTTTTTGGAGTGTCACATCGTTAGAGTGTCACATTAATACATGTCACATTAAAGTATCACATCATACCTGTCACATTAATAAAAGAGTATAGTTATCTACCAAAATACTATCAAAATCAAAAATAGGATCACACAGAAAGAAGCTATCTATTAATAGGACTTAACAAATCAATAGAAAAAATTTGGGACTAATTGGAGTACTTGTTTGTAAGATGAGATTTATTGATAAATATCTTTCTTTTATATATATATATATGTTAAATTCAATTCTTATGATGATATTTTTATTATTTTTACAGAATTTTTTTTTGTTTTGTCGTGGAAAATATGTCAAATTTCTATAATTTCAATTTTTGAGTTTTGAGATTGAGTATTAATAATCAGAAAGGTAAGAAATTGCATAATTCATTCAGATTTTTTATGTTAAATTTAATTATGATGATAATAATTTTACTTATTTATTTTGACAGGACCTCTTTTGCTTAGTTGGTTGGAAAATGCATACTATATCTACATTTTATTCTCAGTTTTTAAATATTAATAGTTTGTAAAATTTGGTTATGGATATATTGTTCTTATTTAGTCTTGAACAAACAAAAAATACTTGCCTGATATATGGTTCCTATTTGTTTTGAACAAAAAAATAGTTGTTGGATATATTTTGATATGTTTGCTTTGTTGGATATGTTCGATGCTTGTTAGATGCATTTTTATTTTTTAATTTTTTAGCTTTTACTGTACAAGAATATTTCAAAGCCCAATTCAATTTATTTATTTATTTTTGGTAAATAAAACCCAATTTAATTTGATAAAGCAGGCATATGCAAAATTATGCTCAGGTGTTGCTGGACTTTAGTTTACAAGGCCCAAATTCATTTTTTGTAATGGATAAAAGTAGGCTTAAAATGTGAGGCCTAAAATTGTAGCACCGCACCACACGGAAACCACATTAAATGGTTTGGTTTGGTTCGGTTTACAAGTGTATTGCGGTCTGGTCGGTTTCAAAAAGTAGAAAATCAATTACTT
Source organism: Camellia lanceoleosa (assembly GCA_025200525.1). Lineage (NCBI taxonomy): Eukaryota > Viridiplantae > Streptophyta > Magnoliopsida > Ericales > Theaceae > Camellia > Camellia lanceoleosa. The sequence goes on along the minus strand of JANUSC010000086.1, from coordinate 98,566 downwards.
CGGTTCCGCTCAAAATCTACGAAAAAACTGGCCTAACCGAACCAATTTTACCCCTAATTATACTAACCAAGTTTGGATGATTTAGATTGACGATATGAGATTATGTCTAACAAGCAGCATGTTGGAGATCTCAAGTTTATATCTCCAAACCTAGTTCAAAAAACTTCATTAGGCCATCTCTTACCGTCTATGCCCAAATAAAAATGGATGTTTTTATAAGGAAGTCATCAAAGGCTTTCCAGACTGAAATTTGGCTGTAGAAGGATCAAATTGTATTTGAATAACAGACAGATAAAAAAAAGTAATAAGAGAGGCACACAAACCAATCAATCATGTCGGTCGTATTCTTGAATTTGGAATGAAAAGAGGAGTATTGCTTGCTTAAAACTACTTAGATCAGAATAGCATTCAAAGAAATGTTCTAACTAACATAGAGTTTACTAGAACATTAAAGTGATTTGTTGACAAATAGTAAAAAGAAGGGCACCTAACTCTAATACAATAGGGGTTTATCAGTGTAAGTCAGCCGAACACCGTGATTGATGAGTGAGTAGATGGGTTAGGTGCACCTCTCACAAAAGAGCCAATTAATTTCAACCCAATTCACATCCATCTCTTTCAATAGGTTTCCACAGCCTGAGTTTATGGTGTTTGTTTCATCTATAACTTTATTTAGTCCTTATGAGACAAAGTTTGAGGTCTCTGAATTCAATTTTCTAACTGGTCTATAATTTTTAGCACAAATTCTTTGCACACAAGAATATTTCTATTAATTTGATGCTTAAAGAGGAGTTCTCAGCTAAAAGTTCAGAAAATCTTGACTTCCTCATTTTTTTTTTTTTTTTTTGTAAGGCAAATAACCAAAATGAATGAATTGGAAAATGTTGAATTTTTTGTTGTACACAGCCCCATTTAAAAAAAGAGAGGCCCTTTTTGGGTAATTGGTCATGAACATTGGTAAGTTGGTAAGTGCAAGAGTCCATGAAAATTGGTGAGTGCAAAACCTGATGAGAGGTTACTGTTGCAGAATACAAGGTAGGAGGAAATAAATGAGCTTCACAAGAAGTAAATATGATCTTGGATTATAAATAAATAAATAAATAAAAAGGAAAAGAAAAGAAAAAAAAGTCACTTCTTTCAGATGAGGAATTAAAATTGTGGGAAAAAGTATAAATCAAACAAAATCAAATAAAGTTTTATCTCTCACCCAAGAGGGTTGGTTATGTGAATTCTTTTTAACCATTTTGTTTCTCAAAGATTATGGTCATGTTTGGTTTAATTTTCAGAAATTTATTTTAGAATTTTTTTTTTTAATTAAGAGTTAATTTGGCGAAATAAATTTTAAAAAAAACTTATACAATTTTATCTTTTAGGAGATCAGAAAGAATTTTTAAAAATTTAAAAATATTTTTTTGATATTTATTTTTATCATATATATATATATATATATTTTACAACATCCATGTCAATTTAAGTATTTTACTCCCATTTATATTTTCATTTATGCTGATCATATTATCTTCCTAAAATTGAATATAATTTTTTTTTTTTAAACTGATTCTAAATTGACATATTGTATGACATATAATTAAGGGAGATTTATTAAAAAATTATTTTTCAAATATTTGTATTCTAATTAATCCATAAGATATTCTTATATTCCAATAAGTCCCAATTTGAACATTTGATCTACAAAATCCCAATTCTCATATTTAAAGTATTTTATGGACATTTTTACTCTTACAAATATTTTTTGAATGGTTAGCAATTTGGTAATGTGAATATTTATATTTTATAATGTAAATATTCACATTGACGTGTGAATGTTCACATTGACATTGACAATGTGAATATTCACATCACGGAACATTCACACTGTAAATATGAATATTATTAGAGGTATTTAGGTAACTATGTTACTCATAAGACTTATTAGAATATAAAAAAATAATATGAACTAGATGAAATATAAGTAGATGAAAAAGAAATTATGAAAAAATGCCTCTACAATTAATAACCAAATATAACAAATCACTTCGAAATATTTAATATTAAATCCGACACCACTCCAGGAAAAAAATGGTGGGAAATTCTATTTCCACACATCATATTACCTCAATCCACACATTTAATGAATTATTTTTATATTATATTTTTATCCTAAAATAAAAATACCAAAATACCCATATATTAAATCATGCACGCGTCTCTCTCTCTCTCTCTCTCTCTCTCTCTCAAATCCCCTCTCTTTCTTCCTAGATCTAATTCACTATCTCTCTCTCTCTTCATCAGAGGAGGCGAGGGCTTTGATCACCACCAGTCGCCGTTCTCATGGCTCCCGTCAGCCGTCGCTCCTCTTCGACTTTTCCTCATTCGATCTCCGCCATCGCACTCACTGTCAGCCATCGCTCCTCTACAACCAGCAAACCCCCCCTCTCTCTCTCTAGCTTTCTCTCTCTGGGACTTATCTTCATCATCCTCTATCATCATGGGACCCTAACCCTTGATTTTCCTCGCTCACCGTCGCTACCACCAGTGCGGGATAGGACTTGTGGCAGTTGGGAACGATCGGAGTGGGTGTCTTTTGAAGATAAAGATGAATTGACGATAATAAGTTGGTGTGGAGAATAGTGGTTGTTGGCTATCGGCGGCCGACAGTGGACAATGGCCAAGGGTTATGGTTAGGGTTTGTTGGAGGAGATGTGGGTAATATAGTATTATATGAAAATTGGGGTTGTGTATTGAGATTAAGGCTTGGTTTGGCATGCTTAAAAAAAGCTAAAAAGTAAAAAAGTCACTATCCTATTCACATCATCTTATTTAAGTCACATCACCTATCTAACACATCACTTCAAACTCAACCCAAACCCAATCCGTATTTTATAAAAAGTCAAAAAGTATACTTATTTAGGACATCCCAAACAACCCCTAAATCAATATATTTAATTTGTGTGTGGTGTATACTGAACAAATGATGTGTATTGAGAGAATTATGATGTAGAAATAGAATTACCCAAAATGGCTCCTTCAAAAAGCAAGGGACCAACGCCACGTGTTATAATCCTTCCCTGTTTGTAAAGGGCATTGATGTAAATTCGTTCCCAATACCTTCTTCCTCACCTGGCAATCTTTTGCAACTTTCTCTTATTGTTTTGTAGAACATTAGTAATACAAAATATTTTACTAAAATTTTAGCATGCCACTCCCATTACACAGATGTATAACTCACATTAATGTGATTAATTGGTAGAAATTTTAATAAAATATTTAAAATATTTTTTTCAAGATTGACAATATTTGAGATGTTTTTAACATTTTTATTTTTTATTTGTCACATTCTCATGTCAGCAATCACATTGCCTTTGTCGTGAAATAATGAAAGGAAAATGTTATGAATCCTAAATAATTTATTAAATTTTTTATCAAGTTTCTTACATGAGTGTGGAACTTATACAAACTTATATATGTGTCCATATAAAAAGTTTGATAAAATATTTAATAGATTATTTGAAATCCTAACATTACACAGGCATACACATAAGGGAAATAGCCGAAACAGTAATTGAAAATTAAAGAACATAGCAATTAGGAACCAATCTACTAGATGTAGGTGTTTTCTTTCCTAGAGTGTGTTTGATTTTAATTTTTTGAAAATTGAAATTTTTATTTTTTATTTTTATGAATATTTTTTAAGTTTTAAGTAATTTTTTTACTTTGTTACATATATATGTTATTTAGATGTATTTAAAAAATAAAATATTTATGAAAAAATATTTTAAAAAATTAATAAATATATAAGAATACAAAAAATATATATATAAAATTGTTGTATTTTTTTTTTATATTTAATAAATTTTCTAAATTTTTTTCACAAATATTATACTTTTTAATTTATTTATGTTAAGTGTATCTAAAAATTTTAAAAATTACTTAGAATATTAAAAAAATTTAATAAAAATAAAAAATACAAAGAGTAAAAAAATTTAAGGTCAAGTTTGACATAAACTAAATAATACAAAAAGTTAAAAAGTCACTATCATATTTAAGTCACATCATCTTATTTAAATCACATCAAACTCAACTCATATAAATCAATAAATCAAAAAATATAATTTTTTTAAAACATCCCAAACCAACTCTTAATCTTTTAAAAAGTAAATCCTCAAAATCTAAACCAAGCTGATATTGAAAGTGCCAGCATTAACTTGGTTGAGCCTCACAAGTACAAGAACACTCCCTCGTTCACGGGTCATCTTAAAAAAACTAATTTAATTAATTTAATTTCTAACTGCTACCGCTCACTCCACTCACTCCCTAGAAAAAGCTAGAGATAGAAGAAGACATGGCAGAGTAGGTTTTTAGAGAGAGAGAGAGAGAGAGAGAGAGAGAAGCAAGGCATTTCGAAGCTACGATGCTCAGACACCTCTTACTGTTCTTCACCTTCTTCTCAGCTCTCCTTCGTCCTTCGCATCCTCGACATGGTTAGATATTACCTTTCTCTCTCTAATGTTTGTCTTCAATTTGTAGTGAAGAGTATAGGCTTGTTTTGGGGCTTTTGAACTAAAATTATCACTTGCACTTTGATTGATTAGTGTAGTTGATGAGTTTACTAAAGTTATTTCAAAGATTGAATTGTTTATGCTCGTGAATCGATGCTTTACATGATTAATCTATTCGTTTTCTGCTGATTGGGTTTAGTTTGGACTTTGGAGGAGTATTTTCTTTTTTTTGGGTGTGTGTGTGTGTTAATTTGCTTTTGAATTTCAGTAACAGTGGTCATAAGGGTTTGAAATTTTGGTGGGGAAGAGCATAATTTGGAAAATTTTGGATTACTGTTGTAAATTGGGAATGAAATGACAGAAATTATGAGTTGCATCGGCTTATTGAATAGTAAATGTAGTAAAGAAATGATTACGAAGTTTTTATCTTTACTGATTGATTTCTTTCTTTAGGAGCCGATAAAGCCACACACGCACGCTCACACGCCTGCTTCTGCACTGTATGCACACGAAAAGAAAATCGATCTGATGAATTGTGCCTAAAACAGCCATTATTCCATTATTGCTGATTTAATACATGTTTTATGCTCTTCTGATATCCTAAAGCCTTATCCTGTGTCCCATCAGCGAGCTCATACAGAATCTGCATTGAGCTTTATCCTTTGCTGAATTTAGAAATGACTTCACTGAGAGAGAGATTTATCATATCATGAATAAGAGAGATTTTCGTAATAATGGATGAAGTAGGAATTTTTATGGTCATCTAATTAGAGACACGGAAATGCATCCTGAGATTTCAATTCTCAATTAGGTCGAGGGTTTTAGGGTATGAATCTGTTTAACTGGTACTTTGCACAAAAAATAAAATAAAATGGTTGACTGGTACTACATTTCTTTTGTTTTCTGAAGCATCTATCTATATATGAGGATTGGAGGGATTTACTTATTATTGGGCTGTTCTTCTTTAGTGTTCTATTCTGAAGTCTGTTTTGTTCACTGTAGCACCCTATGCTATGCGAATAAGTTGTGGAGCTCGGAACAATGTTCATACTCCACCAACCAATACATTTTGGTACAAGGATTTTGCATATACAGGAGGGATACCTGCTAATGGAACACGTCCGAGTAATATCTCTCCTCGGCTTTATACACTACGCTACTTCCCTCTATCGGAGGGTCCGGAAAATTGCTATAATATTAACAGAGTACCCAAAGGCCACTATGCAGTGAGAATCTTTTTTGGAGTAGTCACAGAACGGAATTTCGACAGCAATGAACCTTTGTTTGACATTTCTGTCGAAGGAACCCAGATTTACTCTCTGAGGTCAGGTTGGAGCAACAATATTGATGAGCAAGCATTTGTTGAAGCCCTTGTATTTCTTACAGATGGCTCTGTCTCTCTTTGCTTCCATGGCACTGGACATGGAGATCCAGCTATACTTTCAATTGAAATTCTTCAAGTTGATGATAGAGCTTACTATTTTGGTCCACAGTGGGGTCAAGGGACAATCCTAAGAACAGATAAACGACTGAGTTGTGGTGCTGAGGATCCAAAATTTGATGTCGATTATAGTGGGGACCACTGGGGTGGGGATAGATTTTGGAATCCCATTATAACTTTTGGTCAAAGTTCAGATCATGCTATACGTACCACAAACAGCATCAAGCAGGCCTCAAATCCGCCAAACTTTTATCCAGAAGCTCTTTATCAGACAGCTCTTATTAGTACCACCGATAATCAACCGGAATTAGTGTACACCATGGATGTGGATCCCAATAGAAACTACTCCATTTGGTTGCATTTTGCAGAGATTGATCCTTCTGTCACTGGTGTCGGGAAAAGGGTATTTGACATCCTAATAAATGGTGATGTTGCTTTTCAAGATGTTGACATTGTGAACATGACTGGGGGTCTGTACACTGCTCTTGTATTGAACAAGACTGTCGCTGTTAATGGGAGAACTTTGACGATAACCGTACACCCTACAAATGGTCATGCCATAATCAATGCTTTTGAAATCTTTGAGGTTGTTATGGCTGAGTCTAAAACTTCACCAGATGAAGGTAAATACATCAGCCTCCTTAATTATTGCACACGTGAGTGTTTCTTTTATATGCGACTTTGAAAATATTTGGTATTTTGACGTGGGCATATTTATTTTAATAAGGCCTCGTAAGTCTTTTGTTTCATTCTTTTATGATGATTATGTGCTTTATATGGTGATGCAAAAAGATACTTTAATTACAGCATGGTGTCTTATTTCGATTTGTTTTTCTTCTTCTGATAAGTATATCACTAAAGGTGTTGTTGAATAGTGAATTAGGAGTATCTGCTTTTATAATCATGCTGAGATTTTACTCAAAATCTGTCTGATGTGTAATATGTAGTAGCTTTTTGTTTCAACCTGTTACCATTGTTTGCTCAAGTTATAACTATGTTTTAGGTGCTGCAAGAGTTCACCTACTTTTAATACCTTTGTGACCAACTCTGGATGCTAAGAGATTCTGCATCTTTAGTTCTATTTTATTATGCCATAAAAAAAAAGTTAAAAAAAAAAAAGTAAAAAGTAAAAAGGAGAGGCTGCTGTAGGAAAGCCAAATCTTGGAGGAAAGTCTTGGTCTCCTTCTAAGGCTACCAGACAAGGTGCAAAACTGCTTAAAATCCTAAATGAAATGCACAATTAAACACTGGCATATCTTTCTCAAGGAAAGTTTATCTACGGTACCTATGAATACCTTGAAAGTCTAATTTGTATCTTAGCGATTCAGTGGAGAGTATTAAGCCTGGCTACTTTGTTAGAATGTTTGCTAGTGACACTCCCTGCAATAGCTCTGCTGCTACTTGAGATGTTTAGGAATTTGTCTTGATGACGCCTTCAATTTGGATACCATGATTTTTTAAACCAACTATACTGAAGAACTCCATCACTTGCCTGCTAGAGGAAAGTTAATGTTGATCAACAACTTGGCTGATTGAGGAAAATTTGATGTTGAATGAGGTTATTGCCATTCTTAGAAGCATGGACACTTCTAAAAAGGTTGCGTGTCCGTGTCGGACACTGACACTCGTCGGACACTTTTCCGACACATGTCCGACACTCATCCAAACATGTCCTTATTTTTAAAAAAGAATTTAGACTCAGACACTCATTGGACACTTGGAAGACACATGTATTTATTGCTTAAACACATGTGTCCATTGATCAGACACAAAAAAACAAATTATAAGTTTGAACAAAATAATTTAGAATATGATGATAAAAGAAAATTATTGTCAATTTATAAAAATTAGTGTTATATTGTATTTATTTATTGTCTTATAATGATATATTCATATATATGACATATAAGAAATATATACACTTATATATTCTGTGTGTGTCTCCCCACGTGTCGTGTCATGTATTTTTTGAAAATTGCCGTGTCGGTGTGTCCATGTCTATGTCTGTGTTGTGTTTTTTTTTTTTTTTTCAATTCATTCCTAGAATTTTCTGCATTATTCCTTCAAACTTCTATGGTATGTTTACCTCTGCGAGCAAAAGCCTTTCATAAAATCTTGATTTATTTGGATATTCATTCTGATTGCAAATTGGTCTAGGAACTTAGAAAGAAGACAGTTCATAATATCTATATAAAATATGAAATTTTAGATTCAAAGGAAGGATCCACTATAGGAAATAGACATAAAATACAATTGAGGAAAGGTTTTAAATGCTCATCTAGCAAGTGAGCAATCTAAAATTGGTTTATTGTGTTGAGGATATAAATAATAAAGTTGTCCCTAAGCTTTTAGATGAGTTGGTTGTCAACAATTATAAATTATCATGGTAGCCCATGGCCTAGTGGCATGGAGGTAGCACTTTGTTGCGCATGGAGGTAACAACTAACAATTGACTTTCGGCATTCAACATAAAAAGAAAATTATCATGGTATGAGAGCAAATTCAAACCTCACCACCTACCCAATAACTATAATACTTTCTCGTGTTTGACCCGTTTATGAAGGACAGTCTGACCATATGTGAGGGGGGGCATGTTGAGGATATTAATATAAAGATTTCCCCTCTCTAGTAGCTTAATGAGTTAGTGGTCAACAACTTATCATTTTGACCTATTTTGGAAGCACAAGTGTGCATTACAAAAAGAAAGTCCTTGATTTCTGTTTTTATTTATTTATTTGTATTCGCCTTTTAGTGTGCCTTTTATAATGCTTTGAAATTAGATCTTAACATCATGACTTCCTTTTGTTTATTTTAGTTAGGGCTTTGCAAACGTTGAAGAGTGCATTGAGGCTTCCTCTTCGATTTGGGTGGAATGGTGATCCATGCATTCCCCAACAACATCCATGGAATGGAGCAGATTGTCAATTTGACAGAACTAGCAGTAAATGGGTCATTGATGGACTGTTTGTTCTTGATCTTATGCTTCGTATCACTTCTTTCATTGATGGACAGTTTGTTGCCATTTTTCATTGATGGACAGTTTGTTGCCATTTTTCATTTTGCAATCATTTACTGCCTTCTATATACGCATAATTTGGACTTTAATGTTTCTTGACAGCCAAACAATATGCCATCGAGGCTGGGACATGTTTAATACCTTCCAACTGTTTAATAAAATTTCTCAAGGAAAATATCTACTGTTAGTGAATTTTCAACTAAATTATAGGTCTAACTTCATATGTCTATAAATACTCGCAATGAAAATTAGAATATTATTGCCCTCTAGAAGGGAAATGTTTTGTTTTGAGTTAAGGTTCTTAGCCTTTCATGTAGGGACAGAGCTAGACAGTCTTGCTTGGGGGCCAAAGAAAGGATCTGCCTTGAAGTTCTTATAGTATCAAGCGTTATTTTTTATTTTCCCTATGCACCATTATTTGAACTAAATCTTTAACTTGTTTTCAATAAAAAGGTGAACCATTTTGCTCAAATATTTTCTATGAATTCAACAAATTCTAAAGTAGCTTGTAACACCTAAAAAAAAAAGTGGCTTATAATAACAAAATAGTGATTGCAATTACTCAACCAAACTAATACCAAGAAAATTAGAACAATTGTATGTGTTGTGGTCATCAAATTCAATATATCTTGTTTACTTCACTATTTTTTGTCTAAAGAGTCATAAAATTTACTAATAGTCACTTTTTTTTTTCTTGTTTTCTTTATTGTTATTGTTATTGTCATTATGATTACATTGCATGAGTAAAAGACATTATTAGACTTTTGCCCTCCACCACTGCTTTCATGTCTGGTTTTGCCACTTTTTCCCTGCAAATACTTTCATGATATTAGTCATCCCATTAACATGGTACCAGTTTTTATTTGTTTTGACCCCAGTATTCCCTGTAAAACATAAATGTAGATGCAAAATGTGTCTCCTTCCGAATCATTAAAAGGTATAATCGTATTTGGTGTGCAAAGGATTGATCCATTGCCCAAATATAGGGAACATTTTTCTGGATTTTGAGTTTAAATATTTAATTTAGAGAAACATTTCACGTTTCATTTTTCTTGTTCAGTGTGCTTCTTCATCCCCTGAGAATTTTATGTTTTGTTTGTCTTGGAAATTGTTTCCAACTATGTGATCGTTTAGTAGAACTTTTGTGATCGTTTAGTACCTTCTTCTCCTGATGTTCTCTTTGGAGCTATACAATACTTGGCGTTTTCAACTGTTCCTGAACTAATAGAATCCTTCCTGTTCGGGATGAAAATCTAAACTATCTTTTACTTTCACATCTTGCCACGACCTACTCATAAGGAATGAGGATGGAGTTTTTTAGAAGAGGTGATTTGGGATAAAACCTGTTGGGCTGTGGACTGCTTAAGACATTGGTGATACTGGCCTTTATGGTATGCTAGTGTCTGTGGTTGTCTTTTCTCGTAGCATGTAAAACCAATATGTTTGAGCCATGCATTGGCTTTACCATGCAGTCTATGCTTTAGAATTTGTTCCAGACTTCTATAATTTATGTTCGCCATTTTTCCTTGCCTGTGCTACTCAACCCAAATTCCGCCATTTTTGCAGACAATCCTTTTTACCACTAGTAATTTTCAGTAATTTACATGGGAATTTTCATCAGAAATTTATAGAGGGAAATTATAAGGTCACTTTAATTTGTTTATAAGTCAGTGGTTCTATATTCAAATCTTGTTTTCTAGTCAAATATATTGTATATATGTCCCAGTAGGTTGTTGGCCATAGAAAGGTTCATGTTCGTCTGATGCTTGATATACTAAAATCTTAATGCCTTTGCCGTTACTTTATTTGCATGGTTTTGACTGTCTACTTATGGTCTTGATGTCCAGTGGTCTTGACAACCAAGGTTTGAGGGGTTTCTTGCCAAACGACATCTCCAAACTGCGTCACCTGCAGAACATGTGAGTATTTACTGGATATCCTCCTTAACTTTGTTTTGAAAATTGTAAAATTTGAAGTTCCATTTTTACCCAATTAGGGTTTCTTGCCTTTGCCGCTTTTGTTTGTTGTATTAATTTTTGGTCAAAGGGCACACCAGTATAACATCCCAATGCTAACCCAACTTCCTTTGACATTGATGAAGTAATACTGATGCTACCAATAACAAAACACATCTTCCTAGCTTGGTCTAATTATCTCTCGTGTATTTTTTGACTTTACAGAAACTTGAGTGGAAACAGCATTCGTGGACCCATTCCATCCTCACTTGGAACAATAACTACCTTAGAGAACCTGTGAGTAAAGTTTATAATTTTCTGTAGATAATTTATATACCAGCCATTTACTTCAGTACTGTTGATTTCTTTTGGCCTCGGTTCTGAAATTTTGAAATGACATAATTTGACGTTGAAAAGGAGTGCATCATTGTATCACTGACATTCATTGAGGTGAGATGTAGTAGTGCTTACTCATTACTGGAATGTTAATTAAAATGTTGTACATCTCGTGGCTGTTTTTTTATTATTATACCTTGGTCAATTAGACTTGTACTATGCTGGGATTAGTTTGTGATGTACTCTATTATTTCATAAAAGATTGGGTAATCATAAATAAATGGATAAATTAAACTATCCTTGAGGTTTTAAAAAAATACAATAAATTTTACAAGTTTGACATAATTACACCGTCCTCTCTTTTAGTAAGACTAAAATGATTGGAACTAATGCATATAGTATGGAGAAGACACATGGATAAATAAGGTAAAATATACATTTTAGCTTAAAAGAAATGACAATATTGTTTTTTATCCATATGACTAACTAATTACTGGTAAAAAGAGGCCAACTGCTATGCGAATTAAAACCTTAAGGAGCCCAATGTAATTATGCTAAACTTATAGGGCTCAATTCCAAACCTCAAGAGAGGCTAGTTTAATGACATCAAATTTGATGGCCATGGAATAATGGTAGGCTTGGGAAAAAAACTATGGGTCATTTTCAAATTCCTACTCTAAAGCCTTCTTAGAAAAGAGCAGTGTGAAGCGTAGGATGGTCCAATCATATAAATGAATGTTGAAGTCAGATATAGGAGTGTAATTGGTGCAATAACGATGTCAAAGGAAATGAAATCACTTTGTTGAAAAATGTAGGCAGATGCATTTTCATTCTGCATTGGGTGGTTCTCTCTGTACTTTTAGTCACTCGTATCAATTTAATTTCTGAAGACATATATTTGTACACCAGGGACCTCTCCTATAATTTCTTCAATGGATCGATTCCTGAAAGTCTCGGACAGTTGACATCATTACGAAGACTGTAAGATCTTTCAAGTGTTTGATTAGCCCATGAAATGAGAATATGCAATATATAATTCGAACCCGTCTTCATGATGCAGGAATCTCAATAGCAACTCCTTATCTGGTGGAGTCCCGGCAGCACTAGGAGGAAGGCTTTTACATAGAGCGAGCTTCAAGTATGTTCTCTTGCCATATCAGGCCTTTTTTTGTTTTTTGAACTCCCTCACTGTATCAGTTTTAAACCATTATATATTGGCATAAAACTTGAGAAAATAGTCACAAACATGGTTTTAAATAACGGTGTCGGGATATGTATCTCGGACAGTATCTGATAGTAGTGGCTGATATATAATATATTGATGAATAACGATATCAGAAGTCTAAATATGTAACGGCCAGTACTATATGTAGGCCGATATTTAAAGCACTTAACAATACACATAAGCTGTGACATCATTCTTCTACATCAGATACTCACTGTGGATGCATCCAGTTTTACTGATAATGCAGGACTCTGTGGTATTCCTGGACTACCGATGTGCGGGCCCCACTTCTCTGTTGGTGCGAAAATTGGCATTGCAATAGGTTCATTTGTCGCACTCCTGCTTGTTTGCACCTGCTTGATGTGTTGGTGGAAAAGGCGGCAGAATATTCTTCGAGCTCAGAGAATTGCAGGTAACAACATCCTGGCTAAACTCATTTGATTTTTTTTTGATAACCAGGTGTCTGGCCAGCTTACCGGTTGTTAACTCATTTGAGATTTAGGAAACAATATTGTATGCTATCAAACTCATTGAGATTTTGGGAAACATGGTATGCTATTAAAACCAATCTTGTCAATACGTACCATTTATCGGAAAAAAAAAAAAAAAAACCATCCTGTCAATATATACTGGCTAGCGTACCCTTTTTGCCATCAGTCAAGACATATCATGTACCGGTGCGCAACGTAACTTTTTAAAATTATTGCTACTTATTTTGAAGTGTCTTATTACCAATAAAATTTGTACAGTCGATTAAACACACTTTAAATAAAATTTTAAAATGAGGGGACCACTGGTTAAGTGGTTAAAGCTCGGCCTAGTAACCATGAACGTGTGGGTTTGAGCTTGAGAACAACCATTTTGGGCAAATTATGCCAAAGGTTAAGTTTGTACTCAATATATCCTTTCTCATACTCCCATCAAATGGGAACTAGACGGTGTAGTTTAAATATATTACTTGCTTTTTAAACTTTTACTTTTGACTCTTTATTATTTTTCGAAATCTTAATTACTTTCTTCCTTTTTTAAATACTACAAGGCACTAAAAACTAATTATTCTGGTTACATGCTGGCAAGTAAGCATTTCCCAATACATATCGGTACAACCTGAGAAATTGACTGAAACAGAGTGCACCCTCTTTGACCCGGGACAACCTGGTACAGCACACTATTCACAATACTAGTTAAAATTGTTATTAGATGTGATATTAGAAAATGATGGTTGTTATATAATGTGTCTTCTCCCCTTCCACCTAATCACCATCACAATCGTCACCAAAACCTGCAAAAAAGCATGCATGAATCAGGTGCCGAGTTGCTCTGTTGTGTAACGTTGTATATTTTCTCTTTTGTATTTGTGCAGCAAGAGAAGCTCCGTATGCAAAAGCAAGAACTAATTTCTCTCGCGACATGCAAATGGCTAGGCATCAAGGGTTTGAAAATAGCCGGACAGCTGCTGAGAATGGGCCGAGCTTGCTTTCATGAGCTGTATGCATTTCTTCGGCTTTACAAGTCATTTCGATCTTGTTTTATCGCCTTCAAAATGTGCTTGAATTATCTTTTCTCCCCTTCTCCTTGAACTAAATCTTGTTCGGCTCAATTATTATTCACCCAAAAAAAAAAAATCTTGTTCAGGAACCCTAGAAAGTCGTATAATCATCTCGTTGGACACACTGTTTTGCGCAGACTGAAAAAATGTGTATATATATTGATCTCATTTTCAGCAAGTTTTAGTGAAATATTGTTGTAAAATAAAAAAACATATCCTTGATCTTTTATCTTGGGTTGAGATCACCTGTACCCATTTTCTGTCCTAACTTCCTGTCCCGTGATTCCTAAGCTGAAAGTTGACATAGTCGTCCATTTATTCGTTTAAAAAAAATTACTATTAAAAAAATCTTATATTGAAAAAATAAATGAAAGATATTTATCTTTTCAGAAAACAGATGGGTCTATTTTTAAAATGGTAAATTACACTGATTTTCGCTTATATTTGTAAAAAATATAATAAATTTTACAATTTTAATATAATTATACCCCTTTTAGTAAGTTTGAAGAGATTGAAGTGTAGATGATGTAAAAAAATAAGAATAAACATATATATATATATTGCAAAGATAAATACTAGGGGAATTGAATTAGTCATATGAATACAAAAAATTATACTATAATGTATTCACTGAATTAATATATTTTTTATATTAATTGTAATCTCTTTAACTTTATTAAAATAAAAGTTAATATAATTATATCAAATATATAAATTTATTATATATAAATATATTTTCCAAACTTGAAAGAAAAATATTTTGTATCTTAAGAGGATTGAGCAGAATGGACGGTAGGAAGTAAGAAAGTCATAGGGTGTATTTAGTTTGTGCTTTGAGATAAATTTTTAAAAAAATAAAATTGAGAGTTTAGAAATTTTTTTGGAAATAAAACTTTGTAGCTCGAAAAAAATTGGTCCGAAATGGCTCGAATACCAAAAACAACGTCATTTTAGAAATTTTTTTTTTTTCCTCTTTCCTTTTTCTCTCTGAAACAAACAGAAGAAAGAGAGAAAAGGCAAGAAAGAGAAGAAGGAGAAAAGATGGAGAGGAGGAAGAGAAGAAAGACATGGAGAGAATGAGAAGGAGAAAAGATGGAGAGAATGAGAAGAAAGAGAAAAAGGAAATCAGAGAGGGGGAATAGATCTATATGCACACAGATCTGTGTCTGTGTATACACACAGAGGAGACGGTGATGGCAGCGCCGGTAGGTCTCTCTCTCTCTCTTTCACAAACACACATATATATGTGTGTGTGTGTGCGCGCGCGCGTGCATACATACATAGATCTGTGTATACACATAGATCTGATAGCGTCGGTAAGTAGAGGGGGCGACGCCGGTGGGTGGTTCTCTCTCTCTCTCTCTCTATGCCGGTGGGTGTCTCTCTCACTCTCAATTTCCCTTCCTTTTCTCTCTTTCCTCTCTTTTTCTTCTCTTCCCTTTATGTTTCAAGGAGAAGAGAGAAAAAAATAATAATAATAATTCCAAAACAACGTCGTTTTGGAATTCGAGCCAGTCAGCCTAGCTCTCTTTCGAGCTACCTAGTAGTGTTGTTTTTTTGGTTTGTTTGGTTGTATATTTTGAAAATAATTTTGTAGTTTGGGATTATTTGATATTTTGTTGTAGTTGAGTAGATATGTATGAGGAAAAAAAAAAAGGAAAGAGAAAAAGTGATTGATTGATGTTTAGGAGAGCTAAAGTGATTTTCGAATTTTTTTTTTCAAAAAATTTGAACCAAACAAAATTTTAAAAAAATTTCTCAAAAATTATCTTGAGATACAAACCAAACAAGCCCGTAGCCTTTAATAAATGTTTGGCAAAATTATAAAAAACATTCTAGGATTTAAAAGACTTATAATAAAATTAATTTTTAATTTTTAATTTTATAAATTTAAACTGTAAATTTTTAATTAAAATTAATTGTCTATTTTATTTAAATAAAATTAATAAATAAATAAATATTTTAGTCATTAAACTCAATAAAAATATATTTTAAATATTTTATGTATATCTATTGAATTTAATGACTAAAATACTTAATTTCTGTCAGTTTCACTTAACGAAAATAAATAAATAATTTAAATTAAAAATTAATCAAAATATTAAAATTTAAATTGATAGAATTAAAAATTCAAGATTTATTTTATTATAAGACTCAAATCTTTAGATTTTTTTTTTTTTTTTGGTAATTATTCCTAAGATTGTATTTGATTCATAAATTTTGAGAGAGATAGTAAAAAAAATAAAAATATAAGTAAAATATAAATATAATATAATTATATTTTACCATATTTCATATATATATATATATATATATTTCTTTTCCTTTCTAAATTTCTTATAAATCTATAAATTAAACATAGCCTAAATGTTTGTCGTCTCTCTCGTAGCCCTCCCCCTCCCAAATTATTTATTGTGTTTGGTTTTAATTTTTTGAATTTAATTTTTTAAAAATTAAATTTCTTATTTTTCGTATTTTTTTGTTTTGTTTTTAGTGAATGTTTTTAAACTTTTAAGTAATTTTTTAAAACTTTTTTTAGATTTACCTTATTTAAATGTATACAAAAGGTAAAATATTTGTAAAAAAATATTTTAAAAAATCAATAAATACACAAAAATACCAAAAAATGTATTGAATTTTTGTTTTGTTTTTTTTTTATTAATATTTTTGAATTTTAATGAATTTTTTGAAGATTTTTTCACAAATATTATAGTTATACTTTTTAAGTGTATTTAGGTTAGGTGTATCTAAAAATTAAAAAAAAATTGCTTAAAATGTTAAAAAAATCAGTAACAACAAATAATGCGAAAAACAAAAAGTTTCAATTTTCTAAAAAGTAAATTCAGAAAACTTAAATCAAACAAGCTAATTATATTTGAAGAAAAAAGTTAGGCTCATAGAATTTTTTCCAAAAATGAGTATGCGTGGTTGAAATTGAATTGATAAAATGTTGAGTCCGCTACATTATAAGTTATGATTTATGAAAGCACCTACCTCCATTACCACCATCTATTTTTCCCAAATCTCACCCTTAAAACCTACCCAACCTCAAAAACCTTGAAAACCTTTTTGCGGTAATATTCAGGTGGTAACTGTTTCTCAAGCAATGACAATGGGTGAATTTTTTTCGACAACCACAACTCCATGAAACGAGAGGAATATAACAATAAAAACTCATAGGAGATTCATAACTTTGATGATGTTCTTAGCTTAGAGAAGATTGGTACTGTAAGGTTAAGTTTTTTTGAAAAAAATGACAAAAATAATAAAAATTGTTCATCATTTTTTTGGGACTGAACTCCCAAACATATGATAGAAATTCGGAAACACAAACTCAACCATTATTCATTTGTTTGGGAACAAATAACTGAATATTTCTTATTTATTCGAGAACAGATAACCGAAACTCATAGAGATAGCAGAATCTACAAAAATAAAATTTTGAATTAACAACAAAAAATTCTATATCTATTTTCTCAAGTTATGAACAAGTATGTGGAGATAAAGTAGTAATCACCTTCACAAGTTTTGTTAAGGATTTTGAGAGAAGCTTTTTGGGGTGTGAGAGTGTGCATTCAATTGAATGGGTGGAATGTTTTCACAAGAATAATTTTGATATTATTTAGGAGGAGAAATTTTTTTAAAGATTTTAGAAATTATAAGTAGAAGTCCAAAGAAATAAAGAGTTTAAAATAATTGATGAGATACTAATAATAGCACTCTAAAAGAAATTATAAATACCCCTAAAGTATTTTTAAAATACGACCTTCACATTTAAAATTTCTAATTGTTATAATAAATAATTTATTTTATTAATATTAAAGATATATTTTAATTAACAATTCAAGTAATTTTATTATTATATAGAATAATATTTTAAAAAATTATTTTTTTAATTAATTCTGTTAAATGAAAAATTTTAACTAAAGACTATAATTTTTTAAAATTTATATTTTAAACAAATTTTTATGTATTTGTGATTGAAAAATGTTTTAGAACTTTAATTTATGAATTTTAATAACTTTAATATATATGTAAAATTTATCTGATATGATGTTTTACTGTTATATATATATATATATATATTTCACTTCACTAGAATTTAATTAAAGTTCTAATTTTAGAAGGAGTATCAATGTTATTTGTAATTTATCAAAACAAAATTATCGTATCAGTGGACCCCCACAGTCCTCCAACCGAGTCAACAAAACACACACACTTAGACTGAGTCAAAGCCAGATCCCATTAAAACTCAGCTGTCTCCTACAACTCTGACACCCACCTCTGCAACCGTCCACGTGGGAGTCCTGCAAAAACTGTCTCTCTTGTGTCTGTCACTGACAATAAAAACCACAGTTTTATTCACCACCTCTTCTTCCGCCACCCACCTGCAGAAAATTATTGTTTGCTCATAGGGCAAACAATACCCGACACATAACACGCACACTACCATCCATTCACTACCCGACAACACGTAGCGGCGGAGTTAGAAAATTAAATTAGAACGAATACTTATTAATCATAATAATTTTTATAAAAATATTTTATGTAAGTTTTTACAAATAATTTTAAAAATATCAAAAAAAAAAATCAGTGTGTTTGATTTCAATTTTTTGAATTCAGTTTTTTAAAAATTAAATTTTTTTATTTTTCATATTTTTTGTTTTTAGTGAATATTTTTTAAATTTTAAGTAATTTTTTTACTTTTTTAAATGTATCTTATTTAGATATATCTAAATAATAAAATATTTGTGAAAAAATATTTTAAAAAATTAAAACATATACAAAAATATAAAAAATATACTGAATTTTCGTTTTTTTATTTTTTATTTTTTGGTATTTAATGTATTTTTTAAATATTTTTTTCACAAATATTATACTTTTTAAGTGTATTTATGTTAGGTGTGTCTAAAAATTAAAAAAAATTGTTTAAAATATTAAAAAAAATCATTCAAAACACTAAAATGCGAAAAATTAAAAAGTAAAGTTTTCTGAAAACTAAAAACAAACAAGTTGAATGTTATTTGTAACTAGTGTATCATGGACAATACAAAAAAAAATGGATATAAGCCTTAAAATAAATTATATAATAATAAATTATTTTTTTGATACAAAATTTGATTAAAAATTCAATATAATAGTAATACCATGTCATCATTGGTACGTGATATCACCCACTAATAGTAAATAAACACATACAGAGTAAACATTACATGTCAAATGTAACTAATAATCCAATAAATTTCATATCTTTATAGTGAGATTATTTATACTTACATATTACTAATAATGACATCGCTGTTATACTAAAAAAATTTCATAACTAATATGGTTTATTTATAATAGTCTGTTCATTTTCAATCAAAACAACCATTATTGTTCTCATAATTTTTAAAATGTCATTAATATTTCACTCTAATAATATTTTTGTAATTTTTTATTTAAAATATTTTCTCTATGTTTGTCAAAAAATAAAAAAAAATCCAAAATCCAGGGGGCATGTAACCCCCCGGTCCCATGCTCTCTCCGCCACTGCACACACACTCGCTTGGACCTCACCCTTAAATCACACCTACCATCAATACATGTAGAAAAATTATTGGTCGGTTTGGGATATTACGTGACTATATTCTTGATTAATCATAAATTTTTATGTCTTTTTATATTTTTTAATCATTTAATATAAAATTTTGAGTTATTATAATATTAGTTATGATTCAAAAGTTATTTAATTATATTTTATATGATATTTAATTATAACTATTTTTTTATAAAAATTTTAGTTATGACTTTCGTAGAACTGACATTTGTGAAAATCAAACTCACAAATATTATAACTTACATATAGTGAGAGTGTGTATCATAACATTACCTACTATATATCTATGTATGTTGTGATACGCACACACAAGAGGAATCAATCCAATTAGAGAAGATTAACAGTTAAAACTTAAGGGTTGGTTTGGGATGTTCTAAAAAAGTGCACTTTTTGACTTATTGGCTTATATGGGTTGGGTTTAATGTGATGTGTTAGAGAGGTAATGTGATTTAAATAAGATAATGTGAGTTAAATACGATAGTAAGTTTTTGACTTTTTGTATTATTTAGTAGATGCCAAACTTGGCCTTAATTGGGTAAATTACACTCACCTCTTGTGAGGTTTCTGACAAATACAAGAACTTCTCTTGTAGTTTGAATAATTACACAAATCTCTCATATTTTAATTGAGATTGTCAATATTTCCCCCATTCCGTCAAATTGGCACAAATGACGTTACTTGCATATAGCAAATGACCTTATTACCTTTGCTTTTGAGCACGAAAAGATGATAATACCCTGTGTAGCCTAAATCCCTAATTCACTCTCTATTCTGATTCACGATCGAATTTGTGTACCTGTGTGTGTGTGTGTGTGTGTGTGTGTCTGTGTGTGTGTGTGTGTGTGTGTGAGAGAGAGAGAGAGAGAGAGAATCTTTGAAGAAGACCGATCAGTGTGAAGAAACAATAAAGAAGCTTCAAATTTTGGTTCGATCATCATTGCCAGTACGAAATATGAAAGAGATTGATCAATAAAAAGTTATTTTTAGGGTTTCCAGGTAAGATTTCGAACCTTTTATACTTCAAATATGAGAATTTTGAGTCTAGGGTTTACAATTAAGTTTTTTCTTTTTCTTTTTATACAGAATTTTTAACTGTATGGGTTTTACTGATGAGATGTATGTGAAAAGGGTTTCATTCGAAAATATACATTTAGGGCTTTTATGTTTTTTCCAAAATTTGTCATTAAAAAATAGGGATTTGATAAATATTAGTGTAATAATAATGTAATTTAGGGCTTTTATTAGATTTAGGGGTTTTGTTGATTTTGTGTTCGAAATATTGATGTAGGGTATTTTTTTTCTCTCTCTTCTTTTTCTAATGATTTTTGATATTAGGGTTTTTTTTCTTCTTTTTCTTAGGAAATTATGATTGAATGGGTTTGGTTTATTTGCTAAATTTTGGGGGTTTTGTTAATTTACTGTAAGAAATAGTTTTGTTCTTATTTTTTCTTAGAAATATTGATTTAGGGATTTTTTTTATTATTTTCCTTATGAAATTATGATTGTATCTCAAATTTTATTGAAATGCTAATTTAGAGATTTTGTTTATTCTTTTTGTTATGCAATTATGATTGTATAGGCTTTTATTTATGTTTGTTATGAATTTGGAGATTTATTATTATTTTTATTTCTTCTGCTTATGAGTTTTCTTAGATTTAACCTGAAATTAGTTAAAATTTGTTACATTTAGATGAGCGATTGTTGAATGGAGGAGTTTTTTTTGTAATTAATTGTTACTCATTATGATCACAGTATGATTGCATTTCCTTATTTTGATTTAATAATCAACTATAAAGGCAAAGTATATGATGTGGACCCAAATATGTATTGCTACATTGATGCCTTCAAGGATGTGATTGAAACAGTCCTCTCTTACATTGGTTGTAGTGGAGCAATAGCTATCACATTGCATTGTGATATACCTGGTACTGAGCATAGGAGATTAATAAAAAATGATCTTGATGTGGTGGATATGTTTTATGTGCAAGGTAGGAGTAAACAATTAATTTATATGTAGATATTTTATATTCTATTGGAATGGCAGATGGTGGGGATAGAAATGATGTTGGAGATGAAAATAGTGGAGATAGAAATGATGGAGGTGATGGAATACATACTGTAGATGTAGATGAAGAGTACAATAAGGACAATGTCTATGGGTTTAGTGATGAGGATAGGAATTAGCATGTAACTGTTGATGATGAACATGAATCAAATGGCACTGAGAGTTTGAGTGATGACGATAATGAAGAGTCAAATGAAGATGATGATGACGTACTAAGTGATTACCAATCTGGTGATGATGAATGTAATGCCTTGATATTTTAATCCATTTTATAATTACCAATCCTTTATTAACCTCCAATTTCAAAGTATAAAGAGAGATTATAGAAAATTAATCACAGGACAACCATTTCATAAGTCCAATGTTTATCGTTACAACACTAGCGATCATGACACTAATACATTATAGTTCAAGGAATAAAAGAGGTATAACAAAATGCCCAAAGAGGGCTTACAGCCTTCAAGGCTAGGGCCTTGATTACACACATAAATAGAACTTCCATCCCAAACACATAAGCCCCATGGTTTTAATCATATAATACATTCTAATAAGCTTCCGTGCTCCATCAATATATCCACAAATTCATAGTTGAGTGGAGGCACATCATCATAAACTTGAAATGTTTGTTAATCATATAATACATTCTAATAGGAATGAGCTAATGCCCAGTAGAGAATAAATTTAACAAGGTATATAAATATTTTACATAATTATGTGTAACCCAAAATACATTGCCCCAAGACAACAAATCCACATGAGTATATATGTATATAAAAGATTATAAAACCTTTCCAAACAATCCCACATTTATTAACCAATTTCATATTTTTCCGTCCTCACATGGATCGCTAGTGGGCACCTCACACTTTCACATTTATCGTCCAATTTCATATTTTTTTCAGCCTCACACGGATGGCCAGTGGGCACCTCAACTCTTCCAAATTTGTTGTCCTCACACGACCAGGAAGGTGAGCACCTCAATTTTTTTTGCATTTGTATCAAACACATCACATAACATATCTATTCAACAAACCCCTAAATTTACATCATCACAAAGTGTCTCAACACATCCACACAACCTCAATTTATTTCCAATTATCTCTTAAACACCAAAATCCATATCTAAGATCTTGTAAAATTTAGGGTTTTTCCTCATATTCTCTATCAATCCAAGAATCATGGAATCAAAGTTGGTTTTATTCAAGAATATTCAAATATTTCAAAAATTATTGAGGCGAAACCTCCATTTTTCATAAATACTCATTAAATCAAATCATCCATCGCATATACCATACACATATTATGAAATCTACCACATAATCAAATCAAAATATCGATATACAAAGTTAAAAATATTCCCACGTCAAAGGTGATGATGAAAACCCAACTTGACGCTTCAATAAAATCAAGAATCAATCAGTAGAAATCTTGACCAAGGCTTGTTCTTCAACTCTCTTGAAGGATCTAAGGTAGATTCTTGGTAGAAATGAGAGAAATCAAGTGTTTTGGGGGGCTAGGGTTTTAGAAATAGGTGTTAGAGAGAGAGAGAGAGAGAGAGAGAGAGAGATGAAAAAGTGAAAGAAAAATGGTATAAATTGACTTTTAAGTTTACTGATTCGTGCAGCTGCTTGAGCGGTCTTTCCACTGCTCAAGTAGTGAACTAAACCTCTCAATATTTCAGTCTGCAAAACAAGATACTGGATGCACCCCCTTCACTGCTCGAGCGATGAGTGATAAATTCATCGCTCGAGCGGTCACACAGATTGTCACACAGGCATAAACTCTAAGACGCTCTCAGCAAATCAACTTTATTTCCATTTGTAACCATTTTAAGTAAATATTTTCATTTAGCCTCTTACATATATATTGCATTTACTTAAATTCACAATGTAAATAAGGAAATACCCCCCATTTGGATTCAAAGAAAAATACAAAAAAATGAAAATTCAATTAAATAAAAAGTGGTTCCCTCCGTTTTATTACAAAAATAATTTTTCGACTGAAATTTCTAAGTTTGACATTGAAGTAAAGGGGTTAATACTTCGTAGAAAAATTCTATAAAATTGATTTAGTCTATTCAAAGTATAAGGAATAATTATCGCCAAAAACGATTTTCAAAATCGTAATTTTTAAAAAAAATCCAATTTTCACATTTAGAAAAATTTATGTCATGTCAAATTTCAATAGCAAGAATTTTTAATACAATCTCTATTATACGAAGGGGGATAAGGGTTAGGTTTCGACCCGAGTTGTTACAATGAAGTAAGATATTCTAGTAGTGATGATGCATTTGATGGTGAAGTAGACTAGATGGATGATGAGGAGATGGCATATCCAGGCAACCAATTTGATAGTACCTACAGTGGGAAAGAGCCATATTTCAACCAGAAGAAGAAGTTGTATTAGAAAAGGAAATGGTTTTCCAGATGTGCATAGGTTTAGAGAAACATTGAGGGACCATACAGTGCAGACTAGTTTCAAGATAGTGAGGGACAAAAATGAGAAAGCCAGAGTGACAGCCCATTGTACTGCTACGGGATGCCCTTAGAGGATTCATGCATCTCCTCTTCCAGATGGGATCACTTACAAGATCAAAACTTTAGTACCTAATCACACATGTAGTAAGATGAACAAAAATAGTGAAACAACATCAACTTGGATTGCCAAGAAATTAGTTGACAGTTTTAAGGATAATCCACACATGGAGTTAGATACTATGCAAGTGAAGCTTAACAAACTATTTGGAATTGATGCTTCAAGAATTCAATTGTATAGAGCCAAAAAGAGGTATAAGAAGGAGCTGAAGGGTGATCATGGTAGCCACTATGTGTTGCTATCAACAAATGCTGAGGAAATTAAGAAAACAAACCTTAGTGGCTTAGCTGTCATAAATTATGACATATCTCCTACCCCAGTCTCAGAAGATGGAGAAGAATTAGACCCTATTCCTCAGTATCCATTGTTCCAAAGGATCTTCATATCATTTGAGGCAATAAAAAAGGGTTTATTCATAGATATAGGCCTTTCATAGGGGTGAATGGTTGTCACTTGAAGGGTCCCTATGGTGGAGTGTTAATTTCAACAGTTGCCTTAGATATAAATAATGGTTTGTTTCCATTGGCATTGACGGTAATGGAGGGTGAATGCAAGGACAGTTGGACTTTCTTTTTGGAGAACTTAAGAACAATCATAGAATATGCATTGCCTTCTAGGCCATGGATCGTCATGTCTGATCCACAAAAGGTCATTTACTTATATAATGCATTATCCTCTATTTTTATACTTTTAATACTTACTAATGTTTCATTGTTTGTGTGTATAAGGCCTTGACAAGATTGTGAGTGACATATACTAGAGGCTATTTATAGAAGATGTTGCATACACTTATTCAATAATTTCAGGGTCAAATTTCCTGGATTGATATTGAAGAAGCAATTCTGGAAGGCTGCAAGGGCTTACAATCAGAGAAAGTATGATCAAGCTATGCAAGCCATCAAAGAGATATCAAATGATGCTTTCATATGGTTACAAAAAGTTCTAGTTGAAGGAAGGTCTAGGCATACAATTGATGATAAGATAAGGTATGATCACATCACAAATAACATGACAGAGTCTTCAAAAATTGGTTAGGAAATATGCAATGTCAGCCAATTCTAACCATGTTGGAGAACATAAGATGCAAATTGACGAGTAAATTTTTGATGAGATATCAGAAGGCTCTACAATGGAAGTCTAATGTCATTTTGAACATCAAGAAAATGTCATACTGAAATGGTCAAAATATTGCAAAGTAGAGTATGCTGGAGGTCATGAGTATGAGGTCAAGGATAATAAGGGGGTGAATCACATTGTCCATCTTGGCATGATGACTTGTGTATGTAAAGAGTGGGAAATATTTGGGCTCCCATGCAAACATGTTGTGGCTACAATTTGTCATAGTAGATTGACCTTAGAAAATTTTGTCTACCCATATTGCTCTAAGCAAAATTACTTGAAAGCCAATGGTGGGATAATACATCTCATCTTAGACCATACCATGTGGACACTTATACCCGAGGACCCTT
The DNA here is from genome assembly GCA_025200525.1 of Camellia lanceoleosa. Classification (NCBI taxonomy): domain Eukaryota; kingdom Viridiplantae; phylum Streptophyta; class Magnoliopsida; order Ericales; family Theaceae; genus Camellia; species Camellia lanceoleosa. The sequence continues at coordinate 72,817 of JANUSC010000086.1, read as the reverse complement.
TACAACCCCCACCTCTAAAAAGATTGCCAGGAAGGCCAAGGAATGCTAGGAAGAGGCTGCTCATGAGCCTCCTGCTTGAACAAGCAAAGTAAGAGGTCTAGTACATTGAGATGTAAATGCTGCATGATTTAGACACAATAAGAGAACCTGCTAAAGAGGTCCAGTAAGGGGTGGGGCTAGTGGCTGTGGCACAAGTGCTAGTAGGGACAGTGGCCCAAGTGGTGGTAGGGGTCGTGGCACAACTGTGGATAGGGGTAGAGGTTCTATGAAAGGCACTTTAACTAAAAAAGACACTTCCATTAGGAGGGGCACTTCAACCCGAATGGGACATTCAACTGGGAGAGAATAGTCAACTAGAGGAAACACTTTAACAAGTGGGAAAGGAAGTTCAATTGGAAAATGTAGGAGTAGGGGCAAAGGCAAAGCCAAGCATGCACATGTACATTTTTCTTGTGCTTTGTGAAGTTACAAATTTTTTTTTTCCCTTATTTTTTTACATTACATAAATCCAACAATTTTTTTTTTTTTTTTTTTTTCCATTTTTTTCTTGTAGATGACTTAGCTAAGATGATGGTGTTCTTGGTACAAGTTCTTATCACAAGTTTAAGGTATATAACACATATTACTGTAGTGCACAGTTAGTCTCAGATTATGTTCCACTTTTTGTATTTTTGTGGTGGACATGAAATAGTAAGCATAGCAACAAATAGTCTCAAATGATGTACCCACTTTTGGTTTTTGTAGTGGGTATGAAGTATATTCACTTGGTGTTTACATTTATATTTTGGAAATTTAGTGGAATGATGTAATTGAACAGACATGAAGCTCCATGGTGTTTACATAGTAGTTAAATAGCTACATCATATTGATATATTCATGATCAGATAAGGTCCATTACAAAACATTACAAAAGCTTCAAACTCCTACTAATTCCCATTACATTTTCAGAGCAACCATTAAGAAAATCAAACATAAGACAACATCCACGATCATTACAATCTTCATAAACCCCATGTTTGCTTCAAGTACTTGCATCCTTGATTACAGAGCCTCTATTTGGTTCATTAAATTCATTGTAGTAGTATCTTCTTCATCGGGTAAAGTGTGTCTGTTAACAGTAGCTTGAGTGTCTTCCATCATCATTTCTCCTCCAACAAATGAGTTTAGTGGTTTGCACCAGGCCCAGAAAGAGCATTTCTCATGTGGGCATAAATAATACAATTTGCCCCTATTTTTTTTTGATTCATTGACTTTAAATTACTACTTTGCTCTCACAATAGCAGATCTTACTCCTATAGTTCATCACCCCTCATCCATTACTTGATGCTGACATATCTATGTGATTATACATTTCATGAAATGTGAAAGTTATAAGGCATTTTCAAAACATATATTGCATTATTTGTAAGCAATTTTGGACTATGGTTGTGCTTCATTTGTGTTGGACTTGGTTTTGATTTTATTTTATTTATGAGAATGGTTGGTTGTGCTTAATGTCAATTTTTTTTTTTTTTTTTTCTTCTTCTTAAAGTGAATGGTAACATTCATGTGTTGTGCTTGGTTGTGGAGTTCTAACTTATGCTTCTTTCCTTTCACTTCTGTATGCCTTTTTAGTTTTTCTCTTGGCTTGGAATCTTTAAGTTGTGCACTGTGGACCTTTGTGTTATGCTTGGTATATACACCTGAGATCAACTGCCCTGAGGGCATTATTGGTATTTTTGGCTTCATTAGTGATGACATCAGCAGGTTCTGTTACCTGTGGTAATGAAGGTTCAAATATGGAGGAATCTTGACAATGTCAATTAAAGTAGGGAAGGTTTGTGTAATTATTCAAATCACAAAGGAGGTTCCTATATTTGTTAGAAACCTTAGGAGAGATGAGTGTAATTTACCGAACTTAATTTCATAAAAGAATATTATTTTAAAATTTGAACAGTTTAAATTGTATAATAAATATTAATTTTCGTTATTATTTTGAATAAATTAATAATAAGTTAGTTTATAACAAAAGGATTGCAATTGTTTTATCAATTCGAATTTTAAACTTCTAATATTTTCATTATCTAATGGACAACTACTATTGGGTCAACTGTTTTATTATAATCATGCATAATTATCTATTGGGTCAACTACTTTATCTTCTTTACAATCAATTTAATAGGTGTTTAGTTGTATAATTTACTATCTAAATTTTAAAAGTATATTTTTATTCATCAAATTTTGATTGGTATAATCGCCGCTAATTAATTCATATGAATTTTTTTAACAAATTAAACAAATAAAATTAATAATTTAGAGATGAAATAAAAAAAAAAGAAATTAATCCTATAATTATGTATAATTATAATAATTATTTTTTAAAAATATATATTTTTGGGCAGGTATAGCTGAGCAGAGCTGTACAAAGGAGTATGGAGCTGATGTGCACTGGCAGTGTCTGCAATTAGAATCACATGATAGGCTCCTGCGACACGTAAAAAGAGGCAGCGGCTATTTTTCACTCCTTTCACGAGTACCTATTCCTCCGCTCCCTACCATCTAATCAAACATAAGGCACAACACATAATCATGATCACAATCGAACGGTAGAGATTGAAAATCTGTGGTTAGTGACTTTTTCGTTAGTTTTTACTTTTTCCTTTTTTGGGATGATAAAAAAAAATCAACTTATTGACTTATTGACTTATTGATTTATTTTAATCATATTATCTTTCTTTCTTTCTTTTTTTTTTTTGGTAAGTTTTTCAAAAAAAATCAATAAGTCATAAAAAAACTCATTCTCAAAATAAGCTTTAGTTTCTTATTTTTAATGAATTTCTTTTTTTAAAAAAATACTTTCACAAGTTTTTGGATTATAAGGGTGTAAATTTGGCCTGAGCTGACCCACTGTTAGGCCGCAGCGCTCCCACCAAAATTTGGGCAGGGTTACGGGCCAGAAAATTAGGCCTAGGCCTAAGGGGTATTCAGACCTGGGCCGGGACTGACCGTTTTTTTCTTTTTTTTCTTTTTTTTCCACAAAAACTAATATTGGGCCTTAAGTTGGGTTTCACTGGGGGGTTTATGTTGAAAGAGGTGAATCAAACTAACTTGGTCTTAATTTCAAAGGGACTCTATCGCAATTTAGTCCAATTAGCTTGTGTAACTTTAATCTCAAGATCATCACCAAAGTTTTGGCAAACCGTTTGAAGGGTGTGTTGGGTGGGATTATTTCCCTAAACCAATCAGCCTTTGTGCTCGGGAAGATGATTCAAGACAACATTCTTGTGGCCCATGTAGCGTTTCATTTCTTAAAATTGCAAAAGAGGGGCAAACACTCGAATATGGCTATTAAACTCGATTTCAACAAAGCTTATGATAGGGTTCAATAGGATTTTCTTTAAGCAGTTATGTGAAAGATGGGTTTTCATGAGAAATGGGTTAATTGGGTGATGTAGTGTGTTTCCACGGTTACGTTTGTGGTATTCGTGAATGGTGCTAAATGTACTACTTCTAGACCTTCAAGGGGTATTACGTTTGTGGTATTCGTGAATGCTGCTAAACGTATTGCTTCTAGACCTTCAAGGGGTATTCAGCAAGAAGATCCTTTCTCTCCGTACTTATTCCTTTTGGTGGCTAAGGTGTTATCTAAACTTCTTCATAAGAGTTTGTGGGTAAAGGAGTTCTCTGGAATAAAAATTAGAAAAACCTGCCTAATGCTGTCACATTTATTGTTTGCAGATGATGTTTCTTTACTCTTTAAAGTAGATGTTGGTCAATGTCAGCAAGTTCTTAGAGTGCTGGATGTTTATGGAAGGGCCTCGGGCCAAAGAATTAATTTTGATAAATCGGGTATCTAATTCTCTTCTAACACTGGGTTGGTTCTTCAAAAGCAAATTTGTGATGTTATGCGTATTGCTCCGGTAATAGCAGGATCTAGATATCTAGGACTGCCATTTTTTTGGAGGACGTCAAAGCTTGAGACTTATAATTTTATTGTGGAGAGGGTGTTGAACAAACTACAAGGATGGAAGCTTAAATTATTGTCCCATGTCGGTCGGAAAACTCTTCTTAAATTGGTCACCCAAGTTATACCCACCTATGCAATGGCTTGCTTTCTATTTCCTAAGAAGCTCTGTGCTGATTTAAACTCTTTGTTAAGCAACTTTTGGTGAAAAGGAGACCCCGAGAGTAGAGGTATCCATTGGGCCTCATAAGAGAAAATGTCCACGTCAAAGCTTCAAGGAGGGATGGGGTTCCAAGAATTTTAAACTTTCAACAAAGCTTTGTTGGCCAGATAGGGATGGCGGTTGTGCAAATACCCTAATTCCTTTTGTGCTCAATTTCTCAAGGGTTTGTATTTTCCAAACACAGACTTTTGAAATGCTAAGAAAACGGTTAAGGCGCCATAGGCTTGGGCAAGTATTCTGGAGGGTCATGAGGTGTTTAATCGGAGGGTCCGTTGGCAAGTCTACAATGGAAAGTCCATCAAGTTTTGGGAAGACAAGTGGGTCGCTTCATCAAAAAAATTTTGAGTGAAATCCCGTAAACCCAGCGAATGCAATCTATCTATAGTTAGTGAAGCCATCAATTCTACCTCCAGATATTAAAATAAAATCATGTTGCATAGTTTGGTCTCTCATGTAGAGGTATAAAAGATTTGTGCAATTCCCATTGCGCCTAAAGACCAAAATGATCGATTTGCTTGGCACCATGATCCAAAGGGTACTTTTTTAGTCAAGTCAAGATACAGAGTGGAAATTGAACATCAACAGCATCAAGCTGGAGACTGGCCGTCCTCCTCTTTTCAAGTTCTAGAACATGTGTGGAAATTCATATGGACACTCCTAATTCCTTCTAAACTTCGGCATTTCTGGTGGTACGCTTGTAACAATTTGTTTGCCTCTAAAGCTAACCTTTTCTGGCTTAGGTGTGCAATGGATGAGGTGTGTCCTATCTACCAATAAGAAATAGAGACTGTGGAGCATTTAATATGTGGATGTGAATGGACGAGGGCCATATGGTTTGGAAGTAACTTAAATATCACTCTCAATGCAGGGACCATTAGCTTGATTCGGAAGTGGATTTGCGTGGTGTTACAAGCTTTTGAGAGTAACAATGATCAAGTGGAATATTTTTATAAGATGTTATGGTTGGCATGGCATATATGGAAGGGCTTAAATGACTTTGTCTTCAACCATCATCCCGTTGACTCTTGTTCCACCATCTTCAAAACTGGGAAGGATTTTGATGAATTTGCTAGAATAACTATGCTCAGTCAACAAACATCTAGTAATCTGACTTTTTTGAGAGAGGCATCAAGGTCGTGGATTCCCCCTCCGTAAGGGAGGATTAAAGCCAATTGCAATGTGGCTATCAAACCTGGCACCTTGTGAGCATCTTTAGCTATTTTATTTCGAGATTGTAAAGGCTCTGTTTTGAAAAAGGCAGTTCGAATGGAGGAAGTGGGGTCTGTCATGCAGGGTGAAACGATGTCTGTTAGATGGGCGTGTCTTATGGCCAAATCCCTTAATCTCTCTTAGGTGGAAATTGCTGGTGATAACAAAGCTGTGATATGCTTATGTGTATCGAAAAATGAATCGCCTTGGTGTTGTGCTCCCATCATCGAAGATATTAGAAGGTTGGCTAGGAAGTATAATCTCTCTTTCTTGTGGAGTCCTCATGAGGCCAACAGTCTTGCCCATTGGACTGCTAGGGCTTTTCCCAATGGTGTTCTTTCCTCTAATTGGGTTCGTAATCCTCCCAAAAGGCTGCGTAAGGCTTTAGCTTTGGCTGTGTAATTTAATTTTTGATGTTCAAAAAAAATCAATAACTAACACAAGCCCGTTTGGCAGGAGACTTTTTGGTTAAAAAATTTAGAAAGCCACAAAAAAAAAAAAAATAGCGAGTTCGTTTGGGATGTGGGTTGACTTTTTGACTATTTTAGCCTGAGGCTAAAAAGTCTCATTTGAGATAAACTTTTTAGTTTTTTGACTTTTGTGAGAGCAAAAGTGAAATGATTATAGTTTAGATGTGATATTTTATCTTATTCGGCTAAAAAGCATATTTTGTCTTTTTGTGGCTATTTTAGCCAAACAGTCCAATTTTAGCTTATGCCAAACAAAGGCAAACTCAATCCAATTAGAAAAATATCACATTATACGTATCAATTAATCATTTTTTTTTTAATTTTTACAACTATCGATTTCAATTAAAAAAAAGATAAATTACAAATACACTCCTTGAGCTTTCTTAAAATACAAATTCTGCACTATTATTTTGGAAATTACAAATATTCTCTTCAAATTTTTAATTGCATAATAAAATGACCCTTTTTAATAGCAATGTTAAAAAAGGATAAATTACAAATACACCCCGTGAGATTTTTGCTTAAAATACAGATTGCTATCTTTGAATTGAAAAATTACAAATACTCCATTATCAGAATTTTTTATTTAACAGAATTAAGTAAAAAAATAAAATTCTTAACTGCTCTCTTATGTAATGATAAAATTATTTGAAATATTAATTGAAATAAATTTTTGACATCATTAAAAACTATTAACTGACTTAATAATTTATTAATAAAATAGACAATTTGTTATGAAATTAGAAATTTCAATAGGTGGAATGTAATTTGCAGAACCACAGGACACAACCACATTTGGTTCTAGAAAATTGAATCCACTTTTCAGAAAATTGAGTTTTTTATTTACTATATTTTTTTATTTTTTGTGAATTTTTTTAATATTTTACACAATTTTTTTTAGATACATCTAATTTAAATACATTTGAAAAGCAAATATTTGTGAAAAAACTTTAAAAATTTACCAAATTTAAAAAATTATAAAAATTCAATATATATATATATTTTTCGTTTTTGTTTTTTTGTATTCAATAAATTTTGTAAAGATTTTTGTACGAATTTTTTACTTTTTAAGTATATTGAGATTAAGTGAATCTTAAAAAAAATACAAACATATAAATTAAAAATTTAGAAAATTATTTTTAAAAACTCAAAATCAATCCGAATGAAACCTGAAAGGGTATATTTTAAATTTATTCTAAAAAAAATTAGAAAGAAAGGGAATAATTTGTCATTGTTTATTTATGAGTTGTGAGTTGGTTTTTTGAGTTTTTTTATTTTTTTACTATTTTAGCTTAAATAGTCTTATTTGAGACGAATTTTTTAATTTTTTTGATTTTTGTGAAAAAGAAAATAATGATTATGATTTAAACATGACAACTTTTAATTTATGACTAAAAAGTCTATTTTAACCTCATTTAAGAACAGACTAATTTAGTAACTTTTTGAATTTTTATAAAAAAAATAGAAAGAGTGATATAATAATTTTTTAATTAAAATATATAATTAACCAATGAAATTTGGAAAAATTGGCCTAAGGTCCCTCCTCTACTTTTGATAGGAGGAGAGGTCCAAAATAATATATTTTGATGGCTAAGGTCCCTCAAATTTATTTTAAGTTATAAAGTACCTAAATTACCTTTCCTTTATAACATAAATTTGTTTGAATATTATATTGTTGACTTAACTGATAGATTTTGGAAACCAAATTTGCAGTGGAGATTTCGTCGGAGTTTTCGTCGGAGATTTCAGTGGAGATTTCATGGTGGAGATTTCGTTGGAGATTTCAGTGGAGTTGACGAGAAAGATTGATACGATCATGTAGATTTTGTTGGAGATTTCGTCGGAGATTTCAGTGGTGTTACAGTGTATTGATCACATATACTTTCAGTGGAGTTGAATCAGGTTTGTTTTTAATGGAGATACCACATGCATTTTGATTTTTGTTTTGAATTTTTGTTTAGAGAGAGGCGAGTTTGATAGAGTTGATTTTTATTTTTGGAATTAATTTTTGATTCTTTGTTTTTTAATCAATTTCAAAGAGTGTTGACAGTGTGTTGATCGCGTAGGTTTTTGAGTGGAGTTGAATCAGGTTTTCGATTTAGATTCCACATGGATTTTGATTTTTGTTTAGAGAGAGGCCAGCTTGACAGAGTTGATTTTTATTTTTGGAATTAATTTTTCATTCTTTGTTTTCTGATCAATTTCAAATAGTGTTGACAGTGTAGGTGATTTTGATGTTTATAGTTCATTTTTCGTGCTCTGTTTTTTATCAACATGCTGATCAATGATAAGTTTTGTTCAATGTTTTTTTAAACTAGAGAAATTTCATTTTCTGCACTTTTGTTTTTGTAGTCTAGAGAAAATTATAAGTGTATATGGACATATTATTAGAAGTTTCTAATGCAGATAGAATATGAGAAAGTGAATGTAAGTTCATAAATTTTTTTGGACTTGTATTTGTAGTTCAGAGAAAATTGTAAGTTTGTTACTCACTTTCAGTTTGTAATATTGCAGAATGACGCATAAAAAATTGTTAGCTTGTAGTGAGGTGAAAATCACGGAGAAGCCTATAATTTCATAACAGATGTTCTGTGTGATTTTTTTCTATGATTGTGTTTAATAGTTAGCAGTAAATTTCTTTGTGATTCATTGAGTTTTTGTGATTTTGTCTTTTATCATCTTGAAGGTGAATATCAGTTTGTAGATGTCTATGGACTTTTATTTTAAGTTCAGAGAAAATTATAATTTTTAGAAATTTCTCTGGACTTTTATGTTGTTCTTGTGAAGTGTTTCTATGTTAAACAAATTATTTTTCTTGTTTTTTGTTTCAGTTTCAATAGACAGTGCAGTGTTGTTGCTGTGCAAATATGGGAATGATACTATTGTTATTAATGTTTCATGTGAATTGAATTTTGAGGAACTGGTTGGAATTTTGTGTAAAACATGGGAGGATTTGAAACCTGAGACTATGTGTATTTCATATTCTATTTTGGGCCATCTGAATTGTATGGTTCAAAATAATATTGATTTTGTGAATATGTTGAGGGTTGTTTGTGCACGCGGTGTTGATATAGTTGATGTTTCAGTTACTAGATGTGGTATTTTTGATGAAGAAGATGAAGTGGGGTCTAATTGGATAGATGTTGTGGATGGTGAGTGTGATAGGCTGGTGGATATTGAAAGGAATTCACTCTCTAAGTTTTGTTCTCACCAAGAAAAGGTGTTATTGTCGGCTCGTTGGCGGAATAATATTACGAGTGTTGGACAAAAGTTTGAGGGTGGTGTGGTTGAGTTCCGTACTTTTTTGTGCAAGTATGCTATTGAGGTTGGTTTTCAGTTTACGTATGTTAAAAATGACAAGCTGAGGGTTATGGCAGAATGTGCATATAAGGAATCAAGGGGATGTATGTGGCGTGTACATGCTTCTGTTGAAAAAACAAATGGGTTCTTCTACATAAGGACTTTGAACAATGAACATACGTGTGGTGTGGCGGTTCGTACGAATAAACATTCGAGGATGACTTCCAGCTTAGTTTCTGGGCTGATAGTTGACGAGGTAAGTGCAAAACCTTTAACGTCCGATGGATGTTGTGAAAGAAATGAAAGACAAGTATGGGGTCTCAATCAGTTATAACTGTGGTTGGTTGGGTGTTGAAAAAGCAAAACGTAGTACATATGGGGATTCTTGTTTGTCATTTGATCAATTACGGTGGTATTTTGATGAGGCATTGAAGAACAATCCAGGTAGTCGTTTTGAGTTAGATTTTGAAGATAACAAGCGTTTCAAAAGAGTGTTTGTGGCTTTTCATGCATGCATTGCTGGTTTCAAATATTGTCGGTCATTACTTTTTCTTGATGAAACATTTTTGAAAGGACGACACAAAGGAGTTATGCTTGCTGCAATGGGGAAAGATGGGAATGAAGGTAATTGTAAATATATAAAATTTTATGTAACTATGTGAATTTTTTATGCATGTAGGAATTGAGTGAATGTAATTTTTCTCTGACACTTTGAATTTTCTCTGGTTTTGGCCACTGTGTGGATTTTCACTGGATTTGTTTTGGTTACTAAGTCAATTTTCTCTGGTTTTGGTTACTAAGTCAATTTTCTCTGGATGTTGCCAATGTGTGAATTTTCTCTGGAGTTGGGCACCAAGTGAATTTTCTCTGGATGTTGGCAGTGTCAAATTTCTTTGGTTGTTTATTGTTCTAATTTTCTCTGCATGTGTATATCTGATATGCTTGTTCCTATTTGTTTTGTAGGTTTTTTCCTTGTAGCTTTTGCTGTTGTTGATGCTGAGAATAAAGAGAATTGGTGTTGGTTTCTTGAACATTTATATGGAGTATTGGCATCAGAAAAGGTAATAAGTCTCATATCAGATTGACATTGTGATATTGTGGAGGGAATTGCTAGGTTTTTCCCTAACTACTTTCATGGATTTTGTCTTGAACATCTAAAGAGAAATTTGAGGGATAAGTTGTCATGTGGAAACACAATTTGGTTAAGGAGACGATTGTGTCTAAGTTTTCAGAATGTGCATATGCGCCAACAAAGGCATCATTTTATTTCAAGTTAAATGAATTAAAAAGTGAGGGAAGGGACATTGTGATTGCTTTCTTGAGAAGTTTACTATATGAAAATTGGAGTGATGCATATTTTGCGGGGAAACGTTATGGTGAGATGTATTCAAATGTTGCTGAGTCATTCAATTCATGAATATGAGAAACTCGGCACTTGCCAATAACAACTTTGGTGGACATGATACGGTTGCAAATTATGAATATGAGGTCTGATAGGAGGCTGCTCTCTAGTAAATGGAATAAAGTTCTGTGTCCTCGTATGGATAGTGTATTAGAGAAGTATTTTTTGGATGGGAGGACATGGAATGTGAGTTTGTCATCTGATAATGTCTTTGAAGTGTATTGTTTTCCTTCGGTTATGGTTGATCTTGGGTTGAGAACTTGTTCATGTCGAAAATGGAAAATAAATGGGTATCCATGTCAACATGCTGTTGCTGCAATTTTTAGGAGTGGAAGGAATTTGAATTCATTTGTTGAACTATTTTTTCATGCTGATATGTATCGTCAAGCGTACTCGTTTTCGATTGGCCCAGTTCCAACTGTTGAAAAACCTTTGTGTAGCATTGAAGATGCTATGATTTTACCTCCATTGAGCAAGAGACCAGCTGGGAGGCTGAAGAAGAACAGAATTGCTTCTACTGGAGAGTTTAAAAAGGTGATTAAGTGTAGTCGGTGTGAGAGTATTCGTCACTATAATAAGAGGACATGCAAGGAGCCTTTTTTAAATAGTTGAGGATAGTACATTTTATTGATTGAATAATACATATGATGATTAGTTTGTGTGTTTTGTTTTGTGAAATGTATTTTTTAGACAGTGTATAAAATAATATCAATCAAATTCTTTCAGAGAAATTTTTGCAATATCAGTTAAAGTGTGCATTGTGTTTGTTGATATATACTATAGGCAGTGGGTTTGTAATACCTGTCAAATTCGTCCAGAGAAATTTTCTATGGCAAAGAAAATTCTGTGTAATGTGTTTTGAAGCTTCAAATTCATCAAAAATTATTGCAGTGAGTGCAACCAAGAAACAAAATTAAGCTCTTTTGAAATTTCTCTGAGTTTAGAATTTCTCTGGACCAGGGAAGAATTTATCTAGAATGACTTCAACTCAGAAATTTTTCTCAAAGCCAGAGAAATTTTCCTCACCAACCCAGAGAAATTCACAACTCAGAGATTCCATTTTGTGTCACCATTCGAATCCATCAATTTCATCCGGAAAAATTTTCCACTATCAGAGAAAATTATCTGGGCATTGTGTTTTGAAATTTCAAATTCATCCAGTGAAATTTTCCAGTAGCAGATAAAATTACTGTGCGCTTTGTGTTTTGTTGAGTTTGATGATTGTTTTGTACCAACAGAAAGCATTACAGATTACATGATCATATAGGCATCCCCTTGGGACGATACAAGTTAAATTTCTTTGTGAATTTCTGGTAATATCATACCAGAGAAATTTCTGCGGACAATTTTCTCTGTGTGGATTGTGTTGACAATCACAATAAAAAATATATATATATATTTAACCATCGATAGGTATGAAATTTACATTAGTCAAGAAAGGATGTATATTGATAAGTCAAGCATCATTATTCCTTCAATGTGTCAACAAAAAACTGAGTGGTTAATACTGTATGGATATATACATATATGTGAGACAATTTTCTCTGTCTGGCTATGTACATTATCTTCCTTTCACTAGTTTCACTATTACATTTTCGGTTTTTCTAGAGGTATTTCAATTGGTTCAGTCCATGATCGGCCAACTTCAGTCACAAATCTCTCTATGAGTTCTGCCCTCATCAACCTGATCTCTTGTGTGGACAATTTGGAGCTAATAGGTTCATGCTTGCTATATTGTTTCATTATATAGCAGACAAAGAGGCCACAATCCAGACTGCATACAAATTATAGGTATGGTTAGTTTTAAGAAACATGCAAATCAGAGTATCTTATTTATAGATGTATGAAACTTACGAATCACTTTCTTGTTGTGGAGCATTGTTGACATACTCAAAGTCGTAACTTGTGTTTTGTGAGTTTATCAATTTGAAAGAGGGTTGTGATTGAGCGTCTCTTTCAAGGCAAGCTTTCAAAAAATTCTCCACATATTCTTGCTGCAAATTTTTTTTTTTAAATAACAGAGAAATTTACAGACAAATCAATGGGATTGTATGAAAATTATCATCACATAAAGATTATGATGGATCAGAGAAATTTGCACTCGTTACCAATTGTTTTGTATCTTTAACATATTTGTCTTTTGCATCATCCCTCATTGGCCTCAGTGAGTTGTAGAACCTCCATAAACTGTCTTGTTTGTCGAGGACAAGCAAGGTCCAGTGATTTCTAGCTGTGGATTTCTCATTACCTCCAGTATTTATTGGGAAATAGAGGAACCTGTAGTTCCTCCATGCTGTTTCAATATGCTTGTCAAATAAGGACACTCGAAAAGATTGATTTTCTGTCATCTTGATGAAATTCTGTGTTCAGAGAAAATCCAAAAATGGTTTTGTTCAGAGAAAATGCAAGAAGTATCTTAAGAAGAGAAAGTAGTAAGTAAATTCCAGAGAACATCAAATAAAATAGTAGTAACATACTAAGCTCATGAATGTGAAAAAAAATGAGGTTGGTTGTTATCTTTCTCTCATTTGGTCAGCCAAAAGTATCTCTCCATAGCCATCAATGACCTGAAAAATATGATTTGTAATTGTAATATTGGTTTATAAAGGCTGATGGAACATTGCAGAGAAATTTTGATGAAAGGGAAAAACTTACATTGTTGGCAATTTCTTTTTGCTTTATTAGGTTTCCAATGTCTTTGAAGGTAATGAGGTTCAACTCACTTGTCCAAATTAAAGCCCTACAAGACGAGAAAGAAGGGATTTAATTGTTGTTTATGCAATATAAGTTTGTAATTTTTTGTTTGTTATATTCTATTTTGTTTGTTGTACTTACTCAAGTCTGGAGACATTTGATATGTGCTGCAACATATCTTTTACGTGATCTTTTATCAATCTTGAAATCGGAAGAGTTTGTGGAAAGACCCAAGATTTTCTGATGTTTATAGATTGAGGCAAGATGTACGCATCAGCATCAAGTACTTCTTTGTCCTTCGTGCTTTGCTCAGCTTGCTTTGCAGGTTGTTTTGAAGCTCTAGTCACTTTCGCAACTTTGGGATATTGAAATTCTGGATCGTGCTGCTTGTCCTTCCTTTTTTTTGCCTTTAAATTTTTTATCATTGACGTTGGATCTTTTTTGACTGTAGACAGTGAAAATATTAGTAAAAGTGAAATTTCTCTGAAGTAACAGATGATATTTCAATATGTAAATTTATGGGATTCAATATTTTCCACTTACCATAGACTTTCGTCTTTTGTTTCGGTTGTTTTTTGTGTGCCATTTCTTCATGTTGGGTTGTTGGTTGTTGTTCAACTTGGATTCCAACTAGACACAATGAAAATCAAACAAGCCGCAAAAATGGAATAAGAAAATAGACAGAGAAAATGAAATGAGCAGTAGAAATCAATAGAAATAAGCGGCAGAAACTAATGTGTTCAGAGAAATATAACTTCCAGAGAAAATTACCAATGACAGAAAATTATAATAAATAGAAATTTCTCTGAGTTATGATGACACAAGGACATAACTTTTTGTGGCTCAAGATTTTCACTGACCTTGTGGTTGAAGTTGTGTTGGTGTTCTGTATGGTTGTGTTGCTAGTTGGACTGACAGTTCTTGAACTTGTTCATGCAATTTAGTATTTTCTGTTTCAAGCTCCGAATTTGAATTCTTCAACTGTTGAATTGTTTTCATATTGTCTTCTTTTTCAACCTCCAACATCCTTAGTTTCATTTGGATTGTGCTTTCTTTTTCTTGAAGTTCGGAGTTAAGTGATGTCAGGGTTTTTATTGAAATATCCTTTTCAGCAAGTAATTCCATCCAATTTCTATCTTCTTCTTGTTTAGCTTGAGAAAGTGCCTTCAGTCTTTGATGTAGATTAGCAATTTGGGCATCCTTTAATTCCTCAAATTCTTGAGGCTAATGCATTGTTGAGCCAGAAATGCTATCACGTTGTTGGTCGACCGGCTCATTACGTTCTTCTTCATCACTTTCCATGTTTTCTTCTTGCTGTTCATCTTCTTCTTTATCTTCTTGTTCATCTTCTTCTTCACTGTCTTCTTTCTGTTCATTCTGTTCTTTATCTTCTGTCTCTATGTCTTCACTTTCTTCTTTAGCTTCTTCTTCTCCACTGCTTTCACTTTCTTCTCTGGCTTCTTCTTCTCCACTGTTTGCTTGGGCTTCTTGTCCATTGCTGGCTTCGTATTCTTCTGTGTTGCCTTCTGCTTCTTCATTGAATTTGACAATTGCTTGACCTTCAAATGAATCTTGTGATGCCTCCTTGAATTTGACAATTGCTTTTTTTGATTATTTCTTTGTCTTTTTACCAAGACAGAACTCCTCTGATGGGTTTTTGACTAGCTACTTATTATCTATCTGTAATAGGAGGCAAACTTCAGAGAAAATTGTATGGGCCATAGAAAATTACAGACAAGGACTTAATTTTATGAGGCAGAGAAAATTATGAAACGAGCAACATAATTTAGATATTAGAGAAAATCAATCAAGGCATGTAAGTTAATGTTTGACTATAATTGTGTCAGAGAAATTTGGATTCCAGAGAAAATTGATGACAATGCAGAAATAAACCAATTGGTACCAAAGAAGAAAACATAAATTGATAGTTTAAAGAAAATTGATCTTAATCAATCAATGCACGAGGGAAACAAAGCAGTGGTCAGAGAAATTTTGGAATTTCACTGAGATTTCAGGAGCAATGGGAATCTAACCTGTCGAGGTGCAAGAGAGTGGACTGGTGTCTTCTGCAGCTATTTTGTCAAGGTTTGTAGGTTCCACTTCGCACATCTTGGGAAGTCAGTGGTGTTACTATGTTCCGAGTCAATGATAGTTGCATGTTCACATAGTCAATACTGTGATGAAAATTAAAGTAAATAAAATTTTCTAAATACACAAATTTGTAAGTATGATAACTGCAAATTTGAATGGATATTATACTTATCAGCAATGCAATAACACACCCCGTAACTTTTTCTGGGGTTTTGTGCAATGCCATGATAGAATCAATCAATGTTGATGTGATTGCTTCTGGCCAATCATACTATTTCATTGATTCAAGAGGTTCCACATACTATATAAAAACCCACCCTATTGAATTCCCACTTGTTGCAAAAAATAGGGTGAGACACAAGTACAATGTAACAATGATTGCTACATCTTTGTAGTCTGTTGGTTGCT
Source organism: Camellia lanceoleosa (assembly GCA_025200525.1). NCBI lineage: Eukaryota > Viridiplantae > Streptophyta > Magnoliopsida > Ericales > Theaceae > Camellia > Camellia lanceoleosa. The sequence goes on along the minus strand of JANUSC010000086.1, from coordinate 57,077 downwards.
TGCCTTTCATTGCTTTGACCAAGGCGTTTTTAAGAACAGGACCAGTGAGCCTTGTGTCCTTTTAGAATCTTTTCCTCAAGAATGCAGATTTGACTTTTTAGAGTATCTTAATGACAGGGCTCTTTTACCTCATTCCAAACCAAAAATCAAGGTCATGTCATTTGTTGTGAAGGTCAAGTTCTTCTTACCAACTGTGAATGATTTTGTTTTTTCATTGTAACATTTGATTATGGCAACTACATCATCGGATTTCCTAGTTTTCTTTGGGTCCATCCTTCCACTGGTTAGAGCTTGGATCAAATACCAGAAAGGGGTCTTTTGAAGCTCTAGAAGTTGTTTTGAATTGAATTTAAGTGTTTGAAAAAATGAGACAACGGATGAGAGGTTGGATCGGAATTGAATGGTGTAGTGAGCTCTCTTTCTGTGGAGTTTAACAGGTTTTTTTCCCCTTGAGCTTGAGTCCTTTGAAGTTGGGGTACTCATCTGTATGCTAGTTGCTTCATCACCTTGTGTGATTTGGCGAGGAGTTTGTGGTGTTTTGTTATTGGTTTTTGATCTTAGATCATAAAAAGACTGAGAGAGTTGTTCTGTCTTGGTTGGTGTTTCCAGTGCTTTACTGCTGGTTTTTTATCTTAGCCCATAAGAAGACTGAGAGAGTTTCTGTTTTTTGCTTGGTGTTTCCGGTGTTTCGCTGCTTTTACGTTTTGCCATTTCTAGACAATGATTAAAACATAAAGATGTCAACATTAAAACTCAGAGAAAATTGAATATGCTAGAGAAAATTGGACATGTCAGAAAAAATTACAGATAAGGGAGAAAATTGCAGATAAGAGGAAATTGGAAATGTGAGAGAAAATTACAGATAAGGAAAAATTACAGAAAATTGGACATTGCAGAGAAAATTAGACATTAAAAATGAAATGTCAGATAAAATCAACAAAGCATCATAAACATGGAAGAGAAAATTTCAATTATTGTTAAAATTACGTATAGAAGTTAACATACCAGAGAAAATGAATGGCAGAGAAAAGTAAACATGGCAAGTCAAAGAAAATTTTCATGCCACAATTAGCAATATAAAATAAACAAAATAATGTAAACATGCCACTGAAAATTACACCAAATTGAAACCAAAAATTGAACAAAATAAACATACCAGAGAAAAATACACATTCTTGAGGAAATTTCCATTCCAGAGAAAATTTCAATTCATAATATTAAAATACCAGAGAAATTTACATACACAACCATAGAAAATTAACCATGATAGAGACACATAAGAGATGAAAGTGGTGTGTTATGGTCAGAGAAAATTATAAACGCCAGAGAAACTTAGACAGAGGTAAGAGAGTAATAGACATTCCAGAGAAAGATAGACGTTCCAATTAAGAGAAATTTACAGAGCAGGGAAATTTATAGACAGAATTACAGAAACATGTTCAAGAATAAGATAAAAACATAGAAAATTGCTTTTTCAAAATAAAGATGCCAGAGAAAATTGAAAGAAGAAACATACATCAAGCAAAAATCAAATAAATTCAAATGCCAGAGAAATTTACAGATAAAATTAAACAAACATGTTCAAGAATAAGTTCAAAATACAGAGAAATAACTGTTTTCAAATTCATATAGCTTTTTATTACAAAATTGAAACCCTAATTTATGGAAGGTTAATATAAAATGCTATTAACTTTGTTTCCAAAGAAAATCTAGTTGTATTGCAGAAAAACTTACCAGAGTTAGGATGAAACTTGATTGACGAGCTAATATGGCCTGAGATGAAGATGCAACGTGACGAAGATGGACTGAGATGACGATGAACAGTGAAAACGAAGTTCTAACAAAGGTTAGAGAAATATGTGAGGAAGGAATGTGAATGATTTTTGTAAAAGAGAATGAAGCTTGAATGTCGATGGTGAAGATGATGTTGAAACCCTAATTCTTTGTCTTCTTTGCTCGTGAAGATCTTTGGATAGTTGGAATGGAACTGAGACGTCGGAATAGTTTCGTTTCTGTGTTGATTTCGGCGAGGGTATTTTGGTCCACAAAAATAATTAAAAACGTGCGCCAAATTGTCCAGAAACCTGATGCATCACTATTTTTTTGGGTATCTTTTATCCTCTAAATTAGTATTATTAAGGAGTTAAAAAAAAAATTCTCATAAAAATTTTATTTTTTATGATTAAAATAATCTACAGGCCAAACGAGCACTTAACTGGAGTCGTGCCGTCCAGCCGACGATTACGGAAGGCTCGAGTAGGTCCCTCCCACTCTCTCTCTCTCTCTCTCACCCTTTTAAGGCTCCTGCTCCACCCCCTCTCTCTTTCTACAAATCTCCCATTTTCTCTTTCCGAAACCCTTTTCACTCATTCATGGCGTCTCCAAAAGAGGGACACTACAGAGGAGTTAGAAAGAGGCCGTGGGGTCGCTACGCAGCAGAGATTCGAGACCCATGGAAGAAAACCCGAGTCTGGTTAGGCACTTTCGACACCCCTGTCGAGGCCGCTCTAGCCTACGACGACGCAGCTCGCTCTCTCCGTGGTGGCAAGGCCAAGACCAACTTTCCTGGCCCACTTCTCGACCTCAACCTGCCGTCCGATCACCTCTGGATCTCGCCGTCCGCTGGCCGCCACGTCATCGGAGAGTTCCTACTTACTGGTGTTCTCAAAGGAGGCGCCACGACGAGTGGCAACGAGGCGGCGAATGACGGCGGAGGAGTGGCGGCGCCGGAGAGTGGGTATTTTGGGGTGGTGAGACGTGGGTTGGGGGTTGATTTGAACGAGCCTCCACCGTTGTGGCTGTGATGAACGACGACGTTTGTGAAATCGTAGTAGTTGCTCTCTGTATTTTTAAAAAAAAATCATTTCTCGTTTTTTGTTTGTTCGTTTGTATGTGTTTTTGAGAGGGAAAGAGAGAGGGTCTGATTAATGAAAACTAATCATGTTTTGTACATATTATGCTTCTTATGCTTTGTAGGATGAAACTGCCCTGGATACATACAACTCTCTCTGTCTCTTCAGACGATGTTGGTTCTTAGTTTTCCGACCGTTAATTTACACTGTGCCCCTTTCACCCATTGCCCACTCCGGCCTTTTAAAAAGTTTTATTTTTTTCCTTTTGACGTTTTATGTTTGTAATCATTTTCGCTTTAATTTTTTATATTTTGTAATTATTTTCGTTTTATTTTTAAACTAACTTCTATCCGAAAAAGTAATAGAATTTGTCTTATCACTAACACATTAACTTCATATATTAATGTAAAAAATTTACTAAAAATATAAAAAATAAAAAGCAAAAAACAAAAAAATTGAATTTTTTTTAGCCTTTGGTGAATTTTTTTTCAAATTTATTCATAAATATTAAGATAAATTATAAATACACCTCTTGAGATCTGTTTAAAGTATAAATTACTTCTTGTAATTTTGAAAATTACACATATCACATTGTAAGAATTTTTTATTTAACAGAATTAACTAAAAAATATCAAATTCATAATTGCTCTCTAATATAATAATAAAATTATCTAAATTATTAATTGAAATATATTTTTAACATTATTAAAAACTGTTAATTAATTTCATTATTTATTAATAAAAATAACAATTTGTTATGAAATTAGAAATTTTAAGAGATGGAATGTAATATTCAAAACTACAGAGGTGATTCATATTTTAATCAAACTTCAGGGAGTGTATTTGTAATTTACTCTAAATATTATTACATTATAGATACATCTAGATTAGATGCAGCTAAAAAAATAAAAATAAATTTAACTAAAAAAAATTCATTAAAGACGAAAAAAAAAAACGACAGTAAATTTTTCATTTCAGAATTCACAATATAGGTGTTTGAGTCAGTATATTTTTATGTTTTCATCTTTAGTAAAAAAAATTTCTTTTTTTAGTTAAATTTGTTTTTATTTTTTAGTTGCATCTAATCTAAATGTGTCTATAATGTAATAATGTTTATAAGTAAATTTGGAAAAAAAAAATCACCAAAGACTAAAAAAAATTTTAATTTTTTTGTTTTCTATTTTTTATTTTTTGCATTTTTAATGAATTTTTTACATCATATATGGAGCTGATGTGTTAGTAATGTGACAGATTCTGTTAATTTTTTGAATGGAAGTTAGTTTAGGAATAAAGTGGAAATGATTGCAAATATGAAGGGCAAAACTCAGATGAATTGCAAACATGAAGGGTTAAAGTGAAAAAAAATAAACTTAAAGGGCCAAAGTGGAAAGAATTGCAAATATAAAAAGTCAAAGTGAGAAAAATTAAACTTTAAGAGCCAAAGTAAAAAAAATAAGTGAAACTTTAGGAGAATAAAGTGTAATTAACCCTTAATTTATTTAAGAAAAACATTTGAGAGATCTAAAATAAGAATTTTAAATAAGCTTTAGGGGGTGAATCTCACCTATTGGTGTGATGTTTTGTTTTTGTTTTTTTCTTTTCCGTTACATCAGTGGAGCTCAATTAGAGCTCTAAAATTAGAAAATGTATCATTACTCTTTTATTTAATTTTAGCAATAAGTATGTTAGGTAATGGAGGGTAATCTTGGGTTTCGGTTAGCAACTTTTAATTTTAGTTAAAAAATAAAAAATTATTATAAATTATCACATTATTCTTTCTTTTTCTTTTTTTTTGACACATCCTTTATAAAAAAAAATTAAAATAATTATTAAAATAATTTATTCTCAAATTATTATCTTACGTGATTTTGATTCCCACGCGCCCCTGTAAAGTAATAATTTGGTAAAACAAAACGTGTGCACAAGCACAATAACCCTGTTTGGTAGAATTATGGGAAAGTACTTATACCTTATACCTTAACAGCTTATAGCTTATAATTATGAACGTAAGCTGATTTCTGACTTATAAATTAAGTTTCTCCTACCCCACTCAAAGAATAAGTTGATTTCTAACTTACAAAAAACTATAAGCTGTATTGTTAAGCTAAACCAAACACATCAAAATAGCTTAAATTAAGATGAAAACTGAAATAAACTGAAATTAAGCTGTACCAAACAGGACTAATACTCTTTTATTTTTATGGATTGGATTACTGGCTGTCCAACATATTTTTGAGAATTCAGATTTAATTATTTAAAATTATTATTTTATAATTCAGATTTGTTCCCTCAAAAATATATTTATTCAATTCAATTGGATAAGTTTGAAATTTTTATTTGATTTATTGATTTATTTTATTTATTTATTTGGCGGAGGAGCAGACTTGGAATTTTAAGGCGTGGGTCATATGCCGGCATTTGGGGTCGCTTTCTCTGTCTTTCTCGGAATCTTTCAGTTTGCTTTTTCACAGTATTTAAATGTATGTACATGCGAATGTGCATGCATTTTCAAATGTTGTATACATGATGATGGAGCCATATCACCCGGTGGGTTTGGCATCTTAAGTTGGGATTAAAATAATTATAAAACAATAAAATAAATTAATAAATTAATAAAAGGGTCGCATTTGATTACCAATTGTGGTGATAAAGATAAGCAGGAAGAAAAAAATTGTGAAGTATCCCTAAATCATAAAATGTGATCTTATAAATTGTGTAATCTTTTTTTTTTTTTTTTATAAATTTAAAGGTCTCATTACAGTGAAAATTATACAAAAGGATAGTCATTTACATGTTTAGGTTTCATTTTTTAATAATAAAAGTAGATTTTTCAAAATATAAAATTACATTTGTACTATAGAAGTTTTGGATTTTCCCTCATATTAGAACAAATTTCACATTACGAACAAAAACATAAAACACTCTAATAATATAACAATCCAATGTAACACATTAAAAAACTTTTTGATATATTTTTTTCAAACATAACAATATAACACTAAAAAAAATTTTCTTAGTGTACTTTTTCTAAACGTAACACTCTAATGTAATACACATAAAAACACTAAAAAATCCTTAATATACTTTTTTTTCAAAGCGTGACACTCACAGTTTGAAATTATATATTATCCAAAACTTATTAAGGAATTTTATACTCCTTTTGGAATAGTTTGAAGAATTAGTGTTATATTGGAATTAATGTTATATTAGAGTATTACGTTTGAAAAAATACACTAAAGAATTTTGTGTGTTATATTAGAGTATGACACTAAAGAGTCTTTTTGTGTGTTATATTATAATGTTACACTAAGGAGTTTTTTTGAAGTGTTATGTTAGGGAAAAGTACATTAAGAAATTTTTTTGTATATTACATTGGAGTGTTAAATTAATTTTTTTTTTAAAGTGTTACGTTTGAGTGTTATATTAGAGTATTATAGTTCAAAATTATACATTTATCCAAAATTTAGTAAATAGTTTATGCACTTTTTTTGAAATATTTGAAAAATCGCACATCCTTTTAGAATATTTAAAGAATCTCATATTTCAAGTCATTTTTGTACTCTTTTTGAAATGTTTTCCAAATAAAAAAAATTCACATAAAAATTCATCCCAAATTTAATTACCATATATTGTGTTACCTTACATTTCTAGCATAAAAAGAAAAAAGAAAATAATAGAAATAAGGGTATAATCGTAAATCTACTTTTTTTAAATAATATATTAAATTTATTTTTCCAAAATTAACGGACCTAATTGATCTATAAAATTTTTTTACGATTAAATAGATCACAATTCTTGAAGACAATTGGACTTACCCTCTTTGGTTTAGTTTTTTGAAATTTGTATTCTTTTTGTTTTTAATAATTTTTTAATATTTTAATTCTTTTGTAACATTTTAGATATACCTAATGTAAATGCACTTAAAAAAAAATAAGAAATTTGTGATTTTTTTAAAATTCAATACATATGGAAAAAATGCAAAAGTACATTTTTTTTTATTTAGTAATTTTCTTATAGATTTTTTTGACAATTATGTTACTTTTTAAATACATCAAGATTAAGTAAATCTAAAATACTAAAAAAATTTAATTAAAACACAAAAAAAAAGTTCACTGAAGATATATATATATATATATATAAGGAGAAAATTATAGATCTGTGTAATTGTGAAAAAATAATTACAAATTAATGGTAAACTTTAACGATTATAATATTTAAAAACATAAGGATTTCAATGTATTTGTAATTAATTTTTTAAAATTATACTAAATTATAAATTTTCTTTAAAAAATAAAAATAATAAATATATATTTTTTTCCGAAAAACTAAACCAAATAGAGTGACTCATATTTTGTGATTTACTTTTAGTACAAATTTCTCCTGATATGTTAAAAAATTACACTATATGTCTTGTTTGATTATGTATTTTTACTGAAAAATTACTCCATACTACAAATAACTTTGGACCATCAAGTTCATATGGATCTTCTCACGTCATTACCCAAACACCCCAACTCAAAAAAAATTGAGTCCTTATAACAAAATATATTCTAAATTTTTAATTTTATTCATTTAAATGCTAAATTTTTTATTTGTTTTCAATTTAAATTATTATGAAAAAATGAGTGTTAGCCATTAAACTCAATAAAAAATATATTTTAAATATTTTATGATACATTGAGTTTAATGACTAAATACTCTTTTTCTATAAGTTTACTTAACAAAAATTTGCAAATGATTTAAATTATAAATAAATAAATAAATATTATTTAAATTGACTACATAAAAAAGAAAAAATATATATTTTGTTAGAAAGCTAAAATTTTATTATTATTATTTTTTTTGTAATTGTCGAAAAGAAAAAAAAGAAAAAAATCTTTATTTGCATGCCAAACAAATTTATCCTCCGTTCGGGAAGTTGATGGATAAGCTAGATGAGTCCGGCATCTCAGATCAACAATGTGCCAGACCAATGAAAATGATATAGGCTAATTTTAAAAAGTAGGTTAAAATTTAATTTTTTAGATTTTTAAATTTTTTTTTAAAATATATATATTGTACGGAGAGTAAATATCCATTATCATCCGTACTCCTCGAGTCCAAACTGCACCTTCTTCCGTTCGACCTGCGAACACAACGAAGGTGAACTACCCGGTGGATTCTGAAAACCCTCCGACGGTCAAGTCGACACACTCGAGAGAAAGAAAGAGAAGACAATGTGTTAGTATTTCTCTCACCATAAGATGTTTTTTGCCCAGTATGGGGGCGCAGTCATGCTTATATACCTTCTGCGCGTACCTCTGCATCCATTTGCCTTTTGACGCGTGGACCTGCTCTTATATCCCACTTTCCCACGTGCCAGTGCAAATACAGCTAAACACCACCTAACCAAACCGCCAAATAGCGTTGGCGCAAATAGACACCTCATGCTACCCTCGACCGCACTACTTCCGAAACACACAATGCTCTGAACCAAGCTCTATTATAACCGAGCTCGGCCACCCTCCGTTATGACATGCATTACTTTCATTGTGGCTCAGCCGCCCTCTGCTATAACCGAGCTCCTGCTTGGTTGGATTGGTCTGCGGAGGATCTGACCCACCTAATTCAACGAGCAAATAAAGTGAACTGGACCCGCAATCCGATATTACCCCGGCCAAATCGGACCTGGGCCTTGACCGAGCACACTACCACTGGATTAGCCTAACCCAACTCGACCCAAATTTGTCTGGCCAATTTGCCCGACCATTACCACGGCCCAAAGCCAGATTATGAAATCTCCCTCTCATATATATATATATATATATAAAGTGATGATTTAAAAAAGTTAAAAAATAAAAAAATTAACTTTTAATCTAATTACCAAAATAAGTCATAATATATAAAATAAAATAAAAAAATTACAACGTAGGGAGAGATTATAAAAAAGTTGGGCTTGCCTCCAGTTTACCATCTGGACTGGAGGGTCCAGTTCGACTCATTGGGCCTATTTTTTTTTTATCTCTTTTTGATAATTCGAACCCTTCACATTTTTAAGGTTTGTTGAGTACATTATCCTTGTAAAAAATTATGTCGATCGGATAACAACTACTATATATTTGGATCACATTTTTTGAACTGTTAATTTTCTAACTGTTTATTTTTCTACAGACAAAAGTGATTCGAATACATAGTATCTGTTATCTGATCGACGTGATTTTTTACAAAAATGATATATTTAACAAATTCTAAAATGTCAATGGTTTTGATTATCGAAAAGGAGTCCAGAAGTGGGTCTAATAGGCCAAACTAGACTGAACTGTCTTAAATTTAGATTGAAAATAGTCAGGACCCTTATAAAAATTCTACTAATAATTACTATTTTTTTTAATTAGTTTAACATATAGTAACATTAAAATGATGATATGGTGTACCAAACTTAGGGCTATTTTTGGAAGGGGCAACCACTTCCCAGTTTTTAATCAACTTTCATCTCTCATAAAAAAAAATTTAAAAAAATTAAAAGACAGTTTTTAATCATCTTTTCAAATCATTCTTTAAGAATTGTTTAAAAAGTGTTAAATAAGTATTTTTTTTAATAAAAATAATATTATAAACTGAAAAATAAAAAAATGTGCTAATACAACAGGGGTCAAACAAGGTCTTACAGAATAATTTTTCCCGTTGTTGATGGGGAAAGGTGAAGAAAATGCATTGCCAAGTCAAGTTCCCCTTTGATAGGGTACCCTGAAAAAGGCATCAGACATTTTAACAGCTGTCCACACCTGCAACAACTACCAACGTCAGCGGCCAGAGAAAAAAAAGATACACAGATCTGTCTTCCCCGGTCCCACCTCAGAGATGTCCTCACGCCCTACAGCCGGCCGTCTTTTCTACAGTGTTTCAATTTTTTGGATTTAATTTTTGTAGAAATTAAATTTTTTATTTTTTATTTTTAATGAATATTTTCAAAATTTTAAATATTTTTTTTAGATATATTTTATTTCGATATATCTATAAAAAATATTTGAAAAAATATATTTTAAAAAATTAATAAATATACAAGAATATAAAAAATGTGTTAATTTCTCGTATTGTTTTTTATGTTTTTGGATTTAATGAATTTTTTAAAAAAAATTCACAAATATTATACTTTTTAAGTATATTTATATTAAGTGTATATGAAAATTTTTAAAATTACTTAAAATATTAAAAAATTTAGTGAAAACAAAAAAAAATAAAAAAAAAAAATTCTAATCTTTTGAAAAGTGAATCTTAAAAATCTAAACTAAACAAATTGAATGTTATATTTGTTGCAACATCAATCAAAAATAATTTCACTCATTGATGTTGGTTTAAAAAATAAAAAAAAATTAATTTTTTAACTTTTTACAGTGATTTAAAATTAGTTTCACCCATTCTTTTTTAATATATAAAAAATAAAAAGAATAACGTGATACTTGCAGTGATTTTCTGACTTTTTTTATATTAACTAACTACTCGCCAAACAAGCCTAAATTTAAATTAAGGAAAAAATATTAGCTACGTATCAAGTAATGATTAATGGGTTATTTGAGATGATTTAAATAAATATACTTTTTGACTTTTTATGAATAGATGTACAAAGTGATAGAAATGTGAGGTGATTTAAAATCACAGGTGATGTAAACCAAATAACATAAAAAGATAAAAAGATATGCCAAAGTAGGGGATGCCAAACAACCCCTAAAATTGAAGGTGCAAAACCATCTAACTAAAAAATTGAAGGTGCCAAAAATTGAGGTGGATCTCAAAATAACTAAATAAAGTGATTTTTATCATTTTCATTCTAATTAAGTATATTTATTACATAAATGTGATTCAATCTATTATTGGAATTGGTTGTACTATTGCATGATGAACACAAAAAATAAAATATAATTATCTTTATATTTGGTTTTAGTGATCATACTAAGGATGAGCATGGTTTAGTTTAATTCAATTTAAGAAAAAATCAAGAATAAATTATTATTTATGATTCTATAAATTTGTAAACAATTTTAGAATCAAATTTATAAATTGTGGGTTGATTTTTAATTTTTTAACTTTAGACTGAGGCTAAAAGTTTCGTTTAGGATAAATTTTTTGACTTTTAAATTTTTGAGAGAAAAAATAAAATGATTATGATTTAGATGTAACATTTTATTTTATTAATTTTTTAGTCTATTTTATCTTTTTGTGACTATTTTATCTCAAAAAATTTATGCCAACATATTCAAAATACAATTTGATTTGAAGTCATGATTTTTAAAAATTTATTAAATCACAAAATATTATTCACTGCTTATCAAAACATCCAACTATAAGTCATCATTTTTAACAATAATTATTTACATGATCATTTATAACTAATTTTATCGCTATATAGGAATGTGTTTGTGGATGTAGATGATTAAAAGAACAACTCGCTCGACTTGTACGACTTGATATATGTATGGGTGCTATCACATACTTGAGCGTCTATGGTGGGTCTGGTTCGATTCCACATCCCAACAATAAGGGTTGGTTTGAGATGTTTTAAAAAAATGTATTTTTTGATTTATTGACTTATTTAGGTTGGGTTTGATGTGATGTGTTAGAGAGGTGATATGATTTAAATAAGATGATGTAATTTAGGCCAAGTTTAGCATATAGCCAAAAAGTCAAAAAGTTAAAAAGTTACTCAAAAAGTTAAAAAGTTAACACTATTCACCAAAAGTCAACAATTATGGCTGCACAACTCTCAAATCGAATTTTTCCCTACAAATCAATTTTTACAATTTTTTATTACACATTTTTTCATAAAAAGTCAAAAAGTTAACCCAAACATCCATATTTTCAACCTCTATTTTTTAGTCTAAAAAGACAAAAAGTGCACTTATTTAGGACACTTCAAACAACCCCTTAAATAGAATAATGACTTTTTGACTTTTTGTATTATTTAGGTTATGCTAAACTTGACCTAAGGGTTGGTTTGGAATGTTTTAAAAAAATACACTTTTTGACTTATTGGCTTATATAAATTAGGTTTGGGTTGGGTTTGATGTGATATGTTAGAGAGGTGATGTGATTTAAATAAGATGATGTGACTTAAATAGGATAGTGACTTTTTAATTTTTTGTATTATTTAAGTTATGTCAAACTTGGCCTAAGTATAAATCATAGGTTGAATCATGAAGTACGGTTTATTTATTTTAAAAAATGGAACAAAATTGTTTGAGAAAATCAAACAAATGCTATGATTTGAATCAGACTAATTCCCCCCCCCCCCATCCCTAACCCTAGAATACACCAACAAACATAGTAGTATTAGCCTTCATTTAGAAAGAGTTAATTAAGTAATTTTTTTGGCTATTTGGTTAAAATATGAGCTAAAAAATTAGTATGTTTGGGATATTTTTGACTTTTATGAAAAAATGTGCAAAAAATATAGAGAAGAGAATATTTGGCTTTTTGATATGGGTTGTTGGCTTTTTGGTTAATTTTTAATTTTTGACTTTTTGACTAAAAGGAAAGGTTCCCAAACGAGGGTCCGAGTTTGTTTGGGAAGTGAGTTAACTTTTTAACTTTTTGGCTATTTAAGCCTGAGACTAAAAAGTCTCGTTTAAAAAGAGTTTTTTTTACTTTTTTGATTTTTTGTGAGAGAAAATAATGTAATGATTATGAATTGGATGTGATGTTGTCTTGTTGGGTTAAAAAACTTATTTTGTCTTTTGTGGCTAAAATAACCCCAACCCCCCCCAATCCATTTTTCTCAAATTATGCTTCTATTTTTTTGGCTTTTTTTACTAATTTAGCCTAGCTAAATTAGTTCCGTTTGAAAAGAACTTTGGGTTTTTTTTTTTTTTTTTTTGGTTTGGATGTGATAGTTGTGAAAGAAAAAGTGAAATGATTATGATTTAAAGAACTTTTGGCTCTTTTTTTTTGGTTTGGATGTGATAGTTGTGAAAAAAAAAAGTGAAATGATTATAATTTATATATAATATTTTATCTTATTGATTAAATTAGTCTATTTTTATCTTTTTGTGTGATTCCTCATCTAAATAAAAGGGTTGTGTGGGATAATCTAAATAAGTATACTTTTTATCTTTTTACGAAAAGATGTGCAAAAAAGTAGAGAGGTGATTTGATGAAAAAAAAATAAAAAGATTGATTATATAGGGGATGCCAAACCACCCCAAAATTTTAACTTTTCAATAATGCTCTATATATTTTTTTACTCTATTTAAATAGAGAAAATTAGTGACAAGTCCAATCCAAAGAGGGTATAAGCTATTAGATCCAAGATAAGATTCTATTTAGAGACAAGGATATGTCGGAAAACTCACCGACGACAGCAAATGGTGGTGATGAGGTAGAGAAATGAGTAATATTCAACAGGTAGCGTGTTAAAAGAGTTACATGTGTCACATTTCAATAGATAAGAAAATAGATTTGGTGAATTTCAATAGATAGAAAAAATTAGATGATTTCAAAAGATAGAGTAATGTCAAAAGATAGATAGATATGTTGATTTCAACAAATAGTTGTCATTTTTAACAAATAGTATCCTTTTGACCAAAGAGATTAGAGTTTGGGCCTAATGACCAAAAAGACTAAGAAATAAATTTGGAGAACTTACTGGTAAGTCCCATATACAAAGTTCAAAACCTATATAATTTAAAAAAAAAACACTTGCACTAATTAGTCTTGTATATTTTTAATTGTTACTAAAAAAATTCTTTTTAAAAAAAAAATTTAATTTATAGACACTGTTACATCCCATCACCATCAGACTTCCGTCAGATGGTCAATAGAGACTTGTCGGAATGTTCAATATCACTGGAAAGTTGCTGGAGTATCATTAGAGTCTTCTAAATATCACTGGAAATCGCCAAAATGTTTAGAACGTTCGCTGGACGTTAAGAATATTGTCAAAAACTTACCAGAATGTCTAGAATATTGCCAAAAAATTACATAGAGAAATTAGAGTAAAAAAATATAAATGTGGTAATCATTAATAAACTGAGAAGAAAAAAATGTCATAACAACAAACAACAATAATGAAAAAAAAAACATATGTTATTTTTTAATTTTTGTAGGGTTTAAACAAATAATCTCCAATATTAATAAAACTAAAAAGCAAGTGTTGAAATTGTAAAATGTTACAGTTTCAAAGCAAAAATCTATTACACATTTGTCCTTATTAATCAAACTGAAAAACATGTTATGAAACTGTAAAATTTTACAATTCTAAACAATGTTATAAAAATGTAAAATTTTACAATTTTAAAATATGATTCATTTTAGCACCAAAAAAATTAAAATTGTAAAATTTTACAATCTTCACCACCTGTAACTAAAACTCGAAAACAATTTGTTTAGAATTTGAAATGTTTTTCTATTAAAACAAGAAAAGAGAAGTGTGTAGCAAAGAAAATGTAGAAAAATTAAGAGATCAAAGGATAGAGACAGATATAGAGAGAGGATAATACTCTGATAATTATTTTTGGTTTAGTCTGATGTAGATATGAGTAGATTTATATCAGATTTGAGTAGATCTACTCATCTTCTTCACTGGAAACTCACTTCCTTCATCGTCGATAAGGGTAAAGTAAGGAGTCGGAGGTTGGTGGTTACCGATGAACTCCTATTGATTGTGGTCGTCGATTTTCCGTAACTATATATTAGAAAAAGAAAGAGAAGAAGCAAGATGTAGTCGCCGATCGCCGAAAATCTGGAAGAGAAAGAGAGAAGAACGAAGGTAGAGAAGAAGAAAAACGCTACATGACTTTTGAGTATAAATAAAAGGTTATGAAACTAAATAGGCCATACATCTTTTAATGAGAATTTGCTGATAATTTGCCCAATAAAGAAATTTATGGCCTAAGTGCCTATTTAAATATTCTTTAGTTATTTATTTTTTACTTTACATTCATGTGGTTTATTCCATTTTGATTTATCCCTTTAACATTTAAAAAGAAATACATTATCTTTGTGATTTATGTACTAAAATGCATTATCCGCTAAAAATTTATTTTAAAAGATTAAAGCATAAGTAATTTTTATGGGTAAATTACAAATATATTTCTTGAGATTTAATTAAAATATGAATCGTCCCTGTGGTTCTGGAAATTACATTTCACTCCTAAGGTTTCTAATTTCATAATAAATTGTTCCTTTTATTAATAAATCATCAAGCCAATTAACGGTTTTTAATGATGTTAAAAATATGTTTCAATTAATAATTTAGATAATTTTATTATTGTATAAGAGAGCAATTATGAATTTCATTTTTTTAATTAATTCTGTTAAATAATAAAATTCTAACAATAGGGTATTTGTATTTTCTAAACCATAAGAGGCAATTTATATTTTAAACAAAACTCGGAGATGTATTTATAATTTATCATAATTTTATTATATAAATTACAAGTATTTTTATATTTCTTTTAGACTCAAAAGGCACCTTACCACTTGTGTTTTATTTTATGTGTGGTTTACACCTGGGCACTTTAATCTTCTTTTTTTGTATTTTGGGTTTTTATCTTATAAACATGTATTTTATACTCATTATTAATTTGAACGAAATCATTGATGATATATTTAAAATCAGATTGTAAAATATTATGTACTTAAAAGTAAGTATAAATTACTCATAAATCCCATTTAAGAAAATCTTGCTCCAGTTAGTCTTGAGTGTTTTTGTTAAACTATTTAGTCTTTTTGTATTTTTGATATGTTGTTTTGCTTGTATTTCTTAGGCGTGATTTACTTGTTTGCCCTTGATTTTGATTTCAAAAGATTTTGTTGGTGTTGTGTGGATAAGGCATGTTTTTAACATTACTATTTTTCTGGAAGAAGATTACGGACTCTATTTGGAATTGTTGATGTTTCCTTAAGTGATGTTTTGTGCCTAACGTGGGTTTGGTGCGTAATTTTGATTTCTAACGGTTTGTGGTGTTTATTGGTTTGAAGTCTTTGTGCGGCTCTTCGGTTGGTGTTAGTCCATTGGTCAGTTTTTCGTTGCGATGGTTTCAATTTCAATTTGGCGTGTGTTGCATCATTGGACTCATTATTCAATTTCGTACATCAAGCAATGAAAATTTTTGGTATTACATTATTGTACACATGTTTGATGATGTTGAAGATGTAGTTGATGTTGATGATGTTCACAATGTTAATGATGTTGTGATGTTTGATGATGTTTGATGATTTTGTGATGTTTGATGATGTTGTTGATGTTTGATGATGTTGAAGATGTAGTTGATGTTGATGATGTTCACAATGTTGATGATGTTTGTTGATGTTTGATGATGTTGTTGATGTTAGGAAGGAGGAAAATATAAAAAAGCATATAGTAAGCTTTTTGGGTATTTTGTCATTACAACATCGATAAAACTTACACTTGGCCTCCATAAAAAAAAAAAAAATATGTGTTAAATAAATGGGTATATCGTAATTCACATTTAAATAGGACTTATTAGCCTACAAAATAAAAGACAAGCTCAAATAGTTTAACAAATTAAAATTTGAGATTTATTGGTGTTTTGCCTTAAAAGTAAACTATAAGGATAACATAAAGTTTGCTTTTTAATTTTTATATTCTTCCTTTATTACTAAAATAAATTAATGTGTAGATTTTCTGAAATTATTTTTAGAATTTTAATAAGTATTTTTATTTTATTTTATATTTATTTTTTCTGAAAATAAATTTTAAAATCAGCAAAACAAAACCTAAAATTTTATATCTTTAACGAGTGTGACAACAATTGTAACAATTCTTGATAGATATAGAGTTGTGCAAAATACTATCTAATTTGTTAAAATCGTTCATTTGCATTGATTTTTTGTCAATCGCGAATTAAATTTTAAAATTTATAATTTACTTTTAAAGTTGATCTGCTCCGCTATAATTAAAAAATATGTTCGTTTAACCCCTAATGAAATATTAAAATAAAAATGAGTATGAGAGAGATTTATGTTTTGGGAAGTTGGTAAAAAGCTGACTTTTGACTTTTTACCAAGCTTTGTAGCTTTTTAGAAAGTAATTTGGAAAGTTAGTAAAAAGTTAGCTTTTGACTTTTTAGTTTAATATTTATTTATGATGTCAAATCAAATTAAAATAATCAAAATACCCTTACCCAACGTAAGAAATTTATTTTTTTATTTTTTTGTCATAGACCATAATTTGTAATTTTACACTTGCGTTTTTAGCACTTCCCAAACCAATTTTGTTGCGTTTTTGGCACTTGCATTTTTGGACATTTTGTCGAAAAACGTGACTTTTTATTTTGTTCCCAAAGCGGCACAAAATATTATATACGATTAGTTTGTGTTATATATATGAAAAATATTACATAAATTAATGTTGTATGTTATGTATACTTGATAATTGTTTAAAATTATTCTTTAATCAACTAGTTAATTGAAACAGCTAAAGCTGTCGATCATAATTTAATTATTTGTCAATCTTCCATTCACGATTTAATTTAGGATAAATTACACTTACACCTCTGAGGTTTGGGTTTAATACATATTACTTTCTAACGTTTGGAAAATTACACCAACCCCTATCATTGTAATTACTTGGGCAGAATTAACGTTGGCATCAAAAGAGATTAAATCCATATACTCTCTTTTCTTACTTTATTTTACTTCTTCTAATTTTGTTTTTTTTCTTTCATTTGTTTTATTTTTTTTTTCAATATAATTTACTCTATTTTTTCTTATCAAGAGTTGTTACATTTTGTATAAATAAGAGTTTGTGAAATAAGATTATTAATCACAAGGATCGGAATGTAATTTCTATAACGTCATGGGATGTAATCAAATCAAATCTTAAAAGGTGTTAATATAATTTACTTTTTAATTTCAAATCATCCGAACAACACCGTACCACCCACATCTTAAATAGGTATAAAAAGATGGAGGAGTTACAAACAAGTGGAAGATTAAAAAAAATTATAAATAGATAAAAATAAAAGTATATTTATAGTGAGATGAAAATTTAAAAAAAAAAATTATGAAAGTATAAATGTTACTTACACATCATGTATTGATAATTTACACCCCATGTATTAATAATTTTTTTCCTTTTTTTACCGGCATGTAATTCTCCTAAAAAGAGTGGACCACAAGGCGGATCAAGTCAAGATTGTGCATATTTGGCTGATCTATAGATATCCTGACACGTGGGGCCTACATGAGTTTTTGACTACGTGGCTGGTTTTGAGTCGTGATTTTGTTTATTGGTTTCACGTGCGACTAATGTCGGCAGCAGAGGGGTCGTACGGCGGTCTTACGTTCTCGTGTGTGTGAGAAAAGAAGATAGCGACGATTGCGTGACCTTCTCGGTGACGGCCGCAGCGTGGCGTTTGACAGTTGTGCTATTGGGGTGCAGCAGCTGATTATTGCCCTGCCGTCACCTGCTATCGGTTAGTAGGTCGAATAAGTGAGGACTCGAATGATTTGAGGTGTCAAAATGATATCGTTTTAGTATATTTTTTTGTCTTTTTTTTGTTTTCACCTTCCTTTCCTCTCATGCTAAAACTAATTTGAGAAAGAAAAGAGAGAGATGAGAGAAGGGGTTATAAATCTAGCAAAAATAGGTGTGAATAATTTCTATACTCGATCATTATTACCTCATCAAGTAGGAAATCGATGGTAGCACCATCTTAAACGGTGTCCTTCAAGGTAGTTCTCAAGAATTGAATGACTGATTGAATTTGTTGGAATCCTCCGATTAATGGTGTGTTTGGTTGAAGAATTTAGGAGAGATTTGAAAGGAAAAGGAAAAAGGTGTGTGAAACTATGTGAAATATATATATATATATATATTATTTGCATTTCACCTACCTTTTCTATTCTCTTTCAAATTCCTCTCAAATCCCCAACCAAACACAATATAAATCTAGAGGCGGAAAAACTCTTGCAAATTCTTTCCAAAATTACTTACTTTTTTATTTTTTATGTTGCATCAGAAATACGAACTTTTGTTTTTTTTCTTTATTCTTCTTCCTAAAACTATAATCAAATTAAACAATAACACAGAACAGAGCATAAGAAAGAAATTGAATGGCCAATATTTAAATTTATGTCAATTAATAAGTCAATTAAGATTACTAATAAGAACAATATTATATCAACAAGAATCAAAGATTAAACCCTTAAATAAAGAATATTTGTAAAAAAAAAACACTCTAAAATCAAAATACACACAACTTTTCACTTTACTTTTCTTTTTGTTTTTGTTGGGCCTATTGAATCTAATAATATATATATATATATAAGAAACAAAACAAAATCCAAAAAAAGCACACAAATGGGCCTTTGTTGCAAATCGAAAAGAAAGTTTTTTTAGAGAGAGAGGGAAAAGAAAGAGATAGGTTGTTGTTATTCAAGAGCAGAGAGAAGAGGTGGTTGGAATTGAGAAAATGAGAAAGTTTTGATGAGGTACTTGTAGAACATGGGATTTGAGATGGGAGTTGATGTTGTGAAGAAGAAGAAGAAAAAGAAGAAGAAACAGAAGAAGGAAGGAAAGGGGGGAGAGAGAGGTGTAGTCTGTAGAGTTCTACTCTCATCTATGTTGTAGAAGTGAGAGAGAGAGAGAGAGAGAGAGAGTTGAAAAGTCAAAGTCGGGCCAGTGGAGCGTCGTCTATTTCAAGCTATGGAGCATTTTTGATTTCATAATAACATGATTAATGAAGAAGATAAATTATTGATTATTTGAGTTAAGTGATTGAAGAATATAAGAGAACATAATAAATGGTGATTAGTGAGAGAATATAAACTATTATATAATTTTTTGCGTGCAGCTTTCTTACAATGCCAGCTAAAGGTGGACAAACATCAAGTTAGGCCGGTTTTAAGATGGGTCGACATGTATAATAAAAGTACATGCGTCATTCCAAGCTTGACTGACTGGACATTGGGCCTAACTCACTATAACCAGTCATTCTAAATCCATTCTAACTTTATTCTTAACCCAATACATATGAATTATCAATTTTTTTTACGAGACATTTATGAGTCGGTCCTAATGATAGAATTTATTTTACCTAAGTCCTACTTATTTTTTCAACTATCAATATCCAAAAATGCCCTTACCTTATTTGATTGAGCACTCAATCACAACATTACTGTTATCACCTACCATTGATAGCAATTACCTTCGGTCATTGGCGATAACCTTTGACCTCAATGATGATTTCCGACAACCACTTCCAACCTCCAACGACTATCTCCAACCACCGTTTCTAACTATCGGCAATCACCTCCAATCTCTAGTGAAATTTTTCAACTATTTTCTAACAAAACAATGTTCGTCTCCACCACCACCCACTTAGATTTGGTAACAAAGAGAGAGAAACGAGGGTATGAGAGAGATGAGGAGAAAAAAATAAAAACTTTACTAAAAAAACGTTCACATCAATTTTTACTAGATCAATACAACATCAACAAGAAAAAAAAATCAAAGACACATTTAGTGATAAATTTATCACTAATAATTTTAATGAACATTTTAGTAATAAATTTATCCTTTGAGTGATTTATAAAAAAATTACATATGTCAAATCTAACCCATTAGGTCCTTACACATTTACTCACAAGATTCATCCTCTTATGCACACATATAGAACATGATGGTGATAAATTTATCATTGATAAATAAATTTACAATTGGCTTTTGAGATATAAAGAGATAGAGGCAGAGAGAGGAAAGATGAAGGGCGAAGCGAAAAAAACATTGTGATTTTGGAGTCAATTTCTCCATTAAAACAACTAGATTGGTGTAAATTTAGAACTAAATTGGCAGATCAACAATAATAGAATGGAGATTGGAAACGTATAGTGCAGATCGGTGATGGAGGAGTGTAAATTAGTGATGTTTGGTAAACGATGGTGGAGTGTAGATCGGCATTGGTAGCCAATGAACGGCGATGATGGACAATGACAATGGTAGTGGGTTAGTGGTGGTCTCGGCGACGGTGGCACTACAACAAAAAACACTTTCGGCGACCAAAAATCTGTTTTTCGTCGCTAAAAGTAGTGGAAATGGCGACTAAATTGGATTTAAATGCCAAAAGTGTCACTTTTCGCCGACTAAAAGCTGTTTTGGTGGCCAAATATAATGCTTTTAGCGACTAAAAGGCAATTTAGTAAGCCACATGTAGGGCTTTTAGCGACTAATAGTTGTTTAGTAGCCAAAAGTCACGGTTTTAGCGACTAAAATGATTTAGTAACCAAAAGTCACGATTTTGGCGACTAAACTTGATTTAAATCGCCGATTATAGGTGTTTTGGCGACTAAAAACTCTTTTGTGCATTGAAAGTGTACCTTTTGGCTACAAAAAAAAAAAATAGTAGTGGCGGGGTTTTTAGCGACAAAACTTGGTTTAATCGCCAAAAGCGAATCCTGAGGCCTAATTCACGGTTTTAAGCGGCGAAATAAATTAGTAGCGAAATTTATAGCATTGGCGACTAAAATTACTTTTAATGCCAAAAGTAACAAATATTTTTGTACTAAATAATTTATTTTTGACCTAAATTATATTCAATTAAAAAAATTATATTTATAAATATTATTTTGTATTCATAGCAGTAAATTAGTATATAAATAATAAATATTGCATATATATTCATGAGATGATGTGTGGCATGGTGGAGGGTGTGTTGTGCGCAAGGTTTGACCGGTCATGGTTGGCTGTCCAGGATCGAAACCTGGCAGCGGCAAGAAGTTCAAAAATTTTTTTTTTAAATATTCTTTTGGCGACTAAAAGAGTTGGTCGCCAAAGATTTTTCAAATTTTTTTTTTAAATTCACTATTAGCGACTAAATCTTTAGTCGCCAAATGTATAATTAAAAAATGAAAATTGAGCTTTGGCGACGAAAA
Organism: Camellia lanceoleosa; assembly: GCA_025200525.1. Lineage (NCBI taxonomy): Eukaryota > Viridiplantae > Streptophyta > Magnoliopsida > Ericales > Theaceae > Camellia > Camellia lanceoleosa. The sequence continues at coordinate 35,355 of JANUSC010000086.1, read as the reverse complement.
CTTTAGTTGCTAAACACCTGCCTTTGCCGACTAAAATCTTTTTAGTCGCCAAAACCTTCTGCGACCAGGTTTTACCGACAAAACCGGCGACCAAAAAAATTGGTCGGGGAAGGTTAAAACGCGACTTTTGGCGACGAAAAATGGACCTTTGGCGACTAAAAAATTAGTCGCCAAAGGTATTTTTTTTTGTAGTGTGGCAATGGTTGGCAATGGTGGTGGTGGTCGGAAATAATGGTGGTGTGAGGCTTTTGGAGAAATAGAGCAAAAAAGAAAATAGAAAAGAAGATGAAAGAATTTTATCGATAAAAATTTAATGAGAACAACAAAAGTATTATAAGACTTATAGGTATTTAAGTTTCCTTAATGGAATTAGCTGGTAATTAACATTTTTTTTTTTGGGAGAGGCGCCTTGAAGGGCTATGAAATTATTTAAACCCTTTTAATAATTATTGAATTTAAAATATTAATAAAACTCAATTATAAAATAAATATAATTTGTTAAAAAGTTCTTTAGTTTAAACTATAGAACGAAGTGTGTATATATATATGTATTTTTCTTTATCTTTTGTTATTTGTTTAATTTATTTTGTAACTAAAATAATATAAAATTTAGGCTAAAACTATTTATTCCAAGTCTAGCTTGCAAATTAAATGGGCTAAATTTTTTTTATTCAAGTCGGTCTATGAGCTAAATATTTTTTTCTAAGTCTTAAATATATTAGGCTAAACTGGCCTAGGCGGGTTGGACGGACCATCAAGCGATGGCCACTCCTACCCCCACCATCAATCCTTTCCTTTGTCCCTAGGGGTGTAAGAATGGCCCGAGGCCGGTGGGTGGTTCGAAGTCCGGCCGAAGCTCGCGATGGACCGGCTTTGTTTGGCCCTTTGCCGGTCTTGGGCACAGGCTTGGACAAATCCACTTTGGGGCCCGGCCCAAAAATTCGAGCCTTGTGGTCCGACCCATCCATTCGGCCCTCTTTATATCAATATTCAATGATTAAATTTTAAAAAATAAAAAACAACTTATAATGGTTAAATAATTAAAAAATAAATAAATAAAATAAATAAAAAGATTGATCTTATAAAAAAATAGTAATCTTGTAAAAATAAAAAAATTATATAATTAAATAAATAACATTAATAATTTAAAAATAAAAACAAAAAATAATAATTATTTATTAAAAAAATCAAACTAAACTGTGTTGGGTTATGATTTTTTAAACACAGATTTAAAAAAAAAAATTGTATACTTATTTGGTTAATCTACAGTGATATATATATGTATGTATATATACATGCTCTTAGTTTGATAGATATATATATATATATATACATGCTCAATCAAATCCGCAGACTGCACTGCAGTAGTGATGATAGACCATGTGCATGGTACAAATAATCCGGTGAATGCGCATGATATTTAGGACAATGTTGTTGGGTCTGTGAGGGCTTATCACGGGTCCCGTTCTAATAATCCGAACCGTTCAATGTGTAGAACTCGTTGAATATTATATGATTGTAAAAAATCACGTTGATCGAATATCGATAACTATATGATCATATCAGTTTTGTATCAAAAAATGGACAGTAAACAAATTAATAGTTGGCAAAAAAACTAATCCGATCAAATAGCTATCGATATCCGATCAATGTGATTTTTTACAGACATATAATACTAGATGAATTCTACACATTAACGGTTTCGATTATCAAAACGGGACCCATAGTGGACCCCCATAGGCCCAACAATATCTGTGAAGTCTCATCCTATATTCATATGATATATGTTAGGTTATCAACTTACACCATTTTGACATGAATCAAATAGTCTCAAAGACATAAAAAGAAAGAAATGCACTAATGTGACATTGTGTCACTGACACACAACGGGTAAGTGGCTAGTACTAGCCTAGCTTTTACCTAGCCTAGCCTCATCAATCACTCAATTCAAGTTTGAAATGGTAATATACAAACAGTCATAATTAAAATTACTATAAATATCTTTTATTTTTCAAAATAAATCTCACAACAAATAATTCTCTTTCTCTCTCGCTCTTAAACTCTCTCAATCTCTTAACTCTCAGTTATCAGAAGAAGCAAATTTCTGTATCGCATTCACCAGTCGGTAACATTAATTAGTTTAATTAAATTTATTAGTTACTTATTTTTTTTATTAATTATTTGTGCACATATATTAATTATTACTTTTTACTGATTGTATTTATACATTATTTAAATTAATTGTTAATTCTTATATATTGTTTTACTTGCATTACTATGAATTCTAATATGCCTAATGTTTATGTCGATGTTGATACATATACTACACCACATGAATCTATTGATTCTATTTCTAATATCCCTCTTCTAACAGTTGGATCATCATCTAGGAGCAGAAGTAGTAGTGTTTGGAAACATTTTGAAAAAATATCTATAAATAATCCTGATGGCACAATTACATTTAAAGCAAAATGTAAATATTGTACACGTTTACTTAGTGTTGTATCTGTAAGGGGTACTAGTCATTTAAAAAGGCATTCTGACAAACATTTACAAAGTAAACAACCTGATATTTGAAGTCAAATGCAATTAGGGGCTTCAACAACTGGTAATTTGCGAACATTTTCATATGATCCTATACGTGCATAAAATTCTGTGGTTGATTATATTATTAAAAAAGAACAACCTTTTAGTACTATTGAATGTCCTGATTTTACCGAAATGATTCACGAAAGTTTTGCATCGCAATATCAAAGTTTTTCAAGAAATACTACTAGAAACAGGATTTTAAAGAAATTTGAGGATATTAAAAGTGAATTATTTGATATCTTTAAAAATTTGAATGGAATAGTTTATTTAACATCTGATCTGTGGTCAAATAATGGTTTTGAATATCAATGTATCACTGCACATTTTATTGATAATGATTGAAAATTAAATAAAAGAATTATTTCATTTAAATTAGTTGAATTTCCATACACTGGTCATTCGCTTGGTGTACAAATAAGAAATGTATTATATGAGTGGGCTTTACAAAATAAAATATTTACGATTAGTTTAGACAATGCATCATATTATAATCAAACTGTAGCTCATTTAAAATCAACTTTACAATTACTTGTTGATGGTGATTTATTTCATGTTTGTTGTTGTGCTCATATTTTAAATTTGATTGTTAAAGAAGCTATGCATATATACGAAACTTCTGTACTTGTAATAAAAAATGCAGTTGTTACTATTATGTCTTCTGGTAATCAAATTTCAGAATATAGAAAAATTTGTCAACGAGAAAATATGTCATTTAAAAACTTAATTTTAGATGTAGATAGTCGGTGGAATTCAACATATAACATGTTAAAAATACCTTGTAAACAAAGAAGAGCAATAGATTTATTTTTTGCAACAACATCAATAGGAGGAGTACTAACACCTTGAACTTAATTGGCGTAAATAGCCTTGTATAAAAGATTTTTAAAAGTTTTCGATACTTCAACAAAATTATTTTCTTATATATATATTCCTATTTCACAATTTTTTTACATATACTATGAAATAATTAAAATTTTTATAAAATATATAGGTAATGAACTTTATATAACTATTATTACTTCAATGAAAGAAAAATTTGATAAATATTTTCATCCTTTACCTCATCTATTAGGTTTAACTATAATAATTGATCCTAGGTATAAAGAAGTTGGTTTACAAGAATCTTTAGAGCGTATTTTTGCTGATCAAATACAATTTGTCCTATTATGCAAACCATAGCAGATTATTTCAAGAATCTGAGGCGATTCTTTTGTATTTGTATCTGTAAATACACCTACACTCACTACACAAGTAGTCCAATCTCGAGGCGGGAGATTAAGTATTTTCATAGTAATAAAAAGTAGAAGAATATCTCAACATACAAGTGTAAGTAGTTCTAAACTACAATATTATTTGGAAAGCCCGTCAGTGGATGATTCCAATAATTTTGACATTTTGAAATGGTGGAAACAAAATGAATCTATGTAGCTGTGCTTTCATAGATGTCGTGATATACTAACCATTCCTATTTCTATAGTTGATTGAGCTTGACTTTTAGTGCGGTGGGCCAGTCTTTGAGTGACTTGAGGGCGGGCTTTCACCGAAATGGTTGAGACAACGATGATATCCAAAGATCATATGCACGCATTTACAAGAAGACAAAATTTTAGTGAAAATGAGTGAATTCAATATGATTTGGATGACATATCATCGGACAACGCGACTGAAATGTCTGTTTCCTCCGATGATTGATCAACAATTTATTTTTTACTACTGCATTTCATTTCGTTTTTTCTTGGTTTTTGTTTTTGTTTTTGTTTTTGTTATTAGATTATTGAGGTGGAGTATAATACAAATGATTGGTAGGCTAGTAGGTGCCAACCTAGTTGAGATGTACTTGACCTATAGTGATACAATTGTTATACCATCATCAGTAATCTACACCTAATTTATTTAATAATCTCAATTTTTATAATATTTTATTTCATTTTGAAATAAAAATTATTCATTCAATAAATGTTATATAAATAATTTAATATTGTAATATTGAAAGTTTCAATTTCATATATATAAAATTATTCATTTCGAAAGGAAAAAAATTACATGATTGCATACTTTTTTCGTTATAAGTTCACAATTAAAAAAACATAAGTCATATATAATTAAATTTAAATATCACCATAAAACATTACATAACCAAACAAAATATCTCATTAATCGTAATTAAAATACTCTAGTATAATTTTTTTTTTAATTTTTTATTTATAATATTAAAAAAAAAAGCCCGACAAACTCGAGCCTAGGCTTGACCCTAGACCCTAATATGAGTGGGCTTGGGCCTCACTTTTTGGTCTATAGGCAGGCCCGGCCCGTCCGTTAAAAATCATGAGCCTAAAGCGCGAATGGATTGGGCCGGGCTGGGCCATTATTACACCTTTATTTGTCTCCAACCCCAAACCATCAATCATTTTATATGTTTTAATGGTGCCATTAACACTCCCCCTCCATGTCTACTCTCCTTCTTTTGGCTAATTTTATTTTCATACACAATTTACTTTGAGTACATATAATTAATACATTTTATATGATAATTTTATCACTAAATAAAATTGCAATAAATTACAAGTACATTATCTGAGATTTGCTTAAAATACAAATTATCCCAAGTTGTTTTGGAAATTGAATCTTCCCTTTTTAAGTTTCTAGTTGTATAACAAATTATTCATTTTATTAATAAATTATCAAGTCAATTAACAGTTTTTAATACTATTATAAATATATTTTAATTAACAATTCATGTAATTTTATTATTGTATAGGAGAGTAGTTAAAAATTTTATTATTTCTTATTTCTGTTAAACAAACAATTCTAATAAGAAGTTATTTGTTATGAAAGATTTGAAAGATGAAAACTCATATTTTGAGAAGCGCATTCATTGTTCACGACAAAATTGAATGGATTGATAAAGATTCATCACACAATTTGGCCAAACAAAACAAATTAAATGAGCTCCTTCTAATGGTTGTGATGTTCCACTATTTTGGAAGAGATGGAATGCGTTGTTCATTTCTGAAGAAATTACCAAGATCAACCTTTGTCTTTACTCGCATCAATCTTTCAAAATTACTCTTGAAATATTTAGCCCAAAAATGCTTGAATTCGCACCATTTTGATTAGTGCCAATACAAGATCTCTACAATTAAGGAAAGCCTCGCGTGGTGACTGTATGACATATGGTGCCATGAAATCATAAAGCTTTTGCAATGACTCTACCGCACTATCATCTTGATTGTAGGACCAATACTAGATTAGAAATTTGTATCCTGATCTATGAGGGAATGGAGTTTCGGACTCAAGAAATCTGATTCATTCTTCCTCAATATGGGTTCCACTACATTATCAATCCCATACCCATTTTGATCATCTTCTTCCACAATTCTTCCAAAATTTCCTTTGAAATTGGTGTTATCACGTAGTCCAATTTCACCTTAAAGAGAAATGCTTGATGTGTCATCCTGTAAAGTGGGGTATCCAAGCAAGTTCCCTTTGGTTGATCATTCTAGTAAAGAGTGGTTTCAATCCAACTCAAGTCGATACAATCCTTTTGTTACAAACCCAATTAGAAGCTAGCGATTCATTATTGAAAGAAGTGTATGTGATTGCCCTAGGTATTGACCAAAGAATTGAAATTTTATGCTCTCATTCTTCTCAACACTCATTTGAAGTCTTATGAAAATGTCTTTTGGTAGTGTTTTTGCAACTTGTTGCCACCAATAGACAATGTCTGTTATACTTGTCGTTACACCTTATTTTATTAGCTTTTTCACCATAAAAAGGTAACAACTTCAAGAACTAACACCAACTTAATTTTCCAAGAAAGAATGACCCCAAAGCTAGCTCCACCACCTCTAATGGCCTAAAATGATCTTCTCCATGGATTCTCTATTGAGGATTTTTCCATTAACATTATTAACTTGTTGTGCATCAATAATGTTATCCACAGACAAGCCATACTTTCTCATTAAGTTTCCATACCCAGCCCCAATGAAATGCCCACAAACTCCAACAAAAGGACATATACCGCCTGGAAAAGCATGAGTCTTGCTTTTTTGGGAAATGTTGAGATAAAGTTCACCGAGACTAGCCTCTGCCTATGCCTATGCAGTTTCTGTTGCGACGTCTACATTGATGGATCGAAGATTGGACATGTCAAGGAGAACAAATGGTTCATTTGATATGTAAGAAAGGCCTTCATAGTCATGACCTCCACTTGGGATTCTAAGATGATAGTTACGATTCTTGATACAAATGACAGTTGTTTGGCCATGGGATTCATGCGTGGCTGCTACAATGGCCATCGGATATCAGGTTTTAGTTGTATTTAGTCTCTGAGATCTAAAATATGCATAGAAAATATCCAAGAAATAAGAGCTTTCATGAATGTAAATGGCTTCCGAGATTGGTTTTATAGACAGACCAACCTGTTTTTTGAGGCATTGGACAAATGGTTCCGTAGCTAGGTTTGAAGTTGCCAATGGAATCGAGAACAAAAAGGTTGAAACTAGCACTAAGAGCATTGCGATGCTTTTTTTTTTTTTTTTTATCATAAAAAAAGGATGTTCTAAGATGTCGTCACTACATCCGTAGACCCAAGCCCCGTGTCACGCCCCAAAATTTGGACAATTAAATATTAACTTAGGATTAAGCCCCAACCAATATTCCATCATCCAAATCCTAGGGGTGAAAAAAAAAAAAACTAAACACAAACTAAACCATCCACCAAAATCTCATAACTAATAAATACCTCAACTTTAAAGTAGCAACAGCTAACCAAAACAACTTAAATAAAGTACGGTTACAAACCATGCCAAATTATTCCAATACTAAAGTCACTAAAAAAAAATAATAAATACATAAATTAGTTTCAACCCTAAACTCAAAAAAAAATAAAAGAACTCCAAACGACATGCCCAAAAACTTTAGTTACTTCTCATCACCATCGTAGCCTCAACTAATCACGCAAAGGAAGCTCAATTTAAGCTCAAGCGAGCACCGAGTTGCCAAGAGACAAAAGCAGTCGTTATATCAGGTATCTTGGTATGAGTACAAACAACACCACGTGTCCACGGACACAAACAAAAATACATTTAATTCATATCATGGGACAAGACAAGTAGTTCCAACCGCATAGAGACGAATGGGTGGTTTCTCGAGATCACGGTGGCATTTAGTTTCTTGATCGTACACAACGAAATATAAATTGATTATAAAATAGACAAAATAGAAATAAAAATATGATGGGTCAGCCCTGCATAAAAAGTTAGTGAGACCCACCATCCTGCAAAACAAATAAAGTTAGTATAATTTAATCATAAGTAACTTATTAAAACAAGTATAAAGTTACACCGTTTCACACTTAAAATAATTCGAATTGATCAAAACTCAAAGAACGAAAGTTGTACAGAATCAAATTTCCTATAAGACAACGCGAACGAATTTAACAGAAACTGAACAGGTTAAGAGAAAAAAACTTGATATAAAAATCTAGACAGAATTCAATCGAAAAATCTGAATCTGAAAACGAACCAAAACTGCCCTAAGATGATTTTTTTCGAAAAAGTTCAAAACATGAAAAGTGTGCAGAATAATGTTTTACTTCAGTTTACGCGAAACCAATAAAAATAAGCTCGTTTCGTGGGTTAAAACAGCCTATAAAATCTGCATTACCAAAATGAATCAAACCGACAATAACCAAGGTCATCCGATTATAAGTTCTAATCTATCTTTTTAATAAAAAGCTACAACACAAATGTTGTCCAAAATCACGTATACATACCTCTACTCAAATTTCATAATTTATTGAGGCCGATTACTATTTTTCAAGATGTACAAATCAATAAACTCATAATTCAATTTTTGTACCTTAACTCCATCAATATAATTCGAACTATACATATAAATTCATAATTACTGCTTTGTACCTTAACTCAATTAAGACAATTCGAACTAACATACAAGTTCATAATTAATTCTTTGTACCTTCACTCCATTAAGACAATTCGAATTGACATACAAGTTCATAATTAATTCTTTGTACCTTGACTTCATTAAGACAATTCGAACTAACACACAAGTTCATAATCAATTCTTTGTACCTTGACTCCATTAAGACAATTCGAACTAACACACAAGTTCATAATTAATTCTTTGTACCTTGACTCCACCACTTCGGCCCTTCCCTTCTGGCCTACACATATATCCCATGTGCCTCCCGTATACCTAACCCACTCCGAAGCCAAACTTGCACGGGGATATCGTCCCGAGTTTGACTCACACTCCCTGGATGGTTAGCATATACGTCTGTGGCATAAATCAAAGCACTCGTCTACTCATGAGCGAGGCAACAATATATATAAACATCTCATCGACATCATGAGCCAAATATAACAATGCCGGGCATAAGGCATTAAACAACTCTCATAATCCTCACCTTTTTTTTTATACACTCTTTCTCACCATCACTCAAATAAAATAACAATCCATGGAGTCATGGTGGAGTACAAGGAATTTATCTATGAATTCTTAATTTATTAAATTTCATATGACCGTGAATATGATTACAACCATAGAAAAAATCCATATAAAACCCTAAACATGGCATACACCACTAATCAAAATAATTAAAATCAATCCATCATCTACATGCAAATACAAAATCAATTAAAAATAAATAAATAAAAACAACGAATCAATCCATCCTCTAACCAATATTTATGGATTCTAACTTTATTCCAATTTCACATAATTATGAGGGTGATTAAATCCATAAAATAAATACATAAAAAAAAACATAAACCTTGCATACACAACTAATTAAAATAAGTGAAATCAATCAATCTTCTAAAATCCTAAACTTTACATATACAACTAATCAAAATAATTAAAATCAATCAATCATCTAAAAATCCTAAATCTTACATACACAACTAATAAAAATAATTAAAATTAATTAATCATCGAAAAACCCTAAACTTTACCTACACAACTAATCAAAGTAATTAAAATCAATCACTTATCTAAGAACCTAAACTTTACATACACCACTAGTCAAAATAATTAAAATCAATCTATCATCTATAACCTAAATCTTATATCACAACTAATCAAAATAATTAAAATTAATCTATCATCTTTATGTAAAAACAAAATCAAACCGACAACAAATAAATAAAAATAAATACAACGAATTATACATAAATCAAGGGAAGTGGGTTTTGTACTTAAAATTATTTTTGAAGATCAAAGAATCACTCAAAGAATTAATAAAGTCACCCAAAATAAAACCTCAAACCTTACATACTCAACTAATTCAAATAATTAAAATCAAACAATCACCCAAAAACTCTAAACCTTACATACCGTCTAAACAAAATAATTTAAAAATTAGTCAATCATCTAAAAATTCTAAACCTTACATACCCAACTAATCAAAATAATTACGATCAATTAATTATCTAAAAATCTTAAACCTTACCTATACATCTAATCAACATAATTAAAATTAATCAATCATCTAAAAATTTCAAACCTTACATACCCAACTAATCAAAATAATTACGATCAATTAATTATCTAAAAATATTAAACCTTACCGTGCCACTAATCAAATTAATTAAAATTAATTACTCATCTAAGAACCTAAACCTTACCGTACCACTAGTCAAATTAATTAAAATTAATCAAACCTCTAAGAACTCTAAACATCATACGTACCACTAGTCAAGTTATTTAAAATAAATTAATCATCTAAGAACCTAAACCTTGCACATATCACTAATCAAATTAATTAAGATTAATCAAACCTCTAAGAATTCTAAACATCGCATGTACCACTAGTCAAATTAATTAAAATAAATTAATCATCTAAGAACCTAAACCTTGCACATATCACTAATCAAATTAATTAAGATTAATCAAACCTCTAAGAACCTAAACCTTACCGTGCCACTAATCAAATTAATTAAAATAAATTAATCATCTAAGAACTCTAAATATCGCATATACACTAATCAAAATAATTAGATTAATCAATCATCTAAAAAAAAAGTAATAAAATCAATAATCATTTAAACACCCTAAACCTTATATATATATATCACTAATCAAATTAATTAAAATAAATCAATCATCTGAGAACCCTAAATTTTACATGTTCCACTAATCAAATTAAATAAAATTAATCTCTCATCTAAAAGCCCTAAACATCTCATAGACACTAATCAAAATAATTAATTTAATTCATCCTCTACATCCACATACAAAAATATCAAATCACATCAACCTAATAACATAAATAAATAAATAAACTAATGAATCAAACATAATCAAGAAAAATAGGGTTTGTACTCACAATTATTTTTGAAGATTGAAGCAAGACCAAGAAAATTAATTAAACCACCAAAGTAAACCCAAAACCCCTTTCTTTTTTCTTTATTTTTCTTTTCTTTTCTTTCTTTCATCTCCTTTTACACTCCAACAGCACTCTTTCTTTCTTCTTTGATGATCTCTCTCTCTCTCTCTCTCTCTCTCGGGCTTCCGCTGCGCCTCCGTTCACTATTCTTTGATTGAGTAATCTGTTTTCTAACCTAATGCACCATTATATAATATTAAATTATATAATACATTATAATATATATAAATATAAATATAAGATTAAATATATATAAATATCTATATATAACCCCTCTCTTTTCTTTTTCTTTTTTATATAACAAATATAAATATTTAAATATTTAGATTAATATATATAATTAAATGACACATTAAATTAATTAATCACCACATTAAATTCTCATGTAACCCACACAATTAATAATTACAACATTAAATCCATTAAATATTACATTAACCCTCATGTGACCACACAATTAATAAAGTCAAAAATAAAATAAGATAATAATAACCATAATAATAATAAATAATGACTAAAAGAAAATTAGAATTAGCTACACCGGGATAGCCGGTTGCCGGCCTGATTTAACCCAACCCATAGGAAGGGACCCACCACTGAGGCACCAGTGGAGCTCATCAACCGTCGACCACGGCCAAGTTTCGATAGAGTCTGGCCAAGGTCTCTGAAGAGCTCTGGAAAATCAAGATTTTCGCACCCCGAGTCGAACTTGACTCATGGTACGTGGAAAAACAATGCCTTCACCTTTGAGCCACCACCCTCGGTGGTAGAGCATTGAAATGCTTGAAAGCTTCATTTTCTATAACTTGTTTTCTTATCAAATTTCTCAATGTTTTGAGCTTTTCTTAATTTCATATCGTATTTATATTTTTATTGAAATAATGAAAGAAAGCTTAATTTGTAATATAGTATAATATTTTTAGCAATTATATTTTTGGCATTTTATTGTTCAGAGTCAACAAAATCTTTCAAAATGCAGTAGTACAATATGAACCTTTTCTATCCATATACAAAATTTATTGAATACATTTTTTTGATGAATATATTAAGTTTATTATATTATTTTAGAAATATTATTTTTCAATTTACTATAAATATTCGAGGACAACATCTTTCCAAAAGATACAATAGTATTTTCTTTTAAAATCATTGATTGAGTGAAAATACAATCGTCCCCTCATAAACACCAAGTAAAGAATAAGGACTCAATAACTTTACCTCTCAAAATATCTAAATGTTTTTTCAATTTCGTTTGTTCACGCATTGTGCATTCCGGATTCCGTACTAGATGAAAATGGATTAGGGCTCCACACTCGGTTGGACAATCCAAAGATTGAGGTTCCTGCCACAAGAAGCACCGTAAGAGCTGCCCGGCCGGGGTTGGCCGGATAACCCCTCCGGTGTGGGAATTAGTGATCAGAGAAGAAGTGTAGAGAGTTGAGTTTGTAAGTAAATAGGGTTTAGCTTGGAATAGTTTAGTTACCTTCAATGTGAAGTTCATGTAGTATATATAGGGTTCCTTGCTTGTTTCTCAAGATGGTTTCATAGAGCTCGAGTCTTTGCCAAGTTTCCTTTTAGCATTGCCCAAGGTGGGAGACCACAGGTAGTTGTCAAGAGGTGCTTATACTCATTGTAGTCATCTTGATAACAAACCACATTCTTCTAGTTTAACGACGTGATTCTAGGTATAGGGGACCAATTGAGGTTGCAACTGGTACATGCACATCCTCGTGTTTTCCACGTTTCTCTGTGAGGTTCCCTCAGCTCGGTACCTTCGTGCCCCAGTTCGGTACCGTTGTGCCTTAGCCTGACCTTTTAAGATCATTTATAGAGATGGACTAGTCTATTCGGATATCTTTGTATAGGCTTGGCCCACTTTAGTTTGGCCCATAGGTTAGGTCTTGCAGCTCGGCCCAACCCAGCATCGCGGCTGGACTAGACTTTCCACTGCGAGTTTGGCCCAAGTGCTTGAGGACTTGGGTAGACTATTGATCATGGAGTTGGGCTCAATTGGCTTGCCCATAAATTCATCTAACCCACTTGGATTTGGGCTTTAGTGGATTGGGTCAGCCCAAGGCTTGGATCCGACCCATTTCATATTCAGCCCCTTCATTTGCCCCTTAGCTCTCGCTAAGGTTCTCCTTGGGGAGAGCTATTGTTCTGCTCTCCAAGCGTCGCGTCGCGTCGTGTCGCTTTGGTTATGCTTCAGTTCGGCCTTGGTGACGGTTTAATCCTGACACACAACCCTTGCATGCGTCCTTTCGTGGTGACACGTGGCGACGTGGGATAGGTGTCGCGAGATAGTCGTCAATTCCATACGAAAGTCGTTAACCGTGTACCTTCACGCTGGCTGGTGTAATAAATGCACTGGTTGCCAATCCAAATCCCTTTATCTGCTTTTTCGTTCTTTTAGAGAGTTTCAAAGAAAGAAGAAGAACCCTTCCCATTCCTCTAAACTAGTCTCGTTGGTGCTCTGCTCAGACTTTTTCGTCGCCGGTTCGCTACCGCTGCTCTAATCTTTGTAAGTCCTCTTATGATCCTTCTTCTCTTGCCTTTTTTTTCTGTTTCAATCATCTTGTCTGGCCCTTGCACCGTTGTGTTCCACACTCTGTTGTTTGAGTTCTACCTCTGTCCCATTAGGTTTGTTAAATGGGGAAGTTTTGCTCACTAGTTGATACCCCCGTGGCCATGGCCATGTTCCGCCTCGACTATAATATCCCCAATGATGTGACCCTTTCGCTGGCAAAGGTTGATGCCAAGCGTATGGGTACTAGAAGTACCGTCACCTTTCCGATTGTGGCCATCGTTGAGGGAGGGGTTCGGTTTCCCCTCGACCCTTTGGTGCGCCAATTTTTGCATCAAGTTCAGTTAACCCCGATGCAAGTGTCCATGAACTTTGTGTAATAAATGCGTGGTGTGTCCGCCCTCAATAGTCGGTTGGGTTTGAACCTTGATACCTGGGATATTTTAGGTTGCTACACTCTTTCGCACAACAAGGATCACAGCACGTACTACCTGCATGTTCATTCGGTCGATTGTTATCTGGTGACTAGGTTGCCTGATTCGGACAAACACAACGATGATTTTCTGCAAGTTGGTGGCAACTGGGAGTTCCCTGGGGTGAATTCGATCGACGGATGCCTCAGAAGGATGGCTACCCAGGTTCAGGTCCTTCCCTCTAGTGCCTATTGTATTTCTTACCTTGTTTTGGATATTTCTCTAATGAGTCACTTCTTTTCTTTCGCGAGGCTTCCGTTTCAGCGTAGGCGAGCAAAACTCTTGAGGCCATAAAAGCTGCTCTGACATACAAAAAGAGATCTGCGTTCGAGCTGTTAGATTACCAATCGACTTACCACTCCACCATTCCGAAGAAGGCGAGGCTTGCTGCATCCCTTCTAGATTCTGACACTGAGACAGATACATCCCTCACTCCTGCAGTTCTGAATCGTCGAAGCTTGAGGTGCACTGCGAGAAAACGCTCTCTTGCCACGGTTAGCGAGGCGGGTCTATGTCGAAGAAGAATGCTAGTGGATTTGGAGGTGAGGCTTTGGCGCCTCGATGTTTTGGAGACCCTTATGGAAAAGGCCGGCGAAGAGCCTCATGGAAGTGAAATTGGAGGTGGAAGCTTCTAGGACTCCTTCTTTTGTTGAGCCCTCTGCTTTAGTTCTTTGCGAGGCGAAGAGGAGGAGAGAGGCGGCAAGGCAATAGTTGGGGAAGCCGAGGATCCTATTGAGGATGAGGCATTTGAGAAATGGGAGCCACAGATGTTGCATCAAGGTAGGCCCATCTCTACTTTTGATTCGGTTGTGACTTCCAAAGATTTTGCTTTTGATTGGACTAAGATTCTGTTGATCTGGGTGGACATGGTGATCATAGCAGACCTGTGATATTCCTATTGAAGGGACCCGGATGATAGTATTGTAAGTGCTTTCTTGTTTTGTTTGTTTTTGTGTTATCTTTCTTTGCTTCCTTTTCTTTTAATACTTTCTTTGTCCTTTGTAGTGTATTAGGAGGATGCATTTGTCCATCACGAGAATGGAGAAATGGAGAAGGCCGTTACTAGAGGCCGCAATGAATCTTTGAAGGTGACAATAAGCACGGAGAGTGAGAAAGAAGGGCCTTGAGCTAGAAAGAGAGGCATTAGTTTGAACAAGATTGTTGCTTAATTTGAAAAATCAAGGAAATTTGCTATTGGGACATAAGCTCAACTTGAAGGAAAAGTGGCGGTTGGAGGCCGTTATCATGATAATAGGCATAGCGTTACGTGTTGGAGGCCAAGCATTGGCAACAAAAGGTTGGGATGATTTGAAATTTGCCTATAAAGAGGAGGTCTTTGGTCTTCTTGAGACAAGCTCTTTCTAAAGGGTTGGATGAGTGCCTTAGCTGCTGCCCTGGTTCTTAAAAGCTCTCCCATATTTCAGGATATCCCAGTTCCCTCACGATCCTTGGGTTCAAAGATTGTCTCCACCCTTGCTATTCTTCCGGTTGAAGTTTCTCCAGAAATTGATTTTGCAAACAAGACTCAGGACAGTGATGTTGCCATTGAAACGGTGAATGTTGAAGGGGGTGAAACCCTGGAGACTGAAGCCGCGGGAGATGTGGTTAAGGAAGCTTTTACTTCTCAGGAAGTTGGAGCTGCCTCTACTTTTCCTCCCCAAGACGGCCTGGACAAGATCATGGGCCATTTGCTCTTGAGGTTCCCTCTGTTAATGAAAGTTGAAGTATTTTCTGAAAGGAATTGAAGTTTTTGCTTTGATGTACTGTGGGTCGGTTCCCTTGACGAGCTTTCTCTCTATAATTGCCAAGACAATTTTTCTTTTTTCTTTTTTCTTTTCTTTATTGTTGGTTATGAGGCCATCTGTACCTTTTGTTGGATGATGGGATTTTCTTTTTGAATTTGCAATCTGATGCTGATTGGCTTTTATGTCTGAATGTTTTCTATCCTGCTTGCCTGGCGAAACCTTTGTTGGGACTTGGGGCGAACAAATGCTCGATGCAGTTACATCTCTTGCTTGAAATAGATGCTCTATCTAGTTCTGTACTGCTTGCCCTCGATCGAACACTATTGAGACCTCAGGGCTAAACATATGCTCGATGCAGTTACATCTTTGCCCCGGTTAGAACACTATTGAGACCTCGGGGCGGGTTATATCTTTCGGTTTGGCTAACGAATATGTTACATGGTTGTGCTTAAGTTTGTAGAGGGTCTTACTTTGGTCTAGGTTGGTTTGAAAAAAACAATTGTTTGCTTCCACACAGGCTAAGTAAGATTAGTATTGAAGATTGTGCTCTTAGGTAGAACTGCTTACGTCTGTTTCAACTTTGATAGCACGGGTGCATTTGAATGGGATAAAGGCATGAAGAGGTGTGTTACTCAGGTCCAGGTTGGTTTGAAAAAACAATTGTTTGCCCCTTTGGAGTTGAGTAAGACTAATCTTCAGAAGTTTGTTCTTGTGAGCTTAGCCAAGTTTGTTCCAACTCGTTTGTTACATCGATTACTAAAGTGTTAGCGTAATGATACTTAAGAAATTATGTGGATCGAGATGTTTACTTAAGATATGTTAGTGTGGTTTCCACCAAACAATTCTACTTGGCTAAAATCAATTTAGTTGCCAAACATAATTCCACCAAGCAATACCACTTGGCATGTTTGAGTACTAACCAAATTTAAATTCCGTTCAGTCATTCTAAAACTAAGTCCATTTGAGTTAAGACCAATGCTAATTATGTTTGATAAACATCAAAGCTAATTTCGTTTAATAAGCATCAAAACTATTTCCGTTTGGTGAGTACCAAAGCTAATTCCGTTTGATAAACATCAAAGCTAATTCCATTTGGTGAGTACCAAAGCTAATTACAAGAATTTGATAAATTTGAGAGAAGTGGAGAAGCATTTGCATTGGTCAACAGATAACTGCCTTTACATTCTGATAAAGAAGTTGGGGGATAATTCTATTGATAGTATTTCTTGAGATTTGCTACATTCCAGGACCGAGGTATAGCTCTGCCTTTGAGATCCTCTAGGTAGTAAGCTTAATTTCCAACAACAACTGTGACTTTGTACGGACCCTTCCAATTAGGCCCAAGTTTGCCTTCGCCAGGCACCCTTTTGTGATCCATAACTTTTCTCAAAACCAGCTCTCCAGGTATGAATTGCCTTGGGAAGACTTTTTGATTGAAACTTTTGATGAGCTGCTGCTGATATGCGACAAGTTTGATCAGTGCTGCTTCTCTTCGGCCCTCTGCCATATCCAGTGCTTGTGCAATAGCTTTCTCATTACTGGTGCTTTCAAACAATTCAGACTGAAGGATTGGGAGATCTACTTCGAGTGGGATGATGGCCTCCATTCCATAAGTTAGGAAGTAAGGTGTTTCCCCCGTTGAGTGTCGTGCTGTGGTTCGGTATGCCCATAGTACGTGGGGTAACTCTTCAACCCATTTTCCTTTTGCATGCTCAAGCCGTTTCTTTACTTTGTTGATAATGGTTTTGTTTGACGCTTCTGCCTGTCCATTACTTTGTAGGTACCCTGGAGAAGAGTTCCGATACTCAATCCTAAGGTCAGCACAAAACTTTCTGAAGATCTTTCTGTCGGCGTGTTAGTTATTATGTCGGTATCCACGGGATGCCGAAACACACTACCACGTTTCTCATGACAAACCGCTTTGTGTCCGCTTCTTTGATACTTGCCAGTGCTTTAACTTCAACCTACTTAGTGAAATATTCGGTTGTAACAATGAAGAATCGCCTGTTCCCAGTGCCTCGTGCCAATGGTCCGACAATATCTAGACCCCATTAGGCAAAAGGTCATGGGCTGGTGAGTAGAGTGAGAGTTTTGGCTGGCTAATGAATTAGTGGAGCAAACCTTTGACATTTATCACACTTCTGTACGTACTGCTACGCATCTTGTTGTATCCGTGGCCACCAGTATCCGTGAGTGAGGGCTCGGTGCACCAGTGACCTTCCACCAACGTGGCATCGATAAATCCCATCGTGAATTTAAGTGAGAACATTCTCGACCAGATTTGGATGCACACATAGAAAATAAGGGGCAAGATAGGAGCGTCTGTACAGCTTCCCAGATGGTGAAATCCAAAACCAAACTGACCTATGTCTGACTTTGTTGGCTTCCTTTTTATCTTTGGGAAGAGTACCAAATTTTAGAAAAACAAGTATCGGATCCATCCAGCTTGGCTCTAGGTTCTTTGCGAGAGGACTGGAGATATAATGCTTGGTTCTGGTACGAACTCAACCCAAACTTTTCTAGCATCTTTGGTATCCACTAATGAGCCCAGGCAAGCCAGAGCATCAGCATGGCTATTTTTGTCCCGACTAATTCGTTCCACTCGTATGGATTGAAACTTTTTGAGTAGTTCTTTGGCCTTGCCTGCGTATATAGCCATTCTTTCATCTCGTGTTTCATAGACCCCAGAGAGTTGGTTTACCACTAGTTGTGAATCGTTGAAAACAAGAAGTTGTTCTGCACTGAAGTGTTCGGCACTACGTAAGCCAGCCAATAACGCTTCGTACTCTGCCTTATTGTTTGAAGCCTTCCAACCAAGCCTGAGAGCCTGTTCCCAGATAAATCCTTCTGGTGAGATAAGTTCTACTCCTGCCCTCGAGCCTCAGTTATTGGATGACCCGTCAACATAAAGCTGCCAGATGTTTCCAATAAAAAGTCTCCATATACGAGCGCGATGCTTTCCTGTTCGATGGTCGTGCTTTGTGCGGCAGGATTCTCTAGCTCGATAATCTGGGTGGGAGCAAATTCTGCGACGAAATCTACTAAGACCTGGGCCTTGATTACTGTCCTGGGTTGATACCGAATGTCAAACTCACCAAGCTCTACCGCCCATTTCTTTGTTCGGCGGAAAATCAGCTCGGCGAATCTGATTGAGAATTCGGTGAGACGATGGTATGCCTGGAAATAATGTTGTAACTTTCTTGAGGCGATAAGCAGTGCGTAAGCTAACTTTTCCAAGGGTAGATACCGTGTCTCGGCATCTAGTAAAGTCTTGCTAACATAGTATACTAGCGTCTATTCCTTGTTAACTTCTCGAATTAATACTATGCTTACGACATGATCTGAGGCTGCTAGATATAGTGCTCCTCTCTCGATTACGAAGTGGGCGAAGAGGTGGTGTCTTTGAGGTATCTTTGAGACTTTGCGGTGCTTGATTTTCGAACTCCATTCAAACGATGCCCTTTTCCTTAATATCTGGAAGAAGGGCTTTATCGATCGAAGATTTCGATGAACCGATTTAGGCGGCGCCATTAGGCTAGTTCTGCGACTCTTTAGCCTTTGTTGGTGCCGAGATCTTGTATTGCTTTGATTTGATCCGGATTCGCCTCGATTCCTCTGTGAATGACCATGTATCCTAAGAACTTCGCTGTTCCTACCTCGGCGCATTTTGAGGCATTGGCGAAGGTGATGGTTTCGGGATGTCAAAACTTCTCTCAAGTCTGCAAGGTGGTTTGTAACGAGCTTGTTTTTTACTACCATATTATCTATATAAGCTTCCATGGTTTTCCCAAGTTGGTCCTTAAACATCCGAGTGATCATTCGCTGGTAGGTTGCCCCAGCATTCTTGAGGCTAAACGGCATTAATTTGTAGCCGTAAGTTCCCCTCGGAGTGATAAATGCTGTCTTTTCTTGATCTGGACCGAACAGTGGTATCTGGTGATAGCCACTATAAGCGTCCAAAAAGCCCATGCGCTCATGCCCTGCTGTTAAGTCTACCAGTTGATCGATGCGAGGCATCGGAAAGCTATCTTTGGGGCAGGCTGTCATGACCCGAACCCGCCCCTATGGGTTAAGGCCATAACCGACCAGTAATCACGAGATTACCTACGGCCTCAAACCAAATCAGACATAACTCATCAGAGTAAAGGGGCCAAGCGGAAGCAATTTCAAAAAGAACTTTGTTTATAGAGCTATACTTACATGCGTCATAACAAACCATACCTATGTACATTAATAACTCATAATAGAAACATAGTAGCATAAAGTTACATGCAGGAGGATCATCCAAAAGCTGGGTCAACCCATGAAAACTATATCTGAGACATATTCAAAGTCCTCGCCAACATGACAAAAATAAAAGCAGAATGACAAAAAGGCGGAGGCAAGTCTCGTGCATGAGATACAAGTGACTCTTCAAAACCTTTGTTGTTCCACGAGACTTCATAAGAATTTGGGTTTGGACTTCTCTTGGCTCACCTACAAACACATGAATGAGCGTGAGCGATAGGCCACTGAATAATACCGAATAAAGTAGTTATACAAAAGATATATAGAACAACATGCTCCAAACATCCTTGGGCCCAATTCATATGTCTATTTTACATATATATCATAATTTAAGTCAAGTGACTGTGGTTCCGAACATACTGGCCTTTGGCCCATTCATCTTCGATTTGTCAAACTAGCCTTTGGCCCATTCAGACTTTCATTCATGCCAAACTAGCCTCTGGCCCATTCATTCATGTCAAACTGGCCTCTGGCCCATTTATTCATGTCAAACTGGCCTCTGGCCCATTCATTCATTCATTTATGTCAGACTGGCCTTCGACCCATTCAGTTATTCATATCAAACATTGTCCATAATTCAAACTAGCAACTTATAAGGCTTATAAGGAAATAAGTAGTTAGACAAATGACAAGCTTCAAAATATCGATATTACCCCCAGTGATCGGTTGGTTGGTTTGCCCTAGAGCTTGACCCTACACATTCCATGAACACAAAAGGGTCACAAACAATTCGATCTGTTCTAAATTCACATTTTCCTCTTTAGGCTTCATTCTTATCTCTTTAACTCAATTACAATGCTCAATGCATGCCTAAGAGTACTTGGAAGTGAAAGAGAACAAAAAATGAAATACAGAATGTCTTTTCAAACTTTTAGAAAACAAGGTCCCCGCTCGAGTGTGGACTTGCCCGCTCGAGTAGACCCAAGTGTGTATTTCATGGATTCAAGTTTGTGAAGAATTGGAGGATTAAACTCAAGATTCCATGTATTTTCATGAAATACTCACCTAGGAGTTTAATTCTCCCAATTTATAGCAAAATCTTGAGTTTAATCCTCCAATTCTTCACAAACTTGAGCCAAACACAATTCTTCTTCTCTCACCCTCCCTAGCCGACCCTCTCTCTACTCTTAGAGTCAAAAATTAGCCAAAATAAACCAAAAAAGGAGTTTGAGTGAAAGTGGCCCACTAAAAGCTCTTTTAATCAAAATTCTTAATATTAAAAATAATTGAGCACCAATTTACCAATTTAATCAATTCAATCTGATCCGAATCAATTTCCAATTAAATTTCACCGTAGGCTCTAAAAATGCGCTAATCACAATGGCGCATCAATTTTTGGGTTACGTGGCGATAAGGCCTTCAATTTAATTTCTATGCGAGATAATCAAGCAGATATTCCTCGGTGAAGGAGATAGAAATTCAAAACCACATATTTTCACATAATGGCACACAAAATCATGTTAAACACATAATCATACTCATATCAAGGACCAATTAACATATTACGGAACAGGAATATCACAGTCTTCCCCCCTTTAGGAAGTTTGGTCCTCCAAACTTATTTTACCTTTGTCGGAAAACAAATGTGGATAGCGTAGTCGCATTTCCTCATCTTTTTCCCATGTAGCATTCGTCCCATAATGTTCTTTCCATTCCACTTTCACCATTGGGATGGACTTGCTTCTCAATTGTTTAACTTGCCGGTCAACGATTCGTTCCGGCCATTCGGCGTACTCCATATTTTCATCAATAGCTACTCGGTGATAATCAATCACATGAAATGGGTCTCGAAGGTAACCCCTCAACATCGACACATGAAACACATTATGGATTTGTTCAAATCCTGGTGGCAAAGCAACTCTATAAGCAACTGGACCAAGCCTTTCCAGAATCTGAAACGGCCTAATGTAACTGGGCGACAACTTGCTTTTCTTTCCAAACCTGACTTGGCCTTTCATTGGGGACACATGGATAAACACGTGGTCACCGACCTCATACTCAAGAGGTCTTCTTCATACGTCTGCATAGTTCTTTTGTCGGTCCTGAGTTGTTTTGAGCCTTTGCTGAATAGTTTTGATTTTCTCAGAAGTATCTTGCACAATTTCAGGCCCAAGTAAAGCTCTATCCCCGACCTCTGTCCAACAATTTGGTGATCTACACCTTTTACCATACAAAGTCTCATATGGTGCCATCTGAGATCTTTGGAGTGGAAATTTGTTATTATAAGCAAATGCCGCAAGTGGCAAATAGTCTTCCCAACTCCCCTGAAAATCCAAAGCACACATCCGAAGCATATCTTCCAAAGTTTGTATTGTTCGTTCTAATTGCCCATCTGTCTATGGATGGAATGCAGTACTGAACCTTAGTTCTGTTCCCATAGCTTCCTACAAACTCTTCCACAATCTTGAAACAAATTTCGGATCTCTATCGACACAATGAATCTTAGGAACTTCTGTGTAAGCGGACGATCTCATCAACATAAATAATAGCCAATCTATAAGCATTAAATATAGTTTTGACAAGCATAAAATGTCGATTTAGTCAGTCTATCAACTACAACCCAAATAGAATCCATACCTCAAGAAGTCCAAGGTAGGCCAACAACAAAATCTATAGTCACATGCTCCCATTTCCATTTAGGAATAGGGAGAGGTTGCAGTAGACTGCCTTGTTTCTGATGTTCAGCTTTAACTTGCTGACACTGAAGACATTTGGACACATATTCTGCAATCTCTTTCTTCATCTTAGGCCACCAATAGGCTGTTTCAAATCGATACATTTTATTGTTGCAGAATGCATAGCAAGTTGATTTGTGGGCTTCATCTAAAACTCTCTTCTTTAGTTAGGAATATGCGGAACACACATTCGATTCGAAATCTCAACACTTCATTTACAACGTAAACTACGCTTTCGAACTTGTCTCAAATTCATCTATCACCTTCTTGAAGAATTCATTCTCTTTACATTTTACATTTGATTTCATCAATGATTCTTGACTTCGATTATAATAGCGGCTATCAATCCGCCTGTTCACACATTATCACTTCAATTTCAGACTTCTCAAAATCTTGCAAGATCTGTTTTTGTTCAGTAAGCAAACAAGCCATACTCTCCGTTGATTTTCTGCTCAAGGCATCAGCAACGGTATTAGCTTTTCCCAGGTGGGACTGGATTTCAAGATCGGAGTCTTTTATCAGTTCAAGCCATCTCCTCTATCACATATTCAACTCCTTCTGTGTAAAGAAATATTTCAAACTTTTGTGATCCGTGTAGACTTCACACTTTGCTCCATACAGATAATGCCTCCAGATTTTCAAAGCAAAAATAACTGCGGCCAATTCTAGGTCATGTGTTGGATAATTCTTCTCATGTGGCCTCAACTGTCGGGAGGCATAAGCAATAACCTTTCCGTTCTGCATTAACACACAACCCAAACCTTTATAAGGCGCATCCGAAAATTACAAAATTCTCCGTGCACGAAGGTAGTGTCAAAATTGATGATGGTCAATCTTGTTTCGATTCATGAAAAGCTGACTTCTCTTTAGTCGTTCCATTCAAGCAGTTTGCCCTTAACGTGTCAATTGGGTAGAAACAGCTATTTTCGAAAAGTCTTTCACAAATCTTCTGTAATAACCAGCTAAGCCCATGAAGCTGCGGACTTTTGTCACATTAGTCGGTGTAGGCCAATTCACAATTGCCTCTATTTTCTGCGGGTCCACTGAAATTCTTTCCTTGTTGATCACATGCCCTAAGAAAACAACTTCATCCAACCAAAACTCACATTTCTTTAGTTTAGCAAACAATTTCTTTTCCCTAAGTATTTGCAGGACAGTTCTCAAGTGATGTTTATGTTCAAGTCTATTTTTGGAGTATATCAAAATATCATCAATAAAAATCACAACATATTCGTCAAGGTAGGTTTTAAAAATTCGATTCATTAAGTCCATGAATGCTGTCGGAGCATTAGTCACTCCAAATGGCATAACAAGAAACTCAAAATGTCCATACCTCGTTCTGAATGCGGTTTTCTCAACATCTTCTGCCTTAACTTTCATCTAATGATACCCGAATCTCAAATCAATTTTAGAAAACACCTGTGATCCCTGCAACTGGTCAAATAAGTCATCAATACGGGGTAGGGGATATTTGTTCTTTATTGTTACCTTGTTCAATTCCCAATAATCAATGCAAAAACGCAAGGTTCCATCCTTCTTTTTCTGAAACAATCTTGGTGCACCCAAAGTGAAGTGCTACATCGAATAAACCCTTGTCAAGTAGGTCTTGCAATTTGTTCTTTCAATTCTTTCATTTGGTAGTAGCCATTACGTAAGGAGTTTTAGAAATGGGCTGGGTGCTGCACAATTTCAATAGTGAACTCTATCTCTCTCTACCAATTCCTTGGTAATTCATTTGGAAACACATCTGGAAATTCTCTAACAATAGGGATGTCATTCAATTCAACATTCACGGTTTGTTAGGACAACACATAGCACAAATAACCCTGGCACCCTTTCCTGATCAGTTTACATGCTTTCATTGCAGATATCAAATAAGGTGGAGGCACTACCCCATTACCCACAAACACAATCTCTTTCTGTTCTGGTGGTTTAAACACAACCCGTTTTGTTTCACAATCAATGGTGGCACAATATTTGGTCAACCAATCCATGTCCAAAATTACATCAAAATGTCTAAAATTCAAGGGCAACAAATCCACATATAGAATAGCATCCTCAACACGCATATCACAAAACCAGTATATAGATTCACACAATACAGATTCCTCAGATGGAGTAGACACACATAGCAAATATGGCAGTAATTCTAGGGTCTATTCAGTCTAGATGCAAATGCATATGTCACAAAAGAGTGTGTGGATCCGGAGTCAATTAACACAAAAGCATCCTGATTACATATAGAAATAGTACCTGAGACAACTGGGTTAGCATTCCGTGTATCGCCCGGAACAAGCGCAAAAACTCTTCCTTGTCTCGCGGTATCCCCGATATTAGCGGATCTCGAGTATTTCTCGGCCGGAATCGTCGATTGAGCTATGACTAGCTTCCCCTTGTTCTAATTACAATCTCGGGCCATGTGCCCTTGTTTACCACACTTGAAGCAGGTCCACGACACGGTAACAAACCCCACGGTGACTTTTGCTACAAATATTGCACATGGGAGATGCGTCTCGGGAAGAATTCGAAGTATTTGAGGAGCCCGTGTTTTGCTTTTTCGAAAACTTCTTCTTTGAGAAGAAGTCTTGTCTTTTGTTGCCTTTCCAGTCAGTTGTTGGCTTGGCCTGTCTGGCTATGTTAGCCTCTGATATGATGGCCCTATCTAGTATCCCAATGTAGGTCTCCGGCTTCAAGACATTTACTCTTTCTAAAATGTCACTTCGAAGCCCACCTTCAAAATGTCTCACTTTCTTATAATCAGTGTCAATCACGTGTGGTGCAAACCTGGCCAATTCAGTGAATTTGGCCTCATACTCGGCTACAGTCATGTTGTCTTGCCTAAGTTCCATGAACTCTGCTACTTTCTTGTCCCGAACACACTGCGGGAAGTACTTGTCATAGAAAATTTCCAAAAATTTTGCCCAATCAACATCTTTATGATTCTCACGCATTAACATCCACCATCTTCTTGCCTCGTCTTCTAGCATAAAAGTGGCTAGAAGCACTTTCTGTGTCTCTGAGCAAGGAAACACTTCAAACAGTTTCTCAATGCCGAGAACCCATGCTTCGGCTTTCAACGGGTCTAATCCACCATGGAATTATAACAGTTTAATTTTCTTGAATACTTTAGTGAGAGCTATTATCCGATCATCATTTTGATTATCTGGCATAGGAGGTGCCGGAGGTGGAGGTGGAGGTGGCGGATGTGGTTCTTTGCCACTTCTTTGTTGCCACTCTGTTCTTTGTCTCAAAGTTTACATCATTTCTGTGTCAGTCTTTCCATTACATCCATTACAGCGATGAGGACTCCTCTATCTCATCACCTCTTGTTCTCACCATCTGATTAAACTTGCATTATACTTTGCACAAAAATTTCACAAGTATGCATATACTAGAGGGCATACGTATTCAAATAATTTGAAATGCAAGTAGTTCACAGACTTACAACACATAGTCATTCATTAAACATTAAAGCGTATTCTTGATGCTTTCAATTTCATACTTATCACATGAATGCATCCTAGATTTTTTCTAGACGTTTATTGCTTTATTGGACAAGTGTGTGAGTTATTAACTCGTGCTCTGATACCACTCTGTCATGACCGAACCGCCCTTATGGGTTAAAGGCCATAGCAAGCCGATAATCATGAGATTACCTACGGCCTCAAACCAAATCAAACATAACTCATCAGATTAAAGGGGCCAAACGGAAGCAATTTAAAAAAAAGAACTTTGTCCATAGAGCTGTACTTACATGGCACGTCATAATAAACCATACCTATGTACATTAATAACTCACAATAGAAACACAGTAACATAAAGTTCTATACAGATAGGATCATCCAAAACTGGGTCAACCTATGAAAACTATATACAGACATATTCAAAGTCCTTGCCAACATGACAAAAATAAAACAGAATGACAAAAGGACGGAGGCGAGTCTCGTGCGTGAAACACAAGGGCTGACTCTTCAAAACCTTTGTTGTTCCACACAGACTTCACTGGGGCTAGGTTTGGACTTCTCTTGGCTCACCTACAAACACATGAATGGCGTGAGTGATAGCCCGATGAATAATACCAAATAAAGTAGTTATACAAGCGATATGTAGAACAACATGCTCCAAGCGGCCTTGGGCCCAATTCATATTTCTATTTAACATATATATCATAATTTAAGTCAAGTAGTGGTTAGAACATACTGGCCTTTGGCCCATTCATCTTCGATTCGTCAAACTAGCCTTTGGCCCATTCAAACTTTCATTCATGTCAGACTGGCCTCTGGCCCATTCATTCATGTCAGACTAGCCTCTGGCCCATTCATTCATTTGTTTCTGTCAGACTGGCCTTCGGTCCATTCAGTTATTCATATCAAACATTGTCCATAATTCAAACTAGCAACTTATAAGGATTATAAGGAAATAAGCAGTTGGACAAATGACAAGCTTCAAAATATCGATATTACTCACAGTGATCGGTTGGGTTGGTTTGCCCTAGAGCTCGACTCTACACATTCCATGAACACAAAAGGTCACAAACAATTCGATCGTTCTAAATTCACATTTTCCTCTTTAGGCTTCATTCTTATCTCTTTAACTCAATTACAATGCTCAATGCATGCCTAAGAGTACTTGGAAGTGAAAGAGAAGAAAATGAAATCTGAGAATGTCTTTTCAAAATTTGAAGCAGGGTCTCCGCTCGGCGTGGACTTCCTCGCTTCGGCGGACCCAAGCAAAAATCTTGGCTATGTCAAATTCGCTCGATCGTGCACTAAAGGCGCTCGGCGGAAGGCCTCTACATGGCTCCAGCTCGGCGTGAACTCCCGCTCGGCAGATACCATATCTGCAAAACGATGCAGAACCGTATTTCATGCTCGAGCGGCAAGTTCCCCGCTTGAGCGGACATCAAAATTCTGGAAAACCCAAAATTGTTCTTTGAGGTCAATTCGACCTTCCAATCAACATTTCATGCATATAATAGCTCAAACTTCATATATACTTGTGCTAACATGATACAAACACCAAATTATATCATTATGAAGCTCAATTTCATGAATCAAACACTTGCATGTCCCAATTTACACCAAACTTGCTATTATGATAACAATTCCATGTATTTTCAAACTCATTTCTCATAAATTGTACGTGCATGTGGGATATCACTTACATTTCAACTTACATGGTGCAAATGGTGATTACAAACATGAGTTTTAACCAACATTCTACATGGATCATGTATTTTGTGTTCAAACATGCAAATTTTAAAGCAATTACACACATGCATGCATACATTGACCTTCAATTCAACATGACCAACCCAATTTCATGTCAAACATACTCTTGATTACCCAACTAGCTTGAATACACAAAATGACAACTAGAATCCATGAAATACTCACCTAGGGTTTAATTCTCCCAATCTATAGCAAAATCTTGAGTTTAATCCTCGAATTCTTCACAAACTTGAGCCAAACACAATTCTTCTTCTCTCACCCTCCTAATAGCCCTCTCTCTACTCTTAGAGTAAATCAGTAAAATAAACCAAAAAGGGAGTTTGAGTGAAAGTGGCCCATTAAAAGCTCTTTTAATCAAAATTCTTAATATTAAAAATAATTGAGCACCAATTTACCAATTTAATCGATCAGAATCAATTTTCAATTAAATTTCCTTTGTAGGCTCTAAAAATTCGTTAATCACAATGGCACAATCAATTTTGGGTTACGTGACCGATAAGGCTTTCAATTTAATTTCCATGAGCGGATAATCAAGCAGATATTCCTCGGTGAGCAGATAAAAATTCAAAACCACATATTTTCGCATAATGGCACACAAAATCATGTTAAACACATAATCATACTCATATCAAGGACCAATTAACATATTCGGAACAAGAATATCACCACGAGGCTTTGTTTAAGCAAGTGAAGTCAGCATAAACTCTCGTTTTCAGTTCTTCTTTTTTACTACAAGCTGTGTTGGACTGACCATTAATAGTCTTGAACTTCTCACGATCGCTCCGATGCGGGAGTTTTTGACTTGACAATTCTTGCTTTAGTGTGCTCAGCGAGGATCTCCGACTTTTACGCCTGTGGGCGAGCGGAAGGGTTGATGTTGAGCTTGTAGCAAGCAAATTGCAGGTCCAACCTAGAGTATCATATCTTGACCATGTGAATACCTCTATATTTTGCCTCGGCAGTTCAACATTTGAAGTTTCTCATCGGCGCCTAGCAGTGCAAATAAGGAAGTACTTTTGGATCATCTTCCTTTACCGGACTTTCTCCAAATCCTCGCTATCTTTTCCTCTAGGGCTCCTACGTCTTCCAAATGGTACATTCGGCCATTTCCTTTGTCTGTACACAGTTTGCAAAGTTGTTTTGCCTTTAGTGCGCCATGAAGCAATGTTTGGGCATAACTTGATTCACAGATTTGCTCTACTCCATATTGGTTGGAAAAGCGGATGGTAGTGATAGGTTGAAGAGACCGCCTCCATTTGATGAATCCATGGACAACCAAGTATGGCGTTGTAAGGGGATGGTGTATTAATAACTAAAAACTCTATCTGGAGGGTTTTTGTTCCTACACAGCAAATACTATTATATGGCCAAGCAGCCATTTATATACTACGTGAGTTAGCTTCTGCTTAATTTGCCGCTAGGGAAAGAATCTTGAAGTCTTGTTGGAAGACCAAGCTTTCTAAACAAGTCATAATATAATATGTCTGCCTTTGCCTTGATCTACGGGACTCGTTTCGTCAAATCGTTTAAATTCCCACAGTTATAATCGATTGCATCGGTATGTGGGTCTTGTATGTAGACACCCATTTTTGACCGACCTTAAGACTCGAGCGTCACCGATTGGCGCTTGGTGATGTTGCATCTTGTGCTCGTTAAAACCTCGAGTCGTGGCCGTCGCCTGCGTCCGGACTTAAATTCTCTTTTCTACCTTGTCTCGATTTGCGAACCCGACTCGGTTTTCTCTTTTCTTCCACGAGGAAGGGAGTGGTCTGTAGACTATCTCCGGTGGCGTGAGCTACTTTTTGTGGCGTGCCATTTGCCATTCGGGCGGTTCCGGTTTTGGGATCGTCAGCCGTGTGCCTCGGCTCGGGACCGCCAACCATCTCCGAGTTCTCCGGTTTTGGTAGAGACCTCTGTTTTATAGTTCAGGAACCTTGGGGCCTCGGATGCCGCCGTGGCCGTATGCCACTTACGGTTACTGTGTTTTTGGGACCGAATCGCGGTTTTTTAGACTGAGCATTCATTTTGCATCGATTTTCTCGATTTTTGGCGAGAACCTCTGTTTTGTCATTACGAGGACTTGGGGTCATGAATACCCACTTTGCTTCCGTACACCATTTCCGGCATGACCCATTTCGGGATCGGTGCTCGGTTTGCCCGAACATTCATTTCTCATTAGTTTTTGTTCAAATTTGGCGGTACCTCTGTTTCAACACCGGGAAGATCCTTTGGGGGTGGGAGGCCAATTATCGAGATAACGGTTTCGCTCCTCGGCGCCTGTTTTGCTCACTTCCGGGCCAATGTTGAACACCCTGGGGGTATTTTCTTCCAACCAAAGCTACATATTTGTGATCAAGGGACATGGGAGGACACAAAAAAGTGGTGGTCGGCCAGTAATTGTGAATTTCATTTTTGAGCCTCTCCTTCAAATGCAATGTTGTGTCTCCTGTTTCAGAGTTGCCAAATTCCAACCTTGGAACCTTGTTCTACACACATGGGAGGACACCAAAAAATGGTGGTCGGCCACTAATTCAACTTTTCATTTTTGAGGGGTGGTGGCAGGCCATGGGAGGTGTTGGCCCAAGCCATGTGGGTGGTGGCCAGCCACCTCCCGAGATTACTGGCCGGCGATTCTTCTTTCAGCGTGTTCAATTTGTCAGGATATTTTTGTCAAAATATCTCCCCATTGAGGATATTTTGGGAGGAAAAATTGTCTCCATTTCCTCCTTTTACACCATTCTTTGGCCTATTAAAGGGGCGGCTCCTTCCTCAAGGTTAGAAAATTTGCTCTCAAGGACCCTTCTCCAAGCTTCCATCTCCATAGCCAAAACTCGAAAAACTTCCAAGTCCTAGGCCTTCTCTTCATCAACCCTTAGCTCCACCATCCCTACTACCATTCCAGCAAGGAGGTGTTCTCCGGTGGCTAAGGAGCAACAAATTGAGCCAAGAGGTAGCAACAATTGATTCTTCAAGGGTAAGTCTCCAAATTTCATCTTTGTACCATTTTCTTGCTTGCCATTTTAGTCTATTTGCCTTTGTTTTTGGGACTCCGAACCCCACTGGTTTTACTCTTATTTTGGGCCCCTCTACAACTTTGTAGAAGGGCTCAACTTCATTTGCCTCCATGATACACTTGTTTCAATACCTAGCTTGTATGTCATAATCTTGCATGCTATTTTTAGTCTATTTGTATTTGTTTTGGGGCCCCGACCCTACTGATTTTGTGCTTATTTTGAGCCCTCTACAACATTGTAGAAGGGATCAACCTTGTTTAACCATCCCATATACCACCTCCTTTGAAATCACTTTGGGCCCTAATTCTTGCATGTTTTGTATCCTTTTGTGCTTTTGGTTTTAGTTCTTGGTCAGAACTGAAAGGGGCCTTATTTTGACCCCCTCTACATGTTTCATGAAGAAAGTTTTGTTGTTTGGTGTATGATTTGCATATCTCTTGTTATAACCTCTTTTGGGCTCCATTTTGCATAGAATTTATAGCATGTTTATATTCTGTTTTTGGGGCTGCCATCTTCTGTAAATGTGCTTATTTTTAGGCCCTCTTCAATGTTGTAGAAGCATGTTTGTTCATTTGGGGTTTGTATATATCACTTGTCTCAATACCCTTCTTTTTGCCCCTATTCTTGCATGCTTTTGTTGCTATATCTATGCTTGCATTTTGGCCTTGTTTTGTATTGTAAAAATGTCATTTTTGGGACTGCCTTACTACTGTTTTTGCTGTCGTGTGCCAATTTTGCATGTTTAGCATAGTAGTAGGCTATTCGAACATAAACTACATTTCGGGATGATTTCATGCGTTGATTTTCATTTAAGTATCATTTGGGCTGTTTTCCTTCATTTAGTGGCTGAAATTTGTCTTGCATGCTTGCATATCATTTCCATGTCATTTATGCCTTAATGCATTGCCTCGGTTTAGCGTGGTGGTAGCGCACTTGGTACCGTTATCCCGGGCCTATGTGAGTGTGGTTGAGGCCCTCTCATGTTGGCGTAAGCCCAATTGCATTTTCATGCTTGTATGCCATTGCCTCGGTTTGCGTGCGGAGTGTGCCTTTCATTTTGAAACACTTCATTTTATCAAACTGCCTCTATGTGGTGGTGAGGCTCTCTCGTGTTGGTGTAAGCCAGTCGCGGCATTAGTGTGCCATTCATTGCATTTCATCATCGCCGCCTCGGTTTTGCGTGCAGTGCGCGTTTAAAACGCCGGTTATATCCGATTTTCATTGCATTTATCGCCTCGGTTTGCGTGCACGCGCGCGCATTTAGCTGCACTTTAATGCCATTTTCTCATTTTATCGCCGCCTCGGTTTGCGTGCGCGTGGTTTAGCGTTCGCGTTTATCAGTTATCCGATTTTCATCTTTCATCATCGCCTCGGTTTGCGTGCACGTGGTAGCGCGTTTGGCTCCTCGGTTATCCGATTTCTATTTTGTCATCGCCTCGGTTTGCGTGCCGTGTGCGCGCATTTCGAAACTTACTACATTTATCCGCTTTGCATTTCATGTCATCGCCGCCTCGGTTTTGCGTGCCGCGCGCTTTTCGAGCATTTCATTTTCATCTCATTTTCACGGTATTGTGCATACTAGGTTGTATCTTAGATTGCATTCATGCATTGCCTCGGTTTGCGTGCGCGTGTGTATCATTTAAGTTGCTCATTTCATGGCATTGTGCATGCTATATTACATGTTAGTTGCATTTCATGCATATCATGCATATTACTTGCGAAGCGAGGCACGCGTTTTGTACTCGATGTGAGCGAGTCTCAATTCCCAAGTCACCACCACTCGGATTACCCGTGATGGAGTTAAGTTTTGTTGTAGCATTCATCCCTATATTGAGTTGTGCAATCCAGATTCTCGGCCATCATGCATTGATATCGTGATTGGTGCACGAGATCGAGGCATGCATATATTTGTGAAATACATTGCTATGCCTTTTCTGCTCTCTTTCTCACAAAATCGAGGACCAACGACTTTTGAATCGTGGCGCATTTAAAAGCTACGAGAGGCTAATCGGGGCATCGGTGGATTCACTTAGCGACCCAGCATACATCATCTATCGAGCGGCGGGTCCACGGCTTGCATGCGATTCTTCTTTTGTAAGTAATTTGTTAATTAATTACAAATTTGCATATTTATTTGATTTGTATTATTCTTTCATTTTGAATTTGTATTATTTATTAGGACCCTCTGCTGCGAGGCATAAGCGTAATAAGGGTGTGTGAGTGTGATGTATGTCTTCCAACCCCATTTCTTTCTCCCTTTTATTTACCCGCTTACAATAGTTGAATATAGGGCATATTTCAATTAGCATCTGACATGCAATGACATGTCTGCATCATTCATCTGTTTTGCATGCAGGGACTCAGCGCGCCAGCCTAAGCTGCATTGTATTCGATTACAAGTTGAGTACTTGATAGTTGCATCTCATATGCCATATTTAGAATATAGAACTGCTATAGTTGCATCTTTGCATGTGTTGCATTAAACAGTCTGTATATCTAGGATCATGCATGATTTCTAATGAGCTTCTGTTTTGGCTTGGAGTGCTTGGTGAGTTGTTATGCTTTAGCATCCTTGCATCTTTGTGTGAGTGTTGCCATGATAGCATACTTACCATGAGAGCTATGTGCTTATGTGATATAAGCGCCTTGAATACTGTGGGTGAAGGTTGAGTTATTTGAATTGGGACAATTCATTGTTTATTTGTTTTAAGCCCACTAGATAGTGGCAACATCCTTTGTTTTCTAATCCCACCGAGGGTAGCAAATCCGCATTTTAGCCTACTGCGGGTAGCACCACCAACCATTTTCAAACAAACAAACATGAAATGTCTTGTTCCCAATTGAGCGGCCCGATCTATACTTGTTTGCTGCGAGCATCACATAATCTAGGCTAATAGCAGGAATATAAGAACTCACAATGTTTTCAAAATCGGGATATCATGGTTAGTAGAGGCCGGTCTTTGGCGCGAGAGAATTAACTCGCGATGTGACCTGTCCCTATTTTTACCCAAGTTCCCGAACCAACTTTGGTGATAGCGGACCTGCGTGGCCTTCGGCCTTGAGTCGGGGTTTCCTAAATTTCCCATTTTAAAATATTTAGGTGGCGACTCACATTGCTCCTTCAGCGATCCATGTTTGGCACTTCTTTTTCAAAAAAATCTGTTTTTTCCTTGGCTTGATTTGCGGATTTAGACTCTTTAGTTCAAGATTGAGAACACATAAATCGAGTCAGTATGGCAATTTCCAATGAGCGTTATTCTATATACCTTCTAAATCCTTTCTAGTAAAGTAAGCGATGCCTGAGAGTTTGGGTATCGTGTGTACCTTTTTCGTCTGAGCTCTCTTGACATGACTTCTTTGAATTTGCATAGCCTTAGCAATCTCTTCTTTCAATGTCTCCTCGGGTTCTGAGTATTCATTCCATGGATCCGTTTATTATTAGCAAGGTGGGTGCTTTCAATATTCGGATTACGGTGATGGGTTCCCGGTTACCGATCCTTCCTTATCTGATCAATATAATCCGGAAGTGCTGAGCAGGCTAGTAGGTCCTCCAAAGTGTTGTGATGCCTATTGGATTGGTCATGTAACCCTGTCATGATGGTAAGTGCATACGAGCTTCGATTGCTCCTGGCGGATCTCCCAACATTTTCGGTGGCCAAACAAAAGAAAGCTCTCTTTTGATTTTTGAGGATTACGATGGAGTCGGTTCTTTGAATCTGATCCTGCTTGACCGTGAGATTTAGGCTTATCCCTCATTCACGTGAGCCTCGATGTTCTCCTCGTCTGTTCTCTTCTTGTCTTGCCAGGCATTTGTTTGTTCTGGCGATGCTACCTCGATGGGGATCGTGATCGTCTTGAGGCGACATCTTTGCTCAATCTGGCACGCGCATAAATGTTTATATCTCTCTTGTGGCGGGCGTGGCGAATAGCGAATGTCTCAACTTACTTTTCAGAACCGGCTTTGAAAAGAACATGCACGTATCACTCTACATGTTTCTCCTCCCGGTCATTGTACTCTTCTTACGATGCCTCTAGCATAAGCTGGCGGCGTTTCTTCTGTCCTTTCGGAAGGCCGATGTATCCAGCTCTTTCGGGATCTTAGTATGTGGAAACGAACTTTGGCTAAGAACTTCTTGACTGCTTCCAATTATGAATTGATCGATGAGCCTATCGAACCATTGAAGTCGATTTCTCCCAGTGGATGGGAAGACTTTGCACATCGATTATATCATCTAAGACTCATGAACATGTTAGACATCATACTGTAATGGTTAATATGTGTCGGTGGATCGGCTTCCATCGTCTGAGGTGAACTTTGTTGTGGTTGAATTTCTTTGGAGGAGTCTCATGGCCTCAATTTCCGGGGAGAATAGCAAAGAGCAGGCCTATCCGGCTTGGTGCTCTCTT